>JAYKKI010000090.1:7862500-8592500 GCA_039881145.1 Druceiella hillmani
AACTGACTGTTAGATATAAAAAAATTAAAATTTACATTTAATTATCTCAGTCCACGGAGCAAGTTATCTCAGTCCACGGTGTGCATAGATTAAATCAGAAACCAGAAAATGAAAGTGAAGTTATGTAGAACTGAGAATACAATACTTCTAAATACCAAAAATTAGATTTTGGTTTTATTAATTTATTATAAGTTTTCTCAAGGAGATAAAAACGTTATTAATTTATTATATAAGTTTCTCAAGGCGATAAAAACGTTAAGCGCTTTTTATAAATATTATGAATTGAAATAATTAAAAAAGAAATAAAATTTGAAAAATGTTCAATTAAAATAGATAATTACGTCAAATCTATTGTTAGCCGCTATCTAGAATATTTTACTTCATATTCTTTCCATTGTGTAGAGAAGGCAAAGTATGGTTTATAGTATTTTTAATGTAAGGTAAAATCAAACGTAAAGTTTTAAACAATGTAAATCATTTTCGTTGAATACCTTGTGGTAAATACCGAATAGATTATTTAAAACTCGGAGTATCTGATTCATTTGAATAATTTCTCATCTTGATTTTTATCAAAAAATTTGACTGAATTTTTAATATTTCTGATTTTTCTACGTGTAAAAGAAAAATCACCGGACAAGTTAGTTTTTTGAAGCCATGTATAAAAATTAGAGAATAAAATTATTTTTTTTAATAAACTGGAAAGGAAGCTTAAACATAAAATTCATCGTGCAACCAACCACTTAAACTAGATTAAACTTTTTGTTTTATACTCTAGATCTGGACAAAACAAGAATTTATAAGAGCGCCCTCATCGCTTACTAATTACAAAAAACTCATTATGTCCGTAATCCATAGGTCTTTATGGAATGTCTTGTTCTTAGCTAATTATATGTAAGTGTGCACCATAATATCACACATACAAAAGGCAACCTGGAAAAAATAACCGAAAACAAAAACATTCATAATTTGGAAATACTTCTTCGGTAGATTAATCTATCTATCTAATCTATCTAAATATATTATTTCTAAAAGGTGTTTTTTGGTCGAGCGGCTCGATCTCTTTAACTACTGCACCAAAAAAAATACCCACTTAAAGCTTATGTTTTCTACTTTGGGCGAAAAATATAAAAAAATTGGAAAAAAATCTTTTTGTTAATAAAAAAATTAATTTTTATAACAATTGGCATGACCGCCATCTGTGGGCGACACATCAAATATCTTAGCCAAATTGTATACTTGGTACACGCTAGATGGCGATATAATGCGAAGACTTCGCACGGGTCAGCTAGTCTAGTCAATAATAAGTTATTATATTTTCTCGTAAATTTTGATGATATTCCCACCCGCTTTGATCTAAATACGAGATAATCGATGATATTCCCACCCGCTTTGATCTAAATACGTACCTATTTTGAGTTATTTATTTTTTTTACTTTTTAGTACCTACTTTTTAAAAGTCTGTTTTTTGAAGGACCTTTTATTTCAGAATTTTCACTGATTAATAATATAAATAATTACACTATAACTAACTTTCAACTCTTTTCTTTCTCAAAATATTGTGTAATTATTAAAAGTCACGGGCAAAAGCTATTTATATAGGTAATTTTCTGTTTGTCCAAAATTAGTTGTCAACAACATATAGAAACGAATCGACAGTAGCAGCCGCCAGTGGTTAGTTGTTAGCTGTTTAGGAGTTCCGTTTTCCAAATCCAAAGCGCAACATCACGTTTTGCAAAGTAATAAATAAAGAAACAACTAAACAAACAGTCGCAAATATATTGAATCACGATTGATTTTCTACCATCCGTTAAGAAGTTGCAGAATTCATCATCAGACTCTGACCTGGTCGATGGTGCAATTATTTTGGTGCAAGTAAAAGCTACCAGTGACAATTATCTTGAATTATATCTGACTTAATTTTATCCGATAAGGAGTTCAGTTCTTCATCTCTAGAACTCATCATCAAGCTATGACCTGGTCGGCAGTATAGTTATTTTGTAAATTAACAGCTCTAAGCCGAAAATATTTTTAATCGTGCTTGATTTATTAACATCCGGTAAGGAGTTTCATTGTTCAGTCCATAACTTATCATCAAACCGTCATCACAACATATCATCACCATATTTATTTTAGACTACCCCTAAAGTATCATCTTTCAAATAAAAAAAGAATCATCGTAATAGGCCTACTCGGTAAAAAGTTATCGCTGAGTATACATAAAAAAATGATTGTGACGAATTGAGAACCTCCTACTTGTTTGAAGTCGGTTAATAAATAATATTATAGGTTGTAATGTGACGTATCTCCGATTTTCGTCACATGACATGGAAGTTTATACAACTTTCTATTCTGTAGCAGATACATGTGAAAAAAATGCAGTCATGTGGCTACTTTATGAAGCAAGTTGTGCGTCAAAAGTGGAGATACAAAAAATACATCTTTTACCGATAATCTGATGAAGCCTTAGAAGATGTAAAATTTTGAAGTGGGAAAGCAACATTATTGTTCAACTCTATATTATCTGGAAAACCCGTAAGATGCTAACTATGCTCAGAATCAACAGCAATGTAAAATCTGTCCTTTTTTATCAATATAAATCTTTAAACGGTTCAACTATGATCTTCACTTATAAACATGATGATATTTTCAGATTTGTTACAAGATAGTAGAAAGAGGAGACAAGTTGTAAGTCAGGGTTTTACTTGAGCTCAAGAGAATCATATTTCAGCCCCATTTTTACTACCTGCAGTAGACTCCGTAGTAACGGTATATTATCCAACAGATTACATTATTATGCTATGAATGTGAATCAGCCCTGCGTCTTACTTATATTCCTATGGGACTATGATTATTTTGAAGGATTGGCTGTAAAATAATGATGTTGTTGCCATGTGAATAATTTGCATGTTAATTATCTTCATATATTTATTAGACTATATTTGATCCCTAATAATTCATATTTAATAATTTATTTATACGATATAGATATTGGTATAAACTTACAAAATCGTATTGGTATTTACTTCCTTCATTTTTGTGTTCACAATAGTTCCAACAGATATTAAACCGATTACTGTAAAAAATGTACCATACGATGTATTTTTATTGCTAAAGTACTCGTAATTTTAATGGTATGGAATTTAAAAAAACGGAGGTGAATGGAGACCTTTTTTTATTTTATTCAACTACCACAATATAAATTTTGTAAAAATCTCTCATCAGAAAAATCGGATGAAAGTACTTGGAACCAGAATTTCAATAGGTATATCAATATTAGGATTCCAAAAATTACATCACGATGATTGGAATCACTTTGGAAATACGACTACATAAAATATTGCAAAAGGATAAAAAAATAAATAACTTATAATAATTATAATGTTTAATTGTTTAAAATGTTTCAATTATATATATTCCAATACAATAACTTATCTGAAAGTAAAGGTCATGAAAGTCCTACTCTACTCAGTCTGTGGTGGCGGCCGCTTGCCGACACCGAATTTAAATTATACGTCTCTAAACACTCGATGTGTTCGTTGAATATTTTTAATGTAATATTTAAAAGTATGTTGCTCTATTGCAACTTATGTTAAACAGTGATAAAAGTATTTTTTAAATTATTTTTTGTATCGTATATCGGTAAATCAATTGTGTTATTTCAACCACCTTACTGGATATTCTGTGCCTTTAATGGAATGGTTGAATTTCTGTTACTATAAAGGAATATTTATTTTCACACAATTTTTCTTAACCGGAAATAGTTATTGACGCTTACTCGTTCATACGTATTCATACCAATAAACGGAGAATCCGTTTACTTGGTATTTACAGTCTGGTGAAATGAGATATAATTGAAAACGTTGACAGTAATTTATGTCATTATGAAAATATTACAATTTTAAATATATATATTTTTTAATCGGGCTCTCTATTTTCACTATTACTCTTTCCTCGACGTCTGAATTCCAATAACTAAATAATTGAAAGCAAAATCATTTATTTTGCTACCAAATATTCACTACCAGTAATTAAATAAATATTCCTGAATAGTGATAAAAATTATTTGTAATAATACGCAAAGTTATGTGAGCAGAATTCAAACTTAACGTATATGTATCCCGCATTTAAGTATCTGCAATCCTAATGGCACGTACTCTCGTCTAGCGCCTTTGGTCACCCATAAGACGATTACATTTCAATGTGAATTTTTTTTTCTCTTAAGGTAAATGTTAAATCTTTTTCTTACATTACAGTTGTAAATTATAATGACTTTATATATCTCATGTCCAAATTTATATTTTTTTGTATAGTTCTTACGAATGTGACTGCAAAAATATAGAAAACGGAATTCTTTACGCATATGCACACCACGCACACACACACAAATGCACATACGCGCACACACACGCACATAGACGCACACACGCACACGAGCACATACACGCAAACACACAAACACAAGTACATACGCACACTCGCAAACACACGCACACATGCACGCACAAACTGGCACGTACACGCACAAACGAACACACGCACATATACAAGCACGCTCGTATATACGCACACACGCACCCACACATACGTACACACGCACACACACACGCCTACACATGCACACACGCACGCATTCACGCTCGCTCACGCGCACACACGCGTGCAAAACATGCGCACACACACGTACACACTCACGCACACACGCACACAGGCACATACGCACAGTCGCACGAACACACGTACACATTCACCTGCGCACACATGCACACACACACACACACAAGTGCGTACATATACACACACGCACCCACACACACACACACACGCGCAAACACACGCACACACGAACGCATACCGGCACAGACGCGCACACGTGTACACTGGCACTCACATACACACACACGCACATACGCCCACTCGCATATACGCACGCACACGCATGCACCCTCACGCACACATACGCATACGCAAGTACACGCACATGTGAGTGCGCACCCACGCACACGCACGTACGCACGAAAACGGCGCGCGCGCACACTCGCGCATACACACACGCACGTTCTCCCGCAGGCACACACTCACGCACACGCGCTCTTACACGCACAAGCACAAGCACACACACACGTACAGGTACAAGCACACGCACACACACACGCACACGCACACAATAACGCACGCCCAAATACACAAATTGCTTTCAATTTTTTTTATTTTTGAAATATTTTTAAACCTAAATTCTTAAAAATAGAAAGTGCCCTATTTCATTTTTTGCCGTTCCACACGCTAATTCAACTTCGTTTTCCAAGTCATAATAAAAACAATTATCATCCTACAAATTAAAAATGAATGGTTAACAAATTTACTCTGCTCAAAGCAGTAGTATGTACTATTTTCACCACGTGAGCCGCTTCATAATGTTACTCACACAACCCATCTTTTGTCTGAAAGTCTCGCAACATGACATGCCTGTTTCTATTTCAGTTTTAGGGCATAGCTCAAACCATTAGTGGCTTTTGTTATTATTTTTGTATTTGTTAGGCGTATTTTGCCTGTTTTCTCCATGCTGAGCATACTACGCTCTATTCCTCTTGATGTTAGTCATATTTTTTTTGGTTGTGAATTTCCATGTCTGGTAGCTTATGTCAGGCATGATAAAAAACTGAAGTTCATAATTTTTATTTTAACATTTATTGGTATGTGGTTTTTCAATATTTCTTTTTGGCTCCATTATTTATTCCACGTTTGTTGTATCCTTCTTTCTATCTATCGTTCCGTATTTTCTCTATCAAAAGTAATCCTTTTGCCTAGGTAGATAAAATGTATATTTCAGCGGCGCCTTATTAACTTTTATTGGTCTTTCCGAGGCATTTGTTATTACTATAAACTTTATGAACTTAATTTTCAAACCTACCTTGAAAAGTAAAGACTCGGTAGTAGGTTTGCCAGTCTGTAGTTGCTAATATCCTTTGGTTATATGTTATATGGTTCTGACCATTACAAGGGTATATCAACTTTTCGAAGTATTCAATTAAATAGTTTAGCTAACAGCGCAGTTAAAACTATGCGCGCTATTTTTAATGTTTTGTTTGTAATGCTATCTGCATCTGGACCTATTTCTACAATCATTTTCCTTGTAAATTCTTTGATCTATATTCCAACATTTGGCTTAATGTGACTTACATAGCTAGTTTCATTTTCAATATTTAGTATGGCATATATTTGAGCCTTTCGCTGTTTAAATTTCCATAAAATTCGGTTGCAACAGTAATGAATACACTTTTTTGGTACAGATGTTTATCTAATTTCTTCGAACCTTTTATCCAAGATTTATTAACACTGAGTTCTCTGTAGACTTCTTTTGTCCTTCTGGGTTGCTGTTTTTTTATATATTTATTGACTAGCTCATAAAATTCTAGTTTTTTGTACATATCTTTTTCTTTGTAAAAACGCTATTATATGCGCTGATAGTTTTTTGTGAGGTTTATTTTCGTAGTTCTTCTCACGATAACATCATAAACAATGGCTATTTGCGTTTATTATTAAACCGAGATAGGTTTGTATAGAAGTGATCTGCCGTTGAATGTGTGGTTTTGACATAAGCATTCCAGATTTCCTTTCTTTTCTTTTCCTCTTAACTTTTCATTGGGCTTTTTCGGTTACTGAAAATTTGGCCCTGTTCATCTTATTTGATAATTGTGATTAAAAATATAATATATTTATTGGTTTAAATATTTATTGTACATATATTTATGTAACTTAAATTGTAAATGTTATGTTGATACTTAAGAAAAAATCGGATATTTAAGATGAAATTTTTCAAATAATATAATTTATAAATACAACTCTCACATAAAAAAAACTTATTATAATACCAAAAAAATTCCTATCATACTTTTTCCAGATTTAGGACGGGCAGTTTTAAATGGTTAATTTACTAAAGAAGTTGCGGGTGGCCCAATCCCTACCAGAAAAACACTAAATCACACTTGGTAAACCTTCCACACATATCATTAATATATTATGTATTTACTCTAGTTTACTAACAAACAATACTTTATTTTCTAATTATATTCGTAACAATAGTGTAACTAAATATTAGGATATAGAATATTAAATTAATACAATATAATCACAAAAAATTACACAATACAGTGCAAAAATCACATCACAATGAAACTAAAACATAAAATACACAGTAACTCAAATATACAAAAAATAAACTAATATTTCGCGGAAAAAAAATATACCAAATAAAACAATTAAATCATAATTAACTTAAAAGATTAAATACGCAATGATATACAAGAAATGAAATACACTAATACTTTACAAAAAAATATACTCTTTAGAGCAAAAAATACATCACAGTGAACCTTAAATATGAAATATAAATTTATATGTAAAAATAAAGGCAAATTATAATAATATTTCACAGGAAAAATATGTCATAACAATTACATCACAATTAACAATCTCTTAGGTACTGATAATCGCATCTATATTTATAAGCATTATCTAAATGTGAAGCTGCAGAATTCAAAGTCGATTTTTCAATATCAGTTATAAATCTGTCTACATGTAACAGACAGGTTATAGAATAAAGAAAATTTGTAATAGGCATTTAATAATGTTATAAATTTTGAATAAATTTAAGCGGTATTTAAATCATAACCAATTTGTAGAAACGTGTGTTGTTACTTGTATACTTCCAATGAAATGCTGTAAAACTTTGAAAGTGAAACTAATCATTTAATAAATATTTATTTGAAAAAATACATTGCTTGGGCGTTCTAGAATTTTGATGAAGTTAGTTATTCTTTTAAAAGTCTTTGCCAATTCTTTTGTCATCAAATTAGAAGAATATTTTACAATTGTTGTACATAAAACGTAGATGTTGAGGGTCATAATAATCTTCTTTTACCTTCTTTCATGATATATAAAAAGGAGTTCAAGTTTATAATTGTTTCCAAGAATATAACGTATTACGAGCAATTGTAGTATAAAGGGAAATTTAAATATTCACCTAATGGATTGGCAACTATTAAAAGGATAAGAACTTAAACGAAAGAGATGTAAAAGTTTTAAAAGCAGCGTAAAACACCTCGAGTATTCCGATATATTGTAGTTAAACTTGATATACTGCGGGCAATAAAAGTTAATGCGGGTGGAAACTTTAATCTCAAGAAAACTTAAACTTACTGAGTTTACCTCATTGCTATGGTAGAAAATCAAAAGAAAGCAAAAAGAAGAAGATACGTTTTTAAATTAAATTTTATTTTATGAACTAATATTTCAAATTTATGTCGTAATCCACTATATTGTCCTATTCATATAATTGCAATGTATGTTGTTGATGGTCACATTTAGTTAGACAAAAACGGAACAATTTACAAATTAAATTCTTTTATAACTGGCTACATTTCTTTTTCGTATTAGAGTCTTTCTCTTTATACAATATTTTCTATTTTATTACTGTAGATTATAGCAACGACTATCAACTATGAAATCTAAACATATTGTTGTTTTCTGTGTAAATCCACACACTATTTGAACCTAAGTTTAAATCAACTTCAAATTATTCCTAATTAGAGAACTATGGAAATTGCAATAAATTAATATATCAAAACATGTATGAAAAGTAAAAATCTATTATCTGTCAAAAGCTATATCTGTTATTCGTCAAAGTAATGAAATAATTTATGCAAATAATACCTATAATTGCAAAATTTCAGTTATAGATTGGCATAGCAGCCCCGACAGATTTTCCTGGCTTTGTTAATAGGTTCATACTTTCTTTTATTATTACTTTTTGGATTAAAATATTTACATCTGTTATGGGCTTAACCAAAATATATATATTTTTTTCTTTTAGTCTTAATAACTAAGCTTCAAAAAAAAACATTCGCCAAAAGTCATGCTTATGTGGCTCTTAGTAGAGTACAATCTTTAAACGGCGTAGTAATAACTGATTTAAATCAATGAAAACTCTTCAACAAACCACAAAATAGCATAGCATTGTAAGAATTAGAGCGCTAGAGAAACATTTTAAGTGGATCACAAATCGACGAAGCCGAAGAAAGAGCACAAAGTAGTTAATCTAGGTCAATCAGAAATGTTTATTGCAACGCCCCTGATGAGTTAACAATATAACACCTGACTAATAACTTTACCGTTCATCATCATGAAACTTCAATAAGAAACTTTTTACCAAAAACCGTATCAAAATCGGTTAACGGTTTTGGACAAAAATGGCAGCATCCGTTTGCAACAAAATGATGTAGTGCCCCTTGGCGAGCTAATACTATAACATCCATCTGGAATCATTGCCGGCTAGGCCCAAATGTTTTGCATAAAACCGTGTAAAAATCAGTCAAACCATTTTAGAGATGAATGGGAATATTCGTTTGAAATAAAAAGTGCAGTGCCTCTGGTAAGCTAACAAAACCATAGGCGATTAGTTTCAAACATTCACAAAAACCGTGTCTATATCGGTTAAACAATTTGGTATATAAATAGAAACATTCGTTTGAAACAAAATGTTTACTGTGGCGCCCCCAAATATTTTGCAGAAAACCGTATCTAAATCGATTGGTCGATCGGTTTGGGAGATAAATGGGAACATTCTTTTGCAACAAAATATTTATTGCGGCGCCCCTGGTAAGTAGTTACCGTAACACCTATCTAAGAACCATTGCCAATGAATCTAAAAAAAATACAAAAACTGTATCTAAATCGGTCAAACAATTTCGGAGATAAATGGGACCATTGGATTGAATACGCAAACAAACAACCTATCACCCTAAACGTATATACCTCCTCCGTTCCGTCATGGGTAAGGAAACAATTTTAAATTAAAAATATCCGTGCCCACTTACGTAAACGTGTTGCGATGATATGATGCACTTGCCATATTTCCCCATCACTCATCATTCCCTGTCTTTGCGCGAAAACATTATACCAAACGTTATAAAAATGCATGTTTTATTCTCGTTTTCTTTCAAAAACGTTTTAATTTATCACTATTGACCAAATTTTAAAATGTAAAAGGAAATGTTTGTCCAAGTGGAACGCTTTCAACCTACGAAACGGAAACTACCTTTACTTTTATAAGGGTTAATTTAAGCTTCACATTAATTAATTTTCTATTTCTGAAGTAAAACTCATCATACATAATACAGTCACTATGACTTACCCGTAAACAAAATATACATATGTTCCAAACTTTTCTGTAGACTTTGTGTTGGACATAATGTTAGTATCATGTAATAGTTCAAATAGTGTTCATTACAAAAGCAGCCAGATCACTTACTTTCCTTACGACTACACTGACATTATCATTTATATTTCAATACTTATACAACATAAACGCGTACTATGCAGTATATCTCCAATTCCAAAATATTGGCTATTTCTTTTAGAAAGTTGCAAGTCAATCAGATTAGTAGTTTATTCGTAAATCTTTAAAAAACAAACAAAACACTTTTTATTTGATATATTAGTGTCATTAGTAAGCTTATCGTTTACTTCACTCTTATAAGAAAACGACATAGTGGACATTTGATGGAAAAAAGGAAATTTTTCACGACCTGTGTAAAAATAGGATTTTATAAATGAAAAATCATGCGAATAGTATTCTAGCTAATGGGAGTCTAGAAGATCGTGCTTACCGCTTTATTTGGAAAGATAAAGGTTAGTTAAATAAAATGGAGGAGAAGCGTGCTTGGCGGCTTAATTTGATAAACGAATATTTATTAATGGAATGAATGACATAGGAACTTTAGTTGAATGAAACTCCGGTAACTACAATGTTGGGTTAAATACTTTATAATGTTCGTAGCTACTCGTATATAACAAACGTATAAGATTTTCCATTGAGACACTTACTTTTAAAAAATAATTTAAATCGGTATACGGATGTGACGGATATATGTTAACATAGATAGAAAAATAATGAGTGTGAAAATCGAGTTGAGAAACTTTTTTAAATCAGTTAAAAATATACTTTTTAAAAAATTTATAAATTATACAGAATTGCAGTATAACAAAATTATATAGTAAATATCACATCTATTTTAATATCTTAAAGATATCTGTATTCTCTACAAATTATAAAATATTTCGTTAATTACTTTAAATGAACTTAAAAGTTTATTGCTAAATGGTAATAGGAAAATGTTGCTTTCAAATATAAATAATACGACCAAAAAAATCAAGGTTTTAGTAGTTAATAAAATATGCTCGCTTTCCGCTTAACTGTAGAGTACAAGGTACATTTCTTTCGTAATATGGCACCAGTTATTTTCCGCTTGTAGTTTAAAACTGTAAAAAGGGCCTCATTTTAAGATGCAATAAAAAAATTGTCCTCCTCTATCCTATAACTTGCCAGCATTACCTACTTTAATCCTATTTCAAAGTAGCGTTAGAGAATTGTGAAAGCAATCATATTAACCATTATGACGAATTCCATCCTTTTGCTCTTTTCAATAAATCATGGCATGCGAAGAGGGAATGGAAAAAAATAATAGACGATGTTTATTCCCTATATACACAGACAAGTAACGGGTGTAAAATGTAAATTACATCATACATACGTATATATATATATACATATATATATATATATATATATATATATATATATATATATATATATATATATATATATATATATGTGAACAGTATATGTTCGTAACCGCTTAAATTTCTCCACAACCAGCTACCGCCTTCCATTAGTGATAGATAGCCCCCTGCTCCCATTGATGTTCAAAAATTTTGGTAGCGGTGGCTGTATGTTACGGGATCTTTCCTAACAAGTTTTTCTAGAAAGTTTAAAAAATTGCTAGAAGATTCTACACCGGAACGGAACGTCACAGATTGCTCACAAATACATTCCTCACAATACATTGCCAACGGATGTCGAATAACTCTGAACTGGAAATTGTACATACTATGTTTTAGAAATAGTGATCCTCCAAGACAAATTTCGACACGCGTGTATTAGTATTATTTTAGCAACGAAAAGGGACGAGTCTAAACAAATAAAGAGCCTAAGTCCGAAGGGCATTTTTTGTTATATTTTCTATTCTTTTTTTCATCTTTTTGTTGTTTAACTTTTGTCGCAAATATCCGGACGCATATGGGCATGTTTATAAAATGTTTCTAAAAATCGCCAAGAAAAAAGGCTGAACTTTAAACCTACGAATACGTGCATATATATACACTGTTTTAGTAGTCTTTAAAGATCATTTAAACAAAAAACAATTTTCAACTTACCATTTTTATTTCATTACAACTTATTTCTGTTGCTAAGTATCACTACGAAATATTTTCCTATATGTTAAATATGATAATAAATAAAATAAATTCTGATATGAAGATTGAACTGAATTTTGATGCTGGGCTGGAAGCAACCTGACGTGATCTAAAATTCTGGACTTCTGAGAAAAGCAAGGCTTACGTCTGTGGTTTGTAAAGCTTAGAATTACTGATGCATTTTGAAATACAGTTTGCTACGGTGTCTGAAAACAGACCTTTGTTATGGTAAGCCGAGACTTTGGGAACAGGACTGTGTCATCATGCTAATGTGAGATGCTGTGAAGCGGTGTTGTATAAGGATTAGAGAAATCAGGGATGCAACAGTAAATATGTTATGTTCGTATATACATACATACATATGTACGCACAGATTCCGATGTAATTCTTGCTAATCTAGTCATAGTTCCTTCGACGCTTCCATTATTATATAACCCATCATGGATACTATCGTTATATATGACTTCTTCTATTTGTAAAATAAGTCATTAAATTTTAACCACATGATCGCATGGAACATGTGTTCTTCCCATCGTTACGTAATTTTAGAAAACATCGGGATCTTATACTAAAAATCAATTTATTGAAATAATTAAATCCTAAGCAACCACGAAATAAATAGAAAGTTGTTTGTCCAAAATAAGTAAATGTATTATATATTGACGTTTGATAATCCTACGCAATGATAGTACATTGCCAGCCATTTCTATTTAATTCTAAGGGTTTGTGCCAACCAGTAACATTTATCCAATAATAACTATGGCGAGAAATGTGAAGCAGTAATAGAAAAGAAGACGAGATTTTAAAATAAGTCATGCTATGTTTTTGTTTTGTGCTGTACAA
The DNA here is from genome assembly GCA_039881145.1 of Druceiella hillmani. NCBI lineage: Eukaryota > Metazoa > Arthropoda > Insecta > Lepidoptera > Hepialidae > Druceiella > Druceiella hillmani. The sequence continues at coordinate 7,875,653 of JAYKKI010000090.1, forward strand.
TTGTGAGAAGTATTTGTAAACAAGTAGATAAATTATTTTTTATTTGTATTCAATTTACTAGTTATTTGACAAAAATCGTAATAACGAGAAATATCCCGTGATAACGAAAACTAAAACGACGTTCTGAGGAAATCAACGTAATGTAAGGTTAATTTCAAGTACTATAGATCGTGCAAATACTCTCGCGTTTCAATCTGTAACTAATACCTGGGTAATGATCTGGTAATGCACTTCGAAAGGAGAAGTATATTATTAATGACGTGATCCTGAACTTCATGATACGAATAAAGTAATATAGATGATCGAGGAAATCTACGTGATTGAGGAAACCAACGCCATGCGTGGAATGAAATGAACGCCGATGCACATGAAGAAAAAAAAATAAATTTTTATATTTAGTGTTAAATTTCTATTGATTTCAAAACATTCCCCAAATTTTTGTGTTATAGAATTTCTGGAAGGTTGAAATAAATGAACAGAAGAGTCTTGAAATTGTATTGTGCAATACTCGGGACAGTCTAAGCATTAGTTTTAGTACAAAATTACCTAGTTTGGAAAACAATATGAACAATAAAGAAATAGAAATAATGTCAGAAAAATACAGAAAAAAATAAGACAAAAGGTGAAAAAAGTGAAAAGAGGCCGAAGGACGGAAAAAAGAAAATAAAATAAAAACACAAAATGCTTGACGGAATAAAATTTAAAAAAACCGAAAAATAAAATACCGAAACAAATTAATGGCCATAAAGATGAGTCACTACTAAAATAAGTACTATGAGTAAAATTTAATTCTAGCCTCAAAGGAAAAAAAGAAAAACCATAAAGGCCGTAGTTGCTTTAAATTTTATAAAATTGTATCTCAATATCTGAAGGGTTTTCATAATGCTGAAGTTTGTAATTATGAATGGCCTATCAAGCATTGTGATACAAAATAATTGTTATGGCAATCATCTCTGTTAAATTTTAAACAAGAAGGCTACTCAAGTTCTTACGTATACACAAATAGAAATATTCAAAGATTCAAATGTAATTCATACTGATCTACTATCATATTGCACTTAAATACTTTCGCTGTATTTCAGGCTAACATTCATATTTGATAAAGAAACAAAATATAAAAATGCATGCCAGTTGTTATTAATTACGATATTGTTTTTCTTGGTGTGCCAAGTAAACTATGCTACATCAATAAAGTAATATGTTTAGGGAATATGGTCCCTACAAAATTTCATGACATTTCTTTTAAGAAATTCAGATTCTTTGACAATTGAAATAGGTAGCTATTTGAGAATTACCTTAATATGAAAGAATTCAATTAATTATAATAAAATATAATTGACCTTATTATGAAAGAATTCAACATCTATTAGTGTTGTCATGTACACAAGAAAATGTATTAAATGATAAGCTCTAACCCACATATAAAAGGACATTACATATTTGGAATCAGCAAAAGTTATTGGTCCAGAAAACATCCAGTATATGGCATAGAGTAAATGAATATCCACTGAAAAAGTTGAAATGAAAATAACCATCAAATAGTTTCTTCGCGTGGAATTAAAACAAAGTTTTAATTTTAAAAGTTATATAAACATTTTCATGTGCTTAATACAATTTTTATATTATAACTTGGCAAGGTTTTATTCCTGTATTAGGATTTACTTGTATTTTAAATATTATTTTCAATTTATGTTTCATATGTAAAATATAAAACAAAGCAATGTTTTTAAAGTGTTAAGTTTTAATAATTCATCCTGTACTATTAGAGACTGCCGGCGACACCTCTAAGACATGGCAATTTGAACCATTGTGAGTGATACCCTCCAAAATGTTTACCCATCTTTGACAAGACAACGGTCACGCAGTAAAGCATATCAAATAAACTTTAAAACTGCAATTCATAAATAAACTATTTCTAAGAATTCCGATAAGATATTTCTAAGAAAGTCAGCTGTGCCTAAGATTTATTAACATTCAAAAATGTATTTTCGTAAGGTAGACATAAGAACACTTACTAAGTGTTTACAGAAAAATAGCAAAAATGTTTTTCTCACATTTCAAGTTTAAGTTATCGGTACATAAAGGTAATACTCAAACCAACCAACCCAAAAGGTGGGAGTGAGGAGAGGTGAAGTGTTGTGTTATTTTCATTTTAAAGTGTCATTTCATGTAACAGTTTAGTGAGGAGGAACCGAGTGCCGTGGAGAAATATAATTTCACTTAGGTATAAATGGAAACTCACTCATTTTTTCTTTCGTCTTATATTTAACTTTCAAGCATCCAGCTTTCCTTTTAAGACAGCATTGATGGATTTACTTACTTACTTTGCTGATTTTTTGGTTATTAAAATTATATGACACTCGATAATAACTTCTTTCAGTAATGGTGTTTGCAGTTAGCTATACAGATTTGTATTATTGTATTGAGAGAGATTTATATAAATGTATGTAATATTAATTTTTTTTAATTCCTTTCTATGAGGTTAGTTTAATTTGATACTATAAAATAATATATTGTTATTGTAATTGTCGATAGAATTAGAAATATAATGCTGTGTTTAAAATGCTGTCTTTTATACAATAAGTTTTAATACATATTTTAAGTATATTCTTGAATGAAAATCTTAATAAGCAAATAATAAAGAATTATATTGACTCGGGTGGCGCATGTTGATACGCCATCGAGTGCCCTACAACTCTCAAGTAAGTTTATGATGCTGAATGTATTAGCTGAATGTCGACTATATTATTTTTATTCTGGACGGGCGCACTCATCAATGCGACGATCGTGCGACCGTGGGTACGTAATCGAATTACATATCGGAGGCTGCTAATAGTGAAAAATTCTAAAAGAAAGAAATATATTAAGGAAAGAAATATATATAATTTAAATGCTATTTGATTACGATTTCTATAGTTTCTATATTTTTTGCAAAATTGAAGTACAGTAAAATTTGATTTTTGTTATGTTTAATAGTTTCTCGGTCGAGATGACTACGCCTATGTATATAAATTACCAGGCTACGAGTAATACATATTTTTAGTTCTGCCTACTTGCAATTTCTGTGATTAACGTCAGTGAAGTGTAAGTTAGTCTAATTGCGCAAATGTAATCTGGATTTTATTTCACTTAGATCACATGTTATGTACGAGTTGTCTTGGAATGTGTGATTATAGTGGTTTCAAACTCATGTTTACAACGAACGTGTATGTAACATAAACAGCTAAGCGTTTGTATTGTAGCTCTTGAAGAAGAATAAATGACATTCAAATAGCTATTTTCTTCCAGCATAAACAGATAATCACCACAAGAAGAATTTCAATTTCCCATTATGGTAATGTCAAAATCTCCTGATACAATACAATTTTTAAACTTGGTCCATTTATGACTTTCAGTATCGAGTGATGTTATAAATGGTATTACACAGTAACATGCGGTTGGTGAAAAGGTTTTATGAATGAGACGATACCTTCGATTTGATTTCTTCCATTGTTGCATAATAAGTGTAAACCTTCTAGAAAATATGGAGGAGGGTTGCTTGAAAGCTAATATTCTGTCAATATTATGACACATAATTTTATTTTTATCCGCCCGAAAATAAGACCAGTGCGTTCAAATACTTTACAATACTTTTTATGATTATTATTATTATTATATATATATATATATATATATATATATATATATATATATATATATATATATGTGTGTGTGTGTGTGTGTGTGTGTGTGTTTATTACATAAAAAATTGTTGAAATAAAAGGTAACACACGCCTTTTTTCTAATTGAGTGGAAAAAATATTTGACATAACTCTTTTTAACACACCCGGAGTGCGATGTTTAGTCGCAGTGGCAAGATTCGCAGCTGTTAGCAAGGTCTGAGCAGCAGCTCGAGAATTATTTCCCTGAGTGGCGTTGAACAACGTGCGCAAGTATCGTAAGTAGGAAAAAGATTACAAATAATTATGAATAATATTTATATTTTCTGAAAAAAGTCATCTTTTATATTTTATTTTAAAGACTCTCTTTGCCCAACACTTATTCCCGGACAGTTGTATAATACTCCTCTCCCTAAATAATGTCAAGGAAACGTTCAAGTAAATGCATGCACACATCTCGTTTATGATTTTTAAGTAAAAAGATAGGTTTTGCTTTTATCCATGTTTTAGTAAAACAACAGCTTAAGAAATAAAGGAACTTTGTTCCATAGTTTTATTATAAAATTAAAATACTACATATATATATATATATATATATATATATATATATATATATATATATATATGATGTCAAAATATATTTAAATTAATGCCTTTTTAGTGATTCAAATAATTTTATTCCAAAAAATGCACTTATAACTCTTTTAGAAATTTGCAAATTAAATACTTCATTCAATGTATTTTTAATTTCGAAATATTTAAATATATTACTACAGCTATATATTGAGGGGTTAATATTTAAAAAAATAAATATATCGTACTTAAAGTACTTTAAAAATGTTAAATTTAGCTGTTCATGAACTTGAATGAATGTGTACAAAACTTCATAATTCTTCTAATTGTTTAAGAATTATGCTTTATAAGCTTATTAATACTTCTTGATTGTATATTTTATTACCATTTTGGAATGATTGGAACTCCAACCTATTTTTCTGACATAGATTAGTTAATTGAAAGATATAATTGTACTTCATTATATCAATATAACGTTTCTTTCAATTTCATATTAACAACCTATTTTATTCCAAGAGGTATACGATACTTTTACAGTACTATGATTTCTGTTTCTATATGAAAAGCTGGCGGGCAGGCAGACAAGCGGGCAGGCGGGCAGGCGGGCAGGCGGGCAGGTGAGCAGGCGGACAGGTGGACAGGCGGGCAGGTGGCTAGGCTGGTGGACGAGAGGCGGGCAGGCGTGCACGCGGCGCACGCACATGCGTATATGTGCGAAAGATATTACTTTCTATTACTCCGTGTGATTATATGTTACTCTTTAGACGCACGCTCTTTAACGAAATGTTATGCACGTCTTCGTGCTCATTCCAATGGAATAAAATGTGACTCATGTCCTACCTCTCAAATTCGCAGGTACACACCGGGGTATCTCGTAGGGCGAATCTATGCAAACTGGTATCAAATGCGTCACATCTTACTCAATATTTCATGGTATAGTAATCGGAAACGAGCTAATTTTTATTTAACCTCTCGGACACACCGGGGAAAGACAACCTGGTCGTTTCTCCCTTGGAATCATGGTAGGACCACCTAGAAAGCTAATAAGCAACGACGATTTCTAAAATACGTCTCTTTCTGTCAATAATAGACTTACCTCGTGCTAAAATAAAATTAGTTGCGCGTTTTACGATCACGAGGTCGGCAGGCAAAAGACCCGCAAATTCTGGGAACGCATCCATTCAGCAGGTTCTGCGATCTCCCTATAATACTAGTGTAACCTGCTGGATCCTGACGCACCACTGACCGACACCGTATAGGCCAATATACGTAGGTATATATCAGTTTGAGGGTAGTGTTATTCAGCTCCTAGCCGGCACCGGCAAGCCGGGCCATGGCATGGAAGGCTACCAAGCCCCTCACCGATGTACTGCGCCTATTGTAAAAAGCTACGCCATGCATCGAGGACCATGCCCAATAGATGACTTGGGCATGGTCCTTGCACACCGATCCTAGCACCGGTCACGACCACAGACATCTCCCTCGCCAGCCTGCCCTCGAAGAAGACAACCTCGGACTTTTGTGCCCCACAAATGTTAGCTTATTCTTAATATTTCAGTCGTGTAACCTAAGGATAAAAGTCTGTTATCCTATTTTCTCACTTTTTATATAGCGCGGCTCGCTCGTCCGACCAACAGCAGAGCAATAACCGCGTATGCGACAGTACCACATCCCTGAAACGGTATCGTGAGTATACCATCAAATATAATGTTCCACAATATTGATCCAAGGACAAAGCCTTGATAGTAGTCTCTAGTTAACATTTTCCTAAGTATTGTCTCTCCATCCTGTAAAAATACAACTCAGTCGCAGAACTAATCCATAATAATCCGGCGGAGCCCAGCTGACACTCAAAACGTGGAAAATATGGCCGGCTACCAGGCATTTTCAAACGCGCCGGAGATGTCCAAAAAGACATCTAAGACTTATTTGTCTGGGCACGTATGAACCCAAAATAGAGCTCTAGACATCGGATCAAATGGGGACACTCTGGATCTGAAACCGTATTGTCTGTCAGAACCCGGCGAATAAGATAGCTGTGCTAAGAGACGCACCGCCAGTACTCGCTCGAGTTTTCCAAAGGCCGAAAGGAATGTGATGGTTCTGAAGAATTTTGAATTGCTGTGCGATTTCCCATTACTCTTTAGTATGACTTTAAGCCTCCCCACTTTTCATACCTTCGTAAAGTGGCTCGTTTGAAGATAGCGGTTAAAGGTCGCAAGCATCTCGATTTTCCACACTATTTTCAATAACCTATTATCGATTCTATCAAAGCATGGAGCCCTTCTCGACTCAAGGTTCTCAAGGTTGACGTCTAACTCTGAGTGTCGCAGCTCTCAATCAAAGCTGCTATCCGGGACTATGTTCATGTACACTTCCGTACGTACACTTCTGTATACGGCTCTCCAGGGATTCGAGTTTCTTGTATCGGTAATAAAATTACGAAAATGGGAGCGTCTAACCCTGTCAACCTCTCTATTATAGTGTACACCTGGTAGTACCCCTGGCATCCACTAAAGCCACCCGGTGAGCCTCTACAATTTCTTAGTGCGTTCCGTGGTTCTTAGCTCGCTGTTAGTTATATGGTAGCTATATATATATATATATACATATATATATATATATATATATATATATGTATATATATATTTATACCAGATACATATTAATATATATATACACACACATATATATTTGTATATATATATATATATATATATATATATATATATATATATATATATATATATAGAAATATCATACTTGATAGAAGTTTATAGACTACATTTTGTTGCGTTATAAGGTAGAGCAGAGATAATGAATTTAACAAACTTCGGGGAATAATACTTGAATTATGCAAACTCGCTTATTTATTGAGTGATCATCCCAAGTATTCCTGCCGATTTGCCTTCAACCCTAACTATCCACGTCATAAACGAGGGAGGAAAGCAGTAATATTAAAATATCATACGCAGGGGAAAACGGGGTTACACCCAATTATAAATAAAAATAAATATAAGCATTACTGTCACTATGAATAGACCGCGACGCTCGCGCCCCTTGAACTTTGCGAGGAGCCGCGAGCGATATGAAATAGTGATGACATAATTACCGGTAAGCTGTGCAAACTCATCTACCTCACTTGGTTTATTTCGTTTAGGTGAAGGAAATTCATTTATTCTGTTCTCCCCATGTCACGCGCAGCTCCTGCTACTAAAACTTTGAGTTAAAACAGGATCTTTGCTTACCATATATTATTTGATTTAAATGTATTAAGTATCATTTAAATTATTATTTAATTAATATAAATAAATAAATGTATTTAAATAAAATAATATATTATTTGATTTAAATACATTTATCTATACTTACACTTACGCAAGAAAATACATTCCAAGCGGAGTAACAAAACAATTTCCAATAATAATGTTACTAACTGTAATTTGTGGCGGAAAAGATAGATCCGAATTTTAAATGATTTGCATAAATAGATATTTTCTAACTTATTTTAACTTAGTCCCCAAGAAATATGTTGTGAGCTATTTTCATGAAAATATTAAAACATTTTTCATCCTATAAATCAATAACATTATTAAATATTATTCATCTTATAAATCAAGTACATTATCAAACAATCTCCAAACAAAATTAAATTTATATTTCAAAGGCATTAATTAATTAGTATAAACAACAATTATAAAATATTAGGTAATAAACCCTCATTCAAACCCCTTCCAAACAACTTTGCTCTTTTGAGCTTTCATTGACATATAGGAAATTTAAAGGCGTTTTCCGCCTGTTTCGAAAATTATACTATAATGAATAATTTATCAGAATAGGCAAGTGCTTCCTTGGAAGAATCTATTTATATTTTGAATGTCTTAACAAAGATTTCAGAAGAGGACTGATATAATAACGGAATTTCATTTATACCGATTTATAATATCTTGCAAAATATTTTGTGCTTGTTGGAATTTACGATCAAACACAACATGTAATGAAAATTTCTATTACTTTTAGACAATTCGATCAGATTAACAATATTGAAATTTGTTTTTTTTTTTAATACAAAGAAAGTAGCTGCTCGATTCACAATTTTTTTAATAGCAATTTGACGAGAGTAGAAGATATTGAATTTTTCTTTGAAAATTAACTTTTAGATTTTTATTAAAATAGATACTACACACAAACGTAGAAATATGTAATAAAAATACTCATTCATATACGTGATAATCACACCATCTGGTGCTTAAGGTGGTAACACGCAATTTTGAATTTAGGAATTTTTATAAATATTTCCAAATCTTTTTTTTAGGGTTACTTACTTCACAATAAAAAAAAACTATTTCTCTAAAAAAATGCTTTATAGTAAAAATTTTAAATTTGGTATACCACAGAACCATATCACTCGGAACATACCTCAAAAGCTAATACTTAAATATGTTTATATGAACTATATACTGAACCTAAACTCGTGACGAAAATCGGGTTCTAGTAACTTACGGAAAGGAAAACAATAACGATGATTTTTGATTAATTATATTAGATATTATTAAATATTGGATGGACTGGGAAGTTCACAATGATGACTATATATTATAAAAAAAGTAATTTCGTACACTTAAAACGAGGTATGAAACCCTGGACGTGTGAAATAGATTCTTGATTGACTTTTTTGTATTCTAAATACATTGTACTTTACATGGAAAAGAGTTTAAAACTTAATTTCTTTAAAAGCGGGTACTACGAATTTCCCGAAAATTTCACTGCTTTTAGTTCCTTATAAGTTAAACACGAGAAATCACAAGACGCGTTATATACAGATATATATATATATATATATATATATATATATATATATATATATAGATATATATAAATATATATATATATATATATATATATATATATATATATATATATATATATATACATATAAAATATGGTTCACAAATGGAATTAAAGTAAACTGCGTGCATCTATTCAAGAAGGCCGCCGAGTATGCGTGAAGCAAACTAGTGCCGTACAATCCTAAAAATACAAATACCTAACAAACCCGGCAATATTATTTTATTGCTAAATTAAAGAAATAAATGTACAGGTCTACCTTTTTTAAGAGAGCATAGTTGCGTGATACTATCTTTTGTTTTTCCGTCACAACTTTATCGTAGTTATTTATAATAATGGTAACAATTTATAAATTTTTTAAATAAAGAATCCATAGACTATCAGATGAAATGACCAAAACTGTATTTCGATTTGTATAAATTCACAAACAATATTTTAGGCTAGTGACGGGTATAAGAAGCCATTAGGCCACAGGTTTATATGGCCAAATGTACTATTAATATTTGTAAATAGTTTAATATTCATACTATGTACATTTAAATGTTCATGAAAATATATATGGAACCCTCGTCATATTTAACTGATTTTTGTTTAACTTCTTATCTTATTAAATTTTGAGTTCCTTGTTAGATACGTAGTCGGTCTTGATATAATTGGCATAAATATAGTTCATAGTATTTTATGTTATATTCTATATTTAAAGGTTATACAGGTTTCTTTCCCAAGAAATACGATGAAATCTTTATTTCCGTGATAACGCCATCGATCCGTACATCGCTGTGAAATTTCTCACTCGTAAATGGAATAAGTTATATGTTAAAATTTTGCAAACGTTACGTAATTATTTTAAATAAAACTGCGCTTAAAATTATGGATAATTTTATTTCAAGCAATTGTCTACTCGCATACGTGCACGATAGCTTCAAAATAATTATTCTCTTCAATAATATGCATGACAACTGTCATTACCCAATATGAATGAGTGAACTTTTTCAGTTATTAACTAATTCAACTAATTAAAATAAAAGCATGTATACATTTGTAGCTTGACAGAGAGACAATGGCTAACTTTACATTTTTGTTGCTATTTCGTGACAAAAAATAAAACTTTTTTACGAAAAATATATTCACTCTTTTGAAACGATCACCGAATAAGGTGTAATAATAAGTATGTGCCCTACTTATTGTAGATTAATGAAAATACGAATATTTAGATATACTGACATGTCAAATCATGACGGTCAAATCGATGAATTGTGTCTTAGTCTTGGTATATAGTAGTTTAATATACTGGTCTTAGTCCAGTTAACACTTTATTATTTTATTATCATTAGACTTATATAATCTAAACTCGATACGGCAACTTGTTATTCATTTTTTAGAAACTTTTTAGTGTATATAGAATTTTCACATTCAAATTATATTTTTGCAGATATATGAGCTAAAATATACGCAAATCCATACCACTAGCATCAGGCAGAGGTAGGGGAATCTGGAGTTTAATGAAATTGTTTCTTCGTGAGAACCAGGTTTAAAAAAATTAACAAGTGTATATAACTTTAAAAAAGTAAATTACGAAATCCTCGTAGCGCAAATTCTAACACTTGGATGGATTAATTTTAATTAACTTTGTTTTAATGATCTTTGCTACACATAGTTAAAGATATTTCATGCCTTTTGAATCACAAATTAAGTTAGGTTCAGTAGATGTTTTTTGCCACAGATTATTTATTTAAATATATTTTTATAATTTTATTTTTATTTTGAAACTAATTAAAAGGGTGAAGAAATTATAGTTTTACATCTCACCGGAAGGAACAAACTGCAGGGCTGAAACTGGAAAAAAGGAAAGTCATTTTTATTCATTTTCGTTTGACACCGGAATTCGACATAATTTATATTAAAATAAAAATATTAAAAAATTAAATTTACAAAAAGCCAACGTGCAAAAAAGCTAATATATAAGTAAAATGTTTATAAGGAAAAATTATATATAATAATTTATATAGCTTTGAATACACGACCTGCTTTTTTATAACAATGAGAAAGTTCATCAGAAAGTAAAGTTCAGAAAAAATGTTATAGTTTTTTTAGGATACATAATTTTTTTAAAGATCATTGAAAAAAATCATCATAATATTTTGCTCAAAAATCAAGTTGCCAGTGACAATTTTTTTATCTAGTTTCAACACCCATGAGAATTTTTTCATATACACATGATCATTTTATATCAAGCAGTTTATTTAGATATAATTTAGATAAACAAATAGTTTTGTAAAATTTTTAAACTACTAAAATATAATATTATCCTACTACAAAATAAATAATTCATGTCCTAAAAAATATTTTTCCTCCAATGATATATCCCGCGCACAAAATTTGTAGAAAAAGAAGAGTTCCAAAGATTTAGGGATTTATTTCATCACCTATGACTTAAAATTAACCTGTCTGAGAAACTTTAAGTTTCTAGAAGTACTAGCACTCAATTAGTATAGATAATTGCATATCAAAATAAAGGGCGGAAATAGGAACACTGCAGCAAATTTAGAAATTTTTATTTAAAATGTCTGCGAGCCGGCGTCATGGTTCCTTCTCCTTTGTCGCATCTGTGCTTTCAAAATACCCTACAGACCGGCGTGAACACAATTTATTTAAACGATGTTGACGTTCAGAACCCAAGGACTATTTTATTACCATTCCGGCCACTGAAAACTATTGAATTATATTTCAAGTATTCTAGGAGAAATTTCTTTTCTTTACTGGAAGTTATTAATAATGCGATAATAAATGTTTATTGTAGAATTCCGTGACTTCTTGGCCTTATCGAAATATTTTTGGCCATTGCAATGAAATATTTATTTTAATAAAAATTTTCAAATCTTTATGAATGATGATCTTCAAACTATTTTCCTTTCAGGCACGACCCATAGTAAGTTGTAAAATTTTATATAGGGTAAATGACACCTATATAATCTTCGGATAAACGGATAAATTCAGCATAATCGGATAAAGGGGAGTGGGATAACCTTGGCTTTAAATGTTTAACAAAAATATGTGAGTATGCTGTGACTAAAAAATACATGAAATTAAATGGAGCTTGTAAAACAGAAGAGAGAGAAACAATTGGATATGCAGGGCTATGCCTAACTAGTAGCAGTATGTCAGTACACTTGGTAATGTAAATCTACACAATTTATTCCCATATATTTTATCTATATTACGGCGCGCTATAAGAAGTTTCACTTCAAAATCAAGGATTTTGTGTTTTTCTCTAATACAACCAAACGCTATTGTTAAGTACAATATACAAATATAGCTTTTCTTTATGCAAGTAGACTGTATCACGATACATTCTTTTAAAAGTGAAAGGAAATAATAATTACAATTGGTGTGTGGGTACAATTGGTGGGTGGTTTCTAATTATTTATAAACATTCATCATGTCTTTAATATACAATAATTTAAGAAATATCTCGATAATAGGAAGTTTTTTCAAAAAAGAATTTGAATCAAATATATTAGTGTATATCTATGTTTTGGTTTAACTACATTAACATATAATTACCTATTGACCAAGGGAAGTCTCTTCAGAGGCTGAAATCGTTCAACTGACTTCGTATTTCTCTTCACGTTGCTCTCGCGGTGAAAACAATTTGATATTTTCGACAGCAACTTCAAGAGAATTTTTTAGGAATCCAATTTGAACATAAATTATATTTATTTTGCTACGCTCTACATTTTTATTTTTACGGTAGAAAAATAGGCGCTTCAACTATTTGTTCATGTTAATTTTTTGTTTACCAGCGTCTGACAGCGTTCGGTATCAAAATACTTACCAAGTTGATTTTTTTAGAAAAAAAATTTGTTTAATATTATATTATACATTAAATAATTATTCTAATAGTAATCATAATCGGTGACTTTAATTTTCTCAATTTATGCTTAAACTGTTTTTTGCAACATTTTTAACAGACATATTACATGATACACAGTAAAATTTATGGCTTTTGACATGACTAATGTGACGATGTGATATCTGAAAGATTTATTTGTTCTAATAAATTTCTGCATTATATCAACATGGCTTTCTATCGTTAGGCTTAGACGATTTTTATATTTCGATAGATTTAATAAATTTAATTTGACATGTTGGAAAATTATTGGGTCAAGATGCATTTACAGGGCTTGAAATTTAAAAAACGAAACGCTTTAATTACAAACTACTAACTATAGCAAAAAATATAGTAATTTACATTTGTAATTCTTTGTTATAGAAATAAACGATACATGTTTATCTATGCGAGTTGCATACAAAGTTTTTTTTTAAAAGCGAATGCGAGTAATGTTTAGCTACTTAGGATCATGATTATAAATGCGTTTTACACTAATGGTCGACTAAATTTTACACTTTATTTTCAATTTTGAAGGAAAGATCGATCATGTAACCCGATAATTTAACCCAACTGGATATGGTTTATACTCCATTCTATATGACGTGGCTTTTATTGTTGTTCTCGTAAAAAGACCCAAGTCACTCTGCGAGTTGGAGAAAGGCCCTTCTCGTGGTTTCTGTACGAAGTATGATCCGTAAGGAGGAGAGCCATGGGTACAGTAGTTATTTCAAGTAGTTACTCCAAGGATTATGAAGTGGCAATTGGCAGGTCATATAAAGCGCAGAACTAATGATCGTCGAGAATGAAAGATTCTTGAATGGCGACCACGTACCGAATGACATAAAGTGGAACAGCTTCTTGCTAAATGGACAGATGACCATCTAGAACGCTGAAAATCATTGTACGCAAGCAGCACTGGATCAATCTTTTTTGAATCTACAGGGGTAGGCTTCGTTCAGTAGCGGGCGTCTTCCGAACGATGATAATGACATTTTAGGCAATATTATCACAAATCAAACTTAGAAGAAGAAGTGCGACGAATGGAAAAGTTAATGTCATTGAATAATGAGGTCCAATATATGAGACATATCATATATACTGATGCGATAACTAACATAACGAGTACTTTGTGTTCCGCCTAAACTGAAGAGCCATATAAATTCATAAAGTACATTCAGTAGATATTTTTTTATAGTAGGAATTCGACAGTTCTAAATTTAAGATTGTAGAAGAGGAAAAGTATATGTAGCGTGCTATGTTGAAATTATAATATTCGAAAATTTTAAAACAACTGTGCCCTAAACGCAAATAATACCAAAACTAAAGAATAATAAACACAAACAAACCATACGTCTACAAAAGATATTATAGAGAGAAGGCAAAATTACTTAAGAAACCGCCCAAGTACAAGTAAACACACACAACGAGGGTATCATTTTAAAATTTAAATATTCATGATTACGTAGCAGAGTGACTCACTTAAAGTTATTTTCACTTTAAAAATAGTTTCTCAAAAACCTTGGTATTATTACTAATGACTTTTTGAAAATGTAATATTTAGCTATATTTCTTATTTATCGTTTAAATAAAAATATATGACAACATTTATACCGAGTTAAAGAGTTTATTGACTAATCAAACAATTGTCAACAAAATGACGGTTCATTATTTTGGTTTTTGGTTTTATCGCGGTTTTTGGTTTTATTTTCGTCATGTCACAGATTACAAAATTTCAAACATTCAAGGAGACCGGCCAAAATCAAATAGTTATTACAAACATAAAAATTACTTTCTAATAAATAGAAAATAAACACTTTAGAAATTGTTTTTAAAACGACAATCAGATAAATGAGAAATCTTCTATTTTTTATTGTAAATTCAGATTAACTTTCATAATGTAAAGAACTCTTAGACCAACAAAATGATATGAAGTGTAGATTGTGTCATTTATTTTCGACAATACTGAACAAATGTCAATGTCAGTTACCAGTTTACTTTAACTTATCTAATTGTTACACGTTAAATAGACGATGTTCACTGATTATTTTTCGTAAGCCTTTCTGGAAAATATTTATGATAATAGGTAGGTTTTTATTCCTAGTTTTATATAGATTCTCGATAAATTAAAATTCATGATAAAATATATGCGCATTTACAAAGATGTTTTTTTTTCTATTTTCTATTATAATAATGAATTGTTTTTTTGTTTTTTTGCTCTTCGTAATCGCTGAGCAAAAAACAAAAAATTTTTTTTAAATTTATTATAATAGAAAACAGAAATACTATCTTTTTTAAAGTTGTATTATATTTCTCCGACGTCAGGCCTAATCATACCTGTCTCCATTAGGTTTATATTTTAATATAATTGAAGGTCACGTTCTTCAAACTTTTTTCCGTTATAATACTCTTTTTTTACACTGACTCTATTCGTAATGATGACATCGAATAGTTATATATATATATATACACGTTACCGTAAATTGAGTGCATATATATATATATATATATATATATATATATATATATATATATATATATATATATATATGTATATATGTGTGTGTGTATATATTTATATATATATATATATATATATATATATATATATATATATAGCAAGTCGACTCGTGATTTCCCAAGTACAGAATAAGACAATTATAAAATTAATGTTTTTGGTATTTTTGAAATAGACTATTTTTACGTACGTATGAATACAAAGATCATATGTCTGCAATATACGCATTCCGGACATCGCGGCTTTAAATATTAATTCGCCATCGCGGCTTTAAATATTAATCGACACGAATGTATCGCGAAAGAGAATTAATTTTACTTATAATTTTGTGATTGCTTCAAAGTAAATTTATACAGATATTCTGTTTATGATAATGAAATATTTAAAAGTAGTTATAGTTATTATCGAGAAAATGTTAAATTAAACAATATTCGATTGGTGGAAAATTAAATATTTCTACGTAATAAGAACTCAAGTTAAAAAATTAGATAAACTAAAACAAATTAAAGTGATTGATTAAATAAATAGAAAAATTTATTTCAAAATCATCGCACAATTATCAGAAAAAGTGTAATATATTTCATGTCGAAATTGAAGTTTCTATATATGCAGGAAAACGGTGAAGAGTTTTGTTCTATATAAGCAGGAAACGATTGATTATCAAAATTCACAAATAGTAGAGAAGCTAATTATAATAATATAGTTTAAAAAAACTTTTGTAAAATATTAAATATTTGTACAAGGGTAGAAAATGGTTTCGAAATAAAGTAGATTATATATTCACATTTCTATACATTCATTTTTCGCTACGATATACTGCGATGCAATCATCAAAAAAGTGTTGTCATAAGTCGGAATCAAAGTCATTGGGGCTTTCCTAAAAAGAAAAGTAATTTTAAACCTTTTAAAACTTTTAATTCTTTTGGGGACGCCAGTTTGTTTTTAACACGTGTCGGTGTTTTACTTCCACTTAAGGAAAATCTCAAGGAAATCTCAGCTTGAAAATGAATACCTAATTAAAATACTTCAACAAAGCGTTCAAAAATAAATCAACAGTTTCGTAGACCATGCTACCCTTGAGTCTACGCAGACGTAGAGGATCAAAAACTCAAGCATTTGCAGATGGAAAATTTTATATTCTTATAATATTTATATTCTTTTGAAATAAGTCATGAATGAATATTGAAATGTTTCAGATTTTTTAGGTCTACAAAGTATTGGCAAAAAGATAAAAATATGAAAGCATGGGTGGCACGGAAATTATAAAATTTTATTAATATTTGAAATAAAATTACTAGGTACAACCAGACATCGTAAATACTCGTATATCTTTCCATATCCATTTTACAATAATTACTTCCAAAAAAAAAGAATTCGGAGAATCAATTACTACTAACCGTAATGAACTGCTGATGAGAACAACGACTAATGAAATTAATTTTATTTAAAAGTAAGTACTCTTCAAATAAAATGGATTACATATTTGTACTTCTTGAAAGCCTATTTTTTGATGTACCGATAAGTATTTAATTTGGTTAAGAAAATCCTATCCTAGAGTTATTTGACTTTGTTCTTAATTATTTTTATTAACTCAAATATTTAAGTATGGTAAATTAGACGTAAACATTTATGACAAGTTGTGAACTCGATGTATAGTTGTGAATCGATTAAGAATATAATGCTTTAATTTAAATTGAAGATTTCATTGCGACATTGAAACCATGCTGTTTCCAACATGTACGTAAGGTATACGAAGCAGAAACTTTTAATAGATTTTTTTAAATATCACTTGTGTCTATTGACAGATATTGTTATAGCCAATCTACTGGAAAATATATTTTGTTGTGTGATTATCCATTAAAAACGAAATAAATATGTACTAACTTAATTTTTTTACATTTATTACGTACTATTACTATTTTACTTTTACTTTTACTGAGTTATACGTAAAAAAATGAATAAATGTACTGAAATTTTTTTACAATGATTCTATTTGACACTTGTCAATCGATTGTGTGGAGATTAAGTATTTTCCGAAAGTGATTAAAATTATTTTCAAGCTATTTTTCAGTTATAATATTAAGTATTATATATATTTATATCAGTATTAATTATGGAAATATTTATGCACCAAAACTTGCTAGGCTTTTAGTTTTAGTCATTATATTGGTGACAATGGCATTATTAAACATTTCGATTTATTATATATATATATATATATATATATATATATATATATATATATATATATATATATATATATGTATATATATATATATATATATATATATATATATATTATATACTTTTTTACATATTCACTTTTTTAAATATAATGAAATTTCTTTTCAAATGTTCTTATTTTTCTACGTTAAGGAGCTCATTTTACAGTGGACCGAAGGAAAATTTCTGCTCAACAGACGAATTTAATCGAAAAGGTTATAGATCGATTTCATAGTTTGTCACCTTTATAGAGGTTATTTCGGCTCTACCTTTATAAAGATTTTTTGGCTTAATGATTTTTGCGTTTTGCTTATCTGTTTTACTTATCTGTAACTTATAAACTAGGGGATTATTTTATTTAAGAAGGAAAACACTTTATTAATATTCCCCATATCGACCTAGTTATGTCGCATATATATGGCATAAATTACATACCGTCAAATGGTGGTTTTTGGTTCAGAAAATTTGCTCTGGACAATATATTCAAAATTTTGCATAAATATATTTTCTGTGATTATATATTTACAGAAACTTCATTCACATAATGGAAAATCCAATATTTTGAAAGTCATTATGTATACATAGAATTAGAAACTGAAAAAAATGTTCACTAATTTTTTAGATTAATGTTCCAAATTTCAAATTCCTAAATTTCGAGAAAAAAAAGTCTGTGATAAGCGGACAGACGGATACGCGTGTGATTTTATAAGGATTCTGTTTTCTTTGTTGTTATACGGAACCCTAAATGTCATGTCTAAATCCAGCAATAACCACAACAAAAACCAAAAAAAAGTTATCAATTTTTATTCTTTGGTCATTTAACTGAACAATTGTGCCCCATGTCTGTTTTTTTTTCAATATAACAAAAGAATAAACACACACATGGCTACACAAACAAATTCAGTAATTGTAAAATACCCTGTTCAATTCCAAGAAAAACGCAAACGCAGTCGCATAGTACTTTTCTGATGTTCTCGCCGCTTGTTGATTACAAAAACAATTCACGTCTCTAATTTACTACCCTTTATGAAATTTCTAATTCTTCTTATGTGTACACTTAATTTATCAGTAAAATTATTTAAGTCGAAAATGTTAATGTAAATTTATACATTTTTAATATGAATGCATTAAATTAAAAATATTACGGGATCGAGAAGTGTCTTTGCGGAGGCCGGATCGAGAACTGTCTTTATTCGTGAGGTTATAAAACACTTGACTATGCCTGTCTGGGAACATGCATAACGCAATGTTCCATAGTTGTGTCTTCAAATTGTTGATATAGATTAATTAATGTGCACGTCTCGAAAATATCTTCACATTTTTTTGAATCCCTAGTTTAAAAGTTACGAGCTGCACACAATAGGTCACATTAAATGAAAATATTACATAAGGATGCTTTAAAACACCCCGATTACAAAAAGTAAGAACTTATTTATATAATCACCAACCCAAGAAAATCCGGGTTTTCAAAAAAAAATTTGTTAATCACTTTTCAATTACAACACATTCGTCGTCGGTTTTGTCAACATTTTGAATTTTGCTTTTTGTTATATGCTTTTTTGATTAAAACCTTTACATCTGTCGTGAGCTTAATGAAAATTTAAATTTGGCTTTTTATTATTATATTAGCCTTAATACCCGAGCTTCTAAAAACATTCGCCAAAGGGCAGGTTTTTATGGCTCTTAGTAGAGTAAAATCTTCAAACGTAGTAATTACTAAATTAAATCAAAGAAAACTCTTCAACAATCCATACATTAGCTTAGCATTGAAAGAATTCAACCGCTTGACAGACATGTTACATGGATTCCACATCGACGTAGCCGAAGCAAGGCAACAAAGTAGTTAATCGAGATCATTCAAAATTGTTTTTTTTGCAGCGCCCCCTGACGAGTTAACAACATAACAACTGACTAATAACCTTCGCCGTTAAATCACAAACTTTTCATCGAAAACAGTATCTAAATCGGTCGAACCATTTTGAAGACAAACGGGAACATTTGTGTGCAACAAATAAGCTGAGACTATAACACCTATTTAGGAACCATCGCCGATTAGTCCCAAATATTTTGCAGAAAACAGTATCTAAATTTATCAAATCGTATGGGAAGTAAATGGAAACATTCGTTTGCAACAAAATGTTTATTGCGGCGCCCCCTCCTGAGTAATAACCATTGTCAATGTATCACATACATTTTACAGAAAGCCGTATCTAAATTGGTTAAACTGTTTTGGAGATAAACGGAAACCGTTTGTTGGCATACACAAAGAAAAAACAAACAAAAACCAAAACGCATATACCTCCTCCGTTCCATGTGAGTAAAAATGTTACGCAAAAAATGCGTATTAATATGATATATGTTCAGCGATTTCTAACATAAACGGCTATTATAGGTTTAAACCTTAGTTACATTTTAAAGGTTTTGTTTTTCTATTTGAGATACGGGACGTTAAAAATATGAAATTTTTTCAAAGCGGTGCACACACTGACAGATATATTGTGTTACATTTACCAATAGAATTAATCAATTTGATAATCGATTCCCTTGATATAATTTATTCTACAAGGCAGCTATTTTAAAAATTGTTAATTCTAAATAAAAATTAGCTTAGAACAAACTAATAACAGAAAAGTGTTAACACTCAGAATGACAAAAACTGAGCAATCAAAAGTCGCGTTAACAAAATCATTCATCTGAATGCAGCAAGATTTATTATTTTAGCTATTTACGTACACGCATTTAATTTTCCATTCTTGGGACCAAAATACTGATGCCTGTTAAGATATCATTACGTTAAATTAGCGTTGTATCCATTGTAATATAAAAAGTATTATAGGTTGCATAAAAATAAAATACTGCGCCACTGGCTGCCACGTGACTCAGGATGAAATAAAAATTGCATTTTAATCACATTGAAATTGGCATCGAATTAAAGGTCCGAACGAGAAAAATACAATGGTACTTATAATATGTATGTAGGTACGTAGATCACTCGTAACTCTTAAATCCATTAACCGATTTTCACACATGAGGTGTCGTTTGGTTCTTCTCAACAGCTCGATTAAATAGGCTATAGAGATTCGGTGTATTATACATTGGATGATTTCCTTGTACAAAGCATCATGTTGTGTATCTATATCAAATGGTAACGCTATGAAAGTTTACTTCCAATGCAAATGCTCTCACACAAATGTTTTAAATGATAAACATTGAAATATTGTAATTTATCTGAATCTTTCCTGAAGAATATCAGTGAAATTTAAAGTTAGTTATATAGAGCAAAAATACATAAATAGAATGCAGAATAATAATGGTGGATATATCCCTTGCAACTAGTAGCAATAAACTGATTTACATTTAAAGCAACTATTCTGTCGAAACGGGCATTTTATAACATATTTATAATATGAATAATGTTTGTATACCTTGCGTAGAAGTACTTTAAATTACATAATTGTGCAAAGATTAGTCATAAAATAAAATTGTTTTTAAAAAATAATAGTAATAAATATTTTTATTTTTATTGGATATAGTGTCAGCCATTAGTTAACATAAATGTAATTACTACCAAGTAGTTTAAGCATTTCTTTTTCAGCCTGTAAAATAAAAAAAATATATAATATGAAAATTTAGCTAATTAATGTGGCAATTGAATTTTTTTATGACTTCTCTTAAAGTTTGTCTAGAATACGATATTTTAATTTGAACACACAGGTAAGAAAATATAAAGTTAGGGAAATACCTTGAGTTGCTACAGGCACATTCTCTGATCTCTTTATAATAACATTTGAATACAATTTTCTTAAAATATTGTTTGAGCTTATGTTAATTTTGACCCTCATTTTTTGACTGAAAAAATAATTATACTCCGCACAGCTAACGACACTTTTTAAAAAACCATATTAAATTCCGGACATGATGAGTTTTGTGATTAGTAAGCAGCGAGACTTGCGCAAAATTCCATATGAAAAAATATCACGTTAATTTTTAAACTTCGCTTTTTTTAATTTTAAATGAAAGTAATTTCATGCATATTTGTTATTTCGAAATCAGAATGAGAAAACTGTTGCCGGTAAAATAAAACGTGAGAATGATTTGGTGAATATTATTTTTTTTAACGTAATTTGTTATTATTTAATTTTAATAACAATTTATGAAACGAAATCTCTAGATATTATAGTATCAATAATAGTTTAGGAAAATATTTGAACTCAGTTCCTGAAAGTATCTTTGTTACCTAAGAATATCAATGATATTAATAATATTCGTATAAATGAAATACACCACACTGTGAATTCAAGCGAAAAAGCCATAGTAAGAAGTTTATTTCTAGATGAAAATCAATTTATTGATTTACTTTCAAAAGTAAAGAGTTGAAAATATGTATAAAATAGAAAAAAGAAGTTAAGCAAAAAAATTCCAAAAAAAAATTATTTGAATACTCTTTATAAACGCGGAGAACTGAAGATTTCTCAAGGAAACATCAAAGCTAAATCAAATCAATTAAGCACAAACCTATATAATTTTGAGAAAGGAGTCTCGTAAATAATTTCATATTAAAAAAAAACTTTTAGATGTTCACATTTTATCTATTTTGAAGTTCTTTCAAATATATTACAGGCACAGGAAGCATGTTGAGGCATCAAGTTTACCATTAAAAGATAAATTTAATTTTCAGATCATAATATATTTATCTCCGCGACCATTATTCACCTTCAAATTTATATTGCCTCCTCATGTTTACGCATTTTCAACACGTGAAAATATCGTCAGAAAACCTTTATCAAGAGCGAAGGACAAACAGTTGAACGGAGAGATTTTACTAATTCAATTAAAACCCATATCGAAGCAAACTGTAAATTTATGGAAGTGTGAGTACTTAATCAAATTTTCAGTTCACTTAGAAAGTTTTGTACAGATATTTATACTTTTACAAAGACTTTTTGCATGATATTATCACATTTATTTTTTTGTTAAATAGGAACTTTAAATAGCGCGTTTCTATACACAAAGGAACTTCAAATTTTGCAAGATGATTTATTTCCAATAACGACACTACGATTTCGTCAGGTAATACACTATTTACTTATTAAAAACATTTATTTTGAATGGTTTTATTTTAATTAAAAAAGGACAAAAAAATGGAGAATAGCTTATAAAAATGAAAACATGAAGAAAAATAAAGCCATATAAGTAAATTTTAGCGAGTTTTTGATCGGCTATATTATTTAAGTAGTTAAGGGAAAATAACAATAAATTATAGTTAACCAGTGCACGTGGGAGAAATATTATGAATTTACTTAAACATGTAGTATTTTTGGGAATCTGTATAGATGCACGATTTTGTTGACTTCTTGTAGAACCTTAATTAGATTTTTAATGAAATTTAAGTTATGTAAAAAACACATAGCCAACTTTTGAGAGAATTTTTTTAACGCTGAATTTTGTTTTACGATATTATCTACCTATCTCCATATATATAGATTAGGTGGCGTAGATACCTACTAACACGAGAAAAAATTAATGTTAATACGTAGGGATATTTTTGTGCATGAATCGACTAAAATATAGAATACACCGTGCGATTTATCAAAATTATTATTTAGAATATTTTCAGAGATATTTATCCCTATGAAATTATTTTACTTATGTTATTGCTGTATTCATTAGGGGTGTGCAGAGTAAAGTACAGTTTCGGGCGTTTTCTCTTCAATTCGTGATAAAATAAATTTTGTAAACAACACAGACACAAGTGTGAAGTATCGCTTTAAAGGGCCATTAATAAGGTGGAATCCTTATTAAAATATTTCTAGGTGGGATACATGAACAAAAACAAAAGTTCTACCTTATATTTAAAATATTGAACTTAAATTTAAGAAAGAAAACACAATTTTCAGAAATCAACGCAAAAATTGTAGAAAAATTTGAAGGGCGATTTTAGAAATCATATTATACCGGATATTTAGGGTGATATATGCATATGTCCAGCCCAAATGATTATATCATATATATATATATATATATATATATATATATATATATATATATTATATATATATATATATATATATATATATATATTGCGCTAGCAATGCTATATTAGTGACGATATTATAAATAAAATAAATTGACTTCAAACGAATCAATCTAAATCCCGCGTAAATGCTTTGAAATACTTCATGTATTATCTGTAATTCTGAGATACATATCTTTCAACCGTAAAATTATGCTGTTTACTTTATATGAAATAATCATTAAAATATTGGTATACACGAGAGCTTTTTTTATATCAGCAGAGACAGGTATTTAAAGGGTATATAGATTCGTCTCAGTCGATCTAGAGGCTACTTCTGGCATTATTTACCGTAGTTAATAGCAGTTTTGTCATCGAGCAACGATCATTAGCTCAGACTTATTGTCGGATCCTATAACCAACGAAACATTATTAGTAAATTTTCCCGCACAATGGGTTGTACAATATTTTGGTGCTATTTTATGGTTAACTCTAAATTTGTTTTGTTACCGCGATTAAGAGTTACATTCAGAAGTCTACGCGAAAATTGTAAGAAAACTAAGAGAGCGATTTGACATATAGTATTATTCCGGATATATAGGGTGATTTATGCATATATATATAAATTTATTGCGCTAGCAATGCCATATTAGTGACGACATTATAAATAAAATAAATTCACTTCTAAACTCAAATTTCATTAAAAACCGAATCTTTGCTAATAGCCCACCTGAAGATGTTGTAATACAACGAAACCTAGGTCGTTGTAAAGAACTTAAAGAAAGCAGAAATAACACTATATCACGTAGTTTCATTTAATTGTGAATAATGAATTTCTATAAAATTAACGCCAAATATATTCAATATGAGTTACATTCAGTGATTTTATGAAATTTATGAAACTTTGTTTATTAAAGTTATTATTCTAATTTTCTTTCTTACTTTTTTTTCTTTTATCTCTTCTCTAATTTGCTTGATAGTATAATACATTTTATTTAGATTATTATAAATTTGTTTCATTCGATTATAAGATAAATATTAATTTCATATAATTGGAGATGCATTAATCCAAAGGTGAAAAGAAATACAAAATAAAATGTTTCGTAAATCAATCAATTGGCATAGAACAAATTATGGAAGAGCATTATCGTTTTTATTGTCTTACTTATTTTTCTTTCAATTTTATAATGATAAAGCTTGTGTCATTAAAATATATTGAATGCCATTAAATAAAAAAATAATATTACAAAACAGGAGATGATAATCTTACAAAAAGAAACAAAGCTGTTGCTGAATATTAATTACATATTTCTAATTCAAATTTCCACCTGACCCATGTGTTTAATACGCCATTAAATAAAAATATTTAATTATTCAGATCTCCTTACCATTAGACAGGGTTATATTTCAGGCAAATAATAGCCTACTGTGTATGTCTAAATTATTATTTTTCTATAGTTTCATTTTATAACTGTTTTCTTTTTTCATAAATATTGCATATCGGATAAATTAATTATTTAAGGTTTCTACATAATTTTTCTTGGAATTCGACATTATTAGTAATGTTGACAAAAATAAAAAAAATTGATAACCATAGATAAACGTCAATCTGAAAAAATTAAAAATAGCCTATTTTCTAAGGATAGCATTGGTAGACATAAATTTTAGACTGCTGCCTCAACAATCATATACATACATTGCCCCTTCGATGAACAGTGGTAAAAGTCATGTCCGTAGATGATAGGTAAAAATAGTAATATCCACCAGTGGATGGTTTATTGTGTCGTTAAATACAAAGTATTCGGGAATATATTATAATACATTAACAAGAAGTATTCGAGAATATGTACCGGCAGTTAGTCGACTTTTCGATGTAAATATATGAGAAGAAATGTCAAAAAGAGCTTTGTACACATTATGCCAGTTGTATGATATAATTTGAAATAATTCTTTATATTAATAATTTTATAAACGATTTGTCAAGGCAAGTAATTTTTATCAACCATTTTATGATGAATGTTTTATTACGTAATTGAAAAATATTGAGATGAATTGCATTACATTGTATAATGGCATACACATGAGTTAAATGTTTAGTTGCAAAATTAAGCTAAATTATGAAGTAATAATAAGGCCATCAATTATTAGGTTGTTTATCGGTTTTATGAAATAAAATTATTTTGGAGAACTCTCTGAAATTATTTACTTTTTTATAGAAGTGTACAAGAATTTAATGAAAACATTAGAAATTGGGCGTTATTTCGACGTATCTGCGTAAAGTTTTCTTTGTGTCGTGTTCTCATTTTTTTTTTAAAATAAGTAACCAAATAATTATTCAAATGATAAAATATTGACAAAGTTCTTTATTAGGCAATTGTATGGTTCGGGCATAAATCCTGAAATGCTATTTTGATTAATAAGTCTTTACTCAAATTAAACGCGTCGAATGAATAAGTTCTTGAGTTAGTTGGAAAATAGTAGACATGTGCATGTATTGTTGGAAATAAATAACTTGAAGTAATTGTAAGCCATTTTTCGCCATCTTTCTACCAGCAGTGAAGATTTTCGCTGAGAACGAATTTTTTTTTTTATTAAATATAATTTTGAAGTTATCCGAAAATTTAATTAAAAGAGAAAGTTATATAATATTATACATTTTTTCTAAGCGATAAATATTAAATTATAATTTAAACTTGAAATTATAATGTAAACTTGTATAGAATACAATATACGTAATTAAATGCAAAATTTTTTCCAAAGTATTGTTTTTGTTTAATGTTTCGATCTCTGTATTACTGTAGAAATATGCATTTATCGCTGTGTGTACACACACACATGCATAAATAGCAATAGCTTTCTAATGAGAAGATTGCGGTGAATGGGTCAGTGACCCCTTATTGGAATCACACATTCAAAAATGCAAGTTAATTTTTAATATTAAATATGATACAAAATGAAGCACCGAAATTAAATGAGAAATGTGATTAAAAAGTGTTATCGTGATTTTTCATTGATGTGTAACCGCGATATCGTTAATAAAGAATTGACAGGATATTTAATTTAAATTAAGTTGATGACAAGTCAATTTAGATTCATCCAATATATATATATATATGTATATACTATGTTTATTTATAATTTTTAAACGGATATACAATTCTTTCATGGGTGCAGATTATTAAAAAATAACAATTAAAAACGTATATTAGAAAAAGTATGTAAAAATAAAAAAAACAGAAATACTGCATTTAAGGGTTTATCTGTTCATATGTGTAATCATTGTGTAATTCCAAAAACACTAATAAGCTGTAAGAAAATTTATTGAATATTCGGAAGTTAATTTTATAATTATACAAATAGAATTAGAAATTATATTTTATGCGAAAATGATCAATAATAAGCTGCGTCAATAAAAGTTGAAGCGAAACAGACAGAAGTCAGTTTTAAATGTAAGTGAAATTAAAAACAACTTTTTTTTAATTTAATTATATCTATTATCAATATACTAACAAAATATTTTAAATCCTTAATGATATTCAAATAGTAATTCTATACGTTTTTGATTACATTTTATTTTGTATCTAGGTAATCAATGTTTTCTTGGAAAGTAAAAAAAAATTAAATACTCAACCTGATTAGTTCTGGCGATAATGAAATAATTCTCAAATCTATATCGTCAGAAACCCTTACAAATAAACCTATCTATCTCGCTTGACGTTTCCTTTTTCCCTTAAGTAAGATTACGCAAGGTTCGGGGTCGTGACCCTTATCAGGTCGTTGACGTTCGATTTTTACACGAGTGCACTTGATTTCGTTTATTTGTTTCCTAACAAATAAACGAGCAATTCAGTTTATTAATTAAAGTTTATTAATTATTCAGTTTATCAATTAGCAATTCAGTTGGATCACTTTGCGTAAATATAATTGCGAACGTGAATTTGGAGTGACGAATATAAGATGTATGTGGACGATACCTGCATTTGTTACACTTAATGATAAATTTCGGTATTATCTTTTTACAAAAATATTTGAGATGCGATAGAAAAATATTTAAATATTAAAAAATGAAAACAAAGTGCATTACGTCATAAAACTGTAGGATTTTGTACCTAAGATTGACCAAAAAAACGGAACTTATAATAGAGTTACTTGTTTCCACCTGTTTGTTTGTTAATACCCTTTTTGAATGACGGTTAGAGGTATCAACTTGATATCAAAAGCAAATATTAATATTCATGGTAAAAACTCAATTTTGTTAAAAATTATTTTGCTTTACGTTTGTAAAATACATAGTTCTAAACTTCATGATAACGTAGAATAATGAAAAAAGAATGTTCGGACCTCGAGTTCTCTTCGAACTAAATGTGACTATGGAACCGTTTTTATAACATGCTGGCTGGCAATTGCGCGATTTCATCATTTGTTACCATATTAACCTTGGATCACGTATATATAAATTTTTAATTGCATGTTCGTATCCTCGTAACCCTTATGACCCGTAACCCGTATATTCGTAACCTTTATGACACAATATTCTTTATATGTCATAAGGGTTTGCTTTGTAAAACCTGCCCTTTACAGTTTGAAGTGCGTTTATGAACTTTTTTAATAATATTTCAAGAACTACCTTTCATGAAATTGTGAAAAATTTTTATTGAACATCTATACAAAAGTTTTGAGTATTTTTTATTTACAAAATTTATAATAATTTTGAAAATACTTGTGAATTTTTATATAATTCATTTAAGCTTTCCTTTTTGAAACGATTTGCCATCATGATGTATGTTTACAAGTTCTGTTATTGCTCGTTATGTATTGTTATTTTAATAATAATACTAAAAATAATGGTATAGTTGAATGATTATATTATATGCGTCTGTTTCAATTTTGTTAATCGACGCGAAATTATAGATCAAAATACCCAAACTGAATAACGATTTATTAACCAACTTTTCGTTGTTTAGATTCATTTCTACTATTGTAACTCTCCATATCTCGGAAATTATTCTTATGTTCATCTTAAAATCTTTGAAATTATTGTTTTATTTTAAAGTATAATTAAGACAAAAAGTAATTTAAAATGTTTGGTACACATAACAGAAACGTAATTTTCGGTTCACATTTTACGGTAGTTTTTTGTTTTTTGACCATTTTATTACATAGAATTTTAGTAATGGTAATCGTTTCACTTCTCGCACTTTAATAATATAGTAAATTAAATATGTGTATCCCTTCATGGGATGATCTAATAGAGACATTTAGGGAAACACTGCAAAAAAATATAATTTAAAACGTATTAAGGTGTACATAACATAAATTATGAAGCATTCATTTGAGAATTCTCCTATTGCTGAATTATTCACGAAAATTGCGATAATTTTTGTAGAATTTCAACTCTGTTTTAATGCTCCCTACGTCATCCATGAATAGAAATTAAAACTTCCTATATTAAACCGTAGCACATATCAATTTCTTTCACTACTGTGAAATTGTGTGATATGCTTCAGCATATTCATTATTTTTTATTTATAAACTTATAAAAATCCTTTAAATGTAATTTTGCAGGATAAAACTTGAAAGTTTGTAACGTAATACAAGTAAGAAATATTGGACTCAAGTATTTCGAGTAATTCCTGAAATTTCTTGGTAATTTTGGATATGACATAAATTAATCATAAACGTTAATATACTATTTAAACACACGTTATTTCTTTTGCTTATTCCATGTGTGTTAAAAATACACATTTAGGGGAATGAGATCCACTTAAAATAATACTTTCTTAATGGAATTACCGTAAAAGCCTTTGATATTTAAATTGTCTTCAGGCGATATTTAATAAAGCTCTAATTATTTTGAGAAATTGTCTGCTATACATTTAGACAACATGAAATAAATTGACTGAGACTGACCCTAAATTCGATAACGGAAGTCGACAGAAAATAGCGACAAAAGCTTCCATACTATCCTTTTCTATTTAGTTTACATTTCCTTGCGGAAATTCGAAACCAGAAAATACTGAAGTAATTAAATTTCTCTTCATAATTTAGAAACGAAATAGTATGTAGCGAAAGGGAAAATTCACTTATATCTTGTAAAATTGACGTAAGATTTTCATAAAAATGTCATTCTTAGAGTAGCAACATTTTTTTTTGTAGTCTATTTACGTAGACAATATATATTATCTGCACTCCCGCTTACGTGCCCCCCTTCCTCACAGTTATAAGCTAGACAGAACTACGATTAGAAGAGTTTTATTTGTTCGATGCTTTGGTATAATTATGAACAATCAACTCACATTTCATTATTGTATCATCGGAACTGTCAGCAGACCTATAGAGTATAAGGATTTGTTATACGGTATCCTTACTATTTTGGTAAAATCGAATGTGCAGTGATTTTTTTCAATTCATATGTCCATAGTATTCTTCTTTTTATGGAAATTTTTAATAAAATAATAAAAACAAATTTGGGTTATGAAAATAATGGGTATTGCTTTCACTTATTTCCTTTAGATTTTATCACTGTCACGGTCGGGTGTAATTCATTTTAATCCCAACGAGAATAATTTCTGATTAAGCATTTTTTTAAATAATCATATGATTATTTTGATCCGCTTCATCTTGAGTTTAGTAGACTTTTATATACCTGGATTTTACAAAAGGGGATGATAATATAGGAATATTATTTAATTTGCCTAAAGCCGCACGAAAATCCCGTAGCCAATCTTTCGTGTAATTACATTATTCAATACAGAGTTGCGGGATGCGCTCAATCTTGACGTATTTTTGTTCCATTGACCACTCGAGTAATTAGTTTATGGAGTTGCTATGTTGCTTCCCTAGTTTATCACATTAAAAAAAAACACTATTTAAAAAAGTTTGCTTATATTTATGATGCAAAGAATTAAAATGTAACGATTATTTTGGAAAATGTTGCTTTTGAAAATTAATACCAGTTTGTACCAATTGAAAAGTTAAGCAAGTACTATTATCTCTCCTTAACCATGACAACTATTCCAAATGCAATGTTTGCGAAAATATGTAAGAATGTTATTTAATGAAAGCAAGGCTTCAAAGCGCTGTATGTTTTTCATCTATGCTGTGTGTCGTAAATGCTAAGTGAACACTATCAACAACTATATACAATATCGTTGAGTGAAACAACAATAAGTTTTGTGAAATGTTGATCTCTTGACTAAAATTGAAAGAAATTAACCCTAGGCCTCCGTTTATAAAGAGAGGTATGTATTTGCGGTAAGGGTAATTTTGCGTGTTGTGTTAACATTTAACAGGAATTAAGTTGCATTATTCTTTTAAATTTACCTTTATAACAATATATCTCGTGCGCGCGAATTTATACACGTAAATATGTGATTACAAGCAAACGTTAAACTACGCTCGTAAAAAGAACAAATACACAGAACAATCCGTTTGGTAGTAGTTAATGTTAGAGTTTAATAAAAAAATAACTAAAATAATTTTTTAATTATTTTAACCCATTGCTTTAACAGAGACGATTAACACAAATTTTACAAGCAACGAAACAATTGTTTACAGTTAATGTGCGTATTCATTAGAATTAAATTTTTTTTCATAAATTGAAATTAATATAACAATTGGCATAATATTTAACGCTAGCACCACCTATAACTTAAACTTTATATTATATTTATTCAATATTAGCTTAAGTTTCTCTGTGTATTTAATTGCAATTTTATTTCTAATAGAGTAGATTTTGTATGTCTGTAATAAGATGAGACTCTCTCACCATCTGGGCGCTGTGTTGTACCGATATTTTGCATTATTTGTTAACTGGGTATCAGTTTATTACAATATTGTTCAATTACTAATTTGGTTTAGTAGATTAATAGATAATATACAACCATTCTATACTAATAAAACTAGAGCACTGAAAGTTCAGACAAGTGGCTATTTGTAGTAATGGTAATTAAACGTTAATTAAACTTTTGTAAAACGAATTTTCACTTAAACCATTTAGATATCAGCAACAACTAAATCAACAGAAAAGTTACGACCAACTTTGACTGGAATTTTATGTTAAAGTCTGACATGATTAACCTATGTCACCATATTCGAATTATGACTTCACGAAGAAATGTCTCGTCGCAAAATCAATTAAACGTTAACTTGGGTCAGATTACGAAATTTCCGAATTTATGTTTCTTCTAATTTCTAAAAGAACTGAATATATTTTACAATTTTAAAATTTATAGTGGAATCTTCCAGCACATCTTTTTACATAACAGCTCTACTATTAAGAAAGTATCCAAAGTATTACCATATTATTAAAAATCATGTTTTACAACCAACTAATTCTTCAGGAGTTTTTGTAACTTTCATAAAAATACTTGAAGTTGCATTTGGTTAATTCTCATTCACTGATTAAAACTCTTAAAAATAATGTTAGTGAAAAAACATATTATTGTGTTTTGACCGAACACAAAAAATATAGCTTGTAGTTTTGTTCTTCAATTCAAGCGCAAGAGTTCATAAGTTTTTTAACATTAAATATTATTTATTTTTCGTTCAGGTCTCAGTAAAAATTGTACACTATTAAGGTTAACCTTATGAGATAATGATTTGCTAAAAATCTTATGAACATAATTTAATTTAATTTGAAAAAAAAACAAAAATAGTAATTCTTTTGAAAACCTCATAAAAACCGGTCTATTTTTTGTGTTACTCAATTTTTAACAAGACAATGTATATACAATTTTTCCATCGCCAAATAGATAAAAATAATGATAGAAAATATGGGAATTACTTTTCTAATAGCATCCCCTGTCCGGTGACTCCCTCCATTTTTTTGCCCAAAATACAAAAGATAATGGAACCACATAATTTCATTTTCTCAAATTGCTTCAACAATGAGGCAAAAATTAACGAAATGCGAAATTATTTTTTTTGTCAATATAAAAGGCAGCACAGCAAGAAACAAAAAGAAAGAATGTACCAAATTTATTACAAACACCGAACACGGAGATTATGCTTGACAAAGGGAGGGCCGAGGAAATTATTTGACTTTATCCAAACGAGGTAAACCGACTGCGGTAGACGAGATTGCATCGTTCACCGGCCATTACGTCATAATTATTGCATTCCACTCGTCGTACCCCGCGAGGTTAAAGGAGTGCGAATTTTAAAGGACTTTTAAATAAATTGAAATTGTTTGAAAAGTTGAGGCTCCTGGAAATAATTACAAAAATATTCCAAATATATTAAAATATCGGCTGCATATACTACACTGAAGTAGGAATTACTTCAGACAGTGCGCTATACCGGGGACCCCATCTTCATTGGCATACAAACTTAGTTCCGTTGCATACGCCCTCAGAACAGTATTATAACGTCACACGATGTGTTGCTGTAGGGCGGGGCTGCCTATTATATGTTCCTTTTTATTGTGTCTAAAGTAGGTGATCTATTTTCTTAACAAATAAAAATAAATTCTCAGGATTGCTTCAAATTTAAACAAATTAATGTGTTCAGATTATTATCATTATTTATTATTGAAATTATTTTACATATGAGTGATAGATTAGTGAAAAAGGATCACTTCTTCGTAAAAATTGATATCGTTGTAATTACAATCTTAAAAATAAAACAAAGTAGGGTAGTCTAATCCTTAGAGTCATAACGGTAAGTAGTTTATTTTTGGGATAAAGTACATGTCTTTATAATAAAATACTCAAAAGATGAATTGAAATTGTGTGAGAAACATTTACGATGGATTATTAGGAGACATTTCGATATCAACGAATAGTATATCTGTACATATATTACATACATACATATATATATATATATATATATATATATATATATATATATTACTCTCTGTATTTTGACGAGCTGCATACCATGTTGCTTCAGCCCTTTACGGCCTAAATGTGCGAGACGCGTCTCGGCTACGCAGATGTCCGTTCAGAAAATTGCAATCGTGTGGCTTTCTGTAGCGAAATTTAAAATTCGTGTCATTATTGCTTTTTAACAATTCTATTATTCTAACAATTATCTTAATCGTTTTTGTTGCATTCTTATACTCTATATTTATATGTATAATTTATCGGAATATTTCAAACGCTAAATGGTGCAAAGTGTGGAAGACGAGGAATTACTGCAATTTGATAGAAAAATCGTCTATGTATTAAAAATAGAAAAGAAGCTGGTCAATTTTCCTTATGTAGTAGTAAACAAATTTATTTATCGTGCCAGATGAAAAATACTGTTGTCATATAGTAATTAAAACCGTTCATAGTTCTAAATAATAAGATTAACGAACGAGGAAAAACAATTTTTGTCAATTTTTTTATTTTAACGCAATGATTGATAATACAGTTTTTTATTGTAATGCAATGATTGATAGTACATTGATAAAACTTATCCTTCAATTATAGCCTCATAAAAGTAAATAATATTTTAAAAATAGAAACGATGAAAACAGAACCAAACAAAATTAAATTCAGCCTCAGCAGCCAAAAATATATATTTTACATGCATAAATCTTAGCGATAAATGACTTATGTTCTCTTTCTTCAAATAAAATGTTTAACTACACAAATACTTAAAAGTTTCATAGTTATATTGCCAACTTAACGGCGTAAAAAGGTGTTGTCAACATTTTATAATGATCCCTCTTTAATTTTGATAAGATTTGTCCAATTATTTTAATAGTTCAGTCAAAAAACCTATCAAACATGAGAACTAATGGCACCTATTTAAGGGTATATGATGTTTCCGTTAAGATGTTCACAAAACTTAATTTTTCGCAAAGTAAAGATATTGCCTACCGTATTTTTCATACTCAAAAAACAAGGTGCTTAATTAAAAATTATGATATCAACGAAAATCTTCATAGTACTCCCGCAAACTTTGAATAGGCTTCTAGAACCCTATTTTCTCATATATTTAGAACTATTAGTTTCGGGTAGGAAGAAGGAATATATTTCTTGCATATTATTAAATATATTTCGATATTCTCAGCGATATATCACTACTAAAATTTATTAAATAATATTTTTGAATTCTTTCTATTTTAGCTTTCAAATTAGACCTGACATCGTATTTGGGAAATAAAAAAAGAAAAATTCTGGTACATAATCCCATCCTCTAAAATTTAAAAATATATATTGGTGTGTTAGCTATTGAGATATGTGCGGGTTATTTTATTTTACTATTATGCACCATTATGTGTTGAGTTTATCATAAGGCACATGGAATTTAACGTCGTGGTGCACCGAAGGAACAAAGGTTCGATTCCTGGCTGTCCGTCTAGCGTGGTTAGACTGGTGTTATGGTTGGCTGTACGACATCGCTCTCGCAGCAATAAGTTCACTATATGTATCAATTAGATAAACGAAAGTCTGTAACTAAATAAATAATAAATATAGAAAATTTCAAGCTGCCTATCAGGCGGTTTCTAAAAAAAAAATATTATGACAGACGGACAGACAAACCAGTGAGTTTTCTGATAAGAGATCCATTTTTTTGTTTTGAGGTACGGAACCCTAAAATGGCATATAAATAGTTAATCGTTT
The DNA here is from genome assembly GCA_039881145.1 of Druceiella hillmani. Classification (NCBI taxonomy): domain Eukaryota; kingdom Metazoa; phylum Arthropoda; class Insecta; order Lepidoptera; family Hepialidae; genus Druceiella; species Druceiella hillmani. The sequence continues at coordinate 7,910,934 of JAYKKI010000090.1, forward strand.
TATTCAAATTAGATAAAAAAAATTGCATGTACCTACTTGTGTACGAGCTTTAGAAGTTATACAAGTGTAACTTTATTTAGCACGAAAATAATTAAGGGAAATAAAATAACAAAACGACTGAACTGTCATTATAAATACGGTTGGCTAAATCTAAATTCAGTCAAATATATAAATTTAAGAAAATAAAATGTTTACAATGAATCGTTCAATTTAATAAAACCATCAAATTAACGTTTAATTAATAATGAACATAAACGAATTGGCTAAACATTTATTGTAATTTATCAATTTTAAGAATTCAAAAAATGATAAAGCAATAATTTCTAATGCAAATAAATACATACCGAAACCTAGCCTCGCTTAGAGATATACATTGAAAATATGTCTAAAAATTTTGATAGCATTATCTTTATCAGGATTATTAACAACAATAGTTACTAAAAATATTATTTAAAAGTACAGATTAAAATTGGAATTGTATGAATATAAAACGTGTGTTCTGTGTTTATATGAATATAGTATCATGAATATAGTATCAGTCACTATACGCATGTAAATATATGTTTAGTGAGCAACTTCATCCTGCCAATTTTTGTTGCATTATGTGCGCGTATCGTGATCAATCTCATCGTGCGTGCGTATGCGTGCATCGGATGATTGAACTCCCATAATTGTTTCCTAATGCTTCTCAAGAAGTATATTTCAAAAATGGTTTGCAATGTTAGTTAGTGTAAAACCATTTTGTCGAATTATAATCACGAATACAATTTTTTAATTATTTTTAATAATATTTAACGACTTTAAAGATATTTCGCACATATTTAAAAAAAATTACCGCTTTTTAATGTAATCTAAGCGGACAATTTTGCTGGTATTTAAATATATTATAAGTTTCTACTACAGTTGGTTTTTATTATATATAAATAGACCATACTATTTGACATTTACATCAATCTGCACGTGGTTAGACTATCGTTTATGTCACAAAATTCATCTCAGTGGTTTGTTTTTGAAAGAATAAAAGTTTGTTAAAAGGATAAAAATTTACTCAAATAAGGACAAAATGGCAATTTCTTACTTATCATATTTCATTTTAAAATGAAAACCTTGTATCCTTCATTAGAATTTTTTCTCCCGAAACATTAAAAGGAAATGCCAATTGCAGGAAACTTGTTTTTTTTGTGTGTTTCCCAGTAAATTTCATTTAATCATTTAATATAAAATTACGAAACTTTGTTTTAACTCACACTCTTTTGTAACAAAATGCAACAAAAATGATGTTTTTAAAAGTTAAAAAGGACTTTGTAACTCGCCGTACTTTTATTTTTAGAAAGAAATTTTGCCAACTTTGAACGTGTATTTCGAACAAGTACTTCAATTTTTCTTTGCTTTCTCGACAACAACAAACTTCACTGCACAAAAAAAAGATAACGACAAATCGCTTCCAGCTACTCTAACTTATTTATTACCAGCGTTTTATTTTTCGACCGAAAACCTGAGCCAGCCGACTTGCGGCGAGCGTTGTGAAATATTACGTCTGGAAAATGCAAATGACATTTTTCTCGTACCTTGTTTTACCATTATTCAAATATGTTGGCAAACAGGTGCAATTTATTGATTGTATCATTCATATTTCGTAATAATAAGGTGATGACAACATTGTTGTGGCAATTTTGTTGAATATATAAATAATTAAAAGTCGCAGAATTTTTCATAGCAATGAATATGTATCAAATATTTTAACTTAAATTTATGTGGGAACTGAAGTTACTTCGGCACGCTTTACCCGCATAAAAAAGAACGTTGTAACCTAGTTGTAAGAAAACCATTTAATTGATTGTCATGTCTGAAATACTTGATAATCAACATGCAACTCTAAAATATAATGAGGAGTTCTCCTCAAATAATGAGGATTTGTTAAATATCTATATGGGAGAGTACCACCATACGTGGCTCGTCTCCACCAACAACGAACTCTATGATCTTTATCAAGAGAAAATTTTAATTTCCAAGAATTAAAATTTTATTTTCTTCTAATGTCTTTAATTTAAATTAACAAGGTACTCCTTTTGAATTTTGGATTTACATAGTTGATTGTGTAGAAACCTGTGTTTAATACGAGGCTTTTTTTTAAACTAAACATGAAGCCGACCATAAAAAAAACTGTTCACAGAATTGAACCGCTTAAGAAACATATTTTTATCTACAACACAAAATCTTTGTCATCATTTCTGCTTTATTTGTTAATTTTCAAATAAGACCGTATTGATCACAGGGAAATTGATGTACTTTGATTGAAATATGCATCACAGTTGAGATACCTGCCTGATGGCAGACTGGTCCATTTTTTTAAAGATAGCATATAGTACTTTAAGCAAATAATTTTTTTATGTTAAATTTCAATTATATATTATTTTACGTAATACACGTGTATCTTCTGAATAAGAAATAAGATGATTATAATCAATTAAATTATTTTATGTCTCATTTTAACTTGAGGAAAAATTACATTTAACTTAAGCTTAACTGTTGTACTCTTATGTTTCAAAAAATATATACAACTTAACATATTTTAACATGTATCAGCGCGAAACCGTTTGTCAAGGTTTTCAAAATTGTCAAGGTTTCTTGAATAATTTCTTTATCGAATCCTTAAGAAGCCTTTCTTGATTATATCTTATCGGTTTATGTTTCCATGTTTGGAATAGCAATATATGTAGACACATTCGATACAGTAATATATTTCCCGGTAGCTTTAAACATATTGTCACAAACACTCATTTCACTGAGTTTCGATATTCATTCAATAGCAATTTACGATCACTACCTAAGTATTCTTAAAAGTAATTTAATGTGGAAAATTTTACTCAGATTCCTTCGAAGTGAGGCAAAGATTTGAAAATCTTAGAGTTCTTTTCCCTAGCTACAATCCAGATAGTCGTTACTCTCTCTATTGGCAACTTTATCTTCGGCGATATATAGTAAAAGAAAACATTTCACCGCTTTTAATTTTTTTGTACTGATTGACCTTATGATCGTTCAGATGATTGCTTTGGCGACAAACTAAAAAGACTTCTCCTGACTGTCTTCTTGGGTTCTTGTCAGAGAAAGTTTGATAGGAATCCATCGTTTATCTGTATGATCCCTTGGCCTATGATTAGCTGTATGATCTTTATTTGAGTATTGAAGAAAACTAATTTTAATAATTGATATTACATGGCAAACTAGTAAAAAACTATTAACTAGGAAATAATTTAAAGAACTCGTAGAGTTATTTTCAGATTAGTTCATTTTAAACCATATTCGATACTTCATCTGTATTGGTAATATCAAATGATAAAACCGACGAGTAATACCAAAAATACTTTCGAACAATTGTACTTTCGTAAATAGTTCTTGAAAGTATTCAGGTTAAAAGTAAGAGAAGCGGATTTATTTTTAGACAACATTCAAGCGACGTCATTTCTCTTTTTTACGCATAACTTCGCTGATACATATTCTGCTCAGCTCTTATTTACTATATAAATATATAGATATATTTATATGTTTGACCTCAAGTGAATAAAAATAGGCAAAACTGCATAAAAAACAGTTTGTTCCTTTTTATGTACGTTCAAATTTTTATTTCATTTCTAATTAGCACTTTAAACAATTTGGTACATATTTTTATTCATTTTCCAATTTATTTTCAAACACACAAACTCTGTACATATAAAATTTATTACTGAAATATTTAGGCGATAGATATGAGAAAAATATGAATATGAAATATAACTGACAATAATATAGCAAAATTGCATTTGAAAAACATAAACTTAGAATCAAATAAAAAAAAATTAGCTTCGATATAATGTATAATTGTCAAATTCACAATTTCCCTCATACGGAGCTTCCTTCATAATCTGAGTCAAATTAGATTAATCAAAATATCATATATCGCTATCGTATTCTTGTTTTCTGTTTTTGTGTGGTTATTCTCTATTGGCAATATCATCATCTAGAAAAGAATTATATCAGAATTTCCCATTTTCCTACTTCATATAAGTGGTCAATCACCTGACTTCGGTTTTACCAAAGTGTGATCTGTTTTTGATAAATGGGAGCACAGGTACTTCATATGTAATCCTTCATAATTTTTAGGCCAAATATTGTGTATTTCGTTTTATTACCATGATTGAAAGGCGTAAGTTCAATTGCATTGTCGCTGGAACTATTTATGAAAAATTAACCAAATATATAAATAAATAAACAGCGCTAAATTATTAAGCGTTTTATAATTTAATAATGAACGCGGCTACTGGTCACTTATTGTATATTACCTACATAAAAAATATAATATAGCATTTATTTACATCTGGAAAAATATGAAGAAGAAATTTTGGTGCCGTACAGACCTGGTACCTAGCAAAGTAACATGAATCATACAAATTTTTTCAAATAAATAAAGACAGAAATCCAAAAAGACTATTTATGGGCAAGAATAGATTTTCCTTACTTGAAATATTCATTAAGTATTTATAAATTTACTCTCAGGCCGAAGAGACGGGATGTTAATTATTCATATGTATTTGTCCAATAAAGCAAAGTATATGCTATGTTTATAAGGGCTATGTTTATAGAGTATATTTTATATAATTACTTAATTTCTGATGTACGATAAGTAAACTATGGTTGATTTATTGCTATATGAACAATTGCTTCTACTTGATCATAAATGACTAATATAAACAGCTAGTTCTAAAGAGCATCGCAAAAGAATGCAGTTGCGAATGGAGTTGTTACCATACAATGAAACCTAGGTCGCGGTATATAATTTAAATAATACTACATCAAGTAGTTTCATTTGATTGTGTCTAGAAATATTGTTGAAAATGTTCACAAAAAACATGTCACTTTGTGAATGCTAAAATCAAACTTACGATACAAACACTAGAAATTTATATAAACTTTATCGAAAAGCTACAATGATGGTCTAATATTTTTACTTTCTGAGATATTTACCACAATTTTATATTTATGAAAGATACTAAGTATAGGCAATATTCACATGGTAAAAAATAACGTATACCCTCAAATGTCCTTTTTATATAAGTGTGTACGAAACCTCGTTATGCAATTTCTCCTTAAACTTAATAGGTTTATTTATCCTTTGCTGTACACTTCGACCATTGTTTTTATCGTACCTCCATTTTTACGTTACTTTCATCCCCATAAAATTGTTTTATGGGGATGATAGTAACATGTTTCATTTATGTGGTAAATGCTCTTTCTGCATAAAAAAGGGGTTTTAAATGAAACAAAGATGCTTTATTCAATACTGTTGTTTGAAAATAAAGAAAATTCAAACGAAAGTTATAAAATAATTAATTATAAAATATTATTACAAAAATCATAAATATTCCTTAATATCGTTATTAATTTCCATAACGCTTTATGCATTATTTTCATAATACATTATAATTTTAGTATGTGTCTAATGAAATGTACAAATAATAAGTTTAGAGCCTTCAGAAATTTTCTCGTTATTTTCATTTGAGTATTTGATAGAAAGAATTAAAAATTTATGGAAGACTTAGCGCCAAAGGGTGTATAAGCTGAGTATATGCAATAAAAACGTTGTTGTCATTATTATGATTGCGATGGTCGTTGTCGCTATTACTGTTGTTTTGTTTAACTATTCGAGTTCAGAGTCGCTGTTTATTTTTGGTCGTATATTTTATTAAAATAATATTTCTTGTAATGTTGTTTTACAACATATTATTCAATATATTATTTTTAATTATTTTAAAACGTACTCATTGTTTGGAAAACTTACACGAAAATATATTAAAAAATATTAGTTTTTCGTAGAATATCTCACAAGGTGAAAGAGATAATTTCATGAAAATTCACTGGATATTTTGACACTGAAATAAAACGTAGAACAAAATAATGATAAAATTTTCTTAGCATATTCTTGAAACATATAGCTTGGAACGAATATGGTATGTTAGCAGCAAAGGAATATTTATAAGATGGTTTACATGTTTAAGAATAAAGATGAAGGTTTACCCTCATCTAACAAACGCATTTACAAACTTGGTGCTTGGTGATTTAAGCTCTTTCATATACCCATCAAGAATTTGATTATTTCTTGAACTAATATAAAATTTTAATAATTTATTTATGTATTTTTACAGATTGTTTTCAAACGTTGGATATGTGCAAATACAATAGTAAAAGCAAATCATTTAATTGTAGTACAATATCTAATAAATCAGAAAAAATACGGTGACCTGAATTAACATCTAATTAAAAAACGCTCCACCATGAACCACCAAGCAACCCCTTAATCGTATTTTTGAAGAGGTCAATAAAGTAGAAAAAAATATTCGTAGTTGCGCACGTTTCCCGGTACCGAGTTGATCAATTAATCTATATTGATATTACAAACAGATAATATTTTTATTGTCTCTTTTTTTATAGGGACTAATCTCTGGAACTAGCAAACCGATTATAAAACTCTTTAACTTATAGAAAGCTACTTTACCCCTGATGAACACTGGTTAGATTTATTTTGTTAAAAATACCTTTTCAGTTTTAACCCACGAACGATATTAGCAAATCAAGTCGGATGAGAAAGCGCTGCTTGACTATTTTATCGGCATAAGTTTGGAAAATGGTTGAATAAGTGTAAACAAATGTAGAAGGAAAATATCTGTCATTAGTATACCTAAAAGAAATCAGCAAGACCATATATGTAGCTTTAATATTTAAGCCACGATAAGATTCCTGATTTAAAAAGTAAATTGATAATTATGAGGCGAACTATTATTGTATTTTTTATCTTTAATTACATTAATATTTATAAATATGAATAATTCCATTATCTTTCATTTTCATGTAGATAGAATTATCCCTTCATAGTATAATTTTTGGTTTAGTAGTTTGGGACATACAATGAAAATCTGAAGGATGTGATTCACCATAATTATCAAGCGCTTCGGTGCTCAGTGTGTAGATGTGATATTGGTGAGAAGTAGTTTATTTCGAGTGGGATCTTCCAAATATCAAAATACTTTATTGTCAAAAAACAAGAAGACATTGAATATTGTACATAGAAAAGCTTTTATAAAATTATTTTCTTCCTAGCCGAAGTTGTCACCTACATCCGTAGTTACATAGTAACTGCACCGAGACTGACTGACAAAAATTGAACTAAATTCACTTAGAACTAAATTCATAGAAATAAATATAATGGCTGTAAAATATCAGTGTATTTATGATACATTGCTGTAAGTCCACAAAAATATTCATCTATTTAAGAAAAAAAGGGACAGTCACACTATAAAACCTAGAAATAAAGATAAACTCGCTGTATCCAAGATTGTGCTCCATAAATTTAGTGTGTACGTATATACAACAAAAATTTAAAAGGAAATGTGTACGTAACTACAACAAAATCCCCGATGATTTTGAAGAATTATCAGTAATTAATCGCAAAAGAATATTCAAGAGTAAACTATACAAATAATTTATTCAAAATATTAGATATTTTGAAGGTAAAAAAGTTTCCCTCGGAATATTCTAATCTATCAAGCATGAATTCGCTCATCCATAAATGTTTTATGTAACTTTGTCTATACAATTTGTTAAATATATATTGTTATTATTTATATAATAAAAATTATTGCTTCCGATTCCCTTTCCAAAATCTTCTAAAACATAGTGGTAAATTGATCGACGATTCAAAAGAGCGTGTAAATAAATTAGGCGATTACTTGGATTAGAAACTAACCTACTTATTCCTGCGGGAAAATGAATTGTTTCTAAAGGTAAATACGACAATTTTTGTAATTTAATAATAAATAGGTAAGCGTTGTGGGATATCTAATAGAGGCGTTGCAGGATGTGTAGAAAGAGACTGTGGCTGTGGTGGAAAAGCCAGGTTTGTCAGTAAGTATAAACCGTATAAAAAATTATATAAGCATAAACCGTGCTATAAGAAAATTGACATCAATAAAAAAATTATTAGCGGAAATTTTACGCGTGGACCAATATATGTACATATATATATATATATATATATATATATATATATATATATACATATATATATATACATATATATATATACACACACACACATATATATAGATATATATATATATATATATAGATAGTAGATAGGTAACATTCGTACAAGTTAATGTAATTTAGAAGTCGGGTTCTAGGTGAGACTAACCGGATGCTGTGAAGTTCCTTAGGGTTTAAACTAATAAATTCACATTTACGAATTTCAAGATTTTTTACATTGTAAATATTATTGATAAGAAAGCACTCGGAAAAAATACTGCGACTGTGGCCAATTAGAATATGAAATCAATTTATTTAGAAAGATAAGATTAACATAAAATTAAAATGTTGTCAATAGTTCAGTAGAAATATTCTATACCATTAAACGGCCATCGTCCATAAATGTCTACTGAATCCTCGTCGTGCAAGTTATACCGATGTTCGACAGGTTTTTTTAATAAAATTTACTATAACCACAAATTTGGTATGATTTATGACGCTTCTGGCCAATATACTAGCGTAAGTTCTTTTAATGGTAAACGATTTTCCGAATTATGACAACTAAATATCGCCCATAATTTACAATATTCCTGTATCTGAATGTATGCTTGCTATATTCTTCTTAACATATGAACTGATGTGGAGGAAATTTAGTAAAAAGTTTACTTTTTATCCAAACATATGTCAAGTAGAATTCGCACTGAGAGGTGCGCATATACATACACATTTAGGTACGTAAAATATTAAGCATACGTAGTATTTCTGTTAAACTATTTAACAATATCATCTTATTTTATTCTTATATTAAAATCTTAGTATGACTTTCTCAAGCGTAAAAATATCGCAAATATCTAAAGATTCATAAAATGCGTAATCACCGCTATTGTTATATTAGAGAATGAGAACAGAATCTCGTAACTCAAAATGATTACTTATGACTAGTATTATTTAATTGTTAAGCTTAAATAAAATCAATATCTTTTTTTTATAATAAACTATCAAAATTATAAAGGTAGTTTTATGGTTTTCCCATGGATGGTGGCATTTATTTGCATAAATATTTCAAATTAAATAATCAATTAATATGCACATTATGGTATTTGCACTATTTTAACTGCCTCTTAAGCACTAAGGGTGCTTTTAAGGTGTCTGGGTGCATATTAAAGAAAAAAACTGCTTGGAGATCTAGAATTTTTAATTCGCGTTAAGAGTGGACTGATTTGCTAGATTTCTGTAATCTATTTATTATAGTTATTTATAATTATTGATTGTTGCTGTAAACTTTTGATTTTTTTCCGTTACGCACTTGCATATAAAATGACCGTGGCAAGTTGTTTCATAATAATTTTTCAATTTACGATATTAAATCCTAAAATTATAGGGGTGGAAATCATTTTACATTTCAGTGAATTTTCTTTCAGACATAATGCTATTATGTCTGAAAGAAAATTTGGAGCCGCGAAATATTGGAAATATTTGAAAATTTTGCTATTTTTCCACCAATAATTCATATAATAACTCTCGAGAAAGTGGATTGTCTGAAAGTTAAAGCAGATATATATAAATGTATATGTATATATGTGTATATATATATATATATATAAATATATATATATATATATATATATATATATATATATATTTACATAAATATTTAAGCGTGGAAGAGAATTCGCCCATAATAGAGATTTTCGTTAGTATTTGATACGCGAAAAATCGAAAAAAGGTAAGTATCTAAATTTGCATGTCCAAAAAATTTAAAGCTTTTGTATTCTTTCTCTTTTTCTGTATAATATTTATATTGAATAGACTTTCAATTAAAACACTATTTATTTATTATAAGCATAGTGCATATGACAGACTCATTGCTACATGATCTATCTCTCCAGTCCAGTCGACAATAACAATTGGTGTTGAAATTTAGTCCGCCTGTAAGAGTCCGCCTGTAAGAGGCAGGACTTTTTCACTCGATCTTTCAAAATGCTTAAGGACGTAATTTTCTTAATCTCAGGATCACGGTGAATCCAAATTTTTCTGCTTGGACATTGGAGGGTTTTTCGTAAGTGGTAGAAGTATATCTAGAAATAAGTAGGGTGAGTGAAGTTTCAGATCATAGCCCAAGGCCGTGAACAGACAGATCTTTAAATTAATCACTGCCGACCCCAACTCTATTTGACGAACGGTTTTCAAGATGTTGACACACAAACGATGCGCCGATAATGAAATAACGCGCATAAATGATGTTCCAATGCCGGTAAGATTTCAGAGGTAATACGAAATTCAACACGCCCCGTAGTTCGGGGCTGTAAAATGATTATCAGTCAGTTTAATAGTACATCTGGGCATTTTATATATTTCTTGTAATTTTGAATATTATTTTTAAAATATCGTGTTTAATTAGCTCAGTTTGCAACTAATGTGAGTCTTTGAGTGGCACATGCTTGGTCTACATACACGACTTAAATAGAATATCTATAGAGAAAACTGTATATATTTCTTTAGTAAATAATTGAGACTATTCCTCTAAACCCAAATAGTACGTCATTGCGGAAATGTTGAAGAGGTTTTCTTCTATTCCCTTTTAATTCTTACATAATGGTATAATGACATCTTGCCAACGTTTTCTTAATATATAACATTAATGTCTCTTATTACATTAATGTCATATTATTTTAGTAACTAAATGAAACACATTGCATATAACAGGAAAAACCTAATGCTAATATATTCACAACAACATAGTTTATTCCATATTAAAGTATAGATGAGCCCTTTCTCTCTCGTGAAGAAAAACTATGAAATTCCATAAAATCACAATTCAAAGCTGAAGAAAAAAATACTTTCAGAATAGCATTTAATTATCCTTCCACTTTGTTCTACAGAACACTGAAAATTTTTAGTTTGCTATTATTTACATATATAGAATTCATCTCTCAAACAAAGGCATTATATTTCCATGATTGCTACGTTAATTCAAAGGTGATTAAAAAAAAATCGTTTCCATTAATCGATATTGATTACTGATACTACTAAGAGATATATCAATGATTTAATTTTGCTCCTTATAACCAGATATCGTTTGAGGCGTATAAATTTTCTATAGGTATTTTTTAGATTCTACTACCTTGATAATTAATATGTTATAAAGTAATACATAAAAAATTACAAATGAATACAGATTACATAAACTATAATAGATGTTGCGCGTATTAATATAAAATTCTTTATTATGGTGAATCGTGTGTAAATAGCAGAACGCCATAAGAAAAACAAAATTCTCAATATTTTAAATGGGACAGAGTATATCAACGTAATGGTGACAACATAATTAAATTATTAAATTAAATTATGAAATAAAAATATTTTAAATAATAATTAATTTTTCATTGAAATTAATATTTTAGAATTAAATTAAGTTTTAATGAAATAATAAATCTCAATTCTTTATTGTTATACAACAAAATAAATTCGCTATCTGTATAGAAAATTGACATTCACTGACCTTAACGGAACAAAATGTTCTCGAAGTCCTTTGCTGCTCCACAAGATGGTCACCTGAAGATGATGATGCAAAATCTCGACTCAAAACAGGTCGTCGTTGATCCGCAGGATAGTTCACGATGTGATTTAAATTGGAGAAAATATTTTAAATGTGTCTTCCGAATAAAACAATCAGGACCAGTTTCATTATTTATTTTTATAATACACAACTCATTAATCTTCTTATACCCATATTTTAAAATAAGGTATAAAACTTTCTCGAACTAATGTTACATAGCACAATCCGATTTAAAATTGCAGAAAAAAATTTTATTATTTAAAAAAGGAATGCAACAAAAATTCCTTCAAGAATATTCTTCATCTTACAAAAATTATTCCATATTTCAAAAAAATTCAATACAATGTTGTTGGCACTTAAACAATAAATAGCCATATAGAAGAAAACAATAACATTGGAACTATTAATCATTTGACAAAACGTCAAGTCGCAAATGTCATTCTTCACACAGGTGGCGATGAAATTAAGTTTAACAGATTTAATTGATATTTAAAATAAATTATTCTCATGCAATAATTAAAAAAAAATTAAATAAAATATCATTTTTAATTGTTACAATTTTCAACCATTCTTCTTATACATAAACATTAAGCAGAAAATTTTGTAAGAATATTAATTAATGCCTAACGTCGCCAACCACAGGATTAAATTCAATTAATTTATAACTTTTATCTATGTTTCATATATTTAGTTGAAATGATATTGACTTATATATTTGAAGGGTAGTAATATTATGCATAGTAATATGAGTCAAAGTTCACACGATATGGAATTTTAGTTTTCTATGCAAAAACAAGACATACGGAAATAATGTCTTGGCATTATTATAAAATCCTGAAAATATATGCTGCATCAGTTAATACGTTCGACTGATTTGTTATATACTTATAAAATAAGTGAAGTAACCATACATAAAAAAAATTATAGCAAAAAAAATTTAGTTTCTTGCTCATAAACTAGAAGAAGTGTTGTCAAAACAGAGGTGCTTAAATTCCCATTTACCCCATTGTAATTATATATATGTGTAAATATATCTAAAGGTATTGAAAGAAGTAAAGTTGTATATATTTGATGATTCCTGATGATCCGTGCAAATTGGATTGGATGTATTCATTCAGCCAACAATAGATATGTTTATAATTTATTTTTTCATAAACTAGGTATAAAAAATCTCAAATTAAATTGACACAGTATTCATTATAACAATTATGAGTTACCGTTTACGGAGCCGCAATACTAGTCAACATAATAATATTTTTAGGATGAGCTCATCCTTACACAATTCAAATCTAGTCTACACAACTGAAATCTGGTAGCAAGCAGTTTTTATCTCATCATATTCACAAGATAGGTGTAAGAAAAAAAATAAGACCATTTATTTTCACTGAAAGGCAACTTGTACTAGGTGTACTAGGTGTTTGCATTAGTCGCTACCTTTCACTAACAATGTACTAATGTACTATTAACAATGTACTAAGTGTTTGCATTAGTCGCTACCTTTTACTAACAATGTACTAATGTACTATTAACAATGTACTAGGTGTTTGCATTAGTCGCTACCTTTCACTAACAATGTACTAATGTACTAGGTGTTTGCATTAGTCGCAACCTTTCCTCACGTGAACGCAGGTGGATTTAATGAGGATTATTTTTTGATTATTGTATTCTCAACAGACAAACTTATACATGTTTTAGCTTAGCACCATAAAACATTTAACATTAATTGCGAAGAAGTGTTCCGGAAGTCTCATTGAGTAGGTGAAAAATCTTGCCACATTTACCAAAAATCAACACCGGTAAAATTGTGATCAATGGTGTGTTTTTAAATATTAGAAAATACATATTCTAAGATTCTAGATGTACTTTGGAATAATTCGAACTAACTGATCTAGTGAACTAGATAATAATTAGTATCGAAATCTTAATTCACCATACTTCTTTTCCGTTACCTTTTGTATTGCATATTTCTTTAATTCATTTATTTCTTGTTCTTTTAAAGTTGTACATTTTTAACCTGCATCATTTTTATACTACAGGCAAATAAGTAAGCTCTGTTATATATTTTTTACACAGTTTGAACTTAAATATATTTTTGTCAAACAAATTTACTTACGAAATCGAGTGCAATCTGGATCTTACTGAAGATCGTCTAAGGAAATTATTTTATTTTCAAAATTTATGTGTCAGTTATAATTTCGACTTAAGGAAATTTTATCATATCTCCAAGTGGAGGTCCTGTTTAAACTGGATGGAGAGGCGTGGCTGACACAATCTACATATTTTCTTTATAACGTGTCAAGCAATAATAATAGTCCACCATACCTTATCTTCACATTTACAACTTTATATGCTCTCGAATTATATTCTGAACACTTGCCTCCAATTTTCCAAACGTTTTATGAGCATTTATTGACTGTATATGCTGCTTAATTTTTTTCTCTCCTAAATTAAATTTCTTTCATCTCTTCCTTTAAATACGTACACATGGGTGAATATATGTATACGGGCTATTAGAAGGATTATGTAGCAAGCTGGTTTCTGTAAATTCTGGCTATAAAATAAGATAATTTTAATAAACAAATATTTTTTGTATCTCATCTTATTAACGCAAGGGATACGCGTCCTGCAGTACACGCACACCGGGCACCGTGCCGTATTTTAATTGAGAAAATGTTGCAAGTTAATAATTTTTCGGTGTCCAAAAAATATCTATATATATCGGCGAAGAAAACAACGGATATCCTTTATTTCTTTATAAATATAAATTGTTTGTTGCCGAAATAATCTTAGATGATGAATATGTGGATAAATTCTTTAAAACAAAAGATAATCTTATAACATTAAATAAATTAATAACATCCTCGTTATGATTTAAAACTCATTACGTTTGCACTACAAAAAAACCAAAGAAAATTGAAAAATTTCCATGAAGAAATAATGATCTCTATGCAAAGACAAAAACGTTACAGTGAATTATTAAGAAATTGTTTTTTATTTCATTTTTAATATAACAAAGCGAAATATTTACTTCCCTTTTTGATTTTAAAATAGAACTTTGATACTGGCCATCATCAACTCGTAGAGGACCCGTCTTGGTTTTACCGGTATAGTACTTTTTATCGTGTTAATGTTTACTTCCTAATAAAATATTTTCCAAGTTCAACCTTATAAAAGCTGACATTTTGTTTTTTAAGTAATAATAAGGGTAAATGGATCAAGGAAGATTGTTTTTTCCAATCATTTCTAACCAAAGTACTTGCTTAATGTTTTTCGTAAACACATTAATTCTTTAACATGCTAAATTTTGAAGTAACAGTTCGTCCTATTTTATACTTAATCAAACATTAATATTTCAATACTACTTAATAACACAAAGTTGCAATAATATCATTAATCACTAAAGACTAATATTTTCCATATCTTTATATTTAAAATATTATAGGAGTTAATGGCGAAAAAAAGTTGTGATCTTCATTGGAAATGAAATGTAAGATACAGAAAATTTTTAATTTATTCTATTATTGAAAAGTTTCGAAAAATTTTACACCGAATTAAAATAAAATATTAATATGTTACTTTTTTTTATTTTTATAAACATATATATATATATATATATATATATATATACATATATATATATATACATATTTATATATATATATATATATATATATACACACATATATGTATATATATATATATATATATTCCGTAAGTTTAGACGGGTTTCGTCTTAATATTAAAGTAGAATGACGCGGAGCTTTAGAACGTAGTGCCTTTAGTCACTGAGATATGGTTAAAAATGAACCGGTCTTTAAGTCATGTAGAGAGTTCACTAAGTGCGTTCTTGTAACGATTGAGATATTTAATGATTCATTGAGAAGGGAGAGTCTTTAATCTAGTTGGGTGGAAGCATTGAGAATGTAGATACAGGACACTATTAGGGGGATTTCAAAGGTCCCCCTCTTTTGTATGAGGTGGTCTCTTACGGCTCCCCAGAAGGAGGATTTTTTCATAAAAAAGGAAACGTATGGTTAACACAGTTTTCTCCACTCAAGTGTGAAGTACGTAATAATTAAACACAAACTACTTTCGCAACCGGCAATTGTGCAACAGCGGACTTCATTTTACAAATATCGACTTCACAATTAAATGAAACTACGTGATGTAGTATTATTTTTACTTTCTTTAATTTCTTTACAACAACCTAGGTTTCGTTGTATTACAACATCTTCAGGTGGGATATTGAAACAAAGGTAATCTTATATCCCACCTGAAGATGTTGTAATACAACGAAACCTAGGTCGTGGTAAAGAAATTAAAGAAAGTAGAAATAATACTACATCACGTAGTTTCATTTAATTGTGAATAATGAATTTCTACAAAATAAACGCCAAATATATTCAATATATCGACTTCTTGACACCGAAGAAACGAAATGCCTAAAAACGTAAAACCTCTTACAGTTAAAGTTGAACAGCTGCTATTACGATTGTCGTAACATTTAATTATACGAACATTGCGCTACGCCGAAATGTTTTAAGTAGGAGAAAATTGTATCATGAACATTTGTGCTTTTGATTTTCCTCTAAAATAAAATTATTTGCTTCACAACCTAGCTAATATACCGAAAAGTATATATTTAACTATACGAACTAAATTCAAAATACAGCGCACAATTTACAAATTTATCGAACTTTAATGTAAACATTTACAAATAGCGAATTTATTGCTTCAAGAGAAATTTTTGCGGTTTACCTAAGTATTGATTGAGTTACAAAATTTTATTCAACTATGTGAACAGTATAGAATGTTCGAAAAAAATAAAACAATTTCCATATTCATATAAATACACACACACATATATATATATATATATATATATATATATATATATATATATATATATATATATATATATATACGTACATATACCACATACGTATGCGCAATATATTGTATAAATTTCGGCTCTTAATGCAGGGAAATAATTTATTTTCCGGTAACGAATATTTTTCAATTTCTTCTCAATTATGATCGCGTTTAAACATTATATAATCATAGGCGGAACATGTATAAAAACAAAATATAAAGCATCGAATTAGGAATAGGAGAATAATCGATTTTTCTTTCTGCGGAATAATACGCGCATTGCTCTATATTCAAATTGGAAAATAAAACCTGCATCGTTCTGTGTTCAATATTAATACTCTATATTCTGCGAAATAATACGCGCATCGCTATATAATCAAATGTCTTGTTATTAGATCAAGTGTTCTACGCTTTTATATTCGCATACTCTCTTCTATTTTTTCTCTTAATAACAATACTGAAAATGTAAATTATAAAGACCGGCATGATTGAAATACACATAAAATAACTCTACTTACGGCCATCATACTATGGAAATATCTTTAATAACCCGTAAGGGAAAAAAATAATTAAATTTAAATAAAATTGTTTTATTCTTGGTAAAACACTTTAGTACAGAGTATATCATGTGAAGACTAGAGGTACTTGAATATAAAAAACTTAACTCCAGCTTATATAAATTGAATTTGCGTATGACTACTTGCATCAATTTCTTTTTTTAAAAATTTGGTAGCAGATCATATGTTTTGCCTTTATAGTTTTGTTAAGAAAATGTGAATATTAACGAAAAATAGCGTCAGTGTAAATCGAAATATGGGAAAATAATTTTATAAACTATTAAGAATTCTTAACGAAAATTAATAATTATATATTGTTTAAAGAATAGAATGACAATAAGAGAAAGGATACAAGAGAGACCAAATTATAAAGTTTTAATGAAAAAAGTAATTTAGAACTTTATTAGCTAACACACGCTACTAGAAGTTTGACTTAACTTATCATAAAAGTGTAGTGATAACTCTAAATATTATATAGTTCCAGAAAATCATGATATTTATATGAATTTGAAAGACAAAAAGGTAATATTACCTGTCACATCTTTCAAATGGAAATAATATGAAACCTTAAATATTTGTATATGCATAATTATATACCGTACCGAAGTACGAGTTCTACTCGTCGTTTAAATGTTTTATGAATTCGTTATGAAGAATTTATCTCTTGCACATATTTCTTTACTAACATGGTAGACAATAATAAACAATGTGTCCCCACCTGATAAACAAGGTGATTGTTGAATCAGTCAAAAATAATTCACTGTGTTGTCTGAACTACACAATACAAGTTATTGCATTGTAATGTTTTTACGTTAAAAACTATTACTTTTTATTGAAAACAAATAGCAAATGCGGCAATGGATGATATTAAAAAAAAAAATAAATGCATATTATACTATCATAGGTATACGTAAATCATACGTCCATATTTAGAACATGTGCTGATCTAAAATGGGGAATTTTTATAAATGTGTACAAAAAACAATTTGTTTTTTAATTTAATTTTATACATAAATAATATTAGTTATTCGTCTTAAAAAAATCATGGCAATTAGATCCGAACAATTACCTTAAATACAAATTGAGGGCATTGCTTATCTACGGCTAATTAGCTGATCGACAGTATTTGAATTAATGTACAATTTATAATTGAATATGCCGCGGTATAACTACCTCATGTTAATTTTTCATTACTGGCTTCCTAGAGTAGGCGAAATATTTTCGCAAATAGTTACGTTCAGTATACACTATGTCTATACAACCATTAATCTCAATGTCTGTTTCCCAGAATCTAGCGTCTCCTTGTCATTTGATACGCATATGTATTACTTTAGAAACTATTACAAATCCAGTAACATCAAATATCAAAATTTGTGGCACATTAAGTTTTAGAGTAGTATGAATAGTCCCGTATAGATATTCACATGGGAAACATTACAACCACGTTCGTTAGCACAGTGGGATAAAAATATGAAGACCAACGACTGTGAATCACATTTTTGATCATTCTGCTTTGTAACTGAAATATTAAGAAAACCACGAAATAAGAAAATTCAATTGAAATAAAATAGTTCTTAGCGCGGGCAGACATTGGCGGATGGCACCCACCCTGAGCGCTTTTGTATCTTAAACCTTACCTATAAAGAGTGTTGCATAGCAAGTCGACTTCTCATTAAAAATGAGACGACATAGCGTGCCAGCTTATCCATTTCTCGAGAAAATATAGCTTCAATCTTTTGTAAAATTGGTAAATGGTTGTTGTCAACACATCGGCTAGTCAATATGCACCGAGATGTGCTCGTGGTCAGTCGTGTTTACCGGATATTATGTGTAAATTATTTCTCGATTTCGGCTACACTATTAATATAATTATAGTGAGATTATGGCGTAGAAATTTACCTATTTAAAATATTCCTAATTTAGTTTGTGACATATTTTCGAAACCACCTTTTAACGCACAAAAGATAATTATAATATCATTATCAAAATATAATGATAATTATAATGCTTGTCGCATTGCAGACTTTCAAAGACTAAGAAGTAGGCTAAATATCGTGTAAATTTCACGATTCTACATTTTACCCAATACATTAATATTACAGCCTAAACGATGCAATTTTTAAAAATTTCAAACACAGATTATTTCTACAGGGAGGGGGCTGCGTCAAGTGTCGGTTTTATTTCCTCTACGATATATGACTTTAATATCTACGAAATATTAGCTATTTACATTGGACATTCGAGATACTAGAGCTAGTTAAAAATGACAAAAGTCAGTAAAATGCATGTATTTTCAGCACCGTATTATTTTTAAATGTGTAATTTGAAACTCTACATCCAAAAATAACTTTAGCTTTAAAATATCAGCTTGAATGTGCAAATATCTTTGATATTTAATTTAACAATCTACATATAAAATGTTACCAGTTAAAAATATCTAAGTGTAAATATGACGTTTCTTAATTAAAATTTTGCGTTAGAAAACTGAAAAATGCTGGATTCCTCTTCTTCGGGATCTTAAAAAGATTCATACAATATTTGAGCAAAATTAAAAATGGTGCAATATCGATAAAATTTTTTAGACTATTTCATATCGAATGACACGTTTATACCTACAGATTTGCTCCTGCAAATAAAAAGGGAATTAAATATAGACTATTTTCAATCGAAGGTAAGTAAGCGTGAACGAGGGACAAACATACATAGAAACAAATAAGATTTCAGAGATTAACTCTGACACGCATTACAAAGAATATTACCAAGTCTAACTTAATTATAATATCCTGTAATTATCTAGCTAGATTCTACTGGTTTTTTTTTCATGATTTTTGAGAAACACATTATTATATATATACACACACACACACACACACACACATATATATATATATATATATTTATATATATATGTGTACACATATATACATATATATATATATACATATATATATATATATATACATATATATATATATATAAATATGTATATACATGTATATATTTTTTCTCGGATCGAAAAAAAATTGCCTCGATTTAGTCGCCTTTTTTCATCTCTTGATACTGTCACCGAAAACATAAATTCAGTCTTCATGTACGGTTTATGATAGGATAATTAAATTTTAAACTTTATTATACGATTTATTTATTCAATTTTCAAAAATGTGTGTTCCTTGCCTTACTTCCCTGCAATACTTATGCAATTTAAAATTTATTATTAATAATACAGATATTTATTACATAAGACATAAATTATACTCATTTTTGCCTTGACATAAACTCCACAGGCTATTGAAAAAGGAACGTTTAAAATCACATTATATTCACAGCTCGAAATTCATTCAGACAATCTGACATTTTAAAACGTTTTGGCGATGATCTCTACTCTATGTGACTGTTATGTCTTTACCATTGACACTATGAATGTAAACAATATTTTATTGTATTTGTAATAATGTAATGTATTTGTAACACATATATAATTTTTAGCTTTCTACGTTTCTCCGCATAAACTTTAAATTTGCCAAATCTCATAGTCCTTCGTGCGTGCAATATGCTTAAAAAGAGTTAGAGAATGTTGTCTTCACATTTTAATTTATAGATATATAGTAGGACGAAGTTGCATGAGAGATGATACAATTTTTTTTTCTTTGGGTTTAGAGATACTTTGCAGTTTAAATTGCTTAACTAATAAATACATTTTCTGCCGCTGATGGGAGTGTCAAAAAATTAATTAAAAGGTTTAGCAGCATTACTATATACTTTTTAAATCTAAAGTTTGTAGAAAATGATGAAATTTGATTAAAATTATAGAAACAACAAGATAGAAAATATGTCGATATTTTGAAATAAAATTATATAACATTAAATATAGTTACAGAGGATAAGTGTCCTGCAGTACACAAACCCCAGGTGTCGGGCAACGTTATCAAAATAATAAAAAGATAACGCAACTTGTTGCAAGCCTTAAGATGCTTTGAATATTGAGCGATACGGGTATTATTTTGCACGAAGAAGGAATTCATGATTATGAAATTTAATATGTTATTAATATTAAGAAAATTTTTAGAATATAAAAAACCGTTATCGGGAAATGTTTACTTCCCTGCAATAAAAGCCTGAAATAAAAAAAATGTGATATATTTTCATGTATTGTTTTTTCAAGGGGTCTGAAAAATCTTCTTGATTAATGAATACACCATTAACTAACACTCTACGGGAGGAAGTCCACTAACGATGAACATCACGTAATACAAAGCAAACGCTGTTCTTCTGTTTGAAACCAAGAAATTCAGTGTGCTGGTGACACGAAAGAAGACAGTCATGGTCACCGCTACAATGGAGATGGATATAACGTACATTTACATATATTTATATATATATATATATATATATATATATATATATATATATATAAACATAAACAACAATCAGCGCCGAAGCTTCAAGTGAATTATATAAAAAGTAATGGCTTTAAATCGATTTCAAATACGGACTCCATTACTTTTCGCCTGGTTTAAGATGCAGAGACTGCCAAGAATAATATATGTAATGCAATGGGTGAGTCCACGGTATCTTACGCGACGGCAAATATTTGGTTTGGAAAGTTCAGGAATGACGACTAAGATTTTGAGGACGAACCTCTTACCGGACGTCCTGTTTAATCGGATGTTCAACAATTATGACGCCTAATTGAAGAGATTCTCGATTAACGATTTCTCAATTGGCAGATGAGGTACACAAGAGTTAGGGAAAAAGTTTCAAAATGCGGGGTGTGGATACCATAAGAGTTGTTATCATATCACCTTCAATGCAGAATTGATACTTGTCAACAATTATTGACATTGAAATGTAACTTCAACTGGTTGAATCAGCTGAGATGTTGTAATACAACGAAACCTAGGTCGTGGTTAAGAACTTACAGAAAGTAGAAATAATACTACATCACGTAGTTTCATTAAATTGGATTCTATACGTTAACCCTACACACAAATGTTAGTGGCTGGGTGTCGGAGAAATAGGAGTTTCAGTATCCAAATCTGTAAAAATCAGAAATAAGTGCCATAAACGTGATGCTCGGCTGCTGGTTGAATGTCAAGAGCGTTATTCATTGGGAATTGCTTCATGATGGATATATAATTGCAGATATTTACTGTTAACAGTTAGACCGATTAACTAACAAATGGAGTAGTCAATTGGACAGAGATTATTTTCTGCATGATGATGCCAGACCACATGTTGCAAAACATACTCGTGATTAATAAATGGGGCTCAGCTGGGTTCTATTCACTCATCAACAATGTTCGCCGTATATTGCGCTCTGTGACTATAATTTATTCAGAGCTCTAAATAACCATTTACTTGAAAAAAAAATCGACGTTAAAGAAAATCTCCGTCACCGGAATTTTACAAGAAAGGCATACTGGATGGCGACAAGTAGTAGATAATAAAGGTGCACACTTAAATTAAATTTATAAAAATATTTTTTTAATTAAAACTGTTGACAGCAACTAAAAACTTATTAGCTAAGCTAATATATGTATATATATATATATATATATATATATATATATATATATATATATATATACTAGGTTGTTCACTTGATAAACGATGTGATCGTTGAATCAGTCAAAAGGAAGATAATTATCTGCTACATATTGCATAGTGAACTAAGCAATAATTTACAGCAATGTAGCGTTTTCAGGCTGAAAAGTATGAGTTTTTATAAGAAACGAATTGCAAGTTTGGCAGTAGTTTATAATAAAGAAACAGCCAACTGCGAGTTTCGTGAATAAAGTTCCTAACCATTGGATGGGCATACAGGTATCGAAGTTTTTAATTAATGCTATGTGCATTGCTGATGTGAAAATAATAATTTTTCATAATTTTTTATAAGTATACGACAAAATCATAAGAAAAAGATTTTGTTTTTAATTTATATTTTCTAAATTATTTATCATTATTGGTCGTTCTTGTTAAGCTATTGGTCATTCCTGTTAATAAAAAACAAAAAAAAAATCACCATAATTAATTTCGAACCAGGATACACCAGTTACAAAATGAGCGCATTAGCCACTCTACCATTTGTTTCCCCAGCAATACTTGAAATTCTTAAATAATGCCGTTAGTAAGACTTTCAGACTACTTTTGCAAATAGCTACTTCGAATAAACACACTATACAACAATTAAGATCAAATTAAATTTCCGAGACCCGGCCCTTCGTCAGTATAAAATAACTACCAGTGACTGCTATTCCGGTGACTCAATGGTACATTTATGCCACTGAAGGAACTACGGCGAATCAAATAATACTTCAGATATCAAAATCCATGCAACCATTTAGATTTTAGAGTAACATAAAGAGTCAAATAAACACAGGCAATCTAAAAAAGTTACATTTCATCAAAAAATTACTTTTACTAACGCATTAGGGTAAAATATCAAGACCGTCGTGCTTGAATTACACTTTGAATAATTCTGTTTTGTAAGTAGAATAATAAGAAAAAGATTTAATGTGCCATAAAGCGAGAAAATTCAAATGGAAATTGAATTATTCGCAGCGCGGGCAGACATTGGCAGACGGAACGTGCCGTTAACGCTCATGTAATTGGTACCGTATATATATTTCGCGAAGTGAAATAATATGTACCTAAAATCTGATTAAAACATATGTGATTCTTAACTGCATTTATAAAACTATGTCATTTGAGAAAGTATCACGCCATCAAAGACTTTAAGATTGTAATCAGTTCAACACACCACGATAACGACATTTGCTTTTATTTTTTGTGCTATGGAGGATTAAATGAAGCAAATAATATTATTTAGTTAATTATCAAAAAATAAAATTATGTTGAGTAATAACACACGATGACATTTATGAAACAGGCCTCATCAACGAATATTAGCGGTAATGGATTGCTTACAAGCAAAGAAAGGGAAAAATAAAAGCTTACAAATATATTATTGAGAAATAAACCTAAAAATATTCTGAATGAGACAGAAGGACGACAGGAGAAAATGATTATGGGGAGTCGTACTTTAATTAGTCAAAAATACTTGTTTAGTCTTTCTATTTCTTAAAAAAATATTAATGGTATATTAAATTTGTTTCTTAAAAATAGAGAGAAAATAAGCGAAGGGAAGTATTGTCGTAAAATATGGTTTCACTGAAAAGAAGATATTTTAAGTAGTAGTAGTTTACTCTTGCCTCTGTTCACATGGTAGTCTTGCTGTATTCTGTTACAATATTATACAATATGACTAAGGTCAATTACATACAAGAGTAAGAGTAGGGTCGAATAAACACGCGAGCTCTTTTAAGACCAGGTGATGATATCCCATTACGAGCTACATATTGGCCTATATTGTCATTTATGGTCGAGGATATTCTGGGCAAATTGCTTTTGGAAGTTCTTGATTTACAGAGTTTTTTATATGATTTGTATTAAAATTTTACTTATACTTAAGGACTTAAAATGGATTGATTATACGAATGATGGCTTTCTTGAACATGTTTTTAAATCGGTATGGCTCTCCCAAGGCATCCTTCGAATTTTTCATAGAGTCACACTTGCTGAAGGCACATTTATCACCTTTACCTATTGATTAGTTGTTCGTTTGCAAAACGCGTCTTTTCTTTATTTTTCTTTGCCATTTTGCTGTCTTTGTGTTCTTTTTTCGGGATGATTTTTGAGATTATGAGACGGAATAGTGGTTTCCGCAGATTCTTAAGGATTTTATGGAAACCTTTCATTATTTACATATTTTTAAATTTAATATACTTTCGTTACTCGCATTTCAAGAACTTTTCATTTGATACCTAACTGTTTCTGACCCTAAGAAATGTCCCCAAAAATGGAAATTTTACTTTTTACAAATAAGATCTAAAGTACAATGGTTAAACTTCCGTCTTTCTAACGTAATGTTTCAAGTAAACTTGTAATGGAAAACTATTAAGGTGTATGTGTATATGTGTATATAATCTATTGCCATATATTATATATCTATGTGTATATAATCTATTGCCATTACCTCATAATATAATTCCGCATTAATAATTGCTATATTATATTTTGTAAATGTTATTTACTCAGTACAATGCTTACTAATATCGAAACTTATTACTAATACGTTGAGTAATATATTGCGAAACAAAAACAAATATATATCTAACAATTATACAAACATTAATAAAATTTCGTAAAAATAATGAGTCGGTGTTTGTATGTTTAAATATTACAAGATCTTGTCTCTAAAGTCGTGAATAGAACAGGAGTTTGAGGGATGTTTTCAATACAGTTTTAAATTAATTTAGCGCGCAGGCCATTGAGAAAGGCAAAGGGATGTCAGTACGAGCATGCGGAATATGAAATAACATAAGTCTTCGTATTCACTCATGAAAGTTCAATAAAAAAGAGATAATAATATCACCGATGGGTTGACGAAGAAATCTCTTAACATTATTAATTAATGCAGTGTTAGGCACAAATTTCTGCTTGCTGAGAGTTAAGATGTTTAAATAACAAAGTTTCTAATGCCTTTGAAGCAGATGACCTTATTTTATGAATAGACAAACATTCGAAATAAATTATCAGCTAAATTAAACGGAGGTAAATTGTTGTTAATTTCTCGTTTTAGTTAATTTTTTAAGTAAAGTTTTTAGCTTTTCAACCATATTTGTAGGGGATCAAACTATTTTGCCATTAAAATATGCGCTACTATGCGTTTACTTATTAAAATTCTTGTTAACCGTTTTTTCCGCACGGGAATCCGCGCGTGGAAAGTAAAAGGACAAATAAAAAGTTATATTTTTGACAAAAGAGAATTTTAATACGAAAAATATAACAGTAAAATGATATAACGAGGAGCGTGTACGTGTATTACTGTCACGAAGATTGAATACACTTTGCACGTGTATTCAGTCTTCGTGACGATACCTCATGATGATTCGATTCAACTTTCGATCCTCAAATTCTGGTACTAAAGTGGCACTAGCGGCATTAACCGTGGAACTTGATTATTGGCTAGTTTTGATATTGTAGACCACAAGCGGAGACTTTATCATTAACTCCGGATTCCAAATCCTTAGTTCTTATGCTGCAGTGGTACGGCCTGTCTAAAACAATAGAGTTGACGATCTATTGTTTTCAAATTAGTAAACTAAGTCACAAAATATAACTATAGTCATTGAACTCGGAAATATGATTCGAAGTTGGAATACTTTAAATTCAGTGATCCAAGTATCCAAACTTTAAATATGTTTTTGAACTTGGAATGCTTCAAATTCAGTGATCGAAGTACCCAACTTAAGTAATTCTGTATGTATCTTAACTTAAGTAATGATTCGTGTTAGTAATTTCTGTAAGTTTCACTCTCTATTTAGATATTACTCTAGTAATGTTGTTTGAATATGAGTGATAATCGTAACGCGGAATAATTTTTGAAATATACAGAATTTCCTAATAAATATTTCATATTATTATTCAAGTTCATATTAAGAATTTCTTTTATCATCTTATACTCTATTGTCAAGTAAATTCGTCTGCCGTTGCACGAATGATCCTGTAAATTATTTAGACGTAGTTTTTTTTTAATTTTTTGAAATTGTAAAACCAATCCTTTTTAATAATATTTTAATAACATGTTTTAAAAGTAGTTATGGAAGACGAGTAAAATATATTTTCAATAATATTTTTATTCATTAATTCAAAACAAATTACGTTTACCCAAATTTGCACCGTTTGCAGTAAATATCTCGTCTTGAATATTTTTGTGTATTATCAATGATTCAAGCCATATTTCCCTAATCAAATTTGAATCTTCAAGTATTTATACATATTTTTTAAACTGACTAACTATTAATATCAGTATGAAAGTAAGTATCAAGTTAATAAAAGTTATCAAGTTTATATTACTTACTTTCGTATTGTGTCAGTAATTAATAGACTTTCTCATAACTTGCGTCTCACATCTTAAATATATGTTGAAATCAGAGGATATCTTTACTATTATTTAAATATTGATTAGGATATTTTCTTTCGTCTTACGATAGGCTGAACTTACTATAATTATTTGCTAGTATTTTTTTCTATGATTTTTTTATTAATTTATAGGATTTCTTAACCAAATACTAGTTAAAAAGGTATTATATTTATGCATGGTTTGATTAAACTTTGAACACGATATCGTAACAATTCACCGTAGCTGATTTCAAAGTAGGATAAAGAGTGGGCATATTATTTCAACAATATTAACAATCAATTGACGGGTGAGCAAGTTGGGTGAACGTAATCTCATTCTCAAGTTAAATGAGCTGATGAAGATAGGACGAGCCGCTAATTATGTTGTACGTATTTATTGGTTTATGGGACGGGTGGAATAATCTCACAATCGTCAGATTAAAACGTCTTACGATGGAAAACGCGCGGAAACTGTTTACAAAACAAGAACCGTTTTGTGCTTACTCGTTTCATGGCGTGTTAAAAAAATAAATTTTGTATTTAATGATGTATGTGTATACTCGTACAATAAATGACATTACCGTTATTGTTAGTGAAACATAAATATTATATTTTTGAGGTAAAATATCAATTTAAATATGAAAATTTTATTTCTTCTATTATATTTTAATAAAAAAAAATTAATTAATGATTTAAAAAAAAATTACCGTCAACTACGAGCAGAATTCACACCCGGAAAATGTTCATATTGCTATATCATATTAGTTTAAAGCTTAGTGAGTAAACATTTTATAAACATCAAAAATAAAAAAGAAAATGCGAAAAAACGAGATATTACAAATAGGAAAATCCATAAAAGCTTGGAATTTATCAGTTTGAGGAAGCCAATAACATTTTTGAAAATGAAAAATTTCGAGTTATCAAACAGTAGGTATTTATAGTATTATATAGAATTATTTTATTAGCGTGATTGCAAATTAAAATTGCGTAATTTGTCAAATTGATCCAAGATGCCACTTATACCCAAAACTGAAGAGAAACAAACGTGGATCACTTTCTTATTACGAAAAAATATTTCATCTTTAAATGTATCCACGCAACATTTTTGGTAAGTACAAAATAATGGAATTATTTGTAACTTTATTCAAAATTATTAAAAATAAGCATACTTGACAGATAATATAGATAGATTCAACGAATATTTCCTCAATTCAAATTAATGACAAATCTCAGTGTTATATTGGCATTGATTGCCAGGGAGGACCCTTCAATATTTCCTTGTTGTAAGAGTTTTCTATTCACAAGAAAAGCTGCTAATCGTAATGTCCATAGCGGTAATGCTTAAATGTTCTGTCGGAACAGTTAAGGATTTCTCAAAATCTTATATTTTGTAACCACAGTGTCATTTTATTAATGTTTCTTTCGCCTTCC
Organism: Druceiella hillmani; assembly: GCA_039881145.1. Classification (NCBI taxonomy): domain Eukaryota; kingdom Metazoa; phylum Arthropoda; class Insecta; order Lepidoptera; family Hepialidae; genus Druceiella; species Druceiella hillmani. The sequence goes on from JAYKKI010000090.1 coordinate 7,939,371, forward strand.
TCTTCTAACATAAACTTTATGTACGATCATTTATATATAGTACAATATAGATCTTTTGAAAAGGCAACTCTGTTGTGGCAAGGTAAAATCGCCTAGCTAAAATTATATAAACTAATGGTCATCACTGATGCGCAAAGCAACGAACTGCGATCGTCGAGCCGCCGATTTTCACTTAAACAGGGCAAATACTTTTTTTATAGTTCCTCACTTCAAAGTAATGCAGTTTGTGAGGTTTTTAATGAAAAAAAATTGAACCATTTACCAATGTCAGCAATTGGAGTTCAAACTAAGCAGATGTTATTTTATAAAGTTACGTGACTTTGGGATGAAATTATTGAAATTTAATATTAATTTCCTGGTATTGACTAATTTACGATGAAAATTGTTAAAGGATATTTTCAGGTTTTCAAGCATATTTCGTGGAAATGTGAAGAAAACATATACTTGAATTATTTTAATTTAAGTGAAAGGCTAAATTTGACTGAGTCTAAAACAATTTTACATTAATAAATACCTCGAAGTAATAATAATATTCCAAATGCATACATTGGCGCTATATTTAATTTTACGAGCAACTCTGACATATTTTAGAAACCTCCGAATATAATATTTAAATACATTCAGATTAATTCCATGAATATCTTAGAGATATCCCTTTCGCGCGAAGTCTATTTCTATATTTCATAACTTCAAATCTGTATCCGCAGAAATGTAACAACGGAAGAGATTGCAATTAATTATTCAAATCCACTTTAAGTGAAAACGCGCGGATCGAATCCATGACACGTTACAAAAGAAATATATGAGCTATGATATTTGACTGAAACAATTTACGTACTTTAGTGTGAAGAAAAATTATCATAGTAAAATGACATGAAGAGAGCCCCTTGGTGAGTGTAAACACTATTTGCCGATCATTTATTCTCAATTTTACAGCACGCAATACTTATTTAAAACCACTGCAATTTAACGAACCAGTGTAAAATGTTATTTAAATAAAATATCTTTCGTCCATTACCTTGAAATGGCTTTGGGAAAAATAACATTGTTAATGACATACAAAATGTATTTAATATTGTATTAGGTAGAAACATACGAGTACGTATTTAATTCAAAAATCGATATACAATTACATACTATATAGATATATTTCATTCCAAAAAAGACCATTCGCTAATTATTTAAAATTTTATAATAATTTGCTTGTCATTTTTCAGAGATTTTATTTTTTGAGATTTGGGCCAGTGAGGGTAGAAATAAACACATAATTAACTAGTAGGATGTGAGTAACTCGTTCCCACATATGTCAGTCTCTAAATTTTCAAATTTTGTAATTTATAGACAATTTTATAGAACGTACAAAATGTTACATTGATAAATTAAAGATAATCCGAAAAAAGTAAACTGTATTTCATTTATGTTTAATATTAATAAAATATATTTTAAAAGATATTCAAAATATATTTCATTATTATAATATATTATATATTTATTTCACATACATTTAATATGTCAATTATTAAAGATATGTGAGATAACAACTTTGCACTATCTTACAGAACACTTAACTTGGAAGATTTCTATGTATATGACATTAGTTTAGCTGGTTATAGAACTATATTAATATTTACTAGACATGTATCTAAGCGCGGATAGGCACGAAGCCCTATGGATGGCGCAAAGAAAGTCGTAACACTGCGAGTGGGAGGAGTCAGTTTGTTAGAGAGTTCAAATTGTTCAATTTTCTGGGTTGTGGACATCACAACTTCTACGCGGACGAAGCGGCTGAAAGGTTTGAGAAAAGAAGATTGATAAATATGAGATTGATAGAAATTATATCGCCTTAAACGTAAATTACCTATTGTAATAAGCTGAACCTCCTACTATGGTTTGGTAGTTTCTAACCGACGTCAAAAATGAAAGAGATCCTCAATCGGACGTGTACGCATTTTTTCATTTATTCACAGCTGTAACTTGAAAACCTATTGACCGATTTTCATTATTATTTTTCTGTTTATTAGGTAATAGTTTCAAAGACATCCATTTTATTTGGATCTGAAAATGGATTTCAAAGTAACTTTTCAACTAATCAGGTTACAAGCCCTTTTGACATAATTGAAACTAAGTTCGAACTCATTTGACGTGTCTTTCTAAGTACTTTATTCATACATTTTTGTCAAAGTCTGATAATGGAGCTGGAAGAGAGCCACAAAACTCTTCAAAGAACCAGGGGTCTTAATCGATTTCGGGTTTATTTAATCCGTCTTGTCGAGTTCATTGGTCACAAATAGTAACAAGATTCAATGAAGCCGGAAACTGAAAACAGGAACTCTTCAGTGAAGAGGGATATGTTGATAGAACTGGCTGATGATGATAGGAGCTCCTTAATGGTGAAAGGTTGGTTCATCGACTTTGGATTTGTCTGGTTTATTTGATGAGTACTTTTGTCATAGTCGGTGGTCAGAATCTGGTAATAGAGCCGAAATATTGTGACTGGAACTTTTGGTGAACTTTGAACTTGAACCCATTGAAATTATTTCATGAACAATATTGTAAGTAATTAAACAATACAAATATATAACACTATATTTCCATTCGCTTAAATATTTTAATTTTCCATTCCTCACGAGAGTTGAATTACTTCTAAGGAGTCAATTAGCTTTAATTAAATATGGAAAATTTGCAAAAAAGTCTCAATAAAAAGCTTACTTTCCATCGCTTGTTATATATTAAGAAATAATAAAAAGAAATAACTACTTTTTAAGTTTCTTACCCTATGTAATTGTCTGTCTATCCGATTATCATAGTCGTTTTTCAAAGAAAGAGTTTGATAAAAAACTTGACATTTAGCACAGAATAAAGCCTGTTAACCAGCACATATCTCTACATCTAGCATTCTGAAATATTCTCGTAGAAATTTCCTCTCCCCTCCCCCCCTCCTCCATACATGTAAAATAATGAATTTAACCCAAATTTTTTTCACATTAAGCGGTAATATTCTGATTGAGTTTTAAAAGGGATATATTGTCTGTTATCAATCAGGAACTACTCTTTGGGAATTCAGGATACGCTATATGTGTTGATATATGTTAAAATCAAAGTTACAGGTTTTCATTACACACTGTACTACATGATTAAATAAGAAACTAATGAACCGTAAAATAGAGACGCCATTCTGGAACTACTCAAAATGTTGCATTAACTATTTTTAATCCCAATTGTAGGTAATATATTTGTATGCCAAATTCCCTGTTAGTTCAGAATTATGGAATAACAAACTTCGCTTATCTGCCTGATTTATGTACTTATAACAGTAATCTTGTTTAACCTGTTTTACATTTAGCAAATATTAGTATTAGTGAGTCGATTATCAATGTCTTCATCAAATTTCTCAGTAGAAAGTAAATATTACTTGTATTATTTAATATTAATATATTAATTAACAGTTTTAATTTATTTTATAATAAATTTTGAAACGTAAGGATCCGGAGGTACGATATCCCTGTTTTAAACCTTAATACCGAGAATGATGTCCACTTGGCTACAACTTGAGTTTACTCTAAATAAACCCTTTCTTTAATATACAAATAATTAAACCATACGCTTAAGAAACCGCTTTATGGAGGAAGAGTTCACGTGAAAAAGGGATAATTATATATTTCTTCAATAACAAAATACTCAAAGTAAGAAGTATTTAAGGTTCGAAATATTTCCAGTAAATTATAAGCAACATTGGTTAAAATCCTTCCTCTTTCCTATCCAAAAACGAACGTCTTCGGATTTTGAGTAATTTTAGTTGTAATGCAAATATATTTTAAATATTATTTAATTGCTATTATTAATTTTTACTCTGTTTGTAGGTATCTTTTATTCTTCTTCAGTATTAAAAAAAAGAAAAATTAAATTTACATCGTGTGTGTTTCTTATAGGTCCAAATAGTACCTATGACATATTGAAAGACGTATTCCAACGATGAAATAATAAAATTAACTCATATGAAGTTTCCAATTTTCGAGTTTATTACATAGAAGACGCCATGTACTTTGATTGAAAATTTGAGAGAAATTAATGAATGAAGTTGTATTAGGATATATTATCATGACTTGCCCGCAATTAATTCGGGCATATTATGAAAAATCATTTTCGATCATCAATTACCATGAAAATTTCATTAATGTGATTTAATCATTTTACACTTACCTTTGTGATAGTAAATTTGGCAATACCGTATCGGTTTCTTCAGAATATGAGTACTTTTTGGATTTTAATAAACGCAGCAAAATTATTTTTAAGCAACTTCACTTCTATACCAAATTCAACATTTAGAAATATATTGGCATACAATTTTCATAATAATTAAGATATTTATTATGTGATAAGACCAAATTTTTCATCCACTTTTTATAAAATCTAAGATTAACCACCATAGTCCCGTTTTAATTTGAAAAACAAGTGACAGCCATTGATTCTCCGATCTAGATCATACGGTGAGTGAACCAGTCATTTCCGGCCAGATGACCAAATGAGATCTTCAATTATGTGAGCAGCATGTAGCCGCAAATTGTCGTGAAATAGTATTATTCCGATACAGAGGATGCCAAGTATTTTGTTTCGTATTACGCTATGTAGTCCTTTTTTATCTTAAAGGCCTGTATCAGAATTTATTATTGTAAAATTAAAGACCGTAAAATTAACAAGAAAAACTAACTGATTGTCTCAAACACTTTAGTCAAAGTGAGCCAAAAGAAGTCTACTTTAGAAAAATATAAGAAATAATAAAAACTGACGAAGCATAAATAGGAACAAAATGGAAATTGTGGGAAAAGAAAAATGCTGTAGGATGTGGTAACAGTGTGCCGTGATGGGTTAATTATTGCCTATATTACCAAAATAAACTTCCACATTAGAATTGCAGTATGGTCATAAGAAATTTACCTTAATGAAATTGAGAGTAGCTTCGTAGATGTGACTTCGTTTCACAGCATGCCACCAACGTCTTATTGCGAGTTGGATATTTGCTGGCACAACTACAAAATATTTTTTATAATCGATGTACTGCAGGATTGGTTTTTTCAATTCTATAATGGCGGTCCCTTTTTACGGCGCAGGTTATGCATACTAATATTATATAGAGGTAAAATTTGTTCGTTTGTTACTTATTTTGTAGGGCTAATTTCTGGAAATACTGAAATAATTGTAAAAATTATTTTTTAGGTAGAAATCTACATAACATTATCCTTGACTAAAGTATATCATATTATAATTTAATCCAAAAGTTTTCAGTTCGAAATTCCGTCAAGAGTAAATCAGGTCGGAGGAAAATGCGCCCCTTGACCAATTTGTTGGCATGCGCTGTCAAATGGTTGGATATATCCACAATTAAAGGAAACTACGTGATGTAGTATTATTTCTACTTTCTCTAAGTTCTTTACCACGACCTAGGTTTCGTTGTATTACAACATCTTCAGGTGGGCTGAAGGAATAACAAGCGACAAGCGCGTCGGCGCTCAGTGCGTGGATATTATATGGGAGTTTAGTGGCTTTATTTAGAGTGGAATCCTCCAAATATCAATATATTTTATTACCGCAAAATAATAAGACATTAAATAATGTGTACAGAATAACCTTAGTGTGATGTAATTATTATCTTCTTAGCCGAATTCGTCATCTACATCTACACCTATTAAACAGTACCGTGACTGACTGACAAACAGAGAATCGCTTAGAAATAAATTCATAGAAATAAACATAATGACTGTAAAATATCAGTATATGTATTACACATTGCTGAAAGTCTGCGCAAATATTGATTTATTTAATATATCAAAAACGACCAAAACGAAAAACAACGACAATTGCAATATGAATAATAGAAATAAAAAAAAACTCGCTGTAACCACGATCGGGGTCCATAAAGTTAGTGTAACTTTTAAACCACAATGTAAAATCCCAAGTGACTTGCAAAAATATTCAGCACATAAATTAAAAAGTATAATCAAGCGTAAACTTTGCAAAAAATGTCTGTTACAACTTATATTATTTAGAAGATTAAATAACTTAGCACGGTATGTTCTGTCAAACATAAATTCACCCATAATTTTTTTACATTATTGTGTCTGTTCAATTTATGAAATCTATATTGTTATTTATTTCAAGAAAAAATATAGCCTCCGATTTTCTCGCCTGATTTTCCTCAAGCAGAGTCCATTTTTTGAACCGTCGGTAAACTCATTGACGATTCAAAAGACCATGTAAATGCCAAGGATGATGATTTAGATTATAACATAGGCTAATTATTCCCTCGGGAAAATGTTTCGTTTCCACAGGTAAATACGAAAATTTAATATAAAATGATTAGACCACGCGGGCGCAGCCGCGGCCGATCACCAGTCGCTAGTGTTTGATAATTTTATTCGATATTTACACATTTAATACGAGACACGAGTAAAAGATAAAGTGCTAATAATGAAATTAGCATCCAAAGATAATTTGGTGCATTCTTAAATCGAGATTTAAATACGCAAGATGTATCAGGGGCACTTTGGAGTCTTCTAAATATGTTTCATGATTGATGGTAATATCTGGTAGATCATTGCGTACTTTCATAATACAAAATAGAGTTCTTTATCACTTATCTCCAGGCAATGTATTTACAGTTTGTTTTGTTACACATTATACCGATATTGTGATTAGTGTATAGCTAATTGTGCTGTTCATGTAAAAGTAAAAAAAAACTTTTTCTATGCTTCATATAATTATGATCCAAATGCCTATGAACATTTTGAAGCTATTTGTATACACTACAGCTACTAAAATGAATGATTTGTGGAAAAAAAAACTATTTCAAACCAAATCCACTCCGATAAACATCAATATCTCAAACTATCCATGCGAAACGAGGGTTAAAAATTTAAATATTTAATTTAGGGTGATATACATAAAACTATAACAAATATAGAGTTTAAGTTGAATCATTAAATGAATTTATTTGAACGAACACAATATACAAATGTCTATATTCTAATATACTACTAAATTAAATTATTTCCTCAAGTATAAGAGGTATTATCACTGAGAAGAGGTTGAGGGCTGTGATTAATGGCCCAATGTCATTTTTGAAATTTTCAAAAACGAGAAGCGTAGATGGTATCTATACAAGATTTTAACTCCTGTGTTTCTCTTGAGTGTGGATCAACTGAGCGTTTAACATATAGAAACTGGCTATGAATATGAAAGATATTTAATATATGAAAACAACAGTTATGCAAAATTTGTGAATGTTATTAATTGATAACTTTGCACCATTTATTTATATATTAAATACTTTTTTTTGGCCGCGGCTTTGTATGAATTCTTTTCGCTGGATCACGTGCGCAAATACTCCATGCGCCAGAATTCTCCACCCGGTTAGAAAACTTAGGAACTGCGTGAATATACGAAAGGGTAAATAGTGAACTTCGTAACTATTGCAAATTATAAATACGCAGTGCCAAAGGTTTTTGATACCAAAATATATTTACTTACGAGTAATGTAATTTAATTTCTTGAAGATTTATGCCTTTTCACATTAAATATTTATGAATATGATATTCAGAAACAATCGTTTGACTTGTTATTAAAACGCTTATGACGTGCATATTGCTTTTTGGCGACAGCTGTAGTCAGTGCATACGTTTCTTTTTCACTACTTTGCTCTTCTAAATGATAACGTAATTATATATAGCTTATCTATAAATCTGCGATATACATTATTTGGATGAAAAATGTCATCGAAATAGGTTTGACTGTTTAGCATGGAATAAAGGTAAATAAAAAATAATATTTTCATTAAACTGATATATAATTACAATACAGATCCTACATTTTAATAGACAAAACATGAGAAAGGAATAAAATAATCGCATTGCTAAAACATATAAAAGTTTAATATTTTGTGTTTTGAAAAGGGAAGACAAAAGTCAGGCGATGCACAATTCAGCAAAAACCAAACCTAGTAGCGATAAATTGCTGGTACAGTCCTTAATTTACCCGATAGATATAAATGTTCTACTTTATAAACTACTAACGATATGCTCTTACTTTTCATGGATATATTTCAGAATAGACGAAGATTGTGCCTCAAATATCTCCTCATACACTACGTTAAGGGTCTTTCCCCCAGACATGACAAAACAACCTATAAGAAACAAGTAAACCTATAAGTTACAATTAAGTTATTCTATTAAGATTTTTGTACATCTCATACGTTACCAACCCCTCTCACTTTCCACACTCCACGTGTGAATGCAAAGTACAGAACCTCATTATAATTTACCTTCAAAAACCTTTAAATTTAGTTTAAATTACTTACACAAATTAAGAAGTGCGAAGGGTCAGTTTTCATCTCATAAAAACGTTTAAATTGACTACGATAGTAATTTTATAACAATTAATAAATTGATTTATATATCGCCATTATTATCCCGCAATGTTTTCGTCTACACGTTATTAGTGGATCCGTAATAGTTTTACCAGTTTCTTGTCAAGATAATATTCAGACAAGCGACATTTTCTCTAAATAGCTTAATATTATTAAGGATATGTCAAGAAATTGTACAACATATGTACAAAAATTAGCCTAAGTTGCTTACAGAAGACTGGAGACCGTAAGCTATGGTATTGCAAAAGTTTTATGTTAATAGATTAGTAGTTTTTGTATGAATCCGTAAGATAATTAATCAAAACTTTCCATTCTATTATATCAGTAGGATATATTAAATATTTTTTCCTATTTGCATATGTGATATTATTGTGGTATGGCAAAGAATGGAATTAACGTCTTGTATCTTGTATCACCCTGCGATATATGTGAATATTTCGGTATATTTATTACTTAAAAAGGCTAAAAAAATACGCAAGAAACAGTTATGACCTATTTGCGTTAAATTTTGCTAATTTTATATATTATTTACTTGCTATCGAAATATTTTGTTTAATGGTATTTGAAACGGATTTAAAACTAAATTTGTAGAAACTATAGACAGACGTATAGAGCGACATGAAGAAACTGTCAATGTTACCTGTTTGACTACGGAATATTTAAAAATTTAAATAGGAGTAAGGATTAAAAGATGGAAGAGTTTTGTTTATTCGCAGCTTTCTTTTCATTCACGTGCATAAAAACGACAAAACTAGACAACAAAAAATTGTATAGAAAAGATTGTACCTACCCCTAATGGCGAACCAAAAGCGACTTTCATAATGGGCAGCGAAATAATTTTAAACAAAATATAAATAATTGTCGGTTTGTCCCTCATTCACGCACGTACATATAAATATTTTTTATATGTACGTGCATATAAAAATATTTACTTGCAATTCATAATGAATTAGATGTTTATCTTTTCCGCCCACCGCTAATTTTACCACCCCTCTGAACTGCCGATGCTGTGCCATACGATTATATTATTATCAATGACGTCTCCAGTAAGTCTACCGCGCGAAGGCAATATGGCCGCTTCTTTATGGAAATAACCATAAACTAACTACATAATTAAAATTAATTTTAAAATTTAAAAATCATTTTATTTACTTATGTTTAATTTCGCTTGTTTAATCCTAAAAGTAATAGGTCAATTCAAATCATGATAATTATTATCATTTGGCGAATATTATTGCGTGAATATTCTTGTGGACAATGTTACATCAGATATTTTACTTGCAATTAATTGAAGTATGTGGCTGGATTAGCTGTTATTTAAAAAACAAATACATACAAATTTATTTATGCGTGTAAGGTGTTAAGGTATAAATAAATTTAAAACAATCGTGGTAAAAATACCGATAATTAAAGAACACAAATGAAAGAAGCCAAAATAAATCACTAAAATTAGTTATTATATGTACACATTTAACAAAAAGTATAAAACAAATCTTACAGCTACGAAGTAAAGTAAACTTCTGACAATATGCCAAATCGATCGAACGCCATTCCCGTTATACTTTATTGTACCGACGGATGTAGCTCAACCATTTGTATTCAGTGAATTCGGTAATAAATTTAGATTACCGCTCGTAAAATAGCTTCTGCTCGTGACTACTTTTGCAAGGACTGTTGATAAACAGATCAATTACGATAGTGCGATTTAATCTAAGTCAAGTGTTATCTACTGAGGTTAGTCGGAAGTGGTACAATCACACCAATACATTGTTTTTTTTAGTCCAATAAATAAAAATTAAATAATTGTAAACATATTGGAAAGACAGTATTTTCCGTGGCAGTTCCGCGGAACGAAAACGATTTAACGATTAACGATTTTTTTATAATATGTATACGTGCATGTTTCCTTAAAAGAAGTAAAAGCTGCTCGGGAATTTAAACTTGCGTTTGCCAATAGTATCAAATACTCTTATTCGTACTTTATAAAATCGTAATTCGTACCAATCGAAATTCACAAATATGTTTGATAAAATTTGCAGATATCTGTGTGTTCGACTGACTTTTTTGTTTTTTTGACGGCTCGTGTACCAGATTTTGCAATCGTGATTTCATTAAGTATAAAAATAAGGTGTCGCAAGTTTTGTGTAAATATTGAAAGCGCACACAAGTAATCAATATTTTAAGACAAGAAAGCATAGCGCTACAAAGATTTTATATAAGACGACTTACTACCTAGATCTTAAATACCTAAAATTTTAACATATTTTTCAGAGTCATTTAAGAAGTAGAGGGAAGAGATTATATTGTACGCCAGTTGGAAGCATACTTTGGTAATTGTGTTAAAACACAAAAAAAAAAATTAAATAGTGACCCGACTTACACTTTTTTTAAGATCTACGTTATGTTACCCCACTCGATGGTATGTACAAAAAATGTTTACCACCATTTTACATACACGAGGGAAGGGGGGGAATTAGGAAAATTTTTGTTCTTTACTTTGCTACATTTATATTGATATATGAGGCATCTATTTTGAAATATGCCTAATGTTGCGTAAAAATATGGGGCATATTTCAAAATATAACTAAAAATAACAATTTTCTGATTTTTTTCTTTACTTGTGGCATAACATTTTATTTTTGCCAAATTTCATGATTCTAGGTTCTGATTTACTTGTGAGTGTCAAAATAAAAAAAAATTAAATGATAAAATTACATATTATCGATTTTGGTTCTTTTTTCTTTTCTTGAGCCATGAAACCTTACTATTTGCTAAATATCATGATAAGGGCAACGGAAAGTTCCCTATAGGCTTTGATATATTTGTGAGTGTTAAAATATGCGGCAGAAATGGCCAATTTTAGGGTTTTTTATTGCGTTGGCTTAGAAACTTGATTTCTTATACAGCTCTAATGGACCGTAGACCTAAGTATTTGTTATTAATTTCCATTGGATACCTCCACACATTCCTGGGAAAAAGGATCTTGGTGGACAGAAAGACGGACAAAGAAGCGATCAAATAAAGATTTTTTCCTTTCGTGACACGGAGCCCTTAAATTAAATACTCGTTTCGTGTAGCGCATTCTGAATTAATTGATATATACTAAATTCCAAAATTGAATTCTAGTTATAATGAATTATTTTTAATATTGCCGTCAATATTTTCACCTTCGCAATAATTTGAACATAACGAATGTAAGTTAAGTTTTAAGAACCTAAAGTTTTGTATTAAGTATTAATGCCTGTAATTTACCCGTACAAAATTCAGATCCATTCAGAGAGAGTACAAAATTCAGATCCATTCAGAGAGTGATTTAATGTTTAGGGTTACAATAACGCCGCTATTAAAGTAACCAACAGCGATTAGTGATTTTCATTTAAAGATGAGAATTGGTTGGTTTAATCTCTTTTATTATTGGATTATGGATGTTACAAATGTGATTAAATCGGTTGATTAATTGTATGGACTTACGCTTCCATTATATGGAAACACAGTTATAAGATTAGCCTATATGATCAAAATACAATAAGAAATAGTGAAATTTTCAAGACATGGAACGTACAATTAATGAACCAAAATATTATTTCCTCAATAAAATAAGTATTACGGTTCGAGGTAGATAGAGATAAAACAAGAGAAAAAAAGAAAATACTCTTATAAAAAAATACTCTGATATGAAGTAACATCAGAATGACCAAAATATTAGCAACAGTTTCATAGAGTATGGAAAAAGAAGTTAATTTTAAATCTGTAGTTGCTATAGCCATGTTGCAAAAGGCTACAACGTCATATCTATAATGCTTCAACTTTGTTTTCTCTAAACATTTTGTATTTGTCTTTATAGGCGTAATCATTAAAAAAGATACAAGGAATGACTTTGTTTTGAACTTGCCCTAAATTGAAAACTAAAAGTCGGAATGTAATTTATATCCTGTTTTCCTTTTCAGACGTCTGCCCAGATTAAATTACTTCTCTTGTCGGTAGCAACGTTCTACAGAACGTAGTGAGGCCGTAAGTTCATTACTTTTATGTACATTGACTGTCCGGTGCAGGGCTTTTGCGGCACATTGTACCCGGAGGCTAACGTATACGGAACCTCTGGGATTTCTGGCGATCCATTTTCTTATGTTCCGAGCAACGACAAAAATTTTCAGTGGAGCGAGAGAAAAGATTTTCTTAATGTATTGCCAGGAGATTGCCAAGAACTTTAAAGATTTTCTATTTCAATGTAAAGTGGAACGCTGATTTTATTTCAGCTCCTAATTTCCTAATATAAATACTCAGATCCCTATGAGAACTGAAATAGTATTTAGAGATTCACAGGTTCCAGGTACGGCAAGAGATCGAGTAATGAGATGATATGATGACCATCTATTTTTATCATAAATTTTGGATTCTTACATATTATATTTATTTACAACACTTCTTTGCGTCAAGGATATTAACAGCGTAATTACAGAACTTTTTGATAAAAAAATATATAAATGGTATAAAACTAGAATGAATGAGGCAAATTTGGAAATGGATACCTCCAATTAACTTCAGAACATAATTTTTAATAATATTTATTGCGTGAAATAAGAGTGATTAGCTGAAATTTCATGGTTGATGTGAATGTTTATGTAAATATATAAAATATTTATTACTAAAACTTTATTTCTTTTTATTTTACCATTACCCTTTTATATTGTGGTTGAAAATTCGAGTTTTTTTCTGTAACTGAAGAGTATGCCTTATAAACAGGTTTAATTTAGAATATTTTATCTATGGAAATTAACTCTGTTAATTCTGTCATGTTTTATTGTAATGCTGCAAATAATACGTAATTTCTTTTTATGATCATGTATATTAGTTATATAAATTTTTTCACCACTGTCTACTAGTAAGAAAAGTGATGAGCGTCTAGTTCCTTGCTTCGTATCTTCGAAACAAAAAATAAACTTTTCTTAAAAGGGTTGTTTGAAAATAATTCTCGTAGTTTAAATGAACATGTATTTAAAATATACTTTAAAAATTATTGGAAAATATATTGCATTTTATTAGGTAACTATATGTTCCTGTGACTTCATACACGCAGACCACTGAAAAACATACCCCTGCTGGTTTTAACGTTTCGCAGTCGATCCTTATAGTTTCGCCACGTGCGTCTGTCTGTCCGTATGTAGGTCACAATCTTTTTTTCGCGGACTACAAAGCCATGACTGAAATAAAGCATGCTGATATATATTTTAGAAAGTTAAAATATTTGTAAAATAGAATTTAAAAAATTTGTTTAGTTGTTAATATAATAAACTCATAAAAATTCTAAGTATCAGGACTGTAGATTAAAATAATTTACCTTAAATTTCATTAACAACGTAAAGATATATAGACAACTATGGAACCCTATTATGTGTTTTGTCACGCACTTGGGCGGTTTTTGTAAGTATATTTTTATACTTCATCACTGACCATGTCTATTTTGTCAATATTTGTCCGGGTGGAAAATTTAATGAAGTAGTGTAGAGCATGTAGAGTTATCTATTGATGTATGTAAATACAGTATATATTTGTGTAGTTACTGCAAGGTGAGTAGCGAGGCATTTATTTGCTGTTATACTAAAACAATGTAAATGATTTTGTCGAAATATTAAATTCGCGTATATTCTGATTAAGAAAACAAAAAAAATTAAATGTTACTTCAACTTAACTCCTATATTTTTCAAAAACTACCTTACTACGATAATTTATCATTTTATACGTAATACGTAAACACAAAAACACACGATAAGTCAGACAAAGGATAAAAATTTGAAACAAGGATAAAAATCTTAATACATCGTACATATTCTTCTTACTCCTCTCAATTATTTTTTTGTAAATGTTTTCAATATATGAACGTGCATTGTTTACAGTTTTTATACGTACAGATTACTGACCGAGCAAACTTTGCGGAAAACCGGCGCCTTGTAAGGGAAATTCGGTGCACCTTTTAAATGGCCAGTAGATTTATTATTCCAACGATTCAATTGCTAAACTTGGAACTAGAGAATTAATTATTTAAACGTCACCGTTAGCTGTTAAATCTACGATAGAGGCCAGAAACCAAAAAAAACCTGCTTCTCTCCTTTTTATAGAAGAAAAATTGTGGTCTGGACAGATAATATTTTTATTATTATCTGGCCAGCCCACATTTTTTATTAACGTTATTTAATTAGCCCACCAAGTTAAGTTCCAACGCTAATATAAATATATTGAGTATGATTTCTGAGATAAGAAAGTTTGGTAGTTTTATTCAGTGTACAACAGAAATGTTTCAAAATTATTTTAGTATCATCCGAGTATATAACCTATTTTATGTTTCACTAGGTGAGAGTATACCCAGGTCGTGGAATAAAACATTAAATAAATTTTTTTAGAAAATTTTGTTTAACTGTGTTTTTCATGCTTTAAAATATAAGTAGTTTAATAACTTCAATTCAATATAATCAGTAATTTTAAAACAAGAAGTAATAAAATTTTCAGAATATATTTCGTTCATCGCGAGCTGTAATTGTAAAAAGAGATATCAGTACTTTCATTGAATATTACTGACATGCATTTTAGATAGTTTGCATTGACATTTAATGTTGTTTATAATATTTATTAACCTACATATGAAAAGGGACATGATAAAACTTGTAAAACACGTTTTCTTAATGTTAAAGATAGCGAAACTGTCATCATTTAGATAATAATTTGTAATTATTTTTTTGACATTAGGGGATTGTATATATTTTCACAATATATAATATTGATCCACTTCGTATTTGATTAATTTAACTAAGAAAAATAAGTTCATTGAAATATCTATCGTATTCTAAATCCCCTGGACTTGGGAAGACAAAATGAAAGTTGGAGCAAAGTTATATGATACCTGCGAAATATATGAATCCAATAAACATATGCATCACATGTTCAATTTACAATAAATAACTTTAGTCGTTAATTATATAGATACGCAATGCTATATTATTTTTTTGTGTAAATAGGCAGGGCGGGTAGCAGGATGATACCGTGACAAGATATATAGATAAATGGCACGTATAGTTAAAATATATTATCAACATCGCCTTAAGGCGAATAATTCATTTTATTCAACTCAAAATGAAAAAGAGACGTGTTTTTTATTTAAAACATAATTATTTTTTTTGTGAAAATATATTTTCATTCCTTTTAATATCGTAAACATATGAAATTGATTTTTTTTTTGTTTGGATGAGCCACATTTTGTATTCTTAATATTTACAATATACCCACCTTGTAGATACGCTACGACCGTCTCTCTCTGTCTGTCACTTTTTTACTTTCTACACTTTCACGTCTATCTGACTGAAATATTGCCAGTGGATGCTTCAAATTGAGATTTCCTTTAATATTTAATAAAATCTTAAAAAAAGTGAATGTATCTACTACTTCCTATTGAGTGGAGTATTCTTGAATCGGTGTTTTAAAATGATATAAAGACTTTTTTAATCTCCTTTTGCGAAATATTGAGCTTCAAAGCGATGTGTAATATGTCATCGTTTCCCCACTTTTCAAACATTAGTATGAAAAATCTTTGGAAATTCCAAATTTTGATTAGAATTTGAAATAAAATTATTTTCGTTAACGTTCATCAGGAATTTTAAGAGATATTGACAACTATGGATTTCTAGTTTGTGTTTATTCAGATAATCACTTAGCCGGATTTTTTTAATTATTCCAGGCTTAAAACGTACATAAAAATTTTTCTTGACAGCCAACCTATATTCGTGCGTTTGTGTACTCACTATCTCATTCCCAACGTCTAGGTAGATTCAAATAAAGTTTTGTTTAAAATGTACTTTTGGGTCATGAATGAACTTCGTACCAACTTTTGTTACGTAAAGTCACGTATAACTTAAATTCTAACTAAATATGAGATTATCACATAATAAAGAGCGCACTCGTTACCTTACGTAAGAGACTATCTTAGAGAAGTAAATCATTATTCCAATTTTCGATCTAAGTACTTTAAAAATTATTTCAACAATATTTTTGTTAGATGGTGGTGTTGACATAATTTCTAATTATCATTTTTAATTAGATTTTTTTTATTTGATCAATTTTTCTAATGGCAACAATTTCCAACATGACAATTCCATAAGAAAATTTCAAGTATCAAAATAAAATTCACAACGTAGCAAATAATTGTACATAAAACGGTAAATATTTCCGCTTTTCAAAAATGTTCTAGTTAGACAAAATTACATAGACAATTCAATGGTTTATTTAAATACGAAGAAATAAAGGGCAAATGAAATAAACTGACATAAAGGTGTAAAATAAGTGTAAGGCATAAAATACCTCTAATGATCAGTTGGAAACTCAGTTGATTGAGTCAATATGATGGATACTTACAGATAATTACTCGACTCGACGTTTATATGTAAAACTAATTTGCAAAAATTTAAATGAACTGGGACTAAACTAATACGATGTTGGCCAGTGGTGCCAATATTTGCAATAAAGATAGTTGTACCAGTTGAATGGTTTACTGTCGATGTTATTGTATCCCTTCATCAGCAATAAATATATTTGGCAATACGGGCAATTGAAGTGGTATATATTGAATGTTATTATCGAAATATGTTAATATCGAAATTACACTAGACACTAAACGGCGTTGAATTTGTTGGTAGTACTCCTTGTTTACCATTTGACTTTATAGCAAGAATTCATGATGCAGTATGTCATTAAAATCAAAGAACACAGTGAGCATAATCTTGATGTTAGACCGCACTTGTCTAGCCTTTTTCGGAATGGAGGCATCCATTGGGACAATTGAGCCTTAGTTTCGACGTTATATCCATGAACCCATGTTTTGTCATCTGTTATAACGTGTTTCAGTAATTCTGCATCGTCGTTGACTTCATTTAGTGACTCCTGAGCAACTTCCATTAGCCGCTGTTTTTATTCAAAATTCAACGATTTAGGAACAAATTTTGCTGCCACGCGTTTCATACATAAAAAAATTGGAAAAAAATACATGGCATGATCCAATCGATATGCCAACATCATCAGCGACTTCTCTGATTGTGATTCGGTGATCACAACAATTTCTAACAATTTCTTTCAACGGTTGTTGATGTGCCGGGGCATCCGGGCCTTCGTCATCTTCAACGTCTTCACGGCCACCTTGAAAACGCTTATACCACTCGTAAACTCTTGTTTTCATCATAGCAAACTCACTATAGTAATTTATTCGTTATTATTTTTTCGTTTTATCCAAGTCGCTTTGATTTGTTTTGCGGTGGGCGTTCATTTAAATAAACCTTGACGGGAGGATCTTACTCAATGTGTACTGGGTCTCCTAGCTTCAAAATGTTATTTTTGTAATTATAATTATTTGTTTATGTTAATAATTAGTAATTTCATAGATTATGAAATTTTTGAAATAAAAATGCCAAAATTACCCTTGATCGAAATAAAAATAACATATTTTAACTTGAATCAAGTTTAAGTTTTAAAATTATACTTATGTATAATACATTTGTATTATATTTATCGTAAACTTCAAATAAATTGGTGCAATAATATCAAAAATTTCTGTCTATCAGTTGTAGGCCTGCATGCTCTCAGTGTTCACAAGTGCATTTATGTAGAAAGTAATTGAAAAATTAAAAGCAGTTTAAATTTTAACAAGAATCTTAGTTATTATCTTAATAAAAGTCTAATTAAAATCATTTTAGCATTTTATTTCTACTGTTTGGCTATTTTCAAAATTCGAAATTTTTCAACATAGTCGATTCATGTCACAAGACAATAAAAATCAAATACTACGTCAGTCACAGTAACCTTTAATACTAGTACCTAAATTTAATACTATGGCCTAAATTAATTAACCCTAACAACCAAAAATAACTTCCGTGTTTTAAAAAAGTACCAAAAAAAATTGACATGAAAATATAGTATGCGTGATAGGTAAGAAACAGAAATTTAGTTCAATTATTGTGAAAATATTAAGTTTTTAAAAAGTATATCAAACATTAGGTTAGGTAAATACAAAATTCCAACTTTTCAGGGTTTCATAATATCGGATTTTGGTACTTTTGCTAATATGTTGTGGCGTAACGGCAATTAAGTTCCTCATCTGATTGGCGGGTATTTTTCTCAATTAGATGTTGTTATTGTTGCACGTCTAATTTTCGACACCGTTACTTCGCTGAGAGGTAAAACTACTGTAATCTAGGATATTCTGTAATGGATATTAATTTAAATTCAAGCTGGATGTAAATAATTATCAATTAATTTAGAGGCTAGGAAGTAACTCTCATTAAAACCTTTTAAAAAGTATTCTGAAACTGTAACAATTTTTTTCGAGAAGTCGCAAGCTTTTGGTTAAAAATAATTAGCCAACCCATTCTTATATATCGCTATCTGTTAGCTCGAAAAGCAATAAATAATATTTTTCTGAAATTATAAGTAATCACATGGTTTTTACAAAAGAAATACTTTGATTTTACTTACAAGTAAAAACGAGAAGGAAGAAAATGTTGTAATAGTCGAAAATATATTGCAATTTTGAGGGAAGTCGTTTCTAAATCATTAATAAGGTGTAGAAACTTACAAGTGTTGTCTGTGTGTGCATGTGTGCGTGCGCGCATTTATCCGTCCCTGCGTGCATGATTTCGTACTTTCGTGCTTTCAGGCGTGCCTCCTTGCGTGCATGATTTCGTACTTTCGTGCTTTCGGGCGTGCCTCCTTGCGTGCGTGCTTTCACATTTGAAGATGATACTTTAACCATTTGAAATATGGCATGCAAGTTTATTCAGAATATAGTAGGAAAACGATCAAATTTATTTTTATTTAATGCCCTAAAATATTCATCCCATTTTAACAACTAGGTTAGATTCTTTGTGTCGTGTTTAAATAAAGCAATGTCCAAAACTTTCCAAGATATAAGTTCTGGCATAAGAGTGCCTATTTTGAGCCAATGTCATATTAAGCACATTTGCTAATGTAGTTTTTTGCTATCCTTTACCCACCAAGAATAAAGTTATTTAGAAATATCAAAAAGAAAAGTTGCTACGTGTTAAGGAAAAAGTTCTCAAGAGTATTTGGGGTTCAAGATTAACCTCTAATAAACAAAAAGTAGGTATTTATATATTATATAAATGGCTTATTGATTGTTAAGCAACAAAATTTACCACATTTGAAAAGCTATATTATTTTTAAGAACGATGGTTACGTGAAGTCTATCAAAAGCTGGTGACAACTAACGTATCTAAGCAAGTATATATATATATATATATATATATATATATATATATATATATATATATATATTTATATATATATTTATATATATATATATATATTTATATATATATATATACATATATATATAAATATATCATGCACTGAAAAAAGTAAGGGAAATTAAAAACATGATATATACAAAATAAAATTTTTCTCTAAACCAACTTTCAAACAAATTTTACATATTTAATTAGGAGTATACATACGGATAATTTCGTGTACCATGAGCGAAGGCTGGCACGGCTTGGCCGAAATAAGTTTCATTCACATAGAAACTAACAAATTCTCTTAAATTGGCCATGAATCAATTGTTTAACCATAAATTAATAAAGGTTTGTATTCAGAAGATGAGGCAGTAGAAATTAATATTAACTTTCTCGATAACCCAAATGCCGACCACATATTGTTTAAAGTTAACTATTATATTAAATTAAATTCCAACAATAAAATATCCTTTAAGTTGGTATTAAAGCAACTTTGCTTTAAGCAGCACACACGCTTTTATGGTTGTTTTTACGAAATTTAAGTAGATAGATTCAAATAAAGTAATGTTAAATGTAGTTTTGATTAAACATAAAAAGAGTAAGATTGAAACAAACATTATTCACAGGCTTTGTGGAATTATTGCAAACAATTGTGTAACATTGCAAAAATATTGAATATGGTAAGATGGCAATAACAATTAGTAAAATATATTATTGCAAAGCAATGCCAATAGGAAACTCGCAATGTGTGTACTCAATTCGTTTAAATCTTTTCGGTTTAAAAAAGTAAAGAGAAAACTTACTTGATTACATTTGGTATGGAGTGCATATAAGATATTATAACCTGTACCATGTTTTTGTCTCATAGCCTTATTTTACTTTCCAATTGAACAATATCAGATTTATGTTCAATTGGTTAAGTCACGTACTAAAATAAACATAATAAGCTCACTTTGCGCAAAAACCTTCCATCACCCTCTTGATAAGGGTCACGATTGTACCCCAATTCGGTAACATTGTGCTTAAGAAGGAGGGAAGATGTCAAGCCAAATAGATTGCTAAGATGTAAGGTATTCGGGTTACGGGTAAAATCTATTGGATCTTTACTTCATTATTTCACGGTCGAGATCACAGTTTCTTTCTTGAGAAATTTGTTTCTTAATTCTAGTAAGTAATGATTATTCTAATATTCATAAAAAAACCAAAATTTAAAGAATACAGAACTATGTTTCAGGAGCTCAAACAATATCCTGGCCCTTCGCTTTAAAAATACCTTAAAAATTAGCTGTCATCAACTTGATTTCTCAATAAAATTTGAAGAAAAATCGATCATTTGCCATTTGGGTTTCGAACGTGTTCATGCATCGAAATGATTTGTTATTATTAAACTTCACTTAATTTAGCTAATTTATTTCCCTCACTTCGCCAAAGTATAATCAGATTATGGTAATTTGTTGAAATTTTGTTTGAAAAACTTACCATTTTCATATTAACATAATTATATATGCATATCAATGAAGTGTATGAGGTTTTTTTCATAATTTTGAACTTAGCAGTTTTTGATATAGGGCCGAGGGGAGGGGAGGAGGAGGAGGTTGTTTGTATATATTTTTTGTCAACATTATCATTAATAATTCCAAAACTGTATTGCATAAAATTGTAAAAAATGTTTTGGAAATCTAATAATTTAAATTTGACAGACACTCCACCCCAAACGAAAATATTTCTTTTTTCGTTGACGATTTATCTTCTCAAAAATGTGTACATATAGATTTTAGAGAACAAGGCAATATTTTTACAAAAACATCTCTAAAACTGTTTTCCAAAAATAGTTTTATGATCACTATGACAAAAAATTAATTTCACCCCTATGGTATTTTCATGAAAATATTTTCGAACAATAACTCTTAACATACGATAGTTAATATACTTTAAAACTAAAACTATTCCAAATTTCAGTTCTCCAAATGTAATTATTCTCGAAAAATTTATATAAAAAATGGACCGACGACCACGTAAGCGAGAATTTTATAAAGGTTCGTTTTTTATCGAATATTTCACAATCTCTCTTTCAAATGTTTAAACATAATTGTAAAAAATGACACCATAATAAAACAATCTCTGTTTTTATTTTTTCTAGTTTTTCATCTTAATTATTGATGAATAAAAATTTATTTTTCGATAAATTTCCCTATACCTGAAAAAGTAGTTCGGGATTATTTTTTTTATTCATGTCCATCTATTTATTTTTTTGTATTACTCTGCTTATCCTTAATAAGCTTTTGTTTATCTACTTAATATTTATTAGAAATATGACAAATAAGGGGACTAACCGATTTTTTTATTATCATTAAATGACATTTTTTAGCAAAATAATGATCATATCTTCTTGAAGTTTT
Source organism: Druceiella hillmani (assembly GCA_039881145.1). Taxonomy (NCBI): domain Eukaryota; kingdom Metazoa; phylum Arthropoda; class Insecta; order Lepidoptera; family Hepialidae; genus Druceiella; species Druceiella hillmani. Next base: position 7,961,474 of record JAYKKI010000090.1, read on the forward strand.
CCTAAGCACGTGTATACATAATAAAAATCAAAAATCAAAATTTTTAAATACTGAAACCTAAACTGTTTAATGTTCAATAAATTATGTAATGAACCTTATAATATCCTAATGCAAAGCTGGATTTATTTTACTCTAAACCAATCTTTAGAGGAAATATGTACATATATTTTTATAAAAAGAACACTTACAAATAGCTCCCAGCTAATAATACCCAGTATAATTAAATTTTTTCGTTGCCTAGGAATATTTTTCCTTTGAGACCTGCTTTTATTTAATATTGATTTATCCAAAGCATTACACAATTCCCTTTGAATTGGGCGCAGAAGATATTTTTGTTCGTTTGTAGTTAATATTTATCCCACAGTTTCATTAGTCCTAACTGAGTGAATTAAAAGAATTCGGAGGACATTTGGTATATTGTTTGAGTAACTTTTATATAATGATCTTTGAAGGTTATCAATAATAAACAAAAGTCTGAATTTTTTAAACTAATTAAAGTTAATATTGTTCACGTAATAATAATAAAAAAATTCTGTTTTGTCTTTCCTGTGTAAAACAGCGCCGACATATTTTTACTCGATTACAGCGCAGCAAAGGAAGGGTAATGAATTTAAGTCTATGTATGTACGATTGTCCAAACACAAATAATGTATAGACGTTTAATCTTAGCCCAAAAACTGCTAAACCGATTTTATGAAATAAGATACCATTTCGTTTTTATTTAATGTAAAAATGTCATAGGCTAGGTTATAGAGAAAAAAAATCAATTTAGCGGAATTACAATAAAAAAATGGAATTTTTTTTCAATTCTTATTGAGTCATTAAAAATAATTATCAAGTTTGACATAAATCATAAAAATACAGAGTTCTCTATGCACCCGATTTCGAACTATGTGTATGAAAATACAGATTGGTAGGTTATTGGCAAAAAAAACGAAGTTATAAAAACCTAGAACTCGGCTATGTGGAAAAAAAAATTGAAAGTAGGTAAACAAGTTAGGTAGTCATAATTTATGTGAAAGAAAATTATCACTGAATTTTGAAACCCTAAATGGAGTTCAGTTTTGACATATGTTCTGCTGAAAAAATATTGATATCTTAAAACTGAATACCACCTATGGCTTTACCTACATTCACCAAAAATATAGAACCAAGGTAAATCTGTGCCAATGGTCGAAAATATATAATCTTTTCGCAAAATTGAAAATTTCTAAAATTTCTTAAAATTCAATGTTTTGAAAAGTTTAATATAATAATATAATAAATAAAAAGAAATTTACTGACTTTACTAATCTTATAAATATATCGCATGGAAAAACGCAATTAAAACATAGTCGAAATTTTCCTCAAACGATCTTGGAAAGTTTCTGGCATTATTAAATTTGGTAAAACTATTGAGGTTTCTAGTTACTTTAGTCTCAACATTTTTAGTTTTAGTAACTTGCACACCGATATTCAGAATAGTAAATATTTATATGAAGTTACACATTTTAGAAGAAAATTCGAGTTATTAACGAATTTTATTGGTCGGTTTTATTAAGTTTAATAGCCAAAGATACAAATAAAATAGGTTCTTCTATTATTATACAGTTTTACGTAAAAAGAAGCTAAATTAATAACTTAGTAAAAGACAAAATAAATGTCTAAATGGAGAAAATACGTATACGTAACAAACCATGGTCTCCAAGACTAAATTCATCTTTTGAGAAAGATTATTGGCCATGTTTTTGAAAAAATCAAATCATTTTTTTTTCAATTCTATATCCAATTGCTGGACCGGCAAGTAGGTGTTGAGGGTCCAGTTGCATATTTGTACAGTGGGCATGCTCAAGGGTCCTTGTTCCGTCTGACGTAAATTTCATGTCTTTCAGGTGTCCAGTTCTTAGCTTTGTTATTGTGGAGGTTATCTCTAGTGAGCAGTTTAGTCGAGCCGTTGGGAACTTTCTTCGTGGGCGAGAGTGTTTTGCAACAACATTGACGTCGAAAGTATATTAAACTGTTCAGCGTCACATAAATAGGCCTATATATATAATTTGAATGTTTTATTATCAACCAATAATCGTGAGAAACCTAAGTTCAGCTGACTCTGGAACTACCCGCAAAGTAATAATATTACCCCTTCTACGGCTTAGAAGCCATGGAACTATTATTATCAAATATTACTAAAAACGTATTTCATCTGCATGAAATATATAAAAAAGATTTCATATATTTGCTAATACTCAACGCATAAATAATGGCAGATTTTCTGTTTCTCTACCGCTACGTGAGTCATTTGAGAAAGGAGACGAGTTATACTTTGAGGCTAAAATCAGATTTCTTAGTTTAGAGAAAGACTTATTAAAAATACAAGTAGGAAGAGTATGAAATATTCATTGATAAATTCGAGTTATTACGTAATTTAAGTACTATCGACAAAATTGTGCTCGGTAATTACCTACCACATTACGATGTTATGCGCGAAGAAAACGAAAGAAAAAAAAACATACTTCATGTAGTGTTCAACGTTTCAGCTAAATCGACCTCAGGTAACTCCTTTAATGATGTTCAATATATTAGTTCAAAATTTCAAGGCCTATTTACAGATATAATATTCAGATTTACACATCACGTACATGTTCTATCAACCGATATAAGAAATATATAGGATTATTTCAGAGATGATCCTCAACCCCACTGATTGATGATCCTCAATCCAATACTGACAATTAATACATCAGGTGTCATCCGTATTTAACAATGTCTAACTGTTACCCCTTATGTGTTACAGTTAGACATTGTTAAATACAGAACGACTTCGTATCCTTTTATAAATCTACGTTATATGAATTATTTGACTTTAGAAAATGAGAATAAGCTTATATCTGAAATTAAACACCATGACTATTATTTCGAAAACTTATTAATTAGAGACTAATGCACAGGCATACTTATTATAAATATATATATCCACTACTAACAAGGTAGCGGTTGCATGTTTTCAATTACATAAATTACGAAATTATTGAAAAGAAAGATTCTAAATTAATGTAATAATATTCTGATCATTATATCTAAATAAACAGTTAAATGTGTTAGGTAGATCCTAACATCAGCAAAATTCATTTTAGGGTAAACATGTCTAAAACTGAAAAATCACATTGAAACATTTTGTAGAGTAAATGCAAGATAACTGACCAAATATGTCAGCTAATTCCTTGCACAATAAACTTGTAAACATTTTTAAAGAAGCTGCTCTTAAATTCACGTCGGAAAGATCCTGAACCTGAAACCTACAAAAATCTTGTCGTGGAATTTTTCAAAATCGCCAATATCTCTGTATATATACATGTACTGTGTACATCCTCTGTATTCTTTGCGGTTCACTATTTTGTAGATACTTCACAAGGGCGTACGATAGTGTATGCATTACATTAAAATTCTTAGATATTTTTGGTAACGTGATCGTGAAACTATTCTCCGCAAAAACGCGAACACTCCCACTAAAACCGACGACTTTTCCACGCCTAGTATATTTAATTCACTATTCAGTTTTCATTCGGTTACCATGGTTTGTTATGTTTTACATTGTGATGTTTAACGAAAATTAATGCGGTTTTACATATTTATAAGTGATTATTAGCTTTGATAAAAAAGTTTCCTAGATATGTAAAATCATTTGTCTTCAATATAATTATATTAACATTATATGAATTTATTAGCGGGAAATCGTAGTGTTATTAACTTATGCTAATGGATCTGGCAGATTTAGTTGCCAGAAGAGTAGAACCCAGTTCACGGACTTTCATGTGGTGTGGTGGAACGGATCTTCATTTTTGAGAGAAACTGAATGTTAAAGTCCAAAATAAATTATTAAATCTACTGCCGACTAACTCAAAATGAATATACACATTTACGGTTAAATTTAAAAAACTTTTTAAGTGTATGTAAAATCATTAAAATCATGTGTTACGTAAATAGATTTGTGTATAATTCAAAACAAAATAAAATTACAATAAAAGTATCTCTATCTCTCAGATCGTGATGCTAAAATAGTCATGTAATTGGTCCGGCGAGGTTTGTTTTAAAATAAATAAAAGTTGTTTGAATATTAAAAAAAACACGAATTCGCTTTTTATACAGTTTATTGAGGAGTCTCTGTTTATCGATTGAGACAACGGACCCAGAGTAGGTGGTCGTCTCTATAACGCTGACTGTGACTACCATAAAAGTCTCTGATAGCAAGTATAATTTTACGTGTCTATTGATGGAATATAAAAAAATATTACTGAAGCCCTTTGATATTTGATTCTAAATTCTTTCATTTCATTTTCATTCTTTGAGTAGTAGGAGCTTTGATCGAATTGTAGTAAGATACTATATGATTTCTTATGATGTTTACATGGTAAGGTTATAGAGTAACTCATAGGTAGCTTATCAGCTGATAGGTTTAGACTAAATTTTTTGTATGTGTCGCCGACTTTCCAGTATGTGTCATCGACTTTGCTGGCGCTGGTCCTAAATAATTAATAAATAAATAGGGAATTTTAATGTCATCTACTTTAGTCATGAACACTTTTGCTTTAGAAAAAGGCATTTCATTTTCCTTTCCAAATTCAAACTTATTAAAAGTACATAATATGCTTAATATTAATAATATTAGTCTCTTTTTTAAACCAAGAAAATGCTTTCAATATGACTTTATCTTTCATCTTTGTTGAGAGTATAAATCTCCACAGTTCTAATAGAAACGCTGTGCTTATTAAAACTTTCGTCTGCTTTGCCATTCAAACGTTCATTCTCATCACTTTGCAGAAAAAAGAAAAATAGCAATGCTGTTTGCTTATTACACAGATAAAGGAAAATCTCAAAAATATTAATTGGGTAGTTTATAATCAATTCACAATTAATTTATTTCTCAGGGGACTTAGAAATCATATTAATTAACATAATAAATTACTGACTTTCTTTCTGAAACATTGACATAAAATATTGTATTTTATGTCATGTAAACAAAATAAAAGTGTTTTTTTTAAGGTCAATTCAAAGTTTTATTGGCCTAAAACAAAATTGCAATATTATTGTAACATTAGTGTAGAACGGGTAATCATCAATAAATTTTGCTCTCAATTAGTGTTATTATTTGATATATATAATGAAGATTTAGCGTATACGAATACATATATATGAGGTGTTTCGAAAAATACGTAAAGATGAAAGACTAAAAAAAATTTTGTGAATATCATTAGAACACGACTACAAACAAATTTAAAGAAATATTATAAGCTTTGAACCCTTATTTTGCGCAAAACTTGATCGTGTATTTAATAATCGCACTTCCCCTTTTAGTTTATTTTATACGTAAAGTTAGTCTCTCGCGTATTTTGTAAGCCTAGTACTGAATAATCCTCTAGAATCAACGTAAACGGCATCGCTTTTTCTGTTAAGAAGGGAACACATTTCACACAAATATTCTTTTGAATTTCGTACGATAGAAAAATATTATGATATGTTAGGTTAAATACAACGTGAAAAAATAAAATAGTGTATGGATTAAATATTGTTGAAGAAATGTAATACCTTAAATATAAACTAAAAGCACCGAATTTTACGAACACAAAGAATCACTTGTTTCTACTTTAACGTTACCTCAATATTACTTAAGAGATAATTATTAATGTGTAACATCTAATAGCGCGTTTGATAGGAGCTAGCGGTACGCCGTGACATGCTATTCGATCAGATTCGCATCTTGTCAACCAACAGTATTATAATATTAAAAATATATTCCATATAGTCTGTTAAGTATAATATTTCTGTAATAAATCATAAAAATAAAATAATAAATAATTATAATATTTTATAAATAACAACTGCCTTAATAACAAGTATTTACCGAGAACGTTAAGTATAGCCTTTTATTGACTTTTCATGATTCCTTTAAATTTTAGATTAAGGTATCAATTTTGTAAGCAAACCAACGCACCCGGGCAAAAAATATAGGCGCACTGTGACCACGGCTTGCACACATTCACTCGAAATTAAATTCAGACATATTTTTTAAACGTTTTGTATTCTGTTAACGCAACACTTATAACCAAAATTCCAAAAAAAATTAATATTATGTGACTATTACTAACTTTCATTACTTTAACAAATTTAACTTTAGACTGAATTGTGTAAACTGATCTCGGACCGGCAATTAACTAATCAAACAGCTGAGAAATTTTTGGACGAAAAGACCAAGTAAATTTCATAAAAATAAAAACATAACTTAACGGAATAATTATAAGTGCTGAGAAAAAAAGTAGAAATTATATTTTTTGAACAAGTTACTTCTTTAAATAAAAGATTATAAAAATGTTTAATAACAAAATTATAAAAACTGAAATAGATATGTAAGTATATTAATATCTCTAATAATTATTGAAATGTTCACATAGAAGTCCATAGATATTATATAAAAATATACAAATAAAAAATATCTTAAACTAATGGAAATAAAATTAGAATAAGATATGTACAAGTTATTCCCATAAACTCTTTAAAATCATTGAGAAGTATTCAGCACGAGAAGTTATTTTTAGTAAATAGATAAAAATAATTACCTTAGCGCAATACTTCCCTTGAATGTAATAAACTCTACCGTATATTAATTTTAACAAATCAACCATAAGGAAACTAGATTTATTTGCCAAGATATATTTTATTATTTTTTTTTTATATTTTCAACTTTTGTTTTTTAATATGATTTAGATTCAATAACACGATTAGTTTAAAAATAAGGAGAAAAAGATGAAAATTTATCAACAAATATTCGTTTACATCCTTGAATTCTGAGTATTTTTTTGGGCCCAAACAAATACTTACGGAGAATATTAAAATATTGTATAACCTTTATTCTTCATTATTTCTTTCAGCTTTGAATCTTGAAAGATAAATGGATTGAACGCGTAGATACGTTTGGGTGTATATATGCACGCGCATGCAAAAAAATGTACGTAGGCAAACATACAGACATTCCCATACGCAGATAAACTCGCACACTAGCACACCTAAAACAAACATGCACACAAACTATCGTATGCTCGTGCGTATGAATTACTTCAAGCAAGGACGAACACGTTTGTTCACCCATACAAAAGTTGCTCTACTTCCTGCGTAGCTGGAAAGCAGCGCCTTTAATGAATTTTATAAATATAAAAGGATATATGTGAACAATATCAAATAATTTCAACTTAATAAGATTCTTCCTAAAGTTATGTGAATGTTACCGGGTCTAACAATAGGTAACGAAGTTAAGGTTAGACAGAATTATGCAGACTGGTCAAGGAATGGCAGCATTTTTACACGAAAAATTAAATATATTCGGCGGATATAAAGAAATAATTCTAGTTATTGAGGGGAAAAAACATAAGTTTAAAGAGTTTAGTTGAAATAAATCAAAATTACACATTCATAAACAAAACAAATAAAAATTAAATTTTACTTCAGAGTATCATTGAAAGCAGCATGCTGCTGCATTTATTCGTCACTTGATTTTTATAAAAATGGACAATTACACGTATTCGAACAAAAAATCTAAAAACTTAAGTTTACGCACTTAATAAAATTGTATCTGCTAAACACATTTGGAGATATGTATACCATGTTACATTAAATTACAAATATATCATAAAACTCTAAAAATACAACAAATCAATTTATGTACAAAACCTACAATATAGTGCTTTCAACATAAATACACTTAATACAAACATATCATTGCGATAAATATTTTGGAATAATTGAATATTATTCAGTTTCAGAAATAACTTTCAAGAAATAAATTAAAATAAACAACTTAATGACAATTTCCTTCTTCTAAAACTTCATTGTCGTACCTTTAAATAATAATAAGTACTGCCTCATTAGGTCTTTAGTTTTACTGTTGAAACTTATTTATAATTGTTTCCACTCTCTCTCTATGTAGTAAGTGATTTTGCTAGCTTTTATTTAGTATGAAGAATATTGCTGAAGAAACACAAAAAGAAGATTAAAAAAATTTAAAAAAAAAACAATTTTTAAAAATGTTATGCAAGCAAAAGTATAGTTTATTTCATCTCGTAAATTTTTTAATACTCGTTAATACGGATAAAGGACCTGCATATACTAGTCGTTAAACATAGTCGATACTAAATTTCGCAGTCATGTGCAATCATTTGCAAACACGGTCTATTTTAAAACTAAATTAGTGTTTACAGATGTAAAACTTGATTATAATTTCGAACCAAATGTATTGATATATATTTTATGTGATTGTTTAATATACTACAAAAATGAGGCGAAATTACAAATTTAATTTATATTTATTATCGAGTGAATGGTAATTTTATCTTTAACAATAACATTCGACTTATTTAACACTTCATTAGTTTAATTTCGGAATGAATCAAACCCATTAGATGTGACAGTTCATTAAACAAAAAAGTCACAGTTCTTTCGATGTGAACGCTAGAAGGAATTGAGTAATAATATGTAGTATTTACATTGTTATATTTGTTATAATATTATATATTATTAAATACTAGTATGTGTGTTGATTTTTACAAACAAGCCTTAGAACCTGAATTCTTCGCCAGGTAGAGCGTATAATACGGGAAAGTACTTTGCCTTAATATATCCCAGTTAATAAAACTTGATGCGAGTGGAAACTTCCATCAAAACTAAAACTTCAGTCTATTAACTTGAAACTTAAACTTGAAATTACTAGCTTACCGGTAGGAAAATCTAATAAAGGCTCACTTCCTGTTGCCTAAACCCTTATTTTACACAATAAGCCAGTATTAGAATTTTAGGTCTCTGTTATTCACAGTTCTGCTAAAAGATAATCGGCACCATTATGATGTTTTCATATTTGAATTTTAACTGATTATATTGGCCGACAATTTTTTTTATTTTTGCAATATAATTACGATTGATCCAAAAAAGTTAGTAACGAAATCGCATTGAAAGTTTTACAGACAAAATTTATTGTTAACACAAATCAGATTTCTGTTTAAGTCTCAATACTTAAAACTGAAAAGCGAGACTTTTTTATGTACTCATACATCTGTCTGTCGGAATATTACAGCCGATTTATAAGACATAGGAACACAAAATTTGTGAAAGTAGTACATAATGAAATCGTATTGATAGTTTGAAAGTCAAAATTTATTATAACATGCATTGGACTTCTGTTTAGGTCTCAATACTTCAAACTGAAAAGCGGCAATTTTATGCGCACACAAACGTCTGTCTATTTGAATATCACAACCGATTTTGTCAGAAAATATAGGAACATACAATTGTTCAAAGGAATACATTCATATGAGATTTAATTCTCATATGAGTGTAATACATTCATATGAGAATTAAAGAGGTAAATAAATGGCAAGAACACGTTTTTCTTTTAACATTTATTTCATGTAGAGCAATATTTTTAAGAGCAAAAGAGAATACAAAATATGAATTTGATAATTTATAATTGCCTATTTAAGAGATATTCTAAAAAGTAAGTTAAAATATTTATATCCCATAGCACAAAACTACTGAACATTACAAATACAACACTACTGACTCATAATTTTCATTCAAAACAGAGCGGGTAAAATCTTATTAGAAGGTTATATGAAAACTATCGCGGTTATTCTAGATCTCATAGTTTTTGAAATACGCCCCATGTTTTTACGCCAGTGAAAAATATATACATTATGAAAAATTAAAATTTGTAAATTTTAATAGAATACTATATACTATTAAATATACATAAGCACCTAAATATGTACGTAACACTCGCAGTGCAAACTCTACTCGTATTCCACATGTTTTTTTAAATTTATAGATACAGATATAGTTTTGGGATTAATAAAAACAAAGAGGAAGATCTCGTAATTTTTTTGCACATTTAACTTTTGAAACGTCTCTCCTCTTTACGCAGCAGCGATTCAATTAGCGACAAATTACAGCTCTACTTACCTTAGTAATGCTTCTCCATGGCTAATATATGATGGACCTTGCATCTTGCTCGTCACTGACCGCTCCCGTGAAAAAATCTAACTTAACATCTAACGTATGACAACACGCAGCCAAGAGATCACTGGTCAAGTCTTTGTAGGCTTAAGCAGGCTTTTCAAATATCTTTTTTTTTCGGTCTAAACTCGGGTGTTTCATTAATTTTCTTGTTTATGGTCAACATGTATTTTTTCAAGTATAAAAATGTTTCATTTAAATACAAAAATCCTACGCCGTCATAATCCATTAATTTTTATATATTTTATTTTTTTTATAACACCTAGTTTTATTTAAAACGGTGGTAGAAGTACAATCTGTATGGGAGTAGTTAATATTTCTTTTTAAATATGTACATTACAGAACAATTGTTACTGTAGTACCTTTCTCTATTGTTTTATTAAATTAAATTTATTATGGTAGCTGAAAAGTATGGTAGTCGAAAAAAAAACTTCATAAGTTGAATATTCCACCAATTTCTTGTGAGTAGGAGGTAAAATTGCTACAGGCATTTCTATATTGTGGAAATTTGGTGTCGTCGCTGATGGTAAGTTTGCATATTTCACTCTACGTTTAAATTTTCTAGTTATGGCTTTAATATCGGCCAAGCAAAATTAAAAAACCACAACGTGATCCTTTTATTTAACCCATACCATTATTATTGGAAAATTTTAAAACATGCTTCATTCCCACCCACGTAAAAGGGAAACCCATGAAGTACACCATAAACTCAAGTTGTATTTTAATGACTCACGGGAAAATCAGAGAAATCAGATTACACTTTTTGATCTGTTGAAATGGTTCAAACATGTTATTGATATCATAATAGAAATTGTTTTTAAATTAGAAGGTTAATTGTCCATAAAAGCCTTTTTATAGACAATCAACGTGAATACGTACGCTCAACCATATCCAATAATGTAATACAAATTTGAAGCATGACACAATCACAATAATACTGAGAAGGATGAAATAAAAACGTTTGTCCTTTATAATGAGGGTAGCACATGTGACATAGTCGCTTTCGTATAATACAAATGGTATTAATTAGCATTTTATGAAGTCATTTTCCTTATCAGAGAACTGCGTAAAGGTTTTTAAGTCACCATAAAATCGTTCTGGAAAGAAATATGTCCAACAACTTAGTGTGAGATATCGTAAAACTGTATTACATAAAAACTTAAAAATGGTTGTTTCTTTAATTAAACAATGGTATGTTTTAACTTTATGTTGATGTGAGAAAATGTTCTACTTCAAAGAGAGAATTTTTTTTAAATTTGGGATACTATTTTTTTTTGGATTATTTGTAAGACGTTATGAGTAAGAATTATATCAATGGGACTTTCACGTCAATATTATATTTGATAACATTGAGTAGCAACGTGCGAATAAAATTTCGTCCATTCCGATGCAATATTCACTACGTACATACGTAATTAAATATTATATTGTATCTAAGCAATATTTGAAAAATTTTGGAGAGTAAAAATATAAAATTACCAAAGTAAACTAGGAAAGTTCAATATAAAGGTAATTTAATGAAGACTTCAGTTTATTGCAATAAGTTCTAGCTTAATTTAAACTGCAAAAAATACTCTGAAAAACTTTTTAACATAAATGTATTCTACTTAAGAAATTAAATTTCTTTATAAGACCTATTGTACTTACCTTTAAATAAAAACCATAAAGTAATAAGAAACAGTGACAAAGAATTTGATTAATTTTAAAAAACAATTAGAAGCTTTAAGAGAACATGAAAGTTTCTCTCAATTTCTTTTTTATTATCTCACATTTTAGTCACACCAAAAAAAATTTATAAGAAATATATATTTAACAATCTTTGTTAAAGAAGTTTTCTTTTATACTTTACTAACGCAATTTCAGAAATCTGAAATTTTACGTACCCAGCTTTCTGAAATATTAACAGAGCAGGAATAATAATATTATTTCACATAAATTGAAATTTTATCAAATTTAATTTTGAGAAGAATCATAATTAAATTTTATAAAATTTTAGTTCACTTGAACTATGTCGATATTATATTTACAGTTTTATATAAAATATTAACCGGTCTGAACAATTCCTCATTCTCCTGCTCACAGCATATTATTAATTTCTTCTCATGTAATTTTTCATGTTTACACAAATTTCTCTTTCCGAAATCCATATGGTGGAAACACAACAGATATCATAATTATAATTTTAAGACAATAGGATATCGATAATTACTTTAATAGAAGTAAAAGTAATTACCAAAATTGTAGGCATCAGTAACTTTCTTGATTAATGTAATTAAAATTATCATTTAATCATAAGGATTGTTGGTAATTTTTCACATGTCCGTATTTCCTAAAATTCCCATAGTTATCAATAAATCCAGCAATAATACAGCACAGTACATTGAAGGCACACAGTACATTGAAAGCACAGTACAGTTTCCATAGATCTACGACCATTTATTCTCAAATAACGTCAGCTAAGAGCATTACTTTACAACCAGTTTTACTGTTGTATCATTGAACAAATTACCAACTTTTTGTATAGAATTAACCATAGTAGAATTAACCTATAAAATGCTGATGAAATATTTTACTGCAATTATGTATACAGCCATTATTTGCTAACCAATTTTTATGCTTACTTTAATATTAGTGTAATAATACTCTAATATCTACATTAAGTACTTTATTGTTACATATAATATTCGTCAGATATGTAACCTGTTTTGTAACAAAAAATAAAAATAGCTGCGGATGCTAAAATGATACTCGAAAATGATCCTTAGAAAAAAAATTCCGAGCTCTTAACACTTTATTGTCCCCCTGTCCATCTATTCCTTATTTTAGAAAACGTTTAAAAATATCAAGTTGGAATTAAAATTAAATACGGTGAATTAAAGTCTACGATCTCATAATCCAAAAAATTCGAACTTCCAATTCAATATATTAAGAAACGGCCTTTTAAATATCATATTGCATTAATAACTTACTCATGTAAATCTATAGGGTAGTTCATGTTGACACAGAATCCTCAAATTTGACACGAAGAAACGTCTCAGAATACAACTTAAGGTAAAAATAACCGAAAGTCATTAATTTCCAATTATATGTGGAATTAACAAACTCCTTTTTTAATTATTTGTTTTTTTTCAAACAGTATTTACGTAACTAACAACATAAAAGTTTGTTTTCTGTCAATCTCAGAAAAGTGATATGTATTGCCGACAATGGAGTAATAACCATTGTTCAGAAATGGTATTTTTGCGCGGCGGGGAAGAAACGCGGCGCGTTGCGACCGGCGCTATACGGGGCCAACAAAAATTAATTTATCTGAATATTTATGTTGATTCCAATAACTTTACAATCATTTAAATTTACAGGCAAATATCCATCGGCACAGTGACGACACAAACTGAAGTCATTTTTACTAATGCCATATATCAAGATATGCCAGCAACTGAAGTACTTTACCACCTAAATAGACTATTATTTAGAAATTTAAGCCAGTCAATTTGTCAAACGACTTGCGAGATTAAAAATAAATTGGAATAATTAGCACACTGTGGGCCGCACCGGGACTAGTGGTTGGACGGTGGTTCGACAGCGCGGGCGGGTCATTAACTCGACATTAAGGGAGTTTCTTATTCACAAAACATTTTATCTTCCTTTCTTGTGCTTGAACGATGCCTGAATATTTAAGTAGCTATAAACGTGTTCGATGCACACAATCCATAAAAACATTTAGATGTAGTTTGCGACCGTTCAATTGTTTCTTAGATCTTTTTTCGTAAATAACAAAAGAATTACTCTGTTACTTTGGAATCTATTATTTGAAGAATTTAAGTGTATTGCACAAAATAAATAAAAAACAAATTGTTTCAAGTTCCAATCATGTACAATTATACAATAATCAATTTTATTCCAGTAAATGGTTATGATATAACCTGACAAATGTATGCCAAGTTATGTCACTAAAAAGTTTGCCTTGCGCAGTTCTATGACATTGCTTTATTGTTATTGTATCTTAATTAAAATAAAATAAGGAATAGGATTCTGTATAATTTACTTGTTAGAGACATATGTACTTGTGAACTATTAATGTAGCGTTGCTTCTTTTTAACAAATTGTACGATAATTATCAGTCTAATTTAAAAAATGCATAACACTAAATTCATGTAATATATTAAAAAACCAATAATATATGCAAAATAAATATGAAAAAATAAGTTAAGTAGTTCACGAGAAAAATATATTAACTGAGGAAATTTTGGAAAATGTGGTATGTCATAAAAGTTAATAAATTTTACGCATGGCCTTGATATTATATGTCATAGCGTTTTTCGTATTTCTTCCAAATTTTTCGGTTTTTTTGTGTACGAGTGTATCAATTGAATAATGAGGGCAAGATCCAAATAATGAGAACAGAAACGATTACAACTGCACGTGTGGTTACTTTGAACATATCATAACCTGCATGGCAAGCCGCAATACTCTACAGTGTTCACTTGAACGTATTTATTATTATTTATGAAATGCATTATAATTTTAACACTTCATAATTGTTGAAAGAAATAAACGGTCAAGTACGAGTTTGACGATTCTATAACTCGTTTGAAGTGAAATTACTTTATTTGTCATAAGTCATCACTAATGTTAGACTTATTTGTGTAACAAATATTTAATAATACCTAACTTAAGCCTAGTGTGTTAAGTGTATGTAGTCATACACAGGATGGTAAGCGTCCGAAAAACCCGTTTTCGAATAATTTTAGAATCAGTAGCGGTGGAAGTAAGAGGGACGGAGAACATATTTATCACTTTTTTATGTCTTTGAAGTTACAGAACATAATATTAAAAAAAAATTATTGAGTGCCTTATACATAGCTCTTTCAAATACACCCCACACTGTACGTACATGGAATTAAAATAGAAAGATTTAGTACATTAATTTGCCACAAAAAAAATTAAAATGTTCTTATAAGTATTTGTGTAAGAGCTATTTATGTATGCGCAGGTTACTTTATTACTATAACAAATATCGTATAAATTTTCTACGTTATGTATTTACTGAGAAAAACGTCTGTGAAAGACGGATACGTGGGTGATTTTCCTTTTTAAGGTATGGAATCCTAACAATACCTTCGAGATCTAATAGTTTTTATTCGAGATTTAATAGTCTTATAGTTTTTATTTCTTTTCTTTTTTTATTTCTTTCCTTCATTATTTCTTTCCCTAAATATTATTTCAGATATCTTAGAAAATAAACGGTTAAATCCCATTGAATTGATCGGAAATTAGAGAACTCTTTAAATTATGCAAATACCCTAGGTTTTGTATTACCGAGAATAACTTCCATTTAATTTTATTACATAGACCAGAACATTTGCATTTTACAACCTCATATAATAATAACAATTGAATTTATCACCCTCACTAAAATACTGGTATATCGTATAACTCTCGAAAATATAGTAAAACCTACACCGCTCCCCTACAATAAACTGACTAACATAAGCAGTGGGAAAACCTACACAAACCAGGCTTCCGCTACTGTACTTGAAACATATAAATGCAGTTGGAAGTTCCTAAGAGCTAATCTTTGCTAATAGCCCACCTGAAGAGGTTGTAATACAACAAAACCTAGGTCGTGGTAAAGAACTTAAAGAAAGTAGAAATAATACTACATCACGTAGTTTCATTTAATTGTGAATAATTAATTTCTACAAAATTAACGCCAAATATATTCAATACAGCACATTATTGTAAACAGCACACGTTTGGTTATAATAAGGCTATTCTTACCTATTTATACCTTACTGCTACTTAGAACCTAAATATTTAAATAACGTATTTATTGCTATAACATACCACAAGGCGCAAATGTGAAATATCAATACTACGAATAACTATAAATGATGAATAACTAGAGATTAAAGATAACAAACCAATAATTCTAGTGTAAATTTATATTTCACAAACTAAGTTTATGTGAAACAAACCCACCGAGAAGCGAGAAAGAGAAAAGAGCGGGAGAGATACTGAGAAATGAGATTTGACTGGCAATCATTCATAAATGTAAATACCAAACATTTTAAATTAATTCAATAGACATTGTTAACATGAATGCATTTCCCATAAGCTATGGCACTCAGCGCAATATATCCGCATTGTGTTTCTCAATGCAGTTGTTTTCATTCAAATAAATAATTATCCTACCATTAATAAATGCCGAAACAACAACAATTTGGTTTTATGAGAAAAGCTAAACAATATTGATATTTATTGTTTAGCTTTTTTCATAAAAAATTTTTGTTGTTTTGGTATTTATCTTTTGGTAAATTAACCTCAAGAAAAAAATACTCTGTTTATCTTTTCAGAACACTATATAAATATCAGTTTATTTATTTAGAGGTAACATTAGATTTATTAGAAATTAAACTTTGAAAGGCCTTGTTTTGGAAGCATTTTCAACAATTTTTTCTATATTTTAAATCAGGAAGAGACAGCAGTGGATTTATTACAAATATAATGCGAAACGAAGCGAAAAAGATAAAACGCTGTTTTGACATAACGGTAAGTTGAAAAAGACCTCCATCCTAGGGACTGACATTGCCAAAGATGTTTTTTATCTCTGTCCAAGCTTAAACATTGAGATCGAATCTGGACGCGGTAACTCACCTTGTTGAATTATGTTTATATTGATTTGGATGATTTGCTATTGATATTCATCAGTTGAATAACAAAAATTAATATATATAGAATCCCTGTTTTTGTTAATTGTTATACGCAGTTCATTAAAATTCACTTAAACAAATTGACATCAATTTAAGATATGTGTATTCACTTCGAAATCAAAACACATCATATTTAAGGTATATCAAAAGTCCGTAACTGTAAATAAATTTAGTCTGTAAATAAAATATATCTTGTCTAGACACTATGTAAACATTAGGTTTACATAGTCTAGACACTATGTAAACTTAATGTTTACATAGTGTCTAGACAAGATGTATTTACATAGTGTTTAGTAGAAACAAATAATTTTTTTAGGGTTTAATTCAAGACATTATACGTCCCATTAATTTAATGAAATATACTTAATTTAATAAAACATTTATATTCACATATTAGTAACTAAAGTATCATTAGCCTCTTAAGTTGATTCAGTTGTGTTTGCGATATTTACTTTCTATATAGTTTCTTTCTCTTTTTATTGTTTTTTTTTATAATAATATCTAATGTATATTCTACAATTACTTCAACATTATTATAAAAAAGAAATGACACTGCAAAACTCACAAAAATTATGACAATGGATATTAAATATTTTCCTCGGCTTCATCAGTTCAAAATGATGTTGCCTTTTTTATCTTGATTTTTGTACAATTTTTACGTTTTATGAAGATGCATACTTATGCTGATTCTTTAGGAATAGAAAATTGCCACGCAAATGCACTAAAACTTTGGTTCGTATCTAGCGTTCCATTACAGTTATCTCCAATTTGCCTCTGAGCCCCAATTTATACTCTCTCTCAATCCAGTATTTCTACGAAAATGTATAATTAGGTGTAAGGTAAAGAATATACCATACAAATTATAATTCCCTACTATATTGTAACAAAGAACAAAAAAATGAGGCATACTAATAGACTCAGGTCAAAGGTAAAATATATACATAACCGCAAATGTACACTTAAGCAACAACTACAAACAAATTAGAGGTAAATAAACAACAATAAGTTATGGTCATAAATACAGGCAACTTATTCTCATGGATCAAAATATTCTCTGGCATTTCCGAGTAACATTTTTAAATCAATCTGAAAATTAGTGTCAGGTATTTTAAAATATGGTTTAGGAAATATACGTAGTTTATACGCTACTTAAACATTATGAGAAAAAGCGAGTATGAAAAAAGCTGCAAGCTACAAAGAACATTTTGTGTTTTTAATATGAGACGGAAAACTTATATAGAGAAACAGCTTATCCACATTTTCCATTCTCAAAATATAAAAGTAGCATGACCACATTTTTGAATAATACGACTATATTGTTATTAATGACGTTGTTGCAATTAATAGCAATTTCTAAAATCTAAACTATTAATTTTATTACGCTCCTTCCAATTTTTTTGATATGGTTTTAACAACATATTTTTATATAAATATTGGCCTGTTATTCAAGCAATTAACGATACCTCTCAAAACGTTTACGGCAATATCCGTTACTCGACGGATTGTCGACGGCAGTCGAACATATTTATTGATGGCGAAGGATCGTGTAATGGCGACGAAAAACACTTGATGAAATCAATTTAGTGCAAACAATGAAATGTGCCACTTCAAAAATCCATTCCGGTAGCCATTTATCTTCGATCTGGACATTTTTCTTCAATCTGCTCACTTACAATTTTATTATGCTGTCGAAAGAAAATAAGGTTGATTGATTGATACGTTTAGATATCTCCACCATCTCAACCCTACGGGATGTTGTATCGAAATCTCGCTTCAAAAATTTATATTTAATATAAATATCTGTTTTAGTTCACAGGACTTTTTAAACATTAATATATTCAATGAATTAATATGTTTAATAAGTTCTGTGAAGTAGATAACTTAAAATAGCGTGGTCCTGAAATGCTGAAACATGTTATCCTGAAATGCTGAAACAATCTATTTAGATGATCCATTATAAACCATACCCGACACAGAATTGTAAATTACCCTTAAATTATGTAAAATTAGCACATAGTGTTAATAAAATAGCTTAATATCAATTTAAATGTTATAACACACATATTAGCTCAAGGTTTTGTTTATTTTTTTTTATCTCAAAATCTTATTTGTATATGCAATTCACCTGCATTATATGTACAGCTGTATACCGCAGCTTTACCACTCGCATACAAATAAATATTCCTCACAAACTTTGCCAGCTGGCGTGGTATCTCTTTCCAATAGCAGCCAATTTCATCGTGCTTTAACTATTCAAAAAATTCTTCTTAAAATTCATGCAAAATGCTTGTTACCACTTACAAACTAAGTAACGTTCAACGGGACTTGGGTTTTTACGGCTAAGTCTGTTTTTGCATTAATATTATCTGTATATATTTTTATTATAATTCATTCCTTATGTAGTTGAAAGATTATGAAGTTGTATTTCTATTTTTATTTCAAATATGTAAATCTTGCCATTATTTTAAAAGTAATAAACATTCAAAACAATTCATTTAACAAAGAGCTTTATAAAAGTATTCATTAATGTCATATTTAAAAAGCTCTTACACTTTTAAAGTCCATTACTTAATCTAAATATTATGTTTCTTTTGCTTTATATGTCCAAGATATAATTGAAACATTATTAAAAATCATTTACTTTTTATTACGTAACAATAATAGCAAGTAAAATTACTGCGCACATAATTATTAAAGTAAAATATATTTTTTCTTTATTACCCTATTGTATTATAACCAAGAGTAAATACAACATGTATTCGTACTGGCAAATCTTGACTACCAGCTAGCTAGCGTATTTTGGTAAGTAATTTATGTTATATATAGTCATGTGCGAGGTATATAATTGACAGCCTCTTGATTTCAGCTGGACGAATCAAAGCATGTTAATTCAGAATTTCTCGATTAAAGCACACGCATTTTTAATATCTAGTCATCAGACGATCGCTCTCTCAGTGTCCAGGCATTAGAGATTCAGATTGGATTATGAAGCCAAACGTAGTTTTTTCTGTCACTGATATTGGACATATCATATTAGAAAAATTAAAATATGAAAAAAGAAAATGTCAACACTTTTCTCCACTTTCGAAGACAAGTATAAAAGAAAGCAATTTAAAATAATATTTATTAGTATTTGAATATAAGTAATTTCAGAAAATCTGACATTTTAATGCTAATTTAATGTATAATATTTTAATACGTAATCATGATGGAAGGAAGATCATCTCCAGGTTACAGTAGGCTTAATATAGCCACAATCGCTAATATATATATATATATATATATATATATATATATATATATATATATATATATATGTATATATATGTATATATATATGTGTATATATATATGTATATATATATGTATATATGTATATATATATGTGTATATGTATATATATATGTGTATATATATATATATATAGGTACGTATCACCTGCTCAGAGGGTAGCTGAAGCAGATAAAGGAAAAGATAATCATCTACCAGTCGGTCGTTGTGTGGATAAACCCATGAATTGTTTGCATTTCATGTGGAAAAATTATAAAAAGTTTCACTTTCTCGGCCCATATCGAGAGATCATCGGAGAGTTTGTGGGCTTCTCCATTAAAAGCCCTTTGTAGTTCTACGTTTATTATTCAGATTTTAAAGGCTCATGAGACCAAGCGTGGACCAGAAAATGGAAAATTAGAAAAATTTAATTAATGGTGCCGTTGCAAATAACAAATATAAAATATTTGTTACAATTTTTTTACTGCTATTTGAATTAGAAAAAAAATGTAACAAGGTCCCCGATAAAAAAACATTGCAATTGCTTGTCTGCATTGTAACTGTTGCAAAAATGCCTGAATCTATAAAAATATAATACTGTAAAGTAACGTTATAGTTATAATATGGTGGGGGGGATTATTTTTATTTTTCTAAAACAGAATATGTGATTTTCTGAAGAAAAACTAGTCAATATTTTATAAAAATGAATTAAAGTGAAATTAAAAAAATACAATTACTGTTTATAAAGAAAGCGATAAAAGAAACGTAAGATTTAAAGCCAAGACTTAAAAAGAAGAATAAAAAATATTTAAAATTGAATAAGTGTTGTCACTTATTCCATTTTAAATATTTTTTATTCCTTTTTTCAGTCTTGGCCTTAAATCGTACGTTTCTTAACATAATTTTGAAAAGAAGACGTCTTTCGAAGATATTTAATAAATAAGCTATGTTAATGAGGTCGTGATAGTATAATTCATTACCAGGTTATGGTAAAATAATTTCTTTTTTATTATAAATAACATATTATAAACCTATGATTTAAAATTTTTCAGAACTGCTTAATAATTAAAAATTACAATTTTTTTATTTATTTTTAAATAACAAATGAATTAATTGTTTCCCTAAAATGTACTCATAATGAATTCTGATCTCCCGAGAAACAAAGCCCAACCTTTGAATAGCAAAAATTCATCTCATTAAAATAAAGTACTAAGGGAATTATCACTCCCGACTCCGAGGGTGGAGTCGAATATTTAGTTTGGCTACTTGCTTCGTTACTTAAGCTGATGGAAAAAATGTAGTGATTGCATTTGTTAATATATATAATTTGATTTGAAGAATAAGGGTGAAAATATATTGCAGATTAAACAAAACTTAGTTTAAATCGTATTTGCAGGTTGTCCCAATCATTACAGTTTAAATTCTGTTTTAAATAAAATTATTGGTGTTATTATAAACAATACCAATAATAAAAGATGAGAAATGTGATTGTTGACAAGTTTGTTTCTTAATATTAATTTAAATATGAATAAAATATATTTTCTGTATCGTAGTCATATTAACAACTAACCGAACTTATTTAAATTTACAGAAACAGTAGACTTGAAATTTGCAAGTAAAATAAACTTTTAAAAAAAATTAAAATCTTAAAAAAATACTTCTGTCCCTTTATTTTCTTATTGCATGATTAAATTTGTTCATTTTTTTTTTCTTTTACAATTTCAAGTATATAAAGGCTGTACTTAGATTGCTGGAAGGGTACGTCAATGGAAAAGTTTTCTTCGGGGAATTATGTGTCTTTTTAGGTTTGTACAAAGGCATAACCTGTTAAGTGTCGATGATTAGACATCTGATAACAGAAATCATCAGTATTCCTTTTAGAAATAGCGAGTGAAATTGATTTTGGTCATTGCGATTTTCAGAATATCCTGTTTTGATGGACAGTGAGAGATGTAAATTTTTTGTTTAAATTAATAATATTTAGGAATTAATATTCCTTGGTGGAAAGAAAAAAATGTTATGAAAGGTTTCGTCAAAAGAATACAGGACGTTACACGACGTTTTACGTTTTTTTCATTTCTGTCGCCATAAATTTGATAGGTCGAAGCCATAAAATATGTAGGTTACATTCGAATGAAGGGAAAGTTCTGATGGAACGCATGACACAGAAAGGTTAGTACTTTTAGATTTTTAGCTTATATCGGGAATTTTATGCCGTTGGCATAGCCAAATCAACGATAATTTGTACATCAAAACTAACCTTAAATTTAAGATGCAAATTCGTATCAATTTTTCTTTCATTTTACATGCACTTTTTAACGCTAAAAAGACGTATGTAAAGCAAATATATGAAAATCATTATATAACTTAAACAGTATTCATAATTCCGGAAAAGGTCAGCTTGACACAAATATTTGATGTGAGTATTCATTTTTTGTAATTTAGAAACAAAGTAGTTTATCATCAGAGGAATTCTAAAGATAGTTGATGGCCCCATGGACAGTTAACATTGATTAAAAACTGTGTTTAAAATTGCTTAAAATACTTCACTGCAGCCCAGCTGGTAATTTTTTTACAGTTTTAATACATTATAATGGTTTCTAAAAGCTTATTTTGTCATTAGTCTTATAGTGACCGAAAGGTGTGGTGCAAGATATGTTACTTGTGAACTAAAAATCGGTGTTCGTTTTCACTATATACAAGCTTCAACAACTACATTCATTTTAATTGATTACTTTAGGAAAAAAGATGTTATTCAAATAACCACCTGATGTACTATTATTTCCTGAGTATAAATCAAGTAACATAGTATCGTGAATAGAATTCTGAACAATCGTAAAAATGTGTATCATTTGATTTTTATATTATCAAACTTCCGAAAAGATTATAAATTGAAATAACTAACTGAATATATGTATATATATATATATATATATATATATAAATAAGCGGTTACGGTGATATAAAAGTACGCAATTTATTCTTTTTCCCGACCGTATAACGGACGACTGCGTAAAATGGGCAGAATGAGAAAGACCTCAACTACCAAAACTAGTCATTGCTTGGTCTACTCAGAATTCATTGAATTGTTTCCTCTATAGCCAAATAGAACTCGCACTACGAGGATTTCGTATACGCTTAGAGGCACATATAAATATTTAATGATAAGTAGTATTACTAATTAAGCTATTTACAAATTTCTATTTGTCACAACGTGAATATATTTCTTAATACATCTTTCAAAGGCATAAAAACTAATCATGAAGATGTCTAATTTCACAATAAATTAAAAATAATTAATTATCGGACGTTTCCCGCTGCTCGGGCTATAAGATTATGTTGACTTTTAAGAGTACAAGATGGCTGGAAGTACACTGTAAGTTTTGATAATCAGTGAGTAGGAATATTATATTAATAACAAAATATGCTTCAATGACCATATCTTTTTGTTACGTAAACCAAACAATTTAATTTTTATACAGCGATATTATGTTATAAGCCTATATATGTGATATTAATTCCATCTTGATATTTCAAGCTATTTCTGCAAACAAAGCTTTGGTAGACAGACGGTAGATGGGCAGAAAACCAAGTCATCTTATAAAGTTTCCATTTTTTAAATTTATGATGATGGAACATTTATAAATTTAAATACAATCATGCGAAAATAATAATTGTATTACTCATTGCAGTTGTAAGTCATTTCTTAATCAAAAACCTCATAACGAAACAATAGGAATTGCAAAAACTGCAGGTAGTGCATAACTTCTAACATACACCTATTTATTTCTATGGACACAGTTCACGGGGAAAAGTTAACCATACTGTTAATTTTCTTTATATCCGTGTAGAAAGTGGCTTTATTTGTTTAACTGTAGCCAATTTTTCTTACTGATTTTTCTTTCTATTCCAATATAGCTTAACCATTTTTTTTAATTTCTGAAGTTTCTCTTGCTCATTTACTCGTTCGCTACTTATTATTTAATCGACATGTGAACTGCAGGTTAAGCAATCTCTCACAATGTTAGTCACGTACAACTATTCAATTAGAAAATAACTCTCAAAAAGTAAAATTTTATTCTACGAGCAAGGACTGTCAACTCGTCCGGATAAACAGAGCACATATTTATTACTTCCATGCGCATTTGCAACGACCGTCCGATGCACAATCCAGTCGGACGCTGACAAATGATAGCGCTCACTGATTTCACGTACCACATCTCTAGTCCTCTCTTGTGGGGAATATTTATAGCAGCAGAGATAGTTCCTCGCATGCAGCGGAGATTGGTAACAAGTGTTTCACTTTTTTATTTTATTGAAGAAACAGTTTTAAAAATTTATTGTATTGTGATTTCTATTAAGTAAGAGTATAACACAGTGACAGCACAGTTGAGTGACAGTATATAATAATATTGAAACAGTTCAATGAAATGACGTAGAAGAAAACTATGTAAATAACTGTCGGACTAATATTCACTCAGAATATGGAATCTTTAAGTGATTGCGTGAATTAAATTGGAGAGCAGCCAATTATTTTACAGATTTATAGTTTAAATTACGTGAAACTCACGCTAATGCACATGTCAATTACCATTATGTTAAAATAAGCAGATTCTAGGAATGGAATTTCAAAAAGTTCATGTTTCAATGCAACTGTGATGAAACTCTAATAAATTTTGTTTCAAGTTTTACATTTAAAGGAAAAAATTATGAATTAGGTTCACGGCCCTTCTGCAATAATTGTTTATGGCGTGGAAGCACTGCGCGCTAAAATAGATATTTATATTTATATGTATTATATATTTATATGTATAATTTATATTTGAATATTTATTTATTTACTCTAATGTACCTAATTTATACATATGGCGGATTTATTATTACGAGAGCAACATATTACAGTCACGTGTACCATCCGTTAATGTTTATTTTTTTGTGTTGGGTTCTGAAAATATAGTGTACGAGTGCACTTGGTGGTTGAAGTGAACATATTTAAATATATTAAACTTCCTGTCATATTGGGTCAATAGTTCGAAAATTCAATCTTCTTTTTATTGGCCCGCTTTATCATTAACTTTTTATTAGTATCAATTAAAAAGGTAATTTTAAAATATAAACTTGGTAAGCAATACAATTTTGTTATATGTAAATAATATTTGTAAATAATTTGATAGAAATATTATGTGCCCTTAAAAATTTATAAGTGCTGAAATATTTACGAATCCCTCATAATATGAGTTCTACTCGTGTTTGACTGGTTTGGTCTCAGATCTCGATACTGATTTTAAACGCAAAAAGAGGCCTAAAAATTCTGTATTAATGTTACTACGTAGGTGTACTTGTAGATTTTAATACATTTCCTACAATAAATGAAAGAGCGTGAACTCATTTGAAATAAATTAATTATGTTAATAAAAACAATAATCAAAGTGTTATAGAGATGATCTAGTGTTATACAGATCAAGAAGAATACATAGAAAAGATATTAAAATAATTTTGAACGTCATGTTTATTCGGTTAAATTTCTACGTAGAAAGCGGAGAAATGATTATTAGGACTCGCAACATACAATTTAATTTTAATCCGCGCAGCGCTTTTGACTTTAAACGAACACAAGCAATTTGCATAACATTAAACAGGTACTTGCTTGTAAGAATATATATTAACTCTGTATGTAAATACGAATTTAATTCATTATCTTTATAGTATAATAATGACAATTCAAAGGTTTAAACTAAAGGTTATAAATATAATTAGGACAATTCAAAGGTTAAAACACTGTTTCGTTAAGGTTACATCACTCGAAATGAAAAAAATTAACTTTTACAGTCCGTCTGTCTGTCAAAGCTCTTTTTCTCGGAAACCGCTTGAGATGTTTGAGATCATCCGCATTGTAGTAAAAAATATTTGATTTACGTGACAAAAAGATAAGACCTTTTGAAGCATATTTTTATCCGTGCAATTTTCTTATTTATTGACCATCAAAACCTGCAAGGTATTTCCGCTCGATCTACAATAGTAATAGTCGGCATAGATAGAGTGATGGGAAGTCTTATAGTACAAGTAAAGAGAAAAATCTAAAATAAAGTGATTTTTATTTCCACATTTTTATAATTACTTTGTTATTACGCCTGTAAAACCTATAATTGCCTGTAAAACCTATAATAGGCAATATATGAAAATGAAAATCAATATTTATAAATAGTTTTATTAGAAACACCATGTAGTGTTAAGTGTTTATAAATGGAATCTTTATAGCACGACATTTAGTCGTAGTTGCAATTTTTTTCATTTATTGTGAAGATGATTTCATATCAACTCAGTATTTATGTTTCATCTTATTGGAAACGAAACTTAACCATTTTTCTCTTGAGAAATAAAACAACTCGCATCTTTATACGCTTATGTTTTGGTCACACCCGTCTTTTTCAGAAACCGTTTGACGTAGAAACTGTAAATTATAAAAACTATTTATAAAATATACAGTCTTATAATTTTTACGTAAAACTAAAAATTAAAAATTACTTAGATTTTTAAAATAAAACTGTTGATAAAAGTCCTTCATATGAATATCGTTGTTCATGTTCTCACTCTTATCACAACCATAAAACAGAAATTAATTTTACAGAAAAAGCCACTGAAAATACTATGTTAATAAGAAGTACGAATAGGTTGTTATATAAAAATTCAATAGCACAATGAACGTGACCATCGACAGCAGTTGATGGAAACATTTTGTAAGTTCCTAATTTATCACGATAAATTATAATCTTGAAACCGTTTATTAAAAGTTAATTTTTAATCTAATGAACATTTTGTGATCTTTTCAGGATATTAATAACTAGATTCGATATGTAATATAAGTATCAAATTTATTAAATATTATGAAATACGATCTTAAAATATTATGACAAATAGGACTTCATATACAAAATTAGGTTACATTTATGTAAAGTTATTCTCAAACCGTATTAACTTTGATAATAAAAACGATAATAAAGACCATAATTACATTAATATCTTACTAAACCATAAAAGAAATACTCTTAAAATTACACATTTATATAATTTTAAACTTTGTGTTTATTTCTTTAAACTTGATGGTAATTTGCTGCGCACAAAGAGAAATAAGATACGGCTATTACACTGTAACATATAATTTAATCTAAAAACCATGCAGCGTTTACAATTGTAAGCCAAGACCACCAATTTATATAATATTAAACAGCTATGTGCTTGTAAGAATATGTTAGAACTCTGTACGTAAATAAGGATTACGTTTATTTTAGTATATTGTCAGAGAGGATTCAATATCAGCTAAATTTCTTTGTTTTGATTATTGGAAACAACCCGTAAATTCATAAAATAATTTAATGTTCATATAACAATGAGATCTTTGTAGATCTTCTTACGAATAGTAATTTTCTACAATTTATGTATTAAAATGTCTTTTGTGTAGGCAGAAAAGGAAACCATCCACGTACTTAGTCAGTCGGCTTACGAAACGGGTCTTTTAATTAATCCAAAGAAGTCGTAAGCTATAATCATTAGGTTGTTAAAGATTTGTTTAAAATATGAACCTATCTAATTTACCACAATAAGTTTAAGAGTACAGTAATCCCATGTACGTAAACTGTTAAAGACTTGGGTCCACTGAAGTTGGAATGTCTTCAAAATGTATGGTCTCAGAAAATATGACGATATTTCTAAACAAAGATCACGTCTCAAGTTCTTGAAGATCCGCGGTTGATTCAACTTTACATACTTACGCTTCTCTTTAATATATCGAAAAATTCTCAGAATGTAGATTAACTTAGTGGTAACCATTTACATTTTTGCCTGCTCACAGTCTCGGGTAACACTCAGAAAGCTTAATCGCCCTACTCATTCTCAAATATACATGTACTCCTTATAAAAATTCCTTTGCCGTCCAAGCAACGAAATTTTGGAGTCAAACAGATTCTGATGCCAAGATAAAAACCTCAGTAAATGTTTTC
Source organism: Druceiella hillmani (assembly GCA_039881145.1). Classification (NCBI taxonomy): domain Eukaryota; kingdom Metazoa; phylum Arthropoda; class Insecta; order Lepidoptera; family Hepialidae; genus Druceiella; species Druceiella hillmani. Next base: position 7,989,483 of record JAYKKI010000090.1, read on the forward strand.
AAGGATCGAGTAAATAAGTTTAGGTGTTTATTGGCATGTATCATGTGATATTTCACACACCTAAAAAGCAAGTTGTCTGAGCTATTTACCTATGACTGTTCAAAAATTTTGAGTTACTGACAGTAATTTGAGCTACTAAATGAATTACTTAAATATATTATCATTTTCATGCTCTGTTTTTCACCATACAAATAAATCACCTGGTAGAGGATAGATGTGAAAATTATGTTTTACGCAAAGAGAAAAAATTTAAATACATAATAATTCACAAATATTTCCTCGCTACTACTGATTGTTCAAAATGACTGAACAGCCGTTTTTTCTAACTTTATTTCCAGGAAATTCATACCAGTGCTAAAATAAATAATAGTTTTAGATGAAATAAATGGGAACGGAGCTGGAATGAGATTCGAATAAATTCGTTGCACTTGTTTATTTCAACCACATATTAATTGTGGTCACAGTCGCATTCAATCTAATATTTATAGCATCTGTTACATCGCAATATGGTACTCTTCGTACATCGCAATACACCGGAAACAATACGAGTATTGATTTCCGGTGTGTGTGTGCGCGCGTGTGCGAATGTAAGCTTGTGGGCGTGTGGGCACTGCAGCGTGTGTGTGTGTATGTGTGTTTCGTTGAACTCGAAATATCTGTTGACTTCGATGAACTTTCAAATATAGCTTAGTTGCTAGGGAACTATGACATTTCATCTGATTGAAAAATTCTGGGCTATTTGCAAAACAATATATTAACATATTTACATTGTAGAAATCTTATAACCAAAACTGTACAGAAAAAAATACTATGAGAAACTAGGTATCACACCACAAAATAAAGTGATGAATAATATTTTGCAAAGTCAATAGTGGATTTCTTTCGATAGATGATTAAGCTAGTATGGTGAGTCTTATGGAATACGGAAATAAGAATATCTTAAATGTTTAAATATTTTATGAGTAGGTGGTTATGATGTTGTTTACGTTTGGAATAAATCGTTTTAAATTTATTTTTACGTTAAAAATTACGATACTCGTAAAAGCGCGATGAATAATTTTGAAAGTAAAAAGCTGAACTATATTTGAATTGAGTATAGAGTCATGTGCATAATATAGTATGTCTAAGACTAAGGGATAGAAACCCATTGATCTTCACAAGAAGAACTTTAAGATTTTCCCAGTCTTGGAGCACATGTTTATTGAGTACCTTATACTATTTAAACCCTTATGTTCCTTCACGTAATTATTCAAAGGTTAAAATGTTTTCACCGTCGACATCTCACGTAATCTAGAAACAAATTTGCTGTTTAGATAAATAAATATTTATGAATATCCTAAATAGCTGAAAAAGAATGTATAAATATTTTCTAATACAATGAAAATAATGTTCCTTTACAAATTTATTGTTTTGCTCAGAATGGAGTTACAAGCATTTATCTTGATGGAGACTCTTTAAAAAAAATATGCATTATACATATATTATTAGAAAAATATATTTTTAATAACCATACTTATTTGTATTTTCAAAACCCTGATTTGCCAAAGATTTGGAAGATAGAATCGTGTCTTGTTTTTAAAGAATAATATACTTTAATAATTATAGATATAATCAAATTTTATTATTAATTGTAAACATATGATGCATCTTTTTAAATATTATAAAAATTTACTCACTTGTTTATCACGCATAATAAGAAAAACTTTAAATCATGTTCAGTCACGCTTAAAATCGTAAAATATTTACGTAACAAAATAAAATTAAATGAGACTTTTTCACTCCTAATCTTATATATGTGCAAAGAACAAACTTTGGATGCAATACTATATTCATCGGAAAGCTCTTCCTTTTTTTACTCTCTCTATTCCAACTGCCTGCCATTCACTGTTCACTAAAAACAATCACTAGAGTTTAGGTACAGGGTACGAATAAGCCATGGCTCCTTTTGGGGATTAACAACCCTATATTTGATAATAAGGAGTTTCGTACACGCATCCGTACCTTTTGTTGCTGATACGTTTTAGGAATGTTTTCGTGTTAATTGTAGACCCATATGACACTATTTTTTGCCATTTATTACTAATTTTACTTAATATTTCAATAAGTGAGACTGCGCTCCTACTTACTTTAGAAAATTCTTCATACACTAAAATTTCCCGAACGTTAAAAGCATTTCTGCTCATTCATTAGAAACGTTCTTTGCTTTCGTATTACCTTTGATTGTGTCTATGTGACTCAGTTTTTGAAGAGACCATGGCGTTCATATAACATGGTTTAATAATTTAAAGAAAATAGGTGTACTTAATTTATAACGAATATTTCAAAGCTTAAATTTATTGACATATCGAGAAATCCGAATGAATAAAAATTTCATGCGGTTTTTGATAACTAAATATATCCAGTGTAAATATTCTTTGCATTTAGCCACTTCTGCTCTTTAATGACGTCAGTAATATTTAATTTATTTAGTTTATTACCCCTTAACGGTGATTTGTATACCTGATCAATATGACAATATCGATTATTTTTATTATTCTCTTGTTAACCCCATATATCCGTTTCATGTAGTTCTAGCGAGAAAAAGTTAACACTTACAAGCTTAAACCGAATATCCTGAAAATAACAATCATACAGGAGTTATAAACATTCAAATATATTTTGGCATACAATAATATATAAATAAAAGTAGGAATATATCATTTTGATAGACTAGTCACTTTATCCAAATTTATCACTCAGAGCTTTAAATAGACTGTACAACTAGTATGTGTATATATATACACACTTATATGTACATTATATTATATATTTAACTTCTTTAAATTCATAGCAAAGCATTTCTTTCAATTTATTATCCCCTCTAACAAATAAATGAACATGTCCTAGCTATTTTCTACTCATTTCTTCACGACCAAAAGTTTTTTGACATCATTTGGGTCTTTACCCAAATTTTTATTTAAATAGCTAAAGATGTTGTGGTAAAAATATATGAAATTTTTTTACGCTGAGTTGACCGGATACGGACTACTGAAATACTTAATAATACGAAATATATGATATTTCCTATCTGTACTGATTATTATAAAAAATATTCTAAATGAAATTGTACCGACAAAATTTAAAGTGCAATGTCTTGAATAGAAGATTTTGGGACTTATTCCTCACATATATACAATACGACCTACATAATTGCAAAGCGTAACCTACGTATAAACTAATGATTGAAGTCGCTTGCAAATCTTGTGCGTTCCATGTATATCCCGTTATTCAACATAATGTTGTCAAAGACTGTCTTGTTAACGTAGAAAGAGCAGCATTACCAGGAAAATAAAAAAATATTCTCTACTACGGGAAAACCTAAAGCGCTGCACATAAAAGATTCTCTTAAGATATAACAAAGGTATTAGTAATTTATATTCCCCTGGCATTTTTCCAGGACATTGTCCGCGTTGATTATATTAATGTACTGATCGATATCGACAGCGATTTAAAAAAAATGCACTTATATTTGTTAACATTATTTTACCATTTCTTTAGCTAAAGACGAAAAAAATATAAAAATATGATAAGGAAATTTAAAAGGACATTTTTTTTCTAATAATAAAAAGGAACTATGATAATAAACGGGGAATTTATGTCACCAAACTATTGTTTTTGTTCCATTTGAAATTGTTTGATATAAAAATTTAACAAAAAATAACCCTAATAAATTTTAACAATATTTATATAGATCTTGAGTGCTATTTTATTTCTAGGACTATAAATTACGTAATGTTGAACATTGTATTAAAAACCATATAAATTTTTTTTAAATATTTGCAAGGAAACAAATGAATGGATAAACAGACAGTTAGAAAGGTATCGACTTTGTCCTCAGTAGTTTACTTTTAAACCGCAAACTCATTTGTTTAGGAAATATTTTTAATGTGGAGAATGTTTAACTTTACTCTTTTGTGACATGTAAAGTTGCAAAGGGTGACAACTTGTGGTTAAGAATGCTTGATGTAATAACCTCGATAATATTCACTTTATTAACACACACTTGGCAAAATGAAAAAAATATACAGAGTAATAAATATTTTTTTATTTCTTATTATGATTAATATAATTTTATTATGATAAATTAAGTTTTAAATATGATAAAGATGGATAGCAAAAACTGACATTTTATTAGATTAATATATATATTACTAAGTGGAATGGAATCTGTTTTAGTAAATACCGAAATTATTCATAAATAATGAATTAAAATAAATATTAAAAATGATATATGTCTTAGGTAAAGGGTTAATATTTCTTTTAAGACCTACGAATAACTTTACTGTTGCCCAACTTACACGTACTTGCGACATCATTGATGCGCTCGGACAACGTCACCGCTCGGACAAGGCCAACACCCGATTACTGTTGAGAAGCTCTTTCCAAGCGTACACCACTTCTGTATTTTGACTTAGCGAGTAAACGAATATAGATGGATATTATCTTATTGCTTCTTTGTTTCCAACTTAAACATAAAATGACTTCTCTACAACCTCTTTTTCATTTCATGAAATTATATTATTTCTATTGGTTCTTGATACGTTAGAAAATTTTTAAATCATTCGGACTTGTGGAAGTGGATGAGAATCGAATAAATACTTGCCTACATTCAAGTCGACCTAATAAAAGCGTTTTAAATAAGTAGTTCATAAATTATATTTAGAACGGAAAACTTTCTTAAAATAAGTGAGTAGGAGTCAGGAATCGATTCTGATATTTTTTTATTTTAAATTTAAAAATGCAATTTTTCTTTCATTTTCTTAGTATGAGTAAATAATGGACAAAAGTAGTTTATGTTACATTTCGATATAAATATAGAAAACAAGTGTTTAAAAAAATTTTGTATCGTAAACAAGTTTACGTACATTCCCTAGGTTAAGATGGTCCACAAATACATGTAATAAACTGTGTGCAGATTCCAAATTATTTTTACTGGAATTATACTTGCGGAACTATTAGAATATTTCATTAATCATAAATAATTAATAATTTCTTTAATAAAATATCAATAATGACAATATGAAAATGTTGAAAGGTTTCTATGCGAATGATGTTTATTTTAAATGCTTCCTAGAACACTATATCTGAAAAGAGCGAAAAGCTACAGAGCAACAGCGAAAAGTACATGGTGATTAAAAAAGTTGAAATTCGATTTTTTTGGAAAGAGTATCAGACGTTTTAATACATTGCTGGTGGCCATAAATTAGTCTTAAAACAACAGTAGGAGATTAAGTGAATTTAATCTTGGAGTGGAAGGAAAAAGTTTACAATTCTGAAAGTTTTGTTGAAGTCGAGAATAAAAGTTTTATGATCTGATCGTAGTAATATATTCCGAAGTCACTTCACAAAATAGCACACTAGAACTATTTTATAATTTTTTCAACGTATTCTTATGTACCCTTAAAGTTCTATAATAGTCGAATGAAACTTGAAAACCCTTCAGTTGGACATATCATTTCGATTCATCATTTATATTTTTTTAAATTAAGCATCTCAAAACATATTTTAATAATACGTATTAAGTTTTCTGATCAAATATATTAAGAACAGTCGCCCAGTAATTTCCACCCGCATTATTTTCACATACTTAAGTTTTTTTTTGATAGTTCCAAAATTATTATGAATAATAATTTCAATTGAAAGTACTTTCAATACACATTATACAAATTTTTACATAGTCTCCTTTTGAAATGGGAGTAGCGAGCATATTGTAAACGACTTTGAAGCTTTATATTTCATGAACGGGGCTAAAAAATGAAAAGTGAATTTCACTTTAAAAGAATATACCGTCGATTATTATATACACTAGTTTATAAGCAAGACGAAATGAAATATTTTACAAATTTATCTCAAGCATGTACTCAAACATTCAACGTTTAAAACTGAAGAAACTACGAAGGTGTGAAGGATGGATAAACATAAATTTATATTAATTCTGTATCTCTTTTTTATTCGTTAAAAATTTATTATTTGGAGCACTCTATTTTTATCCTACAAATCCTTTTCTTTAAACTTTCTATAATTTTATATTTTTATCTCTAATTTTAGCATTTAGCACTTGATTAGAATAAATCGAAGATAACTTCACCAAGAAAAGCGTCGGGATATGCACAAAACATTTGGTGTATCATTTTAACCCTCTATCGCAATTTAGCAGTAAACAAAATCATTTTTCGAAAGCGGTCTTCATTTTCTTTCATACTGTTATTAATTTCAATATTAATTTTGTTGTTTTGCAGCTTATTTATACATTTACGTTTATATTCATTTTATGCGTTGAGCGTTTATTTTCGACATCCTTATTTCTTACTTTTGTAAAGCTCAAGCTGGATATGTCATTTGTGTTCATAACGTCTGTTCTCTTTCTACGTACGAACACAAAGGATTAAATTAATTATGGGACGTCTTAAACCTTCCATGAAAGTATGACAAAGGCAATTTAACGTAGAATCACAAGTTTCATGTCAGCAGTACTCTTATTTACGTGTAAAGGCTCAAACTTAACAAAGGAGATAAAACGGTTAGCGTGATTTCGGCCGAGATTATTTTTTATAAAACGAAACGTCTCATCTGAATAGCTGCGTCACATCAAGATATCTTTTCCTCGTAAACATATTTTCGATGGAGTTAAATTCGAACATAGTTGGTATTAACAGAAGTCTTAAAAAGCAAAAATAGATATGCTGGGCGCTTTAGCAATTAAATTTGTTATAACGCAGATTCTTTACACAATTCTGCTTCTTAATTCACATCAATTTTTCTCATAGAAAAATATCTGTTCAGTAATAATATTTTCTATTCATAAGTATCCTTGACCTCGATATATTATATACTTGACATTGAATTTTAAGTCGTATCACTGTATCTATTTCCGCAATTGCTATTCATACATTTTTTCTTGGTCAAGAAAGAGTCTTGCTACCTGTGGTAATGATTAGTTTTAAAATTTCTTAAGGAATATTCGATCAAAAAATATATTTCAAAAATTAATCTAAACCTTTTTCATTAATGCGGTAAAAGTTTATTTCCAATCAGTAAAGTAGTTTTTGAATGATGCTCAAAACTTTTTATGAGCTTCACATTAATAGTTCACAAAAACGCCCTTTAAGACATGTTTGAAGAAAAAAACAAAACATAGCCAAAATTATAAATTAAAGGATTACTGAAGGATTACTATACTGTTAATTCTGCTTAAGTTCGTCTAGTCACTTTTTGTGATATTTGTACAAATAGACAGATTGGTACCAGTGAATAGCGTAGCTCGTTTCGTCATTTAATTAGATTTTCATTTACAAAACTATAAATCTCAAATAATTTATACTACTCAAAAACTACTGATCTTCTGCTAAAATATAAAATTCTTACTGGGTATATTAAAATAGAATGTTATTGAAACTTCGGTATTCTTAATTGCGATGTCACCCCTCGGTGTATGACAATTTCACAATAATTAAAAATGGTCTAAATCATGCAAAATAATCACCACAATACATGCAGAAAACCTTAATATAAATTTAATATCTCGAGACCTTAATAAAAAACTTAATAGAAACATACACCGAGAGATGGTAAATCGAAAAAACCCAGATGACTGATGCCGAGCCTTAACGGAATCGGCGGGAGCGCTTCAAAATTAAGTAGTTACGTCGCCAAAGTGAACTATTGCCTAATATAATCTTATACGCCATAATTTGTAGTCTCAAAATACTAACATACTCTATACCTTTAAATTAAGGTTGTCTCTCAACCCAGTCTTATCTGACTTGTTTTAAATAGAACCAAGTGAACAGAAAAAATATATCAAATTTGTGCTCAGCAATATTGTCATTAAATTTTACGTCGTTTTGCTGACACCTAAGGTGGAACCTAATTAGTAAACTTATTAAAAATTAATATTAGTTTACCAAGAATATTTTTAAAACAGTGAAAGTGATAATATAAGAATAGCAGTGAAACGGTTCTGTTACTTGTTTAAGAAAAATTTTATGTGTCAAATATTGGATTTTGGAACTAATAATCGTTAGTTGGTATAACAATGCGAAGCATGAAGGAAGTAAAGAAGAAATTACGTTTTCCATCTGTTATGTTTAAGGCACCGCGATAACTATTGATGATTTAAAACGAATATATTTTATTACATTATTTTATATAAATACATTTTACATATATAAAAAAACAACAGCATCATTTACAATATGTACATATTGTGCAGAACTCTGCGCCCACAAAAAACGGTAATAGGAAAAAAGTTTACGTATCAAAAAATTTTTGGTATTAATAAAAAAGGGCAGGAAAAAATTTATTTAACTTGATACAGCAATTGAGAATTAAAAAAATATTTTTCCACCGAGAACTCATGTTATTAATAATCAATGATTGCATATTTAACTTCCACCAATGTCTAAATAAACGATGTACATCATGCGAGCAATGTCGTGAGTAACAGTACTAATTATTATAAGAGTCTTAAAATTATATGAAATTATTAAACAGAAACCATTGTAAAACATTAATAAATAAACTATTTTTAATCTAGATTTAAAATACGTATATAATATTTAAAAATTAATTGCCGAATGCTAAGCAAGAAAATGAAATATTTGAACCAGCGTTCATGGTATAAAGAAAATATTTTTTTTTCCTTAAACATAAAGAAATAATAAATCTCTCGGATTTCGTATTGCTTTGAAGGTACAATAACGTTCGTCCGATTATTGTGACTCGCGTACTACCTACAGCTTAGAGAAAATCAGCAAAACTAGTGTGGCATATATTACGCGTAGCGCCCTTTGTCGATGGAGGGATTATCAAAAATTGTGGAGACAACCCTGTGCAAAAAACGGTTGCAACTAAAATATAATTAATTTTTCTAATCTACGATACGAATGAACAAAAAAGTCGATGTATTTTTATTTACATAAAAATAAATCAATTTTTTTTCAAGTAAAATGAACTACAATATTAATCTAAAACTACTCAAAATTAATCTATCTGACAAACTGAAAATTATGTGATAAACAAATTGTATCTAATTTTTATTAAATTCTATTAAGTTTATAATAATTGTAAAAAATTCCAATTCTGGCGTTAATTAATGTTGTAAATGCGAAAGCGAGTTTATTTAAAATTAAAGAAAATTTTGCCTTGTTTCCTTTATGCTTTAACTCGTCAATTGATTTCCATAATATGTCGCGTTTATGTGGCATATGTCATGGAGATAAAAGTAATATATTTTAATACAAAAAAAATTTATATTTGTTTAATTAGAAATATCAATCTATTAGGGATAGGAGCTTTAACACAAGTAAGAGTGTAAAATAAATACGAAGTAATATGACACAATAGCAAGTGAACGTGAAAATAGGAATATAATAACACATCAATCCTAACATATATTATGTATAGTGTTTATATAATTAGTGTAAAGATGTTATATATTAAAATTAAAATTATAAAGGAACGATATTTTCATATATTATGTTTGCTACCATTAAGTACTGTCCTAGGGTAATTTTACAATAAATCACATTAAAGTTAAAATATATGCTCAGATTTTTCGTCCACTCTTACATATATGAAGGAAAAGTGTGAATATTTAATAAGATATGGGACTTCAATACGAAACGAATTACAAAATACAATATTGAAAAGAAATTTCCAAGGAGGTATTCAAATGAAAGGGTATTAAATTTTCGTGGAAATATTTCATCGGTTAATATCCTAAAATGATATTTCATTTTCAGTAAGATTAACGAATCACATGAATCTGTAGCGATTACTGTAAGTTAATAGACATAATCATTCGTGGGAAGGAATCCCCAATAAATTGAATTTGACCGGAAATTTCTTCTGTAAATTTCAGATATTACTTTTTTTGGAAATCCGAAATTCTTGAAGAGTTACTGTCAAGGTAAATAAAGCAATCCCATCACTTCTAAAAGATTTTAAGTTATAGATTTTTCCTAAACATTTTTTTTATAAAGAGATTCCTAAATAACTTGTGGTTTCTAGTCATTTCTAAATTTGCTCTTTTCATTATAACGTCTTAAAACATAACTTAATAAATAAAAGGATTATGGCTTTGACATCACTTATTAATTACGTAATTAATTATAGTTGTAGAGGCTCTCTCGAAAAGCGTCACATTTTAGTAACTCAATTATCAATTATTTGAAATTGGCTTTACTAATTACATTTGTTAATTAATATCGACGAAGATATTTTAATTACTCAGAGAAAAAAATTGACCTCTTTTAAATCTGACACTAGTCATTATTTATTATTGGGATCAGTATATGGCGAGACTTATGTCTTACATGAAGACGCGTGCATAAATGTGACCAACAATGAAACACGCCATCCGAAATTTTTTTGTTACAAAATTAAGCCAGCAAATGATACAGGTATTTTGTTATTAATGTCATTCATTTCGGAAAACTGTCCCGAGTGAAATGTATCATTCGGTCCCTCATTTGTTTTTCTTCAGCCATTGCTAGCGCCCAACCGCATTGATAACGAAATGCTCAGGGCAAATTTTAATAATTTATTACTCTCTTTACCCTCTTTTTCATTTCCATAATCGTTTTTTATACCTTCAATGATATATACGGCTATTTGCTTCCGACCAACTTCCGCTTTTCCATTTTTTATTAATTAATAAAAAAAAAATTGTTTTCGGACTTACATTTTGGCTAATAACACTTCTTTAATATGAATTGTATTTGTGGGTTTTTTTCTTGACGGCAGTATTAATCAATTTCAATGTCATAATCGTACACACATTTATAAATGTAAGAAATGGATAAATATAATATTTACAAACATTAATTTGAAAAACATTTATGATTATAAGAAAAAAGAAAGATTGGCCCGCTTCCTCGCATAAGATCTTCTCTATTTGCTGGTCGTTCAATATGGATGGCACTGACGAAAACGCACTACTAATTGTTAGGTTACAAAAACATATCTAAGTCTATAAACATTTATGATGGATCTAATGAAGAATAATGAAATATACAATGAGCTCAATGTAAATTATGAAATAAGTGTCGTTATAGTTACTTTTCACATACTTGTCACAGAGCATCATTTTTATTTGTTCCATTGGAATTTTAATATAGGTAAGCGCAGTAGAATGAAATTTCTTTTAACTCTCATTGTAATACCTTGATTTCAGACCATAAAGTTATGCTAACGCCATGAGTTATGTAATTTGCTATAAGGGTACGAAGTCATAATTTATTTTACATCTTTCGAACGCGAGCAAATATTCTGCACAGTATTCTAAAGTAGTATCGAGAGACACAGTTAATTTTATCATTTTTTCTACTCCACGAATCCTGTTACTTGCCAGTTTTTGTTGAGCCATTCGTCTTTGTAATCATCATCACTAAAAGCTTGTCTCCTTTCACTGATGGACATAGGCTTCTCCCAATCGCATATGTACATTGAAGGTAAAGCCCACTGTGGCCACGCTAGTGAGGTGGCACGTTTTATAAATGTATATATATATATATATATATATATATATATATATATATATATATATGTAAATATATACATTTAATTTTAAAAGTTCAAAAACAGTTTTACAAATTGAAATGGAAATAGATTTCATATAAAACAACCTTTAGGTCTTAAAGCCTTGAAATAGGGAATGAAGACGTCTTTTATGTTGTAATTTTATATACCCAGGCATGAGGAATGTACTCGCATGTGTATGTACTGTAGAACATGAGGTTTGTTTGCGTTATGTTTAAGGAAAAATATAATATGGATTATTAAATATTATTACCATATGTGTTTTCATATTACAAAGTTGATCCATCCATACAAGGTTGAAACACAGAAAATTTAATTAAATGGTCGAAAAATTGCGTTTAAGATTATTAATAAATTAAAATCAAATAGGGTTGAAACCTGGACCATGTTTTTACCCTGATTTTGTCTATGTAGGAAAGCCAGAATATGCATTTAGTAACGAAATAAAAGACATTACTATACGCATAATCTCTATAATATTTAATAGAATAATGAAGTTAAAGAATTCGATAAAACTTCAGAATTATGAATTTGTTTGACGACAAGTGATTTAATGTTGATAAGAGTAGAGAAGCGCCCTTCAGTCACAGTTCTTCGTTCGCTTCTGAGCTGTAGATCGTTAATATTCTTACCTTGCGGATAGATGAAGAGTCAGTTGAAGATAGATTTCTGCCTACCATTGGTTGACTATAAAACATGAAAATGATATGTCTACCCATTAATTGGCCGCTAAAGAGCTCAATATACTTTGTTTATTATACTCAATGTAGCAAAATCAGTGAAAAAATATTGAATATTTTCACTGTCGAGTGATGTAAGGAGAAAATAAGGTTTGTAAATATTTTAATTCGTCTGAAAGTTTTTGGTTGGAATAGATTTTAAAGAAATATTAAAATATATAGAAAACCTAAAAAGATTATGGCATGCTTGTGTGGGTTCATGAGTACGTGTCTGCGTGAGCGTCCATCGCACGTGCATGCGCTCTAAATCCTAAATCGGTTGAATTAAATTTTGCATTTAGTAATTTGTAGTAAATATCTTCGTTTTTTAATTTCTTTAGTGTAATTTTACTTACAACCAAAAAATAAAGTAAATAATTTTTTCGACAAACGATCTTTTTCAGAAAAATAAATAAAATCTTGATGATGACCTCCATCATTTGTTATGTAGATAAATTTTCTTCATTACGTCATTTATTTTGTCTCCTACTAAGTCATTAATTTAAATTACTTTTATGTGGAAGTGTATAATAATAGAAGAACCTGGTTCATTTGTATGTTTGGCTATTCAATTTAATAAAACCGACCAACAAAGTTAGTCGTATGATTGACGAAAGTTTCTTTTAAAATATATTAGTACAATTAAATATAAACTATTTTCAATATCGGTTTGCAAGTTATTCGGTTTAATAATTTTGCAACTAAATTGACTGGAAACCACATTAGTTTTACCAAATCAAATATAAAGGAGAAATTTCCAAGGTAGTTTGAGGAAAATTTTGATGAATTTTAACTCACTGATCAGTTGTCCTATTGTATGTATAAAGTATACCATTGACTTATTCGTATAGCAAGAGGAACTCAATACGATTACTCATGTATCTATAATGATTCATCTATAATCATTTATCTCCAAAATTGTTATCCATATATTTATTCTGTTTTTCAATGCGATTAATCTATAAAATTAGTGAAGTCCATAAGTTTTTTTGTATTACGCAATATTCCGAAAAAGCGTTTAACTTTTCCATTTTTTGAAAAAAATTATATGTTTTCGACCATTGGCACACATTTACCTCGGTTGTATTTTTATGGTGAAGAATCAGTCCACGTTATTAAGTTTAGTAAAAACTAAGTTAAACAATAAAATACAATAAATGAAATCTTTTTCCACTTAATGAATTCACAGAAAAATTAATTATATTAAGTGATCTAAAAAAGTTTATTTCATAATATACGAATAGATGAATATTTTGTTGATGATACCAAATGGAAGTTAAGCACTAGGTACACTCCTGGAATAGTTTGCAGAATAAATATTAAATTTTAATATACAGTGCAATAGTGAACTAAATGCTGAACTTACTTTTCTTTAAAAAATATTCGCACTTGTGTACCTCCCACATCATTCCAGCTTAGAAAATTTTGGATGAATTCGATAGAGAGCAACATTATTATAATAATTCTACCTATATCATACTGTAGCTATGATCCGCGGGTAACACAGCGGGTGGTAGCTAGTTATTTGTCCTCTAACCTTGTTCAAAATTTTGATTTTGTCTCATGTGGCCAAAGTTAGTAAGAGCTGCCAGTCAATATTATATCTAGTCTATTTGTATTCACGAATTTTTTAAATAAATTAGTTGCATTGTGAATACATCAAAATATCTATCAGACATGAGAAGGATTCACACTGTGAAGCTTCCATACACATATGGGCACTTATAAATGTTTAAAAGTACATAGTATTCCCATTATATTATTTACAAATACTAATTTTATTCAACGTACATATATTACCTACCATGTTTTTCACAGGTGTAAAAATATCGGGCATATTTTAAAACATAACTATAAATAAAACATTTTCGTATCTTTTTCTTTAGTTTTGCTATAAAACCTTGCTTCCTGCCAAATTGTATGATTCTATATCAACGGAAAGTATAGGTTTCAATTCAATTGCGAGTGTCAAAATATGTGCCAAAAATGGTCTTATTTTTAGAGTCCTTCTTGATTGCGTTCATTTAGATGCTTGATTTTTACAGCTTCAAGGGACCGTAAATATTTAGAATATTTGATATTAAATTCAACTTGATACTTCCACGCGTTCCAGACAAAAAGGCACTTGACAGACCGGCAGACGGACAACGAATTCTATAAGGGTTACTTTTTCCTTTTGACGAGATACGAAACCCTAAAAACTCGCAAACAGAAAATTATCATCAATGATGATTTCATATTTGTTTTGCTTTAAATTGGTACGTAATTACTGATTTATTCATATTTACATTTTGAAAATACCTTTGGATTTACAAACAGTACATAAACAGCATCCTATAATTGTACCTTTTTTCAGTTTAAAACTAATAACACCTATGGCGCCATTAAATAAAGTAGCCAGACTTGTGATAAAAGTAAAATCATGCGTGCGAACTTAGTGAAAACATTTTCTTAAAAATTGTACAAAATTGTTTGCGCTATTGCTTTTGCGAATTTGCGCTATGAAATTTTAGTTTTAATTCTTAGTTAAGCGCTTTTTAATACCACTCACCTTTTCACTCCAAATATGTTGCTCTCCAAATATTCCTAAACATAATAGCTGCAAATATGACTTTAACTAATTATTTATATAACAGCAATTGAACTACCAGACATAGCTGATGCCTCTTCAATAAAATTGTTTGTTTGTAGAAATTAAAATAGAAAAAAGAGTATCCAAAGCGGTCCACTTCCAAATTAATTTAAGCACAAAAATGAAAAAATTAAGATTGAATTCTACCGAATATGATAGTTAATTAACATAATTACATAGATTTTTCCGAATTAAGAGAATATCTCGAACAATACATAGGAAAACAAAAGACAAAAAATGTTTATTATTATTACATAAACGGTAATATATGCAACTAATTTAAAAAGTAAGGATAATATTCATTCTAATATCTTTAGCACCTACTTTAAAAAGAAATGTTTAATGATATAAAAAGGTGAATATTGAAAAATGTGGTCTAAATGGTAGTATATCTATTTTATAATTATTATTGTAATCTAAGGAGCAAGATTTCTGGGCAACGATAAATTGTAATTATATTGGATATCACATACAGAACCACCTGTAAAATTTCGTAATATATTTAAAATATAATTCTCTGGAAGATTAGTTTGCGAAAGTACAAATCCAGCATTAATATTAGTTAAGCTTTGTGTACATATGGCTCATAGAAATTTTGTATGGAATTAGTGAATGCTAACCAAGGCAGGAGAAGCATATTTTGGACTCCATGGATGAACATGAATCGATTTTGTAAACCAGTGTTTAAGGAATATTTCAATAAAATTATAAAATAATTTGGCTAAAAAATGTAATTTAACGGTTATAAATAAAATCAGATTAGTTGGTTCATTTGTTATATCTGTAATGAATAGAAAGTAGGTTCAAAAGTGTGAATTAAGTTTAAGGAGAGTTAAATTTAAAAAATAGATGAATGTGAATGAGAAAAAATAATCGTGAACTACATTTACAGGTTTCGAGAAATATAATAATAATCAGTTTTAATTCATCATTAAGACCAAGGTGGAAAACTAGAGAAATATCAATGGATATTACTTTCATAATAGGGTCAAAATTTTTCACAATTATCTTTAAACTTTCAAAAGAGATATTTTGGAGTAATCGCATAACAAGAAAAAACGAACCTGTAACTAAAACTGAACTAAACCTAAACTATATAAATTGTTCGCTTATATGGTCGATGGTCTGTTTGTCAGAGATTTTTTCTCGAGAACAATTTGATGTAGTTGTGGTTATAAAGAATATTAACTTTTATGTGTTAATAGTCAATACTCGAAAATAAATATTTCTAATATTTCCATGACGATATCATATAGATTTAATTAAGTTTTAGTTATAAAAATTCTAAAACTACTTTTAAGAGATAGTTCTAGAGACATTTTCCGAAATACTTTTCTCGAATTATTTCTCGACTTTTCTCGAATTATTTGGATATTTGTGAGGAGATAAATAAGTAAACGAAAAAAAATTATCTTTCTAATTATGATGGAGAGTCGATTAAATCTGTTGTTAGAATTGCAAAATACTTTTCATAATATTATGTAATTACTTGCTAATGGAAATGTTGACAAAAAATATAATCAAAGGCCTTCCTCTTCCTCCCACCTTCCGCCCCCGCTTCTTTATCACATTTTCGTAAATTCAAAATCATGAAAAAACATCGCAAATTTACTGAAATACATAGATGATCACTTTAATATGGGAATTGTAGGAGAGTCAAATAAAAATTCTCCAAATAATCATAATTTCAATTCAATGCTTAAAAGTGTTAGAAACCGAAAAGACAAGTGCCCGATTTTTCTTCACATGTTATTGAAAAATCAAGTTTATAACCGCGAATTATTTAAGATTATATTAAATAATGGCCAGAATGTTGTACAAGCCCCCTAAATATAATTCTGCAGCCTTCAGATTTTAGGCCTTAGATCTTATTTTTTTCGTCAATATTACATTTATTACTTACAAGAACAACGAAATAAATTCCCATATGCTCGAAGGTCATGAAACAGAGATCGGTTGCTCACAAGTTTTATAAGTTTGTTTCCACTATCTTTCTATAGCGATGTGCTACAATCAACACACAATTTCAAATGATTTTCAACCAGTGATCTCGGCCGTATATTAATGAAGTAAGGGTACCATTGATTTTACCCGTAACCCGAATCCCTTACAACTAAACCAATGTATTTTGCCTGACGTGTTCCCTTATTCTTAATAACAATGATACCGAATTGGGAGCCGAACGTAACCCTTATCAAGTAGGTGATGGAGGGTTTTTATGTAAAGTGCGTTTATTATGTTTATTTTAGTACGAGACTGAACCAATTTAATACAATTCTATTATTGTTCAATTGAAAAATAAAATAAGGCTAATAGACAAAAATTGCGTAAATATTATATTTCACGCATACAGGTAATTCTGCTTTAAATTTACTTATATTCTATTTACTTATAAAAATGTATTATTAATTATATATGCAATACAATTACATTACAATTATTATTATATTTAAACTAATAAAGTAACCGTATTGACAATTTCTCATTAGTATTGCTTTTCAATGAAACAATTTACTGACTCTTATTACAATGGATCCTACCATATTAATTTTTGCAATGTATACAAATGTTTACAATACTTTCACAAAGCCGTTTGAGGTTCTGAACAATATTTATATCCATCTACTGTCCTTACTTTTAAATAAAAACCACGTTTAATACAAATATTTTATTGGAATTAGTTTAAATTTCGTAAAAACGATTATGTAAGCCTATGTGCTGCTTGCTGAATAAGTTTATATGATCTGTGACGGGTATATAGATGATTGAATAAGTTAATAGTTAATATTAATTTCTACTGTCTCGTTTTCTCAATACGAACCTGTAATAAATTATGGTTTATTAATACGTTCTTGGCCAAATTTAAGAGAATTTGTTAGTCTGAAGAAGAATGAAACGTATTCCGCTCAAACCGCGAAAGAGTTAGCAATATAGAACTCGAAGATATCGATATATATTCTCCCATTAAATAAGAAAACTTTGTTGAAAATATTTTTTCACTTACATAAAGGAAAAGTTATTTTGTATATCTCACAGTGTTCACAATTTCATTTAATTTCACCAGGTGGCATATGTAAAAACAAAATTCAATTTAATTGCTCTCTATATTCGTTTTTAACCACTTTACACATAATTTTTATAAGAAAATTTTCTAAATGTACATGACGTCATATATTTCTACATAGATACGTCAATCGTCATCAGCTTTCAAAGGATTTCATATAAGTGCATTTTTAAAATTTTTCTTTTCACACATGGTGAAATCTCGATTATTCATAATGAATGAACGGTTTATATAACACGTTAAAAACATTTGTTTCTAAACATAATTTTTCTCCAAAAATGACAGCAAAATATAAAAATTTAACTTACAAAGTGCCTAATAAAGCTATCACAAGAAGTTTTGGTCATTGTTTTTTCGGAACACGGCAAAAAAGTCTAAGCTATTTTTATTAAAACGAAATAAATATTTTGGACCATATCAAATTAAATATGATCATTTACCTAACTACATTTCAAATGACTAACGTCTCGCGATTAGAATCAATTTCTTACATGTACTCTTATCTTTAAAATTTTACGGAGTGAAAATTATCCAAACAGCTCATAAAGAGTCTGCTTTTTGTATTGCAGCACTGGCTTTTTTATTCCACTTACTCATCAAGACTTTCGTTATTAGGAATATCAATTTTCTTTCTAAATCACCGAACTTTTGGAACCAATTTTATCGTAGCTACCTGAACGATATCCTTCTTGTGCAAATATTTTCTGCTAAAAAATCTTGAAATAAGCCTTCCTCTAAGCTCTGATTTATTGCCTTTTCTTTATTCTTTCCCAATTTGTGTTGATATTTATATTGTGTTTCCATGTTCTATTCGCCCGTCTCCTCCGAGTAAAAATTGGTGTACATTCAATTAGATAAAATAGAAAGAATAAAATTGTTTTTTTTTTAAGAAGCTGATCATTTAATTAAGCAAATTAGTAACATCATCTTCTAGCGGCGCTATAAGAAAAGCTTTTAAACTCTCTTAAGGACCTGCCATAATTTCAGATTACAAATTATCTTGTTTTTCAACCTTGAATGAATTCTATTAGTTGGCATGACCGGTCCATTCTTCAAAAGTTATTAAGCCAATACTAAACAAACAAAGAGCGAAACAAACATCCTCAAATTTATCATCATCATCATCATCATCATATATATTAATACGCTAAGGTTAAGATGTTACTCTCCCTTTTTAGAAAAAACCTCACAACTAATCCACATAAATTATATATCATTTTATAGATAATTACTTGCTCTACCGGCATCCACAACTAAAAAATGTATTATTGCTATTATTTTAGCAAATTAATTAATTATTAAAATTATATACACAAAACAACAATGCTGCCATCTAACGGCTCAACGTCAATATGATTGACGGTCGGTAAAATTTTTGTTTAATTTCAAATCCACTCACGTATAAATAAAGTGGCGCTTTAGCTCAATGTTTTCGATACTTGCGCCTCTATATGTCAATTTTAGTAAAATATTTGTTTGATCTGTCATCTGAGCTTCATAATGGAATAAATAATGCAAAGACTTCGCACGGGTCACGCTAGTAATATTAATGACGATTATATTTACATTTTTAATTGCATACCTTTATTTATTTTTCTTGTAAAATGTAAACCAAAAAAATTAACTTGATCTCATATTATTATTTTTATTTACTTCTCTAAGATAAATCAGGCATAATCTACTATACAAACAATATTTTCAACTTGTTAAACATTGCTTTGGTAATAGTACCACTACATTTATAAGTTAATTGGACGTTTTGAGTTTTAAAATAATTTATTCTTCAATCAAGTAAAATTTAATTATCTGCCTGTGATTTTCACATTTTCAGCTTTTTTCGTTTTAACCGTTGTTTACTGCAACGTATCTGTCTGTCTGTCTATCGGTCTACTATTACAAATACTAGTTGAAAATTACTTAAGCTAGTGCCATGAACTACACATATAATAGATATTAAATCTGAGACAAATTAATTTTTTTTCGCCATGGTATCTAAAAGTTTTGATTTGAGCTCTAACCATTTTTTTTTCGGCAAATTGAGTTAGGGCGTATGACTTGGCTAATAAATTATTAATAATGTGGAAAAATTAAACAAAATTACCGACACCATTTTTTGAGTTATTTAAATTTATTTACATTTCATTAGAATCACTCTAGATCGAATTAGATGACGGACGGAACAAAACAGAAACATGCAGGTACATGCGCAAGCACACCCCCACACACGAACACGCGCACGCACGAAAGAATGAACGCATGCATTAATACCCACACGCGCGCAGCATACACACTCACATATTTTTTTGTTATCTTTTTACACCTTATTTTTTACATTCGAATTACATCAAAATAATGATATCAATATATTTGCTCAATACAATAGGTCGCTTGAAAACAAATCATAGCTACTTTAAAAATGGTACGGTTTGTAAAGATTTCAGAAAAATATTATCTGTTGCTCTTCGATTCAATAGACAGCGATATGCAAATAATAACAAAATGAATTGACTAATTAATTTTCGGCCAAATGTTTGCAACTTTTTTATTAAAATGGTTAAAGTTTCGGAATATTTTCTTAAAATATATGAATAATCTGTCAACGGTAGATCCTTCCAAATGTATAAAATCAAAGTATTCAATATCAATTTAAATCTACTTTTGAATTAAATTAATATAAATTAATGATTTTTCTAGGATATGTCTCACTTGTAGGCGTTGAAATGATGTCCTGAATTAGACGAACATTAATTGCAATGCCTAACTGAAGAAGATCCCGGACTGAACCCATCAATTGGATGAGGAGCTCAATTGCCGTCTTGCTACAAGAATTTAAGAAACAGCCGCCTCGGTACTCTATAGAGTTGGGACTTCTGCTCCACAGAGAACTTTGTTTCTTTGACTCTATGGAGAATTTTGTTTTTGATTTAAATTTACATACTTTGCTTGCCATATTTCTATTATCCACGACATGTAATGCATTTTTAAATATATTTTTCGGAAATATTTTTTGATTATTGGGGTTACATTGCTAGACCGTTTCTTTTTATAACTCCTTAAATGAATTTAAACAATATTGTTAAATGTGACTATGAGTGACATGGCTATTGATTTTATATTGCCTAATGGCAAAAATCAAGGTTATTGAAAAAGTTCGAATTACTATTTGACAAAAATATTCTTTCTTTGATTTTCTCTCGATTGTTCTGTGCTTATAAATAATGACGGCAGTGCGTTGAAAACTGTACGCCGTCTTCGAATGGAATATTTAATTCAAGCATTATGACCAGTGGTCAGTTGCAGGTGAGCGGTCATTCTCATCTGTAATAACAAACTGGAAATTGTCTATGTTAACTTTGTACATTTCGATTTCATTTTATTAAATTTTTATTTGAGAGTTTTACATTCTTATTCATGTCATTTTAGAAAATGTTCCTCAGTGAATTAAATTATTTTAATTTTAATGGTTGTAAAAACTCTCATTATTTATTTTTAAATAGGTTACTTCAATAGTAAAGTCATAATTTGTTTGTAATATCAGTATTAGAAAGATTAATTTTCCACTTTTTAGAGTTCTATACTTCAAAAGGAAAAACGGACCCTTAGATCACCGTCCGTCCGTTCCGTCATTTACAGCCGTTTTTCGAAGAAACTGCTTGATATAGAAACAAAAGTTTGCAAGGTATGAAATTATATTGTTTCATAGCACCCACATATTATTTCATAGCCAAAACTAAAAATATTAATTTCAAATTTTTTAGAGAAAACGTTAAATACTGGAATTTTATTTAAATTCCATTTATATTGTAGGGTATCGTTTGAAAGGTTCTAATAAAATATTTTTAAGACCTTTATCAGAAGTTTGAAAGTGCCTAAAAAGGTTTTCATAAATATTTTTTCATGACTTTAGGCGTGATATCTATTAAGACAAGTTGGCTTCCCTTAATCGAATGACTTTATTTTTTACAACATGTTAAAACATAGGTGGCGCTGCATAATTATAAGAATTTTGTTACCTACATTCTAACATCCCCATTTAACAAAATTAATTTAAGGTTCTAGATAAAATATTTTTCAAATAGATTTAATTCCCAGCATGTACATAAACTTATAATGCTTAGTTGACAAAAGACCTTTGATTAACAAGTCAACGGGCATTTCCTGAGTTGAAATATATTCGATCATAATTAATTTGTTTTTGGTTGCATCTCTTACATAATGAAATCTAATGTCTATATGTTTTGATCTAGTATGTGCCTGATGACTTGTTGCTAACTTTAATGCACTTTGGTTATCACACTTTAATTTAATTACACAATGTATACCAGAAATCTCGTATATCAGATTTCTTAAATAAACGGCTTCTCTAGATGCCTCTGAAAGAACAACATATTCTGCCTCAGTGCTGAATAATGCGATAGTCTTTTGTTTCCTACTTTTCCAGGAAATCACAAAACCATTCATAATAAAAACAGAATTTAGAGTAAGACTTTCTATCCAAACTATATCTAGCCCTGTCTGCATCAAGAAAACCTGTCAGCTCTATATTATTCTTAATGTATGTCAAACAATAATATTTGTTTTTTGTAAATATTTCAATACTCTTTTAGCATAATTAAAATGAGTTTCATTATAACAATTAAACTGACCGAGATAACCAAGAGAATACGATAAGTTGGACCTAGTCAAAACAGCTAAATACATAAGTCTTCCTGTCAGTTTTTAGTATGAAATGGTTACTGCACAATTTTTAGCCTTTTTTATGTTCAATTAACTTTCAATAATAGTATCTAGGTCATTTCAAACCTTGAGAATATTTGCTCTATATTTTCCTGTTGTTCTACTGTTATAGTGATACATTCTTTGTTCACATTAATTCTTGTGCGTAAATAACGTCTAACAGGATCTTTCAATTTTAATTCAAAACTTAGAACATTTTTTAATTTTTCAGTCTCCCTAGTACAATTTGAAAAGTCGCAATAATATTAACATTGTCAGAAAGCCTTGTAAAGAAACATGGTTCAAATCTACTCATTTTAAAATCTAAACGATGCCAAAGAGTCTCACTTTTTCATACCAAACCAATTAAGATTGCTTTAATCCATATATAGCTCTTTTGAGTTTCAAAACCGTTCCCCTGCTTTTTTATAAAAAAACCTTCTGGAATTGACATTTAATATTTTGTTTTAAATGTCCGTTTAAAAATGTATTTGTCACATATAGATATGTAAAGTCCACGTCTCACTGTACACTTAGGGCAAACAACATTCTCATATTGGAATGTTTTAGGACTGGAGAAAAGTTGTCCTCGTAATCGATATGATATCGTTGTGTAAAACCTTTTACCACAAGTCTGGCACTATACCGCACTTTATCATTCACTTCAAGTTTTTTATATAACGCCCACTTGCACTTCATAATTGAATCATCACTTAGTATATCAACAAGTTCAACGCATTATTGTCCTCGAGTGATTGCAGTTCTTCTCGCATGGTTTGTTTCCACTGATTGGCTTCAGGTCCATTCAGTGCTTCTGAGAAAACTATCTGTTAGACTTTTAGACTAAAACTGGAAACACACATTTGACCAAAACCAAAGCATTATGTACGCCTTCGTGTTCTTTTGCTCCATACAAAATTCTGAAATAGGTTGTACCTCACTGCTTGAGATATCTGTCTCTATATTTGAAGTAGTTAGAATGTCATCATCGGTTTCACTAGGTGGTTCAGTATATACAGATATACTTGACTTCACTTTTATGTTTATGAAAGTATTTAAAAGTCATGCGATTTAATTGTCAATAAAAAGTTCAAAATACTGAGAGCCGGCAATGGATTTCATTTCCATGACACCACATATATGTATTATTTGAAGTGTTTCTGTACTCCCCTGTCTATTCCAACATAAGAAAATGACAACCTTTTTTATTTGCCCTCGCAACAAGTCATACCACTATCTATGTATGATTTGTTTTTACTGTATTCCCCGTTCAAGAATACCACACTAAAAGCATTTGTTTGTTTAGTTTTTGCAAATAATGGACACTTGTTTCTATAATGACCAATTTGCTTGCATTTTTAACAAGTCACGTTCTCGGTCTTGTCAGCTGTCACTTTTATGTTTGTTAATGACATCCCGCCAATTTTACATTTCAGTTGCATTTTTTTATTATTGTTTGCAGCAAATGTAGCGCCACTGGAATCTATGTAATTATTTAAAATCTCCATATCAATTAACTTTGATTTTATTGTAGCTGTGCTAATCGTAATTCCCGAATGTTCTACGGCCATTACCACGGGCGAAACTTTTTCTTGCAAACCGGCTAATAATAATGAAGCAATCCACTCATCGGTTATTGTAAATCCTGTGCCTTTTAACCTCGAAGCTGTTTTAAGCACTTGCGTGACGTACGAAGTCATGGAATCGCAATTTTCTTGTCGTAACGATGTTAAATGTCGTAGTAGGGTTATTTTCCTAGAAAATCCTAAGTCATCGAACATGGTTCTTAGTTTGACCCACAACTGCAAAGACGTTTTTGTTTCCTTAATATGCATGTACAATCCCGGACCAATCGTCTTTCAAACTAGCTTTGCCTTGGTTTTTGCGTCATCTGATGGTTTTACCTCGAAACCGGTCTCTGGCTCTAATTAATATAGTCCACCAGGTTATAAAGCACCAACAAATTTTCAACTGCAAAACTCTTAAATTATCACCGTAAAAATTGAAAAATGTGGATATTTTTACATAACCTATTAATACACGTTGGCTTTCCTTAATCGACTAACTTTATTTTTTGCAACATATTACATTGAGTGACACATAGATGGCGCCGCATACACCTTATAATAATTTCGTTTCCTAAATTCTAACAAAGTATTTTCAGAGGTATCCTAAAAGATATGCAAAAAATAATTTTCCTCAGACTATTTCTGTACTACTCAACATAAAGTTCTTAACAAATATGAGTTTTTCGAAGCCTACTCAAAAAGATATAGGAAACACATGACGATGATCTTAGATGTAATATTTTTCCACCAACCAAAGACAAATAATTCCGTTTTTCTATTCAAAGCTGATTTTCTCAGAAACTTGAAATTTGGCATAGTAATTACACTATGAAATTTGGGACAATAATATCGGGTTAAACCACATATTTTGTCCTAGCTAAGTTTATTTTTGAATATTGATATGTTTTTGCTAAATTAATATATAACTTTTTTTCGTTTTATTTATCATGTGGATTACCATTTAAAAGAGCATATTATGAAGAACACGAAAATATTTTTCGTTTTTTAAAAATTTGTTTGTATTTTAAATCGTGTTTTTAACAAAATATTCTGAACTTCCTCTCCATGCCATTATTGTGCCCCTACTCAAAACCCCTGAGCCACAAAAAAAAAAACATGAAAAAACATGGTTAGCAACATCTAACTAGAAGATTATTGAAAAACTATAGTGATTATCTTAGATGTTATAACTTTTGGAAATACGCACCATGCCAAATATGCACCTGTCAAGTATATAGTAGGCAATACATTTACTTTTGCGCCAATGTTTACTGTAAATACCGTATACACTTAAATGCTTATAAGTGCCCAAAATTTTACGGAACCATCGCTGTGCAAGTTTTACTCGAACTTGATTAAATTTGATATAATTTCTGGTATACCACAATATAATTTGTTTATATTGAGTGAATATAAAATCCATAAAATTTTTTCATCGTAATATATAAAGTGTGATAAATTTTAGATATGTTATTTTTAATATATAATTATATTATTTAAATATACAGGTATCCCACTGTCTGTACCCACATAATTGTACTACAGAATTGTACGACGGTTTAGTTTCTGACAATCGTACTTCCGTAATTGTGTACAAAACAAATAAATGATTACCAATATTCAAATTCAACTGGTCTTTTAAGCATTCGACGTTTTTTTACAATAAAAAAATAAACGTAATCCTGATATTGAAACCAGTATAAATTTGTATAATACCAATTTTTATTTACACTAGAACGTTAAATAGTAGCTAATAGTGCCTTAAGTAATAGTCTCATTTGGTAATTTGCTATAATGTAAAAAAGCATTGCTAAGTTTTATTGCGTGTGCAATTAATGATAGGTAATTATATTTCATTAATTTTACATGGTGTTGAAAATGTTTGAATGGTATTTTTATGATGGAAATATTTTTTTCTAATTAAATTATGTTTATTTTAAAGTTTTTTTCAAGCATTTCACCATTAATATCACATTTTCACTACCTAAGTAATCATAAGATTAATATTACATTGAATAAATTTAAGTACACCATATGAAAATGAAAAATAATTAGTATTATCCACGTAAACTGGGAGTGTTATTAAGAAGAACTTTAGAACATATTTATTTCTTTCGTATTGTTACGTATATATATATATATATATATATATATATATATATATATATATATATATATATTATTAAAAACCACAATGGATGCGTGTTTGCAAATTGAAGATATTTTTAGAAAAAATCATGGAATATACCATTTTCTCTGAATCTAAAACGTATTGATTTTTATAGATTTTTGCCTGCCTGTCCATCTAAGCAAGAATCACAAAAAACCTATTGGACCTATTTTAATGAAAAGGTTACTGGAATAAAACCTAATATTGGAGATTAAATTTAGAGTACGTTTTATCCCATCCAAATATTTCCTGAATGTTTTTTTAAGTCTTTCGCTATTTTCTGTTTATCCATTTTTGTATTGTTTAATCGTGAATACTCAGACAATGAGCATCCCTGCTTAGAATTGATCAAGAGAAATTGTCGACACAATTACACCGATTCGGGTTAAAGGTTAAGGTAAGATATAACACACATTCATTTTATTTAAATGCAAACACAAATGCTATCCAATCTAGTACATAAATTATTTTTATTTACTTCTAGGTTGATTGTATTAAAACTATGCCCTAGAAATGAAAAATACACATGTGCAAACACTAGACAGAAACTAAAATGCATATAATTATAAAAATAATGGAACATATACACTTATATGGTAAACTTCGATTATTTTCGTCGTTCCGTGTAAACCAAAATTTGACTGTAATTTTTCAAACTTATTTCAAGAACTTTATAAAATATAGTATTATCATTTGAAAAAATTAAATATTTACAAAAATGAATGTTTGTACAGAATTAATACACAGTGAACTCATAATCAGTTTCCATTTTAAAGCTAGGATACATTGAGTTAGATCCTCTTATTAAACCTTATTTGATACATGCAAACTGCCAAATCCATTCGAAGGGACTTGAAAGCCACAGCCATTGTTTCTTAAAAACTCCTCAACGTAGAAACTTGAAATTTGGCATCTAATAAAGCACATTAATACGCACGATCTCAATTAGATATTCAAAAATATGTATATCCCAAAATTGCAGACACTTCCCCACCCCACCTAATATCTAAGTTAAATTGAGTATTCGTGTAGCTAATTTAAATTTCTTCATCATATGGGGTGGGGTATCATTTGGAAAGTCTACTTATACGGGATCTAAATATATTTTTCATAATTTTTTATTTAATGTTTGATTAAAATGTTAAATAAAAAATTATGTTTAGGTAACATATCTTCTGCAATGAACTAAACAATATACAAGGTAATATGTACCTCCTTACTAACTAAAATCAAGGAAAAAAGGGGTTTAACAATCCAAAGCAAAGGCTGAAGGAAATCTACAGCGATGATTCTACTCCACACAGTTTAAAATATACTAACGATATTATATTGGATATTAAAAAATATGTTTATAATGTTGGACAAGGAAGCCCATACTTGAAGCTTATGATAAATAAAATAATTTTATTCAAAACGAGATATGGGCTGGACTCACATCTTCTTTATTTTTTAGTGTAGGTAAAGCTTCTAAATAATATTTTGTTAGAAAAATAACATTTCTTTAAACCAGCGACCGAGCCGAAATATTTAAACAATATTGTATGAAGCCTGCTACAAAACTAATCGACGTGAATAACGGCAACGCGTGGCTTTTGCGGGTACATACTTATGTGCAGCACGTGCAGTCCATGCAACGTGTCGCCGCCGTAATGCACGTTTCTAAGACCGCGTGGAATAAAAGACAGCGCTGAGGCGAAGAACCTTTCAATGAATCGACCACTGCGTTGGTATCGAATTTACTACGCTGATTCGTTTGTTCCACACGGTCTTAGAAATAAGTTGAGAGAACCTGTTTGTACTTCTACCAATATATTAATTTAAAGTTAGCCTGGGAAATGCTTGAAAAACATAAATCCGCATTCTAACTATAAAGGAGAACTTGGTTACTTTCCATGTCTTGTTATATACAATAGAGCGTATTATGTAATGACGAATTAGTTTTTATAGCTTAAAATTACTTGATGTAAAATCAAAATTATGTAGTTTTTAAAGTTTGTGCACTAAAATTAACACAAATTGTTTTACTTCCCGAAAATTTCAAATTCTTGTTATCGGTACCATAGTAGAGTGCAATTAGACTAAAAAAATTAAAAAGCTTGATACACAGTTAAACTGGATGGATTTTTAATCGAATTCTTAAAACTACATAATAAACATTTTCCACTTAAAAATTACCACTATTTCAAAAATTTATCCCAGAATCAAAAATTAAATTTACACTGTAAAATATGTATTTTAATCTGTACAAAATCACTTATTCGAATTCACATTAACAAAAAAAAATTGTTAGGGTCAATTGTTTGAAGTTAATTAACTCCTTTATTTTCAAACTCGGAAATTTGCCAAAAAAATTAAAAATCCCTCCGGCGCAATTGTATTTGCACTCGACTTTTTTTCTATTTCGCAAGCAATGGTGTACTTATATCAGCATTATTTATACACATAATCTCGTGGTCATATGATTTATCGCAGATAGTAACTTAAAACCCTGATTTCAAATACCCGTACTGAAAGAACTGTTTCTAGATCGAAAGTAATCAAATTGAAAAAAAAAACTCCGCCTCGAACTAGAAAAGTGATCAAATCAAATTAATTCTAAATAATTTCACTACGTAATATTTATGTATTAGAACATTGTTATACAACACGTTACACTATACAAAATAAACTAATTTTGATCACTTTATTATAAAAGGAGTCTTCAGACGAAAAAACAAGAGCAAAGTAACCTTTATTAATTTATCACCAAATAACATTCATAGTATATTTTACTATTCCTATAAAGATAGTCGATTTATTCAATAGTGTTTTTTACTATTCTTATACCACATAAATGCATAAAAATATCGGCAGTCGCTTTCAGTAGATTAAATCCCAATATTTTTTTTTATTTTAAGTCTAAATTCTGAATGCAGAATTTACGATCACTTTGGATTATGATTTGCCATAATTAAAATTTTGTTTTATCAGTAACTCCTTTAAAAGAATAAAGTACACGAATATAGTCAAATTATTTTTATATTTAAATGTTGCTATTGTTAAATGCAAATCATTGAACAGCGTAAGTATCCTGAGAATAACAAGCCCGTGTTGCGGTACATTTTTTAATTTTTAAATAAATCAAAACGCAGGACTAGGGTAACTAATGAAAAAATGCATATGTGATGTTCTCATACGAAATAGATAAATTTTACCCGAGCGGACTCTTCAAAGCGAATATCTTAGCATTTAGAGGACCTTCTAAATACGTACATTAAAGAGTAGATACTTTCGTGTAAACATTTTTTATTGATCCGATTTTCTGAGTAGCTTATTCTGTATTAATAGTTAAATATCAGTATAGTATTTTTAAAATAAATCTATTTTTAAGTTATTCTTTGGGTCATTACATGACTAAAAAGAGACTTCAGAAATACGCCTATAGGGTAAAAGTGGGATAGTTGCCGTAAGGGGATAGATGTCTCGATAGTAACACGACATGATTAGAAATATGCATTGACAAGTTTAATTCTTTGCGAGGAAAATACTATTCTCCCACGTCTTGGTAAGTGTGAGCGAGTCAACGGGCATGACAAGAAGTGCCACTAGATGGCGTCCAAAAGACAGTCGTATTTAGAATAATGAAAGCGACGATCTTTGCTATTTTATCCGGTTACTTTATATTTTACAAGTTGAGTAAAGTGAATTTATTTTATTATAGTTGCCTAATTCCTAATGAATTAAATGTGCGTTACTTTTTTTCATAGAAATTTATTTTTTTGTTTTTCAAAGTAAAGGGCATCTGTCTCTACCAAAGAGGAAAGATGCTTCAGTTTCTGTGAGTATAGACGCCCTTAGCCGTCACTAAGGGCGTCTATAATCCTGTCAGGGATTAACTTGTTTTACTTAAAAATAAGTGATTTTTTAATTTTTTTTGTTTGTTACACGAGGAAAAGAGATGCCCCACGGCATGCTGAGTGAACCCAAGAAGCATTGATAATTGCCATGAAGGCTATGGATATTGGCGAACTATTCCTAAACAAAACAGCTTGTTTTTAGGCCTAGTATTTTATGGAATACCAGCAACAATATTAAGAATCCACATCGCAAAAAATTCTGAAAACACATTAGTAAAATATTTACTTCCAACGTCGTTTTATTTCAAGGGACCACATTCATTACCACAAAAATTGCATATGAGCGACTATCCCACACCGTTGGCAATTATCCTCTATCTTAAAGACTTAAGAAATTACATTTTTTTATTTTTTAAGTAAAAATACGGCTGGCTTTATGTTTACCATTTCATAGATCCGGGACAACTGTATCAATAATCATTTTATATAAGGTTTATGTTTGTAAAAATATCATTTATTTAAAGTTGGGCATCAATCTCATTTTTACCTTACTTATAATTTATGTTTAACTGGCTTAAAATTATGAGTCAGTTGAAAATTACCTCGACAAGAAAACTAACTATTTTCAAACTGTAAAATTAATTATTTATCGAGTTGTCCTTCTCACGTCAATGCACGAAAAATATAAATAACTTTTAATAATGTGCGTTGCAGTATAAATCCAAAAACATTTTTGCTGCGCATCACCAAATTTATAAAGATATTCTCGTACCAGTACCTGCCTTTGAAAGCTCTTTCCTATTATAAGGAATTCAAACGGATTTTGCAAGATCAGCGGGGCTGCCGGGCTTGTTATTATCAGGATACTTACGCTGTTCAATGATTTGCATTTAACAATAGCAACATTTAAATATAAAAATAATTTGACTATATTCGTGTACTTTATTCTTTTAACGGAGTTACTGATAAAACAAAATTTTAATTATGGCAAATCATAATCCAAAATGATCGTAAATTCTGCATTCATAATTTACATTTAGACATAAAATCAAAAATATTATTGGTGATTTAATCTACTAAAAGCGACTAGCGAACTTTTCGTTATATTTTTATACATTTATGTGGTATAAGAGTAGTAAAAAACATTATCGAATAAATCGACTATCTTTATAGGAATCGTAAAAGATACCATGAATGTTATTTGGTGATAATTTATTAAAGGTTACTCTGTTCTCGTTTTTTCGTGTGAAGACTCCTCTTTTAACAAAGTCATCAAAATTAATTTATTTTGTATAGTGTAGTGTCTTACATAACAATATTCAAATAATTCTTGAGATTTAAAAGAAAACTCAACTCATATTCGCTCGTAATACAACCTTCTTAGATTCTATGACGTTATTTTTTCTGTTTGTTAGTCTGCTCTTTAATGTATCATATCAAGACCACCAATTCAATTTAAATTAAGCTTTTATTGTAGTGATACATGAGAATTAAGTTAACGTAATGTTTATTTCAGTCAAAAATTCTCTAGAATGCAAGAATTACGGCTACTCTATTGCGACATTGACCATCTGTTGATGATTGATTTTATTAAAATTGTCCAGACCGGCGCATTCGATTTTCTTAGCAGGTTTATTTTGTTTTTTTTTTGTCTATTTAAATATTCACAAAATTGTTTAAGTAACGTAGCGTAATTCAGTATTACTGAATATTGGCAAATCCCACCTGAAGATGTTGTAATACAACGAAACCTAGCTCGTGATTAAAGAAATTAAAGAAAGTAGAAATAATACTACATCACGTAGTTTCATTTAATTGTGAATAATGAATTTCTACAAAATTAACACCAAATATATTCAATATTCAACGATTATATACTCGAATAATACTTTAAATATTCATTAAAAATTATAATTTGCAGTTAATCCAAAGTATCCGTTTCCAAGCTTATTTCCTTCATTCCAGTTTTATAACATTTACAGGTTTGCTTTCATCAAAAATTGAAGAATATGCTGTTAATATTGATAAAATAAAGGTTATCATTTGAAATAATTGTTATAGCTTTGCTTTATTGAAGGTAAATTAATATATATATATATATATATATATATAAAATATCTGCGCACAAAATGAATAGCTACCATATCATATAATTACTCGATCCATTATACTACCTGAAACCTGCAAACTTCTAAACACCATTTCAGTTCTCATAGGAATTTTAGTATTTATTTTAGAAAACCATTAAATGATGTAAAATGAGCATTCCACTTTAGGTTCAATTGAAAATCTTAAAAGTTCTAAGCAATCTTGTGGCAATACATTCAGAAAATCTTTTCACTCGCTCTGTTGGAAATATTTGTCGTTGCTCGTAACGGATGTGCTCGAACGTAAACGGATTGCACGAAACGTAACGTAAACGGATTGCACGAAATCCCAAAGGTTCCGTCTAAGCTAACCTTCGGGTATTTTTCCCGCACAGCTTGCATGGAACAGTCGCGGTACATGAAAACAATGAAATTACAGCCTACATTGCTTTCTCAATGAAGTAGCTACCGACAGTAGAAGCAATTTAATCGGGACATACGTCTGAAACTGAAAGCAAGATATAAATTATATTGCAACTTTTTGTTTTCATTTCAGGGCAAGTTTTAATCCAATTTACTCCTAATACTTCTTTTATATAAAAATCTAAAATATCTAGGGAAAAGTGATATTTCAAGTTCATTGCACTATGCTTATAGCTGATATAAATTTAAAGTTTACATATTTTGAAAAAATAGCAGGAAAATTTGCATAACCAATGAAAATTTTCCTGCTATTTTTTTCGATTATATTATTAAACTCTTGACAAAAAGTTTTTAAGGAAATTATTACTTATAGCTTCTAGTATATTTGTGATTGAAAAATTAAAGGTAATTCAGGGAAGATATTATTTTTGGTAAGGAGAAAATACACATATAATAGATTTTTTAAACCGATAAATCTTCACGGACGAACACTTCTTCCTTCCCAAATTATGCAATAAACCGGACTTTGGCGTCTTCTATTAATGTGCATCGTGCTTTTATCTGTTCAAAACCTTATGTTGAGAAAATATATCTCGGTCTTATCTTATTGCTGTTGGAGTTTTTTTTTACTTATTATATCTTTTTCTATTTCTAAGGGTGATATATTATTAATGCAATAAAATGTTCGTGCTTTAGTTGTACAGGTCTATTTCTTAAAAACTTCAATATCAGTTATTGCATTTTGGTCAACACATAATGGAAGTGTACATTCACATAATTTAACAACTGATTTAACCACATGTATTTCGTGGAAGCTAATATTTAAACACATTATACGAACCAAATCTCACCTTTAAGCGAGAATCATAAATGAAGACGGGTCACTTTGATAGTGGTGATATCGTAATCTTAAACATTAAAATAATCTCTGTTAATTGATCTTATATCGTTACGGGCATATCACAGGCAACAAAAGTTAATAGTTTAGGATCTCACAATGTAACTCACATCCAATTTGCTAAAATTGTTACGAAAGTGAAAATATTAGGGCAATATTAAAAAGTATTCGTTGTAAAAATAGTTTACAGTTTGAAGTTTATAATTGTGATTTTTTTTAAATATGCCACATCAAACGAATAACCACAATTACCATTATTACCTAGATATATTTTCCCTTTCTACAAAATATTATCTATAAAACCATCGACAGTAGTGGCTTGTGTCATGACTAGATCATATTAAAAAAGTAATAAAAATATTTATATGGTATTTTACATAATAATTTGTTAATTTCCTTTTTATAAAGCAAAACGCTACGTTTCGAATCAATAGTTTAAAGAAATATAGTTCCTCCGAAAAATTTTAATTGACGGAAGCCTTTCTTGACAATAGTTGATTCAAATTCCTCATTACTGTTATAAAATAACAGTGGTTTAGCAATCACTGGCACGTAAAACATTTAATTATTTCCTATATCCGTACACATACTTTTTTGATTTTAATTAAAAATTAAGTACCACTATCAATATACGCAATTTTCGTTAAGTTTTGTTGAATATAACTTTAAATTTTTCAGTTGTATAATTCAAGGGTTGGAAAAATTTGAAAGTTCGGAAATTTAACATTTTGTTCATTCTACTAAATACTATTAAATAATAAATTGAATGTCAATTGGATTCTGCCTTTAGATATATTGCCTATGAAAATTGCTTTCACATTCATGCGTACGTGCTTACACACAAACTCCAAAGTGATTCGTTGATATATATATAAATATATATATATATATATATATATATATATATATATATATATATATATATATATATATATATATGTATATATATATATATATATATATATAAATATATATATACAAATATATATATATATATATATATACTTACATTTTATGTGAAAACCCCTTCTTCCATTATTTTATTTAACTCCTTCCTGAATGCTAACCCAACACTTTCACAATTTTGATGAAAGTAAAAATCGATTTACTGTAATTATCCTGAAGCAAATAAATTCCTCCAGAAATCTAAATGTTTTACCACCACAAATTTTTGAGGTTTTTTTACTGTAATATTTATTTCAAAATCTCCCAAAAGAGATTGCTAAGGACTTGAGCATCCCGAAAACGGACCAAGTAACTACCTCAACACGATAGTGTAAGAAATTTTAGCCAATAAGATATAGATTTTATTTTAAGGACCGATATTTTTTGTAAAGCTAACAAAATTTGTAAACGACACTGTGATCTTGGTGGTAGTTATAGTTGACACCATTTTAATAAACATCTCATATTCAAAATTTGTTAAAAAAATAGGTCGCTGGTAGTCGCTAATAATAATTAGATATTTTTATTTCACGTATACACCTCATAGCAAATACAGTAAACACAGAGTCTGATTACATAGTTTATATAAATACATAGAGAATATTTTTTACAATTTATTTGGCGACACCTCTTTGTAAAAACACAGTATCTATTCTTCATCTGTTTACTATGTGTTAAAAGTATCATGTCCTAATTATCGCTTTACTATATCCATGTTTACAAATTGAAAATCTTAAACATAAAATAATTATCCTAATTACAATTCTACTCTGGGCAGGAAGCATATTTTAAAAATGAATCGCAAGTTAATTAGAGCAATATGCACGTGGGATACGAAATACCGCCGCCATAGTTGCTTCAATATTGGCACGATCATGCAAAAAGCAAACGTCGACCAGCACGATACATTTCTGTTTAATTCAATGCAACGTGAGCGGAAAACGTAGCGTCAATGCAGCGATGGCGAAACTCTTATCGGCGCCGTTAAACAATACAACTGGAACGAGAGGAGAGACACGTGAAATAAGGAAAACAGGTCGTGGAAAATCGTAGCAACCGCATGGTGAACACATTCGTAGCAAAAAACAGAATTGGACCTAGGTTCGCTTAATGTATAACTTTCTCATCTAGAATTATTGTAAAATATTAGTTGGAAAAGTCTTTATTCCTTTTCACCAAAATATTTAAAAAAATGGTTTTTTCTTTAACTCCTGCGGTAAATATGTTCTTAATATAAAGAAGTGTCAAATATTGATCGCATATTTTAGTCAAATGGTTATAGATTTTAGAAAAGCTCAGTATTTAATTCAACAAAATCAATATATTGGATTCAGCCGAGGAGATGGGAACACTTATTTCATTTAATAAAATCGTTTTCCTGCGTAAGTCAAACAATTAGAGCGTAAAAAACTCACCCAAGGTTTAATGAACGATAATTATCTATGGATCATAAATTTAGAAAACCCGATAAAAATGAATTTTTGCTAACATAATTTTTTAATTGTTTCCAGCAGGAGAAGAAGTAACAAATATATTTGAATTAACAATAATTTTTGTATTATTAATAGTCGAATATAGCGCCATTGAAAATGTATCTTGTGATGACGAACACAAATATTAAAGTATTTTCGCCACCTGTAAATTTAGATAAGTTAGACTTACTAGGTTTCCAAATTTACGTTCTCTACATTGAACTGCTACATGCTTTCTATTTCGGACAATATACGTATTGCAGCTTCAAAGAATTAGTAGTTCTCAAACACAAAGAAATGAATATCGAATATCTTGTAGTCACTCTTTCGGCTGCGCTATTCCTATAAAATATTCTAAAACTCTTAGACTTGTCATTAATTTTTACATCGAATAAATTTTTTTTAAATTATCTAAATAATCAAAACATTACCCTACGTCAAAAACAGGTCAGTACATTTTTGGAATTGTTTTTATTTTAGCACCATAAAGTATTATACCTATTTTCTGTAATAGTCTCATTCAACAGGCAAAAAGAAACAATGTTTCATCTTAAAGAGTTACTTGCCTATAAAATATTTCAATTGAATATCTACACTACATATTTACTTATGACGACTATAGCTTTACCTATGCTGGATGCATGCAACGTTGGTTATTTTCCACTTGATTGCAAATTGACGAGAAGTTTCCATAATTTAATTTTTATGCTTTATCCTCATTCTGACTTAATGCTTCTTTTTCGATCATTCTCATACAAAAATATATTTTTTCTAATATTTGTATAAGTGATTAAAGTTCGGCCCTAAATGAAACTATGATAAAAAATCCAATAAGTAGTAAAAAATATAATTTATTAATAATTTAACAGAAATGCCATATAAAATTAAATGTTTGATATTTTGCGCATATGGAATAGCCTGGAGCAAATTTTACGAATTCCACTTACATTTAAGATCTTTTATATATTATTATAATGCAATTGCAATATAATTAAAAATACACGAACATACAAAATAAATTTCTCCTTTAAAAATTAGGAAACTCATTGAATTTAAGGTGACGTAAAACTGTGTTTGAATTACTATATTTCTAGAATTATCAAAAACAATTTTCTTGAATTGTAATAGACTAACTATAGGACTTGCAAATGATAGACAGCATAACCAAGCCCATTCGTACTTTACTAATTTCCACCGGAGCGAAGTGAATTTTTTACAAAATTAAACTGCTTCGCTGAAATATAAACTTCCAAACAATAACAACGCTGGCATTTGGCGACGATCACAAAGCTCGCCCCAGTGTCGTAAAAATAGTATGAATGCAACATATTTTCACAGTTTTAATTGTAAAACTTTCAAAAGCTTCTGCTACTTGAATCGTTTGTTGCTATTGAAATCGCTTTTTGCTACAATATATGGACATATATTGGACTGGCAAAAATGCATGTGGATCGATTGAATTTTTACACTGAGTAAAGGTGCATTACATTTTTCAACTGTAGTGTCGATTTTATTTTGACGGTAAGACATAGTAACAGTTTCAAACATATAGTTCAACAAAGACATAATTTAATGCAGTGTATTTATTGCAATAAGATAACTTCATCGGAATAAGGTAAAGAGTTTAACAATTTTTACTTTTTCATTAGGAGTTTAATAATTTTTAACTTTTTAATATTCGAATTAATAAAACATGAAAGAATGGATTGAAATAGTGTTAGAAAAAAATAATATATATCAGCACTTGAAATATATTTGTGTGATATGCGTAATAATATATTTATGTAAAAATTTTATGTATAAATAAGTAACTTTTAAGCGGATCCTTAAAAGTTACTTATTTATTTGTAAACAAACATATGTTTGCTCAACCGTCCAAACTTTCGAATTTATTTTATTAGTTTTAATATGTTTATCATGCACTTCAAATGAAAATTGTTTCAATGAAGATTGTTTTGTATCAGTTTGTCTCTAAAATAGAATTTATAATCTGGCATATAAACATTTGTATGTCAACATAGTAAGATTAATTTATCTGTTTAAAATATTATTATACTGAAAATTTGGACTGAAAAGGTTTAGAAATGAATAGAGCTTTTGATAAACTTTAATAACTTTAGGTCATTTTATCTATTACAAATGTTATATTTTTTTCTCGAGTTTAATATAGTACTCATTACAATATTACTCAAAATGTTTTGGGGCCCGATGGGAAGAGGAAGTAATAGGTAAAAATTAAAAAAAAAATGGCAAATATTGTGACAAAAAAAAATCTGTTTTGAAAAAATTACAACTTAACATTGAAAATGGCTGAGTTGCCTAAAATGAATAGAATTGGAGAAATAGACATGATATCTTATTATATACTTGTGTTCGCCTTCAAGTTCAGAATGGGTGGATTTTCCTAAGTATCAAAAAATATGTTTTTTTTATTAATTTTCATTTATCTTCAAGATACCACCAAATGTAAGCAAAATTTTATAATGGCAAATTTACGCTAAAAAACAGAATAAAAGGAAACAAACAATCAAACTTTCACGCTTATAATCTTATTTACATTAAAATAATGTTTTTGTAATTTAGCAAATTTTTACTAAAATTATAGGTAAGCCCCTAAGGATGAATATATGTGGTTAAGATCGTCTACTGTTTTTTGTGACAAAGTAACAATACGTGTAAGAATCTCGTCAAAAAGCAAGTACTCAAAAACGTAACTTTAATTAAAATAACATCATTCAAGTTTGAAAGAAAATTTCTGTTCTTTTCTATTTTATTGCGAACAAATATAAATTTCACCTCAGGTGAACAAAAGTATTCTTTACAAGCTCACTCAATAAACTTCTTCCATTTTTGGACTTAGCTTGAACGCATTATTCAAAAAAGTGACCCTAAAACTTTTAAGCTTCTTTTTATTATACCTGATATTTTATTCTTATCTCTATAAGTTCTTTAATTCATACAACATGTATTTTTAATTAATTTGTTTTTCCCAATCTCTTATATGTAAGCGATAATAAAATATAATCAATAATCTATTTCCATATGTAATCATTTAATTACGCAAGGTTAGTATCGTTTCGTATCTTTTTTGGTGTTCCGTAGCTAAACTAGGAACAATTTATAGTTTCGCCATATCGGTATGCTTATATGTCCATCCACCTGTATGTTATAACCGTTTTATTCGCAGACTATTAGTGTTATAAAGTCGAAATTTGACACCGTGTATTTATTAATAATTTCTACAAAGTTATGAAATAACACATTCAAAACAATTTTTAGAGTACTTTGTAAAATGGAGTATTTTTTGCATACCATTTTGTCGTAAGGTATCATTTAGTAGGTTTTTTTTAAAATAAAGGTGTATGTCATGAACAGTTTTTCCGTACAGAAATCTATTTAGGGAACATTAAGTTTTAAACTGGACATTTTCATTGAATTTACGTTTCCCACCACCTACGAGCTTAACTTCTATTTTTGAATATCTGAGAATTAGGCATTCAGAATAATATTACATATAACAAAATGAACAGGAAAATGATCACAGCTAAGTAGACTTAGTTTATGAGAAAAAGTCAACCATCTCATGACATGAAAAATACATTAGGTTTCCGTGTAAATTTCAGAGAAACTCCTTGCATTGACTTAAATCTATTGCAAAAAAACTTTGCATTTTTAAATATATATTTATTATGTCTGTACTAGACAATAAATTTATATATGCACATGGTGAGAAATAATATTCTTCAGATGTGTACCATATTCACTGCCTGTGAAAGTTTAAGTAGTCAATAAATTCAAGTTGTTAAGAAGCAATATGTATTTTTAAATAGTTGAATAGAAACACTATGTAACTTAAATGTTTATGAGTATCTAAACGTGAACGAAAACCTCATAATGCGAGTTCCACTCTTACTTGAGATGTTTTTATCACTTTGTTTCAGATATATACTTTTGGGTAAATTTAATCTTACTAAATAACAAAAAATAAAAAACTGTGTTTAGGAACCTCGCAAAACATAGATCAACTCGTCATAATTTTATTAATGACATTTAATTATAAAATTCACTACGTTTTGTTCAATATTTTTATCATCTAATTATTTTCCTCTTTTTTTTAATGTTAATACAAAAATTGATGAGGAATAATTTCATGCCTTTATCTTCATATAACCCTGGCTTATCTCAATTCATGGGTCAACTTGTTAACACCCTTCTATTAGCATGACCTGTAACATCCTGACATTGTAATTAAATCTACTATCTGTAATTTAATCTACGACTCACTTTTCATCCACTTTTAATGGGAGTATAAATTTGAAACTTTACAAATTCGTGCAATTCTGATGACAATACACTGGTATACAATATATAATATACGGTACCATCAAGCTGATATGATGAGATAGGACGGATACAGACATGGTTATTTCTCAATGGTTAACAATAATCCTTGACTTGCTGTAATTGTAACCGGGACGATCCGATGGTAGAGGAGAAAATAATTAGGAGAAGATAATTACGGATAATTAAGAGGTAATAATGGGAACTTTTCTATATATAATAGTAATTCTATCGAGTTTGGGCTAGTTTGATTTATCTCGATGATTTTTTTAGTTACGAAAACGTACTTTTAAGGTTCCGTACCACAAAAAAAGAAATGGAACCGTTATAAGATCACTCACGTGTCCTTCTGTTCATCTGTTACAGCCGATTTTCCCCGAAATTGCTTGACGTGGAAACTTGATACAGTAAGAAAACGTATTACCGCGTAAACATCTCAATAGCTATTCCCTAAAAACATTGCGGAAATTTTAAGAGGGGGGGGGGAGACAAAGTAAGTCACTAAACATTTTTTATTTAATTATTTATATAGTTATTTTTGAAATGGTGTTATTAGAAGCCTGCGTAAAAGTTTTAGGAAAGCTATAGCGATTATCATAGATCCCATAACTTTTCAAAATATACTTCATATTTTTACAGCTTTGAAAATATGGTAGATAATACCTTAATATTTTAAAAAATTAATATTTGCAAGTGATTGTATATAAAAATATTATTTACCCTCACATTTTTGTAAGGATCGAAATGTTTTCGAATCCATCACATTGCGAGTTTTGCTCATGTTTGATAAATTTCTTTACTTTTTCTAAAACTCCAAATGTTTTCAAATAACTTTTGACAATAAAATTTTCAGAAAACGAACGCAATCGTAGATAGTAAGTTTTAATTCGTGTGTAAAACTTTAAGTAACTATACTAATTTGTGGCATTTTTGTTAAATATCACGCGTGGATGAAACGCATTGAATTGTTAAAAAATGCAGTTTTAAAAATTCGGATCTGTTGAGTAAAATTATACTCAATTAAGCTATAAGTTATTATCACTTCACGTTTCGCATCAATGATAAAACAATTTTATCACGATACCGACCGTCCAATAAGGGTTTACGGTTAATGGTAAGCGAAATATAATGATAAAACCATGTTTGGAAAGTGCTAAATCCAGAGACACTCACAGCACAATATTGATTTCCGCGTTCATCTAAAAGATATGACTACTGGGAACCAGAAGAGTAGTCGTTATAATCAAAACCGATATTAATTTATTAGTCATTTCGGTCTCTGTACCATATATCCTGTACTATTGCCTTTTCTTAATATTTTTAACATTTTTATTTCTCAATGCCTCAAAAAAAAGAAAAAACGGAAACTTTATTAAAGTACCTCAAATGCCTGTCTGTCGTTGAGGAAACT
This sequence comes from Druceiella hillmani, assembly GCA_039881145.1. Taxonomy (NCBI): domain Eukaryota; kingdom Metazoa; phylum Arthropoda; class Insecta; order Lepidoptera; family Hepialidae; genus Druceiella; species Druceiella hillmani. Next base: position 8,031,345 of record JAYKKI010000090.1, read on the forward strand.
TGACATTTAGCACAGCACTAAAGCATATAAAACAGCACATATTTTAATAGCTATCTCTCGAGTATAATAATATGAAAATGAGGGTGGAGGCAAATCATGCACTCAAAAAACTACCTTATTTTTCCACATGGTTTAAAAAGGGCTGATTATAGGCATCTGAAAAATATGCTTTTAATTATATGCGTCTTGATTTTTTTATATAATTTTAGGTAGTAATATCTTCTGAAAAGTTACTTTAAAAATATGTCTTCCCAACTTATTTACGTTAAGTATTACTAAATACTTATGGCACTAGGAAGCCCACGTTAATATAAAAGGTATGGAAACCCCAGCACCTAAAACAGACTCGAACGTGGCCGATGTTTTTTTTTTATTTTACTTATAATTGTATGTAACTTTTAAATTAATTCTATGTTATTCTTTATAATTGAGAACAGTTGAATTCTTATATTTGACTACAATTTCTTCAAGCTTTATATTAAACAATTCATAAACTTTTTGTAGCCTAAATTTTCTCATCAATTATCCTGTTAATATTTGAAATAATAACATTGATTATTTTGTCGGGAATATTTGTATCCTGTTACTTTACGTATCAGTGATGTTATCTCCGTGTCACAAAATAATATTAAAATAAATCTTGATAAAAAACTTTTAGCTAACAAATTAATTCACAAAAAGCTCGAGTACCGAGTGGTTAAGCACTATATCAAACATGATAAAAAGTCCATTTATATTATTTGCACCAAAACTCATGTTTTATTTATTCATTGGTTATTTATTTTACACAGTATATCCTTATTTAACTTACCATTTTTTTCTAATATGTGAGTTTTTTTCGAAAATACCATATATCAGACAAACCACATAAAAATATTAGTGTACAATAAAAACAAACATAAAAACATGGTAATAAAAATGAACCGGCCTTGATCATCCCAAATGTTTCGCGATCTTGATAAGAACGGAACAATAAGTCGAGATTAGGCAATACCTACAAGACGCGTTAAGTAAATGAAGCACGCGGATAATTGAGGAATACAAAAGGATATTGGTACGTGCCTGCGGAGTATCAAATGTAGGATGTTTTTATACTCAGCACTACCAGTCCGCTACAAAAAAACGATACTCATCCCAACACTGGTGTATTTTTAAAGTAATCTGTTAACATTATGGATAAATGTAGAGTTAAGTGTAAAATTCTCCTTCCTTGCAGATAGTTACATCTGACTGGGCCAAAAATGTAATATTTATCCCGACAATTTTGTTTTTGTATGAATAATCCAAAGAGGAAATTTTCCTCAACACGCAAGGCTGATTAAAATGAGTATACGACAAAAAAATGTTCAATGTTGAGAAAGTAACTCGAAAATGTTTTTATATCTTAGGTTCCGTATAGAAACAAAACCCTTATAATTTGGTCGTGTACTTCCGTCTATTCGATCCCCTTATCAAAGGCTCGTTATTTTTACAGTTTTGAATTGCGTGAATGAAATTTTGCAATTATATGCTTCATAAAATAAGAGCAAACTTTTTTATAGATCCCACTGAATGGGGATCATTATAAAAAAGAGCTTTTGAATTGTAATTTAGTTTTTGTTAATTAGTTTTCATATATAATCACTGTTATTGACGTGTAATGAGTCAATATTTTCCTCATCTTTTGACTTTTTAACTATAAAGTTGAAAAATCTGAAAAAGCAAACTTGATTCTATGACTTGACTATCATTTTGAAATAACTATTTTGGTTAACTTGCATCAAGAATTACATAAAATATAAACAACTATAAAATCATATTCGTGCGCATTCTATTACCTTACTATGCAATCATAAGTACACTTACACAGTGTAAATCAATTTTACCACTATTATGCAATCATTGAGGTCATTGATATTTAGATTAGATTATTTAACAGTATTATGCAATACCGTTTATTGCAATTTAAAATTTTAATTAGTTTTTTTTTTATTAGGGTTAAACTAGTTTTTTTCTGGAATTTTCAGGTATCTATATTAAAATAGGATAAACATTACGCATCCGTTTGTCTACCAGTTACAGCTGCTTTCTCTCAGAAAGTATCTTTACGTAGTATAATAATATTTGGCATAGTTATGGTATAGATTATTTATCTGCATATTTTTCATTAATGGTGATTAAAAAATACTTGTTCCAGAATTTTGAACGAATAAAATACTGTACCAAAACCATTTTTTTTCGGTTGTGTGAAATGTTATGTGACAAGACAAGTTAAAGATTCTAAAATGATTTTGTTACAGAACTTAATACAAAAGAATTATTGAGCTGTTGCTGAAAATATCTACAGAAAACATGGTATTTTCCCGACTCTTTGCCTATTTGCGGAATTGCTAAAATTATGAAAATAAAACAAGTATTGCAATAAGTTTACCAAAAGTGTACTGAAAAACTGTTCTAATTATTCCAGCTAGGACTATGTTTTGAGAAATTGACAATATTTTTTTAGTCTGCGAAATGCGCCGGGTTACGGATTAGCACTACGTGAAAATAATTAATTTATATAAATATTTTAGCAGTAAAAGAAATAGTGTGCGCTTAGATTATATACTGTTATATGTATTTAAATATGTATAGTATTATGATAGCATAGTTAACGAAACTATTGAAATAAAATAAAAAACAATGCAAGTCGCACTAGAAATAAGTCACGCCGTACCCTCTTAACAAACGTCACTGCTACTCCAAGCTATTTGAAATATCATTTGAAGACTTATATTCAATTCTTTTCGTAGTGCTCGTATTATGGGGGATTTAGTTTCCACTACAATTTTTAAAACTCACATAAAAGAATTAAAAATTCCTTAATTTTTATCTTCGAATTTATTATCGTTTAATTTAAATGTGATTCATTTAAATTATTTCTCGGGTCATCAAATATTTAGTCTTCATAAAATTTTTTTATGGACTGAAAACTTTTTATCTTTTTTGTTGTGTTTTTAACCCTTCGAGTGCAAAAGAATAGAGTTTAAAAGACAGAAAAACCCTTCAAGTTCAAACGAATAGAGTTTCAATTCACCAAAGACTTAATGATCACATAAATTTTCATCCAGAAAAGCAATTTTTTTCTTTTTAAATTTATACTATTATTTTAATAGTAAGTTGTAACGCTTAATTTTAGGATAATTATAAAAATTGCATTTATTGAAGACTTTTCCTTTATAAACAGGGAATTATTTTTCGCATTGTTTACTATTTCTTATACTCATAATTATATTCGAATGCTACAAATGCTTCGATTATGCTATAGCTACATTTCTTTTGAAGTTGAATACTAGTTTATCAACATGGCGCGCTCATCAGTGTTACGTAAAAGTAACCTGTGATCGAAGAGTCAAAGAGTATTAATAAATTTGTCGAATGTATGTGCAATATACCAAGATTGGAACTTGCAATATTTCTGATAAAAATGGTCCAAACTTGTCACAGTTTGCATTAGTCATTTCTACATATTCTATCGTAAATCTCTGCATTTTCAATCTCAGGAAAATTGATCATGTTTCTGATTACAAGGCGCTGCCTAATTTATTAGATATTCCAGCACAATTTCTACATTCTCTATTTTTTCTTTAATGTACTGTAATATTCTCGTAGCCCTGATTATCTTAGGTCTAGGTTCTTTGCCTTAGATAGGCATGGCCTTAAACTTTGCTCTGAAAAGCTCTTTACTTTACTTGTGCCTTAACACGATACCTAATTCTTTGAATATTTCTTTACTCTTTATGCTCCGTCCCTAATATGTTTCCTCCCAAGTGGTTCCTCCTAAATTCAATCCATCTCCTATATTAAATATATATATATATATATATATGTATATATATATATATATATATATATATTTATATATGTATATACATTTTTCGTTCCTTTGGATATTTTTATTCGCTATTTTTTTAGATTGTCCATGTTTATTTATTGTATTCATAATATGTTACAATCTTCCATAATACTTAATATGGTTTCTTATTTGGTGCTTTGGTCGACTGGAAGAAATGGCCCGTATAACAATAAGCCCGTCTTACGTAATTATTAATTAAAGACGTTAAATAAATAAATAAATTGCAAATCCAAATAATCGATATTTATAGAATGTAAATATTATAAATCCTTGACCATACATCCTCCTTTTTACTCTTACATTCTAGTACAAAGCTTATGTGTCAATCCACTCTGATGAAAGGTTTCGTTTTGTAGAATATATTAAATTGACCGAATTCTGATTTGTTCTATTTATCAATTGAAAAGTTTTTATTTTGTAAGTTCTATAAATGGGCTTATTATTTCACCGCAGACCAATCTAAAATTTCCTATGCAAAATTATAATTATTGTAAAATTTTCTGCGCTACGGTCATATGTAACACGTTCAAAGAATTAACTGGGATATGATAAAAATTAAATAAAAATTATATATATATATATATATATATATATATTCAAATATATAAATCTGGTTGGCTTTCTAGCGTTGGCGTGTCCAGGGAAACGTAAAACGTTCTTATGGTTATGCGTTTTAATCAAAGTTAAATACAATATTAGACATATAGCTCAAAAACTACAATATATACTTTCTATAGAATCATAGAATTAATTGTATGTACAGTATAATTTTTCTTTCACAATATCTAAATATTGACGATCCATCTTAAGCAAACTATAAAATCTATAAAGTTTTCAAATTAAACTTACTTGCAAATATTTCATTATTAAATTACTCAAATAATAATAATACAGAATATAAAATAAATTAAAACTAAAAAAAGGTTCTGTAAAGAATTCATGTTCTGTGATATCAAAGTGCTTACCACGAATTATGAGAATAAAATGTAGCTCATACTTGCTATCAAATATCAAGTATTCAATATCTGTATTTCATTTCTTTAGGGAAAACTTGCTAAGAGAGCATATTAACTTAATGTCTACTTTTTTATACTTTAAGCTTTAGTATGAAGCAATGCGGGTACATTTTTAAGATTATTTTCATGAAAATTTTATCTATGATAAAAATAATTAAGAAAGGCCTAGTGATAACAGTGGGGCAATTATTGACCTAGAAATATACAATTACTGCAAAATGTATCTAAACCTTGTAAGTAGCAACCTTACTATCACTGCAAAATCAACTAAATCTTATAGATAACAGAGAGAGTTACAGCAAAATTTGACTAAACCTAATACTGCCATTGAATTCAGAAGTTGCAATTTATCAAATGTGATAAATATACCATCAATCAACAATAATTATTATATTAAGACACAAGCCCATGATTTATTCGACGATATATTTTCATAGTAGTCCGTAGGTGACCAACATCTGATGCCGGGAAAGATATTCACATATTTGCTACAATTTTATCCCGATAAAATAAACTATACTTTAGCACGGAGGCAAGTTAAAATCAAAGTTGTTGTTATTAGTAATTAAAAATCAATGCGATATTTGGCAAATCATTTAAATATGAGAAATACATGTTTTACAGTGACAGGCTCAATTCATTACATTACATTTAATAAGTTTAATTTTAGCCGCAGAAAAGAAAACAGTATTAATTAATGATTTAATAATTAACGATAACCAGCTGTATGAGATAATGTAGGAGTAGATACCAAACTGTTATACTTATTCAAGTACACTTTAATTAAAGTTGAGGCAATCATTGAAAGTTCACTGAAAGTGTAATTAATTAGACTTTACGAATCGGCTACTCATTTGAAGTTCACTTTTAGCTTGTGTATACACACACACACACATAGATATATATATATATATATATATATATATATATATATATATATATATACAAAATATGTTTAAATAATTAGATTGATACAATAATTATCCACAGCCTTAAAATTAATCGTATTGCTTACACTAGCATATTTCCATTAAACATTTTTAAAAATACCTAATGAATTTTGTGTCATATTACACAAGAAAAATATGAGATCAAAAAAATGTTTGGATGTAAATCAATATAAAAAAAATAAACTAAAAATCGAATTCATTGCCACTTGTAAAAGTACTGTTAGAGGGGATTTTTATTAAGCATGTTATCATTTACGAAAGTACCTATATTTCAATTAATTGTACTGATGCAGAAAGCCGAAAAGCTCGTTTGTTTCTTAAGTGCAGATCAATGGAATCGCACATCTTATTTCAAAATTTATTTTTTTGTTATAAAAACCTACTTTGATAAAAATTGTAAGTTACATATCATCGTACTACAAATTATAGAGACAGGAGTGATAAATTGGAAAATTTATTAGTTTTCTTTTTTTGGGTTAAGTTAATCTCCAGACGTTTGATTTCATAATTTTTTTTATAATTAAAATAAATACTATGATGAAAATTATAGACTAGCTAATGATATATAATCATGCGATAACTATGATTTGTTGGAGGAAAATATTAATAAAAAATAAATAAAACAGAAATATAAAAATACTTTTAAATTTGGCAAGGTAGGGAGAGAGACAGGCTTATTTAATGACCGATGATCATGAGTATTCTCGCGGATATACCCCGACGATGATAACTGATGTCGTTTGGCGATCGAAGCGGAGGCGTTGGCATTAATGGCTGCAATGGATGATGAAGGGCAGCCTAATTAAAATAATCTACTGGAGTAAACCAGGGAGCATCGGAAAAAGACACACTGGATTTATACAACTTCATTATTCTAAGAGGTGCAAAAACAAATGACGCTTTTAAAATATAATATCTGAATTATTATAAGACATAAATAGTTACTCTTTTTAATTTGGTACATATAGAAATTTGAATGCAAAATATAAGACTAAGAATTTATTTAAGGAATATGCAATTTTATTCTTCCTTCCTGCATGTCAAATTTTATTATTTTTAAGCTTCCTTTCAATATTATGAAAGGAAGCTTAAAAATAATAAAAATTAAAACGAACGTCTTCCGAGATGTACTAAAAATATTCAACTAAATACGTTCTCCAACCTTATTTCTGAATCTCTCGTTCGAAACTAATTCATTTAAAATTAGGAAAAAGCTAGTTTTTTAGAGAGGAAAAGATTATGTAAAAATTTTTACGATAAATCTCGGCTCGGTTTAGGAGATATTCACCTTAATATTACATTTTGACTTGTGTACATGAAAATTACTAACTAGATGCGTCATGCGGAGATGTCAATACATATGTAGCAAGAACTTATCAAAAATTTTCAATAATTTATCCTCCTCTACATATAAAGTTTTGTGCGTCCTATCGAGTGGAATAACATCGCTTAGATCTTTAAAACAATTAAAAGTAAATTGCACGTCTTTTACCATTTTATTTTGTTGTTCGTTTTTAACCCTATTTCCGAAATACGCTATTCATTGAGGTACAATATATTCTTTTCCATCTACATGTGAAATGGTTCTTTACTTTCTGATATTCGTGGCAAACACTGGTTTAAATGGCTGAGAATAATTACATTAAATTAAAAAATCAATTTAAAAAAGTGCGCACATTAAAGGTGAACAAAATGTAGTCACTTTTTGTTACACAAAAAAACTTGTCTTCAATATTTTTGTCTTTTTATTTTTTTTTTGTTGAAATTAAAAAAAACATTGTATGATGTGACAGTACCACTTCTGACTAACTTCGTTGGATAAAGGTAGACTTAAGTTAAATGGCACTATCGGAATTGGTCTATTTATTAATGGTCCTCGCAAGCGTAGTCACGAAGAGAAGCTAGTTTACGAGCATTAATCCAGATTTACTGCTGAATTCACTGAATACATATGGTTTTGTTATACTTATTGGTGCAATGAAGTTTACCGTGAATAGTGTTCGATCAATTTAACATATTGTCAGCAATTTACATTATTTCGTATCTATAAGCGTCGTTTTCATATTTCATTTGTTAAATGTGTGTATATTAGAAGCAATTTTAATGATTTATTTTGGTATCCTTGGTTATTTTTATAGTTTGACCATCGACAATTTAGTCATGATTGTTTTAAACTCATTTATACATTAACACCTCACATACATAAATAAGTATTTACATAATCGTTTTGGTAGTAATAGTGAGTCCAGCCACGTAGTTTAATTGATTGCATGTAAAACATCTCATGAAATATTTTCAAGATATATATTCAAATAGTAATATTTGTCAATTTGTAATAATTATCTGAACTTTAATTCACATATAGCTTTTAAGGTTAAAAACCGATATAAAACATAAGTGAATAACGTATTGCTTTAAAAAAAATAGAACTTTTAGAATCCAAAATCAATTTTATTTCATTTAGTTAGTTCATGGTTACTTCCATAAAGGAGCGGCCATCTGCCCTTCGCACGGTGGACTTATTGAAGATACCGTCGATAATAATTTATGTGGGAGAGCATTGGTCCTCTGAACAAAGGGGAGATGAAGTGAGAGGTGAGCGGAAAGTAAAAAAACGTATAATTCATTATGGATTTTTTAAAATGTACATGCGTGTATAAGGGAATAACCGACAATTATTTCTATGTCGTGTAGAAAAGTTACTTCACTGCCCGTTATTAATAATGCTTTAGGTTCTCCATTAGAGGTAGGTTCGTAGCTCTACGATTACTTGTAATTACATAAAGTTACAAAGTTTTATCGTTTATTTACACCTTTCTTTGTTCTTCAGCTTTGTTGTTTTTATGTATGCGAGTCAATGGAAAGCTACGGATAAATAAAACTCTTTAATCTTTTAATCCTTACTTTTATGTATCCACTCAATTTTTTAAGTTTCAAACACGTAATATTCACAGTTTTGTCATGTCTTCTTGTACCTCTACCCGTCGTTTCTAATTTTTAAATTGAAAATTCGTTGTAAATACCGTAAAACAAAATTATTGGAACGCAAGTACATAATATGTAAAATGAGAAAAATTTGAGGCGAATATGTCATTGTTGTTCTTTGCGTATTTTGGAGGCCTCAAGTCTGAACATATTTCTGTTCAACAAATTAATCCTGAAGCAATTAAGAAATAAATATTCCAAAATACTCACATATATTAATTAAATTTTGTTACTACCACACTTGTATAGTTGCATACGTGCAACTAGGAAAAAAGATCTAATATATCTTATTAATACTATAGAATGGAGGGTTTTCATTGTTTATATTAGAGAATCACGCAAAAACTATTAATCCTACCTACATAAAATGTTTTAATACGGTAGCTGAATATCTCCAGTTTGCTTTGGTAACTTAGGCTGCTTTATAGAGATATGTTGTATAATTCCTTTGGATATCTTTAATAATATCTACGTCTTCAAGGAAAAAGTTGCTTGTCTAAGTACTTTCGTAACAAATAGTGGAAAAACTATATGTGTACACTAATAACATTATTAGGGAGGAAATTTAGATTTTAAGTGGTTGATGTTTGTCTATTCTAAAATATACCCGTGCCAAACAGGTACATATCGCTAGTTGATTTTAAAAGAGAACATTTATATCCTTTGAATAAATTCTAGATTGCTCCAACAATTTACTAATCAACATCACCTGGCTTTTCTCTTCTCTTTTCAAGATACAAAATACTAAACTTTTAACAAGTTTTAGCAATACGACTTTCTATCTTCCTTTCTTATATTGATTTTCAAATTTTTGCATCTATAATGAAACATAGGATCTTTATTATAATTATATATCAGTTTACTTCAGTCTGTTCCATGGACACAGTAACTAAAAATAATATTATGTGTTTGGTTGTCTTTCACGCTAAATGTTTCAATGGGTTTAAGTTGCATTTTTCATCTAAATAATGTACACCCTACATCGATACATAGGTTATAAGTAATTACGCTCTCATTTAAAAGAGAAGAATTGTGAACACAAACTCTCGCACAAAAAATTGAATGTGCTAACGTATATCTATGGTCAATAAGATGCACGTAATAAGCGTTTTAATGATAAATAAAACTATCATTTTTAAACATCATAGTCATATATATTTATTGTAAATACTTACAAATATAAACAAAACCTGCCACATGTGAACCGTTAGCTAGCCATGAAGTTGTAAAAACCCAGACCCTGCTTTGACCCAACAAGGGACAACGAGTCGGGTCACCGGATCACAACCTAGTTAGGCCCGGTCTAAGGCCTTCAAATCTATCACGTTAAATAAAACATTAATGCAGTAAAATATACATCTCTAAATGTCTATCGCCCTAAATAGAACATTAAACTTTTGACAATTGTTTCGAAAACGTATTTTGAAATATTGATGTTGAGGATGAAGTTTTGTCTAAAATTGTATTTCCACAAACGTTAATTTTAATTGCTATGGTATACTTTAATAGTTTAAAATAATTTTTATATGTATTTACATCGTAATTACACAAAGTATACAAATAATATTTTACTTTAGCATCAACAGAATAGTTAGTCATAACATGGGGTAATGTATAAAATAACAAACTATAAATAAAAGTACCTTTATTTTGTATTAGGAAACTACACACGAATCTACTAGACAACACCATCAATCGAGAAACATAGTTGGAAAGACTCCAAATGCCATAGCTACATTATCTTGCGTGTTTAAATAGTGAGTTAATAATGTCACCAAATTATCTATAAATGATAATTTCATTATCAACACTATTTATTACTCGTATATCGTATTAAATGTATAAATATTGGGGACAATTGTCAAATTATTAACGACTGGCGACCGCCCGCGGCTTCACCCGCGTCAACTAATAGTTTTATATTAAATTTTCGTATTTACCCGTAGAAACGAAATATTTTTCCGCTGGAATAAGTAGCCTATGTTCTGATCTATGTCAACATCTAAGGCATTTGCATACTCTTGTGAATCGTCAACGAATTTACCGCGGGTTCGGAAAATAAGCTCTGTTTGAGAAAAACACGGCAAGAAAATTGGAGGCTATAATTTTATTTAACCCTCAACTGGCCGGGTGGTTTTTTTTGTAACATAACGGGCCGGGCGCGGTCACCGTGAACGCATGTACTTAAAGTATAATATTTTTATGATATTATCCTAATAATAAATAAATAAAAATACTCAGTGTTACTGATAGTGTTTACTTTTAATTAGGAAAGAAAAATTAACAAAATATAACTTCTATTAATGCTAAATAAAAAAAAAACATTACTCAAACGCCAAAACGAAATAAAATCTCTAAACTTCTGTATAAATTCCTTAAAAAAAAAATCTTAACTAATTTTTGGAAAAAAAATTTGGTTTTGTTGTCTTAAGAGATCATATAATATAGAGAAAATAAAAAATTAACTTAAAAGATATTGTTAATGACAAATTGACAACCGTTAATCATGGTCTTGTTTCGCGACAATCGCGGCACATCTTTTGGCTACATTCGATACATATCGGCTTCCTACAACAAAAACATACATGATAGGTCTTTCGTTTTTTTTTGGGATCACAAGTATAGCATGTTTTTCTAGTTTCCAGCTTTTCTTCTACCTCGGGTATAGGTTCTTCTATGTTTAGTACTCTTCTTATAGCTAAGCGAAGCTGTCGAGTCAGATGTTGATTACTTGCTCGCCTATGTAAATGCGGTTTGACAAACCATAATGCGAGATCTTTCATAAACTGAAGCCTTTTAATCTTATCCTCTCGCACTGAGTTATAAACTAAAAATGCATTAGAGCTCGCAATATTCAGCAAACGATAAAAAATTGTCATCGGCCATCTACGAGTACGTCGGACAGTGCTATAGTTTGAACATCTTTGATCTAATAAGTCAACCCCATATTTAGTCTCATTATAATACATTATTACTGTAGGTTTTTTCTTGACATTATCTACTGCTAAATCGTGATGCATGCTTGATACGAGTATAACCGACCTATTTTTTTTTGGGAAATAAGATACTAATGTAAATTCATTTGTGAATCCAAACAAGGAACTTTCTATTTTACGAGTTTTTGATGGTAAAAAATCTTTGGGTATTTCTCTTTGGTTTTTCTTCATTGTGCCAACAAATGTTAGACCTTTTTTCTTCAACTCTTGTACTAACTGTATTGAAGTAAACCAATTATCGCCTGTAATATTACGATTTGAGCCCTCTATTTTTTCTACAAGTCTCAAAACAGATTGGGTCGGTTTTTTTAAGTGTTTGTACTGTTCTGGTAAATCTTTTCCATCAGAATCTTTACCCACATAAATGTAGGCATTGTGTAAATAACCCGTTTTTGCATCCGTGATACACTGAATTTTCAAGCCATATTTTGCCGGTTTTTTTGGCATATACATTTTAAATTTGCATCTGCCGCGAAATGCAACCAGCATCTCATCAACACAAGCTTCAGTTCCAATTTCGCATACGTCTTGACAATTGCCAATAAAATCATTAAAAATTTCAGAAATTGGCGCTGCGGGATCATTTTCACGTCGTTCTAGCCGAGTTGAAGATTCATCAAAGCGTAATGCTAGTAGAAGTATTTTCAGTCTATTTTTCGCCATAATACATTGATAAATACATCGGCCAGTTCCATCCGAGCTATACCAACTTAAAAAATCTGCGTGATTTTCTTTGAACACCGCTGAATAATACAATATGCCTAATAATGCTTTTAGTTCAATCATATCTAAATTATAAACGTAACTATTGTCGTCATATTTGTCTCGCATCTTTTCTAAGTGACTGGTGGTATGTGTTATAATTTTTTCAAGAGTACCCTCACGAAAAAAATAATTCCATACATCTTCTACTGTCGATTCTGCTGTAAGGCTGTGTCGAAGAATTTGACGTATTCCTGGTTGTACATCTACTATGTTATGACTTCTTGTTCTACTTCGGGCGGCAGATGGAACAGAAGACCAGCGAAACTTATTTTTGCCGAAATAGTTTTTATCCCTTAGTTGAACTTCCTCGCTATCGGAAATACTTTTACTTGCCTTGCGCTTACGACTCGGTTGAAGACTTGACAAAGGTTGATCATCTTCATCGTTAGATGAGGTAACTTCTTCTTCAGATTCTGAGTGGTGTGACTCATAAATCACGTGATTTGGTTCGATATCCTGATCAATATCACTGCATTCACCATCGCCATCAGAGGCAGGGTCATCATTATCCTCTTGTGTAAGCCACTCTTGTATTTGTTGGTCAAAACGTTCCATTTTGTTAGTAAAATGAAGACTACACCGAGAAAGGAATTCACTTTCTAAAATCATACAATAGGCCGGGTGCGGTCACTGTGACCGCTGCAAACTTTTAAACAATAAAAACTCAAAACAAAAGACGCGTGTGACTATTACTAAGCCGGGCCTCGTACTAATCGCCTGAGTTGCGAAGGTACCAGGAGGGGCAAATACCATCGAATATTGGAAGAGTATAAAATTGACAATGTTGCACCTACTGGGGTCATGGTGACCGCACCCGGCCTGTTAAGGGTTAAATAAATAATAACAATATAGATTTGCAAACTTTACAGGTACAGTGACATAAAAAAGTTACGGGTGAGTAAATTCATGTTTGATGGAGAATTCCGTGCCTAACTTTTTTATCTTCTAAATAATCTGACATTTTTAATAGACTTTTATCGCAAAGGTTATGCTTATGAATTTATTTACTGATAATTCTTGCAAGTAATTTGGAATTTTATTATAGATGCGTATACATTACCCCTTAAAAAGTATACTAACTTTATAAACCCCAACAGTGGGTACAGCGAGTTCGTCTTTATTTTTAGTATTTAATTTACATTGTAACTGTTATTGTTTTCCTTAAATTGATTAAAAATAATATTTTCGTGGACTTACAGCAATGTATCATAAATATACGGAAATTTTACAGACTTTATATTTATTTCTATGAATTTAGTTCCAAACGATTATCCGTTTGTCAATCAATCAGTCACGGTACTGTTTTATAAGTGTAGATCTAGATGAATAATTCTGCTGGGAAGATAATAATTATATCATATTAAGGCTTCTTCATATACAATGTATATTGTCTTATTATTTTGTGGTAACAAAATATATTGATATTTAGAAGATTCTACTCGAAATAAACCCACTTCTCGCCCATATAATATCCACGCACTTAGCGCAAACGCACTTGGTCGTAAGAATGAATCAAAGATTGTGATTTTATGATATCTCCTAAAGTTTGGGACCAAATATTGCAATAGGGAAATTTTTTCTGCATAAAATTTCCCAGATAATGAAATGAATCTTAATAATAAATATTAATGTATTCATCCATAAGGAGTACAATTAATAATCACCTTAAGATTTTAAATTTTCTTTTAACATCAAATGCGTTATTATGGCTTAAATATTAAAGCTATATGTATGGTATGGCTGGCTTTTTTAGACATACTAGTAACTAATACTTACTTAGTACACTTTTTTACATATATCCAACCATTTGACCAGCGCATGCTGATAAATCAGTCAAGCAGCGCTTCTTCCTCTGACTTTATTTACTCTTGTCGGGATTTCGAACAGAAAACTAAATTTTATTGAAATAAAATATAACTTGCATTAGTCATTGTAAAGAATGTTTTTACTAGCGGAAGAATTTTTAGAATCGATTCAGTATTTCTAGATTACCCCCTCTATCGAATATAGAAACTAATTTTACCTCTTTGTGTTATTAGTATAGATAAATTGCGCTATCGAAAGGAATCATTGATACAGAATTTAAAAAAAAAACAAGTTTTCTTGCAGGATATCGATTACAAAACATATATTGTAGTAATATGCGGTGCACATGGCCCGTCATGAAACGAGCTCACATATTATCACATATCACATATATTATTAACATAAGCAAGGAGTAACCTGCCTCGACACATTGTTCACATATCTTACAGCAGTAATCGCATAGTTCAAGGCACGTAGGTATATATATATATATATATATATATATATATATATATATATATGTTTATATATATGTATATATATATATATATATATATATACATATACATACATATATATATATATATATATATATATATATATATATATATATATATATATATATATACGGTATATATTTGTGTAATTACTGCAAGGCGAGTAGCGAGGCATTTATTTGCCGTTGTACTAATACAATGCAAATGAATTTTTTAAATAATTAAATTCACATATATTCTAACAGAGATAACAAGTTACAATGAAATAAAAATTAAATATTATTTCAACTTAACTCCTATATTTTTCAACAACTACATACACATTACCACGATAATTTATTGATTTCTATGTAATACGTAAACACACAAACACACGAAGAGATCGACAAAAGGATATAAATTCCAAATAATATCTTAGTATATCGTATATATTTTTCTTAATCCTCTCAATTATTTTTTCTAAATATTCCCAATATACGAACGTGGATGGTTTACACTTTTTTATATGTACAGATTACTGACTGAGCAAATTTGACGACAAACGTTTTTAAGAGCCTTGTAAGTGTTATAGTACAAGTACGAGAGAGGGAGAATACGAGAACTTTGGTGCGTCTTTTAAATGGCCAGTGGAGTTATTATTCCAACGATTCAATTGTTGAATTTGGAACTAGAGAATATATAACATATTTAAACGTTGCTCTAAGTTGTTTAAATCTATGACAGATGCCAGAAACCGTTAAATTGTGGTGGGGCCCGATAATACCTTCCGAACAAATCGATACGCTTTAAATTGAAATTACCTTTGTTATTTAGTTAAACCATTGAGTGAAATTCGAACATTAATATAAAAATGTTAAGTATGCTTTCTGGCAAGAAAGTTTCATAGTTTTATTCGGCATACGACGGAAATGTTTCAAAATTATTTTAGTATCGTCCAAGTATATATTTTTTCTTACAATCTATAAGAGTATACCCAGGCCGTGAGTAAAGTAAAATATTAAATAATTTGTTTATAAAAAAATTTTCCTAACTATGTTTTTTAAACTTTTAAATTGGTATTAAAATGTTCCTAACATATTTCCTTTCAATTTTTCTTATTGACATATTTCTATTAAATGAAACTACGTGATATAGTATTATTTCTATTTTCTTTAAGTTCTTTACCACCATCTAGGTTTCGTTGTATTACAAGATCTTCAGGTGAGCTATTAGCAAAGATTTTTTTATGTAAATAGGCAGTGTTGGTAGCAGGATAGTAACGTGATTAGATATATAGGTAAATGGCACATATAGTTAAGACATATTATCAAAACCGCTTTAAAGCTACTAATTAATTTTATTGAAATCAAAATAAAAAACAGATCTGTTTTTCATTTGATCCATAATTATTTTGTTTGTGAAAATGTATTTACGTTCCTTTCAATATCGTAAATACATGGAATTTTTTTTTTCTTTAGGCGGGCCACATTTTGTATTCATAATATTTACATTATTAAGGACACAAATTTAATAATCACACGCATTTTAGTTGTTTACTATTAAATAAATATATTTTTAATTAAGCACAGCTTAGTGATAAAAATGGAACCCTTTTAGATGAGTTAGGATCATCTCCCTGTGCCTGTCACTTTTGTACTTCCTACATTTTGACATCTATCTGCCTGAAATATTGCAAGTGGATGCTTCAGAATGAGATATAGAAAGAAAGTCAATTTATCTATCACGTCCTATCGGGTGGAGTATTATTAGATCGGTCTTTTAAAATTATATTATGCCTCTTTTTGATTTCTGTCTGCAAAAATTTTGAGCTTCAAAATGAAATATTTCATCGTTTCTCTATTTTTTTAAACATTGTTGTGAAAAATCTGCAAAAATTTCAAATTTTGATTAGAACTTGAAAAAAAATTATTCCCAATTATTCACATAAACAAATTTAGGAGTTATTGACAACTAAGGATTTCTAGTTTGTGTTTATTTTGAAGTACATAAAACATTTTCTCGTCAATCAATCTGTCTTCATACGTTTCCATCAAATTTAATAAAATAAATAAAATTTAATATAATAAAATAAAGTTTTGTATAAAATTTAGTTATGGGTCATCAGTCAACTTCATACCATTTTTTATTATATAAAGTCATGTATAATTTATATTGTAACTAAATATGAGATTATCACATAATAAAGAGCGCACTCGTTACCTTACGTAAGCAACTACCTTAGGGAAGTAAATCATTATTAAAATTTTTGATATAAGTAAATTAAAAATTATTTTCACACTTTTCGGTAGATTTTTTGACATAATTTGTAATTAACATTTTTAATTTGATAATCGATTATTCCGTACATATTAGTTACTGCAGTGTTATTTTTACCCATGCTATATATTTAGGTATTTTTGCCCACGCTATATATTTTTAGTTTCAAAATATTTATGTAAAGTTTAAAAATTTACAACTTGGCCAAAGTTTGTACGTGTAAAATGCAGGTAGAATTATCAGTTCACTTTTATACAGGAAGGAAAATTCGTATAGTTGTTTTCAATGATTTTCTTGAGTTAGTTATATTTCCACATAATTTTTTCTGTCACATTGAAGTGAGGTTTATAATCAGTATCTAAATTCGAGGCCTATAACAAGTATCTAAAAAGCAGTGTCAAGTGTAATAGGTACAATTTCTTTTTCTACGTTTATATGTTCTTTTTTCAGAACCAATTTCAGCAACGTTAAAATCTTTCTTCCTTCTGTCTTTTTTCTGCTCATAATTTTTTGTTTGTTAAATTGTTTACAATGAAATAAAACGACGTGATGTAGTATTATTTCTACTTTATTTAAATTATTTTCCACGACCAAGATTTCTTTGTATTAAAACATTTTCAGGTAGGCAATTAGCGAAGACAAGTAGCAAAGATCCTTGCTAATTGCCCACTTAAAGATGTTGTAACACAATGAAAAGGGGTTGTGGTAAGAACGGGGTAGTTGCAAAGAACCTAAAGAAAGCAGAAATAATACTAAATCACGTAATTTCATTTAATTTTGAAAAATTACTTTCTACAGAATTAATGTTAAAAATGTATATCTACAAATTAACGAAACAATTTCCAAAATGAAAATTCCATAAGAAAATGCCAAATATCAAAACGTTATGGGAAATTCACAATATAACAAATAATTGCACTTAAAACGGTAAATATTTCCCTTTTCAAAAATATTCTAGTTAAACAAAATTACTTAGACGATTCAATGGTTTATTTAGATATGAAGAAATAAGCGACGAATGAAATAAATTGGTATAAAAGTGCAAAAATAGTGCAATGCATAAAATGCCTCTAACGATCTGTTGAAAATTCAATTGATTGAGTCAATATGATGAATACTTACAGATAATTTCTGCGATAATTAACACAATTTATTTGCGAACCTCATTCACAAAAATTTCAATGTGCCGGGACTAAATAAAGACAGTGTTGCAATTGATGCATGCCATTATTTGCATTTAATATAGTTGTACCCATTGACTGGTTCATTAGCGATGTTATTGGATCCCTTCATCAGCAATAAATATATTTGGAAGTAAAATATAAAACAAAACGTCGAGTGTTCGTTAATGAGGTATTTGAAGTGGTCTATATTGAACGCTATTATCGAAATAAGCTAATATTGAAATTATACTACTTTTAACGCTGATGAATCGAATATTACTTATGGTGGCGGAGTATTAAACAAAAGCGTCACAAAAGCGTAACAAAGCGTCACTAAACCTAAACATTTAACTACTTAAATATTCGCTCCTCTATTTTTGTGTGATACATGAGAATCTGCTGCGACTTATCGCGGTCGCTTCAATAGGTGGAAGGATGCACTTATGTGGAAGGTACGCGCTCTAAGCCATTTAATCGTTATTAATCTAATGAATATAAAAACTTGGGATACTATGTTCAAAATTATCAGCTTAGTCCGCATGGAATATAGAATGCTAGTGCAGTGTTTACTACGTTTATATTATTTCCTTATGTTAAATGAAAATAATTTGATTAGTTTTAAATCTTGCTGACTAGCCTTCCTCATTCCGTTATTCCGCCCACTCATGCCTAAAACCATCGACGCCCACCATCTCTTTGGCTGTAGTTTTAAATGATTTTGTACTTAATTTTTTTAATCCTCACAACTTTGGAAACGTTTTACATACCATAACGAAAAATTAACTAAACGGATCCAAGGTTTAAATACTCCTACAGGCAGACTGTCAGACAGACAGACACACATATGTACAATATGTGTTTTAACATTAGATTCATATCAGCAATCAAGCAAGTGAACGGAAAAGGCATTATAATTTATTTAAAAACTGAAAATTGGGAAATCGCGGAGATATAATTAAATTTTATTTATTTCTATGAATTAAGATTTCAAAGCTTAATTGCTCAATTAATATTTGAACGTAACTGATGTAATGCTTTATACGCTAGAAATTGTATTTTCAAAGCAGATAGTATTAAATTTGTTGTGGAAAACTAAGGGAATAAAAATAATATAAGTGCTGTAAAACATAGATAAACTAAATATAAGTAGGTTTTGAAATGAAAAAAGAAAATGTAATCCTTATTAGTGATATAAATTTGGTAGACTCTTTTGTTTTTTGTTTGTATAGTATAATTTTTAATATTTAACCATCGCAGGTTCATGAGGGAAATTAAAAATTCTCCTTAAAGCACTAATAGGTGCTTATATTGCTGCTTCGCCTAATTGAACAAGCAATTTCTTCGGTAAATCATGAATAACTTGTAATCATTCTATTTTTACTACTCGAACTGAGAAATAATAAAGAAAAGACAAAATATCAGAGGGTAAACGGTTAGAGAAGGACTTATTTCAAGATTTTATATTAATAAGCCTTAAGTGGAAATGTATGGAAGCAGAATATCTTCCAAGTGGATACAAACAAATTAATTCCAAAAGTTCTGTGGTTTTCAATGTAAATATCCTGAGAGGAAGAGCTGACAACTTTTTGAATGTGCTTTTTGGTAATTTTGACCCCGTAGAGTTTTAAAGAGAAGCATATGTACATGAAAGACACTTTAATCATTTTAAATATGGCATGCAAGTTTATTCAGAATATGGTAGGAAAATGATCATATTTATTTTTAATTAATGCCCTAGAATATTTATCTCATTTTACCAACTAGGTTAGATTCTTTGTGTCGTGTTTAAAGAAAGCAATGCCCAAAACTTCTCTAAATATAAGTTCTGGCACAAGAGTGCCTATTATGAGCCAATATCATATTAAGCACTTTGCAAGTGAAGTGTTTTGCTGACCTTTACCCACTAAGAGCAAAGTTATTCAGAAAAATAAACAAAAGTAAGTTGTTACGTGTTAAGGAAAAAGTTCTCAAGGGTATTTGGGATACAAGATTAAACTCTAATAAACAAAAAGTAGGTATTTACATGTTATATAAACTGCTTATTCATCATTAAGCAACAAAAGTTACCATATTTGAAAAGCTATATTATTTTTAAGGACGATGGTTACGTGAAGTCTGTTAAAAGCTGGTGACAACTAACGTATCCAAGTAAAAATGTATACAGTCATACACTGACAAAAGAAAAGGAAATTTAAAACATTTTGATGTATACAAAATAAAATTTTCCTCTATGTAAATAAAACATATTTCAAACAATTTTTTCTTATTTAATTAGGAGTATACATACGAGTAATTTCGTGAACTATGTTTCTAATTTTGTCACGGCTTGAGCAAAATACGGTTCATTGGCCTAGAAACTAATAAATTCTCTTCAATTGGCCACGAACAAATTGTTTAACCATAAATTAATAAAGGTTGGTATTGAGGAGATGAGGCAGTAGAAATTAATATTAACTTTCTCAATAATCCAAATGCCGGCCACAGATTGTTTAAAGTTAAATATTATATTAAATTAAATTCCAACAATAAAATATCCTTGAAGTTGGTATTCAAACAACTTTCCTTTAAACAGCACACACGCTTTTATGGTTGCTTCTACGAAATTTAAGTAGTTAGATTCAAATAAAGTATTTATGTTAAATGTAGTGTTCAATAAATATAAAAAGAGTAAGATTGAAAAATACATTATTCACAGGCTTTGTGATTTTGCACATTTGTGTAACATTGCAAAAATAATGAATATGGTAACATCGATGGCAATAACAGTTAGTAAAATATATCATTGAAAAGCAATACTAATAGGAAACTCGCAATATGTATACTCAAATCGTTTAAATATTTTTGGTTTAACAGAAAACTTACTCGATCACATTTGGCACATAAGATAGAATAACCTGTACCATATTTTTTGTCTCATAGCTTTATTTTACTTTCCAATTGAACAATGTCAGATTTATGTTCCATTGGTTAAGTCACGTACTAAAATAAACATAATAAGCTCACTTTGCACAAAAACCTTCCATCACCCTCTTGACAAGGGTCACGATCGTCACCCAATTCGGTATCATTGTACTTAAGAAGAAGGGAACATGTCAGGTAAAATAGATTGCTAAGGGGTAATCTTATAATACTTTGATAATAAGGGATTCGGGTTACGGGTAAAATCTATTGGACCTTTACTTCATTATTTCACGGTCGAGATCACAGGTCGAAAATCATTTCAAATAGTGCGCTGATCGCAACATATTGCTACGGAAAGATAGTGGAAACATGACCACAAAGCTCGTGGACACTCAATAACTTTTTTGGACCTTGGAGCACATGGAAATTTGTTTCATAATTCTAATAAGTAATGAGTATTCTAATATTAATAAAGAAAAAACTAAAATCTAAAGCCTAAAATTTAAAGATTGCAGAACTATGTTTCAAGAACTTGAAAAATATCCTGGTCCTTCGCTTTAAAAAAATCTTAAAAAACTAGTTGTTATCAATTTGATAAAATTTTAAGAAAAATCGGTCACTTGCCTTTTCGGTTTCGAACACGTTTAAGCATCGAAATAATTTGTTATTATTTAATTTTACTTATTTTATCTAATTTACTTCCCTCACTTGGCTAAAATAAAATCAGATTATGGTAATTTATGGAAATTTTATTTGAAAAACCTACCATGTCCATATTAACATAATTATATATGCATATCAATGAAGTGTGTGCGGTTTTTTTCATAATTTTGAACTTAGCAGTTTTTGAAATAGGGGAGAGGGGAGGGGTGAGGAAGGAGGTCGTTTGTATATATTTTTTGTTAACGTTATCATTAATAATTCCACAACTGTATTGCATAAAATTGTTAAAAGGGTTTTGCAAATCTAATAATTTAGATTTAACAGACACTCCCCCAAACGAAAAAATTTTTGTTTTGGTTGACAATTTATCTTCTCAAAAATTTGTACATATAGATTTTTGAGTAAATGGCATTATTTTTCCAAAAATATCTCTAAAACTGTTTTCCAAAAATTGTTTTATGATCACTGTGACAAAAAATTAATTTAAGCCTTATGGTATTTTCATAAAAATATTTTCGAACATTTACTTTTAACATTCGACGGTTAATATACTTTAAAACTACAACTATTCCAAATTTCAGTATTCCAAATGTAACGATTCTCAAAAAATTTGTGTAAAAAATGGACCGACGATCTTGTAAGCTAGAATCTTATAAACGTTCGTTTTTTGTCGAATATTTCACAATCTCAGTTTTGAATGTTTAAACATAATTGTAAAATAATGACACCATAATAAAACAATCTCTATTTTTATTTTTTCTAGTTTTTCATTTTAATCTTATATTGACGAATAAAAATTTATTATTCGATAAATTTCCCTACACCTGAAAAAGTTTTTTTTTACTTTACTCTGCTTAACCTTAATAAGCATTTGTTTATGTACTTCCTATTTATTAGAGATATGACACATAAGCGGACAAACCGATTTTTTATTATCATTAAGTGATGTTTCTTAGCAAAATAATGATCATATTTTCTCGAAGTTTTTCTAAACACGTGTATACCGAATCAAAACCAAAAATCAAAATCTTTTCTTAAACTGGTTAATGTTCAACAATTTCGTATTAATTTTGTAATGAACCTTATAATATCCTAATGCAAAGCTGGATTTATTTTACTCTAAACCAATCTTTATAGGAATTATGTACATATATTTTATATAAAAAGAACATTTACAAATAGCTCTCGACTAATTAATAATAACCAACATAATTACAATTTTTCGAAAGAAATTTTTTTTTCAATTCTTATGGAGCCATTAGATATGTCTTTAAAAATAATTATAAGGTTTCTTGAAGCATTTTTTCATAAACAAGAAATAAGAGCCAAGTTTGATATAAATCATAAAAATACGAAGTTCTATATGCACCCGGTTTCGAATTATGTCTATGAAAATACACTTTGGAAGGTTGTTCGCAAAAAAAAAACGAAGCTGTAAAAACCTAGAACGTCGAAAAAAAAATTAAAGTTAGATAAACAAGTTAGGTAGTCATAACTTTTGTGAAAGACTATTATGATTGAATTTTGAAGCCCTAAGTGGCGTTCAGTTTTGACATATGTTCTGTTGAAAAAATATTGATATCTCAAAACTGAATACTACCTACGGCTTAACCTACATTCACGATAAATATAGAACCAAGGTAAATATGTGACAATGGTCGAAAATATATAATCTTTTCGCAAAATTTAAAAGTTCTTCCAAATTTAGGTGATGTGTAATTCAATGTTGTGAAAAATGTATCATCATAATTAATCGTATTGAAAAACACAATTAAAATATCGATACAAATTTTTCGGGTACAAGCGGATCGAAACTAAATATATATTAATAATCGTTTTGATCGTCTCTTGATAGACGCAGAGTCAATATCAAACTTCTTATAAATAATCGGGTAACCAAAGAGTAAGGTGTAATTGAGCAAAATTTTCCTCAAACGATCTTGGAAAGTTTCTCGCATTATTAAATTTGGTAAAACTATTGAGGTTTCTAGTTACTTTAGTCTCTAAATTTTTTATGCACACCAATATTTGGAATAGTTAATATTTATATGTACTTACACATTTTAGAAGAAAATTCGAGGTATTAACAAATTTTATTGGTCGGTTTTCTTTCAGCTTAGCTTTCAGGTATCCCGTTCTTAGCCTTTTGATTGTGGAGGTTATCTCTGGTGAGCAGTTGGGAACTTTCTTCGTGGGCCAGATGGGAGCCTTTGTTTTGCAACAACATTGACGTCGCCAAGTATATTAACTGTTCAGCGTCACATAAATGGGCCTATATATAATTTGTATGTTTTATTATCAACCAATAGTCCTCAGAAATCTATGTTCAGCTGACTGTTGAACTACTCGCAAAGTATTATAAGATTACCCCTTCTACGACTTAGAAGCCTTAGAACTATTATTAAAAACATATTTCATGATGGCAGCTTTTATTATTAAAAACGTATTGAGTGATGGCAGATTTTCTGTTTGTACACCGTTACGTGAGACATTTCAGAAAGTAGGCGAGTTATACTTTGAAGCTGAAGCTAGATTTCTTAATTTAGAGAAAAACTTGTTAAAAATACAAAACAAGTAGCAAGAGTATGAACTATTCATAGAGAAATTCGAGTTATTAGGTAATTTGAGAACGATCAAAAAAATTGCGCTCGGTAATTACCTACCACATTACGATGTTATGCGTGAAGAAAACGAAAGAAAAAAAACTTTCTTCACGTAGTGTTCAATGTTCCAGCTAAACCGACCTCAAGCAAGTACTTTAATGATGTTCAATATATTAATTCGAAATTTCATGGCCTGTTTCTAGATATAATATTCAGATTTAGACAACACGTACATGTTCTACCAACTGATATAAGAAATATATAGTAATATTTCAGAGATGATTCTCAACCCCATATACAACCAATACTGCTAAGTAATGCATCAGGTGTGATCCGTATTTAACAATATCTAATTGTTACCCATTTATGTGTTACAGTTAGACATTGTTAAATACAGAACGACTTCATATCCTTTTATAATTCTACGTTATCTGACATATTTGACTTTAGAAAATTAGGATAAATTTATATCTGAAATTAAACACCATGACTATTATTTCGAAAACCTATTAATTAGAGACTAATGCAAAGTCATACGTATTATAAATATATAGATCCAGTACTAACAAGGTAGCGTTTGTATGTTTTCGATTACATAAATTGCGAACTGATTGAAAATAAATCTTCCAAATTAATGTAATGATATTCCGATCATTATATCTAAATAAACAGTTAAATGTGTTAGGTTTGTTTTGGCTTCCTAACATCAACAAAATTCATGTTATGGTAAAAATATCTAAAACTGAAAAAATCACATTAAACATTTTTGAAGAGTAAATGCAAGATAACTGACCTAGTGGGCCAACTAATTCCTTGCACAATAACCTTATGAACACTTTTAAAGAAACTGCGGCTCTTAAACTCACGTTGGAAAGATCCTGAACCCGAAACCTACAAAAAATCTTGGCGTGGAATTTTTCAAAATCCCCGATATCTCTGTGTCTATACATGTACTGTGTACGTCCTCTATATTAATTGCCGTTCACTGTTTTGTAGATGCTTCACAAGGGCGTACGGTAGTGTATGCGTTACATTAAAATCGGTATAGGTAATTTTTGGTAACGTGATCGTGAAACTGTTCTTCGCAAAAAACGCGAATACCCAAACTAAAACCGATGACTATTCCACGCCTAGTATTATTTTTTTTATGTTTTACATTGTGATGTTTAACGAAAATGAATGCGGTTTTACACATTTATAAGTGATTATCAGCTTTGAGAAAAAGGTTTCCTAGATACATAAAATCATTTGTCTTCAATATTAACAATATATGAATTTACTAGCGGGAAGTGTTAAATATCTACGCCAATGAATCTGGCAGGTTTAGTTGCAAGAAGAGTAGAATCCAGTTCACGGACTTTCATTTTTTGTGGTGGATCGGGCCTTCATTTTTGAGAGAAACTGAATGTTATTTAACCTACTGCCGACTAACTCAAAATGACGGTAAATATTAATGGTAATCAAAATTTTATTCTAATTTTTTATTTAAAAACTATTTAAGTTTATGTAAAATCATTAAAATCATGTGTTTCGATTCGATCTGCGTATAATTCTAAACAAAATAAAATTATACTAAATGTATCTCTATCTCTCAGATCATGATGCTAAAATAGTCATGAAATTGGTTCGGCAAGGTTTATTTTAAAACGAATAAAATTTCTTTGAATATAAAAAAAACACAAATTACCTTTTTATACAGTTTATGGAGGAGTCACTGTTTATCGATTGAGACAACGGACTCAGAGTAGGTGGTCGTCTCTATAACGCTGACTGTGACTACCATAAAAGTCATCCAACTCTCTCTGAGAGCAAGCATTATTTTACGTGGCTATTGATGGAACATATAAAAATACGACTGAAGCCCTTTGATGATTGATTCTAAATTCTTTCATTTCATTTTCATTCTTTGAGTAATAGGATCTTTGATCGAATTGTAGTAAGATACTATATATATGCATGCCTTTAGCTCATGGGTAGCTTATCAGCTGATAGGCTTAGACTATTTTTTTTGTATGTGTCGCAGACTTTCAAGTATGAGTCATCGACTTTGCTGGCGCATCCTAAATAATTAATAAATAAGTAGGGATCAATACCCAGTACGATAATGCACATTATTTCACACGGGCAAAAAATGAATTAAGAAGAATCTTAACTTCATCTACTTTAGCCATAAACACTTTTACTTTAGAAACAAGCATTCAATTTTCCTTTCCAAATTCAACTTTATTAAAAGTACATAATATGCTTAATATTAATAATTTTAGTCTGTTTTTTTAACCATGAAAACGCTTTGGATATAACTTTATCTTTTGTCTTTGTTTTGAGTATAAATCTCCATAGTTCTAATAAAAACTACAGGGTTTATTACGCTGTGCTTATTGCAACTTTCATCTGCTTTGCCATTCACCATTCTCATAATTTTGCAGAAAAAAGAAATATAGAAATGCTGTTCGTCTCTCAGACAGGTAAAGGAAAACCTCAAAAATAATGATTGGGTAGTTTATAATCAATTCACAATTATTTAATTTCTCAGGGTACTTGGAAATTTTATTAAATAACATAATGAATTACTGACATTCTTTCTCAAACATTGACATAAAATATTGTATTTTATGTCGTGTAAACAAAATAAAAGAGTTTTTTCTTAAGGTCAATTCAAAGTTTTATTGGCCTAAGACAAAAATTGCAGTATTATTGTAACTTTAGTGTAGAACGGGTAATCATCAATAAATTTTGCTTCGAATTAGTATTATTATTTGATATATATAATGAAGGTTTAACGTACATTTACAATGTCGTTAAAATTGTGTTACTTTAGATCTCAATTCTTTCATGGCCTTAATTTTTCTTCACAGAGATTTTTTTGTTAGATATCTCTGAGAGCTGGAATCCACTTGTTTGTCTTGCATGTTATGAATAAAACAAGGTGCGTCAAGAAAATCCCGAGGCAATATCTGAGTCACAATAATGAAATATGTCAGCGTCACAATTTACTACTAAATCAATCAACAGCCTATGATGTCACGAAATACGGTTGTTGAACGATTTTGTATACAGCGCAGTAAACTTTTCCGAATTGTAACAAAAATGTATAATCTATGCTGGCAAATAACATATCCACAGCAACGTCTTAAACTTGACAGTCTTCTTTCTCTGTTGCATGTGTGCAATCTACTAGTAGGAATTATCTGGAAAATTTACCTCCAGAAATTACTTATCCGTTTATAATGATTTTTCCTTTTAACCGGAAAAATGAATACAAAATGCTTCTTCTGATAACTATGAAGTTCAAAGCTTTTACTACTTTTAATTGTAGTTATTAGTATTTACGATTAAAAAATATGACTCAATCACAACTATTTTATATTGACGAAGCACAAAGATACGAACGGAAATGAGATTCGTAGTGAAATAAACTTATTAACCGCAAGTAACCGGAACGATACAAACACTGTTTGCATAATACGCATTTCCCTATCAGTCACATTCGTTTAAAAAACTGTCTCGAGTACAATGCATCATTCCGTCGGCCACGTATTTTGTTTGACCCGCTGCCGCCGCCTGCCCACATTGATAACGAAATGCTCGGAACAAATTTTAATCATTTATTATTCTCTCTTCCCTTATTTCACTTCCACAACCGTCTTTTAAATTTTTTAAAAATTTATACGGTGATTCTTATCACATCAACTTCCGTTTTTCTTTTTAAATTGTTTATGGAAAGTAATTGTTTTGGAAGTATTTTCTTCTTCACTTTCATTCTAATAACCCAGCTTCAGGTAAGTCTCTGGCAGACATTATAATTATTTGTTACATTTAATATGATCATTTGTGCTTTAGTGCATTTGTTAAGGTATAGTTAAGGGTAGTTGTGCAGATTGTGCTTCTTGAGTGTTGTGTTTCTTGAGTGCTATTTCTGTTTAACTTGCTTCTTGTCTTATTTTCTCTTTTTTCTTTGTTTTCCGCTGTGTAAGATTTGGCATATTCTATGTTGTTTCTTACGTCGGTAAGAAAATTGGTGATAGTTTATGATCTTATTATTGTTTAATGGCGGTGTAATTGGGTGGCATGCTTCGGGATATACTTTTACATTTTTTTTGTCATTTCGTACACCTTTTCTTGTACTTGATTATTGCTTCATTTAATACGAGTATTGTAATCTGTTATTGCATATTTTGTTCCGTATTTTCTATGTTTCTCAAACTATTTTGTAATTTTTTTTTTGTTCCGATTGATATTTTTATTTGGGTTATAAAATATCCAAATGCAAATATCATGAAAATCAATTTTTTCGTTCTTGATTTGTCTTTTTTATATTAAGTTTCATGCATTTTTTTCCAGTTCTTCGTATGATTTTTTACTTCTGTTACTATGAAAGAAATTAAGTTTTTCACTAAGGTTTGTTTTAAGCGATAACATAATAAGCCAAATAAGGGTAATTTGTAGCGAGACTCTTATTTGGCTTGCGATATTGTACTAGTAGGGTAATTTTTTTATGTTGATAAGTCAATGTTTTCTTTATTTTTTTTTATCGAGGTTCTGTTAATGATAATGAAACGTTTACATGTGATTATTATTGGCAAAGCATTGGCAATAAAAAAAATCTTTTGAATACTAAGATATTTCTATCTACTAATAACTAGAGAGAAATAACTTAGTATAACAGACATTATTTTTATAAGAAAAATTCGAAAACAAACCATTGCTGTGTAAATAAAGAAGCAACCTGTATATGCTATTTGTAGAGTAGCCAGTACCGCCCGCTTGCTAGTTCCTTTATGACCTCGATAATGATTTCTGTCAACTCTGCAGCTGTAATTTCAGTATCAGTCCTGTAATTTTTTCATAGATGGCACAATATTTCTTTTGTTAAATATTTAAAAACTAATTTATCTTTAAGGTTATTAATATTAATTGAATACCTTTTAAAAGGGTGAAAAGCTTTACTACAATAAATTGTTCTTGACAAGATAATAATAAGAAATAAATTAGTTTTTAATAATGTTCTTAATTTTTAACGCTTCTTTCTTAGTTTTTTATACTGTATCACAATATTTCTTATGTAAATTTGTTTTTCAGTTTTTTGGTGGATTGTTTTAACAAGTAAATAAATATTATATCCTTCATACTTATGTTTTTTTAAAGCATCAACCTCTTTTTGAAACGATACTATATTTTAGTTTGGACATGAAATAATATTCAATATTCAACTTACTCATGATCCTCGATAACGTTTACGATTGTCGGTCTAATCCATGGAGCTGTCTGTACAGTTGAACTAATTCTTGTTGATGAAACCGTTCGTAAATGTTGTTAATCATTTTTCAGTCGTAACATTATTTTCTATCTCACAAACATGTATTTTAGTTTAGAAAAGTTCCACTACCCCAATTTTTAAATATTTTGGCAGAAAAACATTTCTACGGTACGCCTCAAGTGAAAAAGAAATGCAGTAGTAAATCAGCGCGTGAATTACGGGGGAGTATCTCGACATGCTGACAATGATTTAACATTTTAGTATGTTTTGCATTGTTTTCTTTTTCTTCTTATTTTATATGTAGCCTTAAACATTCTCACCGATATGTAAAATACATGTAACTTGTTTGTAACAAATTCCACTTCTTTCCCCGGCAAGCAAATTTGTTTATTATACCTATCCGTTACCACTTTAACCGCTAGGTCAATACCTATCGTTGAAATAGTTAAAAAGTAGCGTGGTTCAGAAATTCGTTTTTTTAATAAAAACATTATATGTTGAGAATAACAATAATTTAGACCGCCCGTACATATCGTGCATATACCCATAAATTGACTCATTACAAGGCAATAACATGAGGATTACGATTGCTTATATTTGTAAGTAGCTACTGTGTTATTTTCTTTTGCGGTTTATTTTTTTTTACTCAGAATACAAACTATATTTGTACTACAAAAGATAAATGGAGTATGCATGGTGCATTGCTTTTAAATGGCACCGCTCATTGAAAGTCATTAACTGTACAACAAAGAAATTGTTTATTTCTATTGTAGAGCATTAATAGAGCGTATACAATATGTATCTAAAAAATCTGTTTGCATGTGTATTTTAATAGGTTCCTCTCAAGAAATAGTAGATTATATTAAACCAATTTGTTAAATATTTTTAATTACTAATTTTTTGTAGATGTTTTAGATGCTTTAGTGTTTCGCACGTCAAGAAGAATATATATATATATATATATATATATATATATATATATATATATATATATATATACATATATATATATATATATATATATATATATTATATATATATATACATATATATATATATATATATATATATACATACACTAATGTTTTTGGAAACTGTCATAAAACTTATAAAGTATGTGAATTAGCATATGCCTTAATTGTCAACACACAAAAGTTTAGGGAAGTTCTAGAAGCGAAAAAGTACCCAACATTTTTTAAAAATTTTCTTTCTAATTATACGACTGTATTTAAGATAGTTCAAGAGATATTGAAAAAAATATACACCACCCCTCATCTTCGTAATTGTGAAAGTCAGAATTATGTGCAGCTGTAGCGCTGCTAGAGATATAGTTAAATTTTGCCGGAAAACAGTAGCAATTTTTCTAAATTTTCGATGTTTGAGAAATTGGGGATATTCTTATACTTGTGAATACATATAAGTAATATTTATATGGTGAACAATATGACGATTAGTTTAAAATTTTTGATAGATATTCTGTATAAGCTTAATTATTCAAATATCTCTAAGCACGCATGAAAATCGCGTACCAAATATCAGTGGAACACTCATACGTAAAAAAATTGAGATAAATTTTTTTCCACCTATACTCTTGAATGGTAATTGAAACGATCTGTTAAGAACAGAGTAAAACGTTAATTATCTTATCAGTGAAACACGTTATTTGTACCATCGCATCCTACTAATAATATTACACATTGCAAAACAGGTCTAGTTATAGCGCTTCACCGGTGAGGGACGCGCATTTGCACTACCGCCAGGCAACATATTGCACCGGCCGCACGTGACGTGCATGCGGGTGCAGTTGTGATGCTATGCTCTATCACCATTCACTTCAATTATGTTTGTAAAACATTCCATATTAAAATTGACCCCGATATTTTGATAATGTCAATGAGCAAATTTTATTTAGGGAGTCAGTAAATCAGTCATATTTTAGATGCATAACAAATTTTTCCTGTAGTTTTGGAACGGTGACGTGTTTACACGATATTTTTAAAAGAAAAAAAGGATTGAAGTTCTTATTTCACCTTACTCTTACAGTTTAAGGTAAAATTGAAATTTCGTAAAGTACAATGACACTAATGTGTACCACTGCCATCCAATGCAATATATTTCTGAACTGTCATTAAATATTGCTGCAATTTTCTTAGATGCAATTAGGAAAATTGGTTAGATTTGTTATACGTATTGATTTGCAGTAAACGCTCTAGTAAAAACCACTTGGTAAATTTAGAGAACAGAGACAAATGTGGCAAGGCTCTTACCTGAGATTTTCAGGAGGTGAGTTAAAATTGCCATTTTAATCATCTTCTTGATTAGTAGTTAGTGTTACTGCATTGTGTTAGTTACTGATGTATTATTGTAGTTACTATTTACAAACATAAGAAGCTTATAAAAAAATTCTATCGGAATGCGTGATTATTTTGTGTAAATTTGAAATTTCCATTTTGATGCCGTAATATCACTACTATTGAAACCTTAATATCTTTGCTTTAATTTCGGAATGCGTATATAATCTTTGAATTCATGGTTTCCTTTTTTGTAATATTAGTATCGCATTCTGTGTACTTAACATATTTTTTACTGCAGTAGAGAATAAATTTCTTTTTCTTGTTTTCAAAATTTTACTATTTTTGCTGTGCACTTGGTTCTTTATTCAGTTTGTATTAAGATTTATATGTAGATAAGTTACGACGAGGTGAAATTGTTTAAACCATATAAAAACCTATCGGTATTAAACTTGCTCGAACTGACAATAATTGTTGTGAATCAATCAAATCAAAAACAGTAGAAGATCGTAGAAGCGAATAAATTAATTTTGTGAAATGTACCAAAAAAATTTCTCGATTAAACACACTTTCAAATCAAGAAATGTTTATCAAAATGTAATCACCCATTGCTGAGACATGAAGTCCCAGGCAAGCACACATAGAGCGGGCGTACATTAGAAGACAGCATAAGGGTAAACATTTTGTCGGTGTCAACCGCATACATTTGGCAAGTGGCGGTCGGCCGATAGTTAGTGGTCGACCGACAGCCGGCGGGCAGCCGTAACTAGTAAATGGCAGTATACAATGTACCTTATACTTCTGGGCCATTGTTAAATAAGACTTAAATGTATACAGGAAAAGTTTTTAGTGTGCATCTGCTCTTACTTGCCAAATACAAAATATCGTCTCCTTAATTTTAGAAATACAATATTTGTCAACAATTTTGGATGTCTTTTGTTCACTTATTCCCCTGAAAAAAATGTCGAAGTCTGAAAAACTGCTTGTTTTCAATATCGTTGTATATTTCCGGTAGCCACTCCTTATTGATATAAACTTATGTAATGTTATTATTTGGTTGCCCTTATTTGAAAGTTAATTCTTGACTTGCAAAGCTATCAAACAAACATATTTTACTGATAATTTAATTACTATCCTACTACAAATATTTTCTGATCCTATCCCACCTTTATCTCTATCCCACCTCAAATAATATTATTTCAATTATGACATGCGATAAAACACATCAAACATCCCATTAAGGAACACTTCACGTCCCAAGCGCTATCAAACATATTCATTGCTGATATCGGAATTCACTAACAGTAATAATGAGCTATTCAATGAGGGCAACCCAATTTGACACAAACAATACCGTGCAGCACTTGCGAAGGCTACTTTAATAGAAATTTGCCGTTGTGCTCTTCTCCTCGGATGAGTTTTGTTATAAATTGGATTTATGAATACATTTTGTCTCAAAAATTCATCCCAAGTATCTGCCACCCTGATTCTACACTCAGGGATGACTAGAGCTGATTAACATTTTTTTCTACAGATATTTAGTATACTAGACTACAATATCGTTTCGTACCTTAAATAAAAGAAAACGGAACCCTCGTAAACTCACTTACGTCTCCATCAATCTGAACACCGGTCCATGCGACCGACTGTTACATCCGTTTTTTTCTTGTTGTATAAATTGGATAGTTAGTACAGTGTTGAATTTTATTAAACGGCATATTTCCATAATTAATACTCAGAAATATTTATGTGAAGGGGTAAGTAAAATACCCAACACTTTTTTTAATTTCAAATATCAAATATAAGGTCTAGTTATTCGGATTCCAAAATTTTTTTTCGGAAATGTAAATAAAATAGCTCTAAGGATGTTAAAAATGTTAACTGCAACGTTTGCCTGTATACTACAGCGACGATCGTAAATTTTAAAATTTCTGGGAATTCGCGCTATTATTACGTCTGTTAAATATATGTTAAAACGTATTTACAGAGCAAAAAGTATTATTAATATTTTAAAATTATTTAACAAAATGCTTTATACCCTTTAAGGTTTGTATGTATCTAATTGTGAAGGAAAATTTTATAGCCCAGTTCTACTCGTATTTAGCAAAGAAAATTTATTTACGTTTCTAAAACTATCATAACAAATTCAATGTTTATGAGGACGCAAACATTCGTTACTATTCAATTTTTTACAACTAAATCTATATTTAGTGAAAAGATTAATAATTATAATTAATTACGAAATTTTTTTGAACAACAATTTTATAACGACAGTTTGGAGAAATATTTTTATTACAAACATCCTCCAAAATTATTTCATTATTAAACAGCTAAAGGTCTTCCGTTTTTACTCGAATGTTATGAAATTGGAACCAAAATGATATTTGTTTATCAATTTATATTTCGCTTCAGTATAATAATTCAATAAAACAGACACAAAATATCAAGATTTTATCTAGCTATGTCGAATGAAGAAAAATTTTGTTGCATTCACATACATTTTATTATTAATTAAGGAAAATCAAATAAACATGTTTATATTGGAAAGAAAAATAAACACATTTTAAAAATTAATTATCACTGCATGACTTTGATTTCTATATTACTTTTCCCGTTTAAAACTTTCAGTTCCCTTGTTCCCTCTATAAATTTTTTTGTAAAAATTCATCAATATTCCTTAAAGTATTTTATTTAATATTGTGAAAAAATACAGTTTTGGAATTCCAATGATTTTATTTCAATTGATTTTACACACGATCTAATTTACAATTGCTTTTAATTATCAACCCAAATAGCTCAAATTTTTACGCAGAAGAAGACTGCAAATGCACAATTTCCTGCCTGTAGAATACACAACCGTTTGCTTCTTTCTCTGGTAGATAATTTAAATGATTCAGAAGACCGCTCACAGATCGTTTATTTACTCTTTATATAATAATAAACTGTGGGGAAGTAAAATTGTTTCAATGCCACTTTTATGTTTCGACAATGTAAAAAAAAGTAATCATATAAATATTTTTATCGATTGTCGTATTCGGATTCTTAGAAAACCCCATTTTACGGACGCATCGGACAACAAAAAAATGTTTTGGTCCAATTTTATGCACAGAGGTGTTCCTGGTACGATTTAGTGCCCCAGGGGAGGCATACTATTAATATTATAATTGTAAAAATTCGTATTAGACCATGTGTATATCATAAATATCGCAAATACAAAAAATGTTTGTCATCTAGTGATTCTGAAACCAAGCAAAGAACCATTACTAAATTTGGCGTCCTTATTTTTAGTATAGCAAAATACGCTATAGAGTTCTCCGCAGTGCCGCACATGTGACACATTAGTACCATAAAAAGTTTTTTGGAATATTTGTAACTAAGTCACCTTAAGCGACAAGACAAACTTAGTTCTTCACTGATTTTAATAAATTGATCACTTTTGATAAGAGAAATAATATTATTTATGTAGGAGGAAATACGGTGTTTTTGTTTAATAATAAAATTTTAGTACTGCATATCAACAGATGTCGTAAAGTGTATGTATTAAGGATTTAACACTCTTTATAGATAAGTGTTGTTGTTGGGTTAAAGACAAATCTCATATAAACGAATTTTAACATTTTTTTTACCTAAATATGATATTAGGAGTATTTAAATTTGAGATATAATAATTAATTAAAGATATCCTGATACAAATTGCGATATTCTAAAATAATTGAATTAATTTGAAAGACTAAAGTTTTGTTCAATAAGTTACTTTTCTTCAAACATTTGCGGAAAAGCAATACAGCTTATCAGAAATTTCTCCAAATGTGCCACAAAATTTATTTTAGTACTAAATTATTCCTTTCCAATGTTACAGGCATCGTGCCATTATTTTACTGGTTCTTGGAACCTCATATCATTCATTGACTTGTGATATTATTTTGATGGATATATACTCATTTATTTGAAATAGTACCACCTATAAAGAAATAAAAGACGATACCTTTAAGTTGTGCAATAAAGAGAGTGATTACCTTTTTAACGAAACATTTTTTTTATGAAATTTTGTCTAAATATTGGAAACTTTAGCAAAATGGTTCTCAGATGAAAAAATAGATCAAACCATCGTATATAATTCAAAATGATCACATTTATTAGTTTAATATATTTATTTCATGAAAGTCGCAATTCATCCCTCGCGGAAATCGCTCAAGGGGTGCAAGTTAAGCTGCATCTCTTGATTTTTGTTTAACTGACGCAGTAGAATAACAGAAAAAGAAAAATATTTATTGAAGAAATATATGGTTTCAATTTGTCATAAAATTCTAAAACTGGCTAATAAATCTAAGTCAAGATGCATCCCAAGACTATTATGTCGCGACTGCTTGCAATAAACACATTCGCGGTGTCCGCTACGCTATTTGTTTAATTATAATTGCATTGATCGTTCTTAGCAGAGACATAATATTGTGACACTGTTAATTAAGATGAAATCTTTCTGTCAATTTGAAATATCCCATTCAATTGGGTATTCCAGAAAGCGTTTGCGTGCAGTCAGGTGAAAATGCACAATTGGCAAATTTGCAAGTTACTAATAGTTGATTAGGTTTTAGGGCCCGGTACCCTAAAGGAAAAACGGAAACCTTGTACCTAAAATCCCTCACATGCCTGTCCGTCTATCCGTTACACCATTTTTTCTCAGAAACCGCTAGACGTAGGAACTTGAAGTTTAGTCAAAATAAATTGAGTTCGATTTTAGCGAGACACGTCAGTAACATCGCCATATCATAATCACACATTAATTTTTTAAGTAATAAAATCATACAATTTTAAAACAGATTCAAAATAGTAATCATACTAATGGTAAATACTCGTCATCTAATCTAGTATCAGGCCATTAATCATATAAGTTGTATGTAATAAACTCTAGTCTGGTTCTAATGTGATAAAGCCAGCTTTTAAAAAAATCAGTGAATTAACAGGTTTGTCCGATAATCTGTTCCAGATTTTCATAATAATGCCTCCGCCAAGGAGAACACGAGAGTGCTCTCCTTGGCCGTCGGGATTATTGGTACCTTAACTTTTCAATAAATGTCGGTTTATTGTGATTAAAGCTTTACAAAAATATTTCAAATTTTTAGTATGTTCTCCGATAGCTCCAAATAATTGAATTCCTTTTTTAATATTGC
Organism: Druceiella hillmani; assembly: GCA_039881145.1. Taxonomy (NCBI): domain Eukaryota; kingdom Metazoa; phylum Arthropoda; class Insecta; order Lepidoptera; family Hepialidae; genus Druceiella; species Druceiella hillmani. Next base: position 8,068,539 of record JAYKKI010000090.1, read on the forward strand.
TGTTATTTTTTTGCAGGAACTTCGGGCATATAGATGTGTCAGATATCATTTAATAGATCTTAAAAATGATTTAGAGGCTCTAAAATAACTTTTCTATTAAAGCCAGTAAATTCATTTAAAAGTGTATTCACACAAACATATATGTAATTATATATATAAATATATATATATATATATATATATATATATATACATATACATATATATATATATGTATATATATATATATATATATATGTATACATATATATATATATATATGTATATATATATATATATATACACACGCACATTACATTACTTTTCAAAACTTTTTATAAATTCTTTGTGAGAATCGCATACTTACATTTATGCCGAATACATACCTTTACTGGAAACTTGTGAACTCCTCCATGGCTCCTTGCAACTACGCGAGGAGAAACACACCTTGATAATGTTTTTGGAAATTTTACTTGTGAAGATGGAACATGTCATTTTTTATTCAGCTATACTTCATGTTTCTTATATTTGGAAAATTATGTTCACCGTAAAGTAAAAGGTTATAAATTATTATTAAATTTGCTATTAATTTAAAATTTTACTAATTTTTTTAAATTAAGAGATGTTGATAAGATAACAGAAACTTCTAAAGATGTCGCCCCCAACCGTTTTTACTGTCGAACCATATCTACAAAAATAAAAATATACTTTATTTCACACAAAATAAGTTTAATATTGTTTGGTGCTACGGAACACTTCGCACGCGAGTCCGATTCGCACTTGGCCGTTTTTTCTATTCAATATTATTTCCATAACCTCAGTTTATTGACATCTCTACATAATGTATTTATCAATGTATTTGCTTCTTGTTATTGTTGTCATTGTAAGTCCATCCTATGCCGCCAAATAGAAGATTATTTCAGATTTTTGTAACACGTTCTGTTAATATAGATTGAGTTTTATATTACTGTATAACTGTTTTTGATTCTTTCGGCTGGTCCACAAAAACATTGTGAACTCTTCGGAGTTGTCTGTTAAGACCGGAAGTATTCAAACCTTTGCATGAATATTTTTCGACATAATGATCACTGTGTGGTTGATTAATTAATTTTTTTATAACGTTTCCATACTTTTGCCGTACGTTTCTAATAATAATCCAGAATTAATGTCATATATTTAGTCTTTTCTGTACATCAGTATCATATCGGTATATTTTAAAATAATAAATTCTATCCAATATAAACATCTCTAAAAGTGCTTGGCGATCACAACACTCGAATAGAATGTCTGATACTGATTGACTGTGTTGGTTAACACCAAAGATTTTGGAAAGGCGTTTATGCTGCCACAGTAACAGAAGTCATTGATCGCGTAAACAAAGGTCACTAAATAACAACATGGCCACGACCGTATTTGTAGTGTACTCACTCGGTAAATTACGTATGTATAAGTATCGAATACAATGGATAAGCTAATGGAAGACGCTCTTAGTGGCAGAATGCGTGAAATTACAAAGCTTGTTATAACCCTTTGTAAATACAATTATTACAATACGATTGTGATAAGTGTACCTTGAGTCTTGCCCAGAAAGTTCCGGAACACGATATCATTAAATTTGGAAATAGTCCGGAACAACAAGACACAAGACGTTTCGAGACCCAAAATATAGTTACATTATATGTAAAAGTTACGTAGGATTGCTTTTAATTTACTTTTGGATTCTGGACCTGTAAGTTATTAAAACTTCTCTAATTAAAAGTTTTGTGGAAGATTTGTTTCTTAATTTGTTACCTAGTAATTTATCTTGGGAGAATACACGCGGAACTATTAAAATTTTAAATTAATTAACAATCATAAAATTAGTAAATATTTTGCAACAATATATTGATATTGTGTCTTATATGTATATATCATTACGCAATATTGAGTCAGAAACTTGACAGGTGAGAGGAAGGAAAAGTGGCATTTTTTCATGAAAAATCTTCCTTAATATTTAAATAAATAAATTCCTTTTTCAAAAGCGATCTTACCTTGAACAATTTTCTCGACGCTCCATAATATATACACACGCGTATATTTTATTCAGCTTTATTCCTCAACTTTGTGTAACATGAACTAGGTATATCCTTTGTGTCCAGGATTTCCGTCCTCTTTTCACATACGAACAAAAAGGATTAAAAGTATTGTTAGACGCTGAGTTCCTTCCAAGAAAGACTATTTATCTAATTTCCTTTGATACAGGCATTTCAATAAATTGTTGCGCGGTTTCGCTCTGCAAGTCGTAAAGAGGCATAAATATATATCATTTAACGACGGAGATAAAGCGGTGAACGTAATAGCTGGGAGTGACTTTTTTGTTCATGGAGATGAAGTATGATTTAATTTAAAAATTATAATGTATAAATATCTTTAATTTATTATACGTCTAATTTTAATTTAAACTAATACAATTAACAGAAAAAGAGTAAAATATCCTTAATGTTGTGACATTATATATTGATTGACATACTTAAAAAAAACATTTCTTTTATTTATCTTGTAAATTCGAAAATTATTTTTCATCAAGTATCACGTTCGAAAACTATCTCAATAGTATTCACGTTGTTTCGCAGACATCTAAAGTCTTTCATTAAAAAGCCAACAAATACTTAAGATTACTCACCATTTTATATTCAGTAGTATATTGGAAAGGTAATTTTATATAAATATTTAATTTTAAAGGAACTTTATCCAATTTTTTTATTATTCTATTAAAAACTCTTTAGACAATGAACTCCTTGAATCTAATTTAGTAATAGGGTGTTTCGTGAATCAAAATACATTCGAAATTACGTAATTTCTCTCTTCAATTTATGGCTCGGCAACAGTCGTTGACGGTAAATCAGTTATTAGCTTTTTGTGATTTATTAAATCATAAAACGCAAATAACTTTTCAATGAAATGTAATGAAACATCATTGATTTATATGAATATGCAAATATCCCTGTGTATAATTAAAGAGTATAGGCAAAAAATTGTAAATTAATTATATTTCATTTAATATGAATGCAGAGAGAGTTTTCTAATTTCCTCTCTGTTTACAGGTCCGTGAATAGGTACATTGCATGAAATTACTGAAAACTTTTTTTTATTTCTCAAAGGCTGGGAAATAATATACTGCATTGATTTTTTATGGAAACTTTATTTTTTAGTAAATATTTTGTGTGAAAAATATACCCAAGAAAATTTAAAAGAAGTTTTCTCCGTAATACAATTACAATTCAAAAAAAATTACATTTCTCGGTATTACATGTATGCATCAGAACGTTGAAAAGTGAATGAAAAAGCATCGCTCTATTAACGATCCTCACACGATGGACTATCAACTACTTGATGCTGCGATTTCCTAAGGCGGTGGTCGTTGTTTAATGGTTGTAATATGACGGCGAATGATGTCATTGAAACGTTTCTTTTAAAAAGTAAACGGGAACATTAATTAGAAATTATTGACTAACACCCTTATTTTAAATAGCGGTCAAGCCTAGGGACTATGGTGTTCCATAAATAAATAAATCACTAAATATACCTTCGTTGTATGATTATAGTAATATTAAGTTTTTTAATTTGGAGTCCTTCGTTTAAAATATCGTCCCGTACTTACCACTTTCTTTAATATTAAATTTCTCTCAAATCTACACAATAGTCTCTCCTCCTTACGTTCCACTCCCTCTCTCTCAATATTGAATACACTTCAATTTATATTTAAACACTTGGATAGTTTGAGAAATGGAGTCATATTTTTACGAATGGTTGTCTTTATGTCCAAAGACCGTGCAAGCAGCCTCTGTTTCAATGATTGTTTGCGTTGACAGTTTGAGTTAGTAACTAGTTGCGGATATAAAACTCGTAGAGTCTGTACAGTTACTTTTATATTTTATTAATAGACCTAATTCGTGGATAAACTCGACTTTTGTTTCTAAGTCGACAGCAGTAATGACATTATTCAGAAATGTAGCTAAATATTTTTACCCGACAATTGTTTAGTATGGTCTAAATATTATAATGAGCAATTGAAGGAGTGAATAAAATGTTATCTAAATTAAAAATGAATGAAAGGAAAAGTAATATTTTAATATTTGATATGGAAAATGCAAACAAAATTAATTTACGTGTAATTTATTGTTCGTTGCTCTTATTTAATAATAACAAACTTTTAAATCTATTAAATTATATACAAAATTAAAGGAAATACAATAGTAATTGTGTTATATTCGCAATTTAAAGATTAAATACGGGAATTGTTCCCGAACCGTAACTTACGTAGAATTTATTAAATCTAAAGTATAATTTATTGTCATACATACTACTTAAAGCTTTATTAGAATAACGTTATGTTGTGTTGGCACCAGATCTGTTATGTAAAATAAAAGTCATTGATATTGATCCTGTCTTAGTATGAGTTACTAATTGAAGTATTTCGACCCCCGTTCAACCTTTTTTTTAGGTATACTCTCAATAATGCAAAGTAAACAAATACGTTTTAGAATTATATTTCTTTTCCAAAAGTCACCCAATTACGTTTGTAGGCGAAACAAGTTGCATTTGAAACATTGCGTAATAAATCGATAACATATATTAATAAAATATAAATAAATAATGGAATTCAAGCATTTAGAAAAATAATTATTACGTAAATAATTCGGAAATCAAAAGTAAAATAATAGTACGTTCCTCAACATTCTATTTATTAATTTTTAACATCAAAATATTGTTTCTTCAGTTTTAATTAGACTTTGATGGTTACTATAATTTTTTGAAAACGCTTTATCAGGTATCTTTACTAAAATACCTATACAAAATAGATAGATTTTGTGTAAAAGAATGCAATGTAAATTTCGGAAAGACATTTTCTTAACAATGTCATATAACGACTTCATATGTGTATTTACTTCATCGAATTATTTTTTTCCCCTTAGTTTGAAATATTTTCCACATATTATAGATTATCAGATAGATTTCATTCCTGATTTTCATTCAAAAGTTGCAGACAAATATATAACCATGCTGCCATTTTGATCTACGCTTTCGCTTTTACTACTTTTGTTTAAATAGAAAAAATTATTATATGAGACAATCTACATAATTTACTACAAATTTAATATTAATCTAATTTAACCAAATGCTACTCCCCGGTACTTCAATACGACGAATCCACCTCTTATTTGATAACAGCGTCGTTTGTTAACTCGTAATACAATTTGTGATTCAACAAATTCAAAGAGCCTCTTTCAGCAATCACTTCCTTAAATATAAGCAACGAATCTTCGGTTAGAATGTCTCCAAGCAAGGGATGCTTTGCATTTTCGCGTTTCAATTCAAAGACATATTAATAAGAATAATTATTAACCGGTAATTATGACCGTGGAAAATGCATAACGAAGAATTTTTGAGATTAAATTTCGGCATAATATGTATGACACTCATCTTGTAATAGAATTCAGGAAATATAAAATATTTTCAATATCTACTTTAAGATAATTTATATATAGAAAGAAAATGTAAACATGTTAGCTTCTTTAGTGGCGTTACTGTGAAATTATATTGTTAATAGTTTTATGTAAAAACTACTAATATACAGAAAGTTGTTCTGTGAAATAAAAGAAGTATAATTTTAAATCTCAGACTAATCACTTAAGCTGTGAAATGTTTCAGTAATAACATTTGAAAACAAAACACTACTATTAATCCGTGCCGTACTATTACCATATTGTTTCCTCCTTCCTAAGTTTCCGTTATTGCTAGAGCATCTTATAAAATTATTTCGTTATAGGCATCGGTCTGTCTTTTTTTTTATTTATCACAGCTTTATAAGAATCAGATTAAAAATTTTATGCGAAAAAAGCCCGATTAAAAAAGCATATACTTTTTCTTCAAACATTTTACTGCTTTCAATGTTATTACGAATTAAAATTTTTACTTTAAAAATCATATTTCTACGATTTTGCATTATGTTGACAATACTATTAAATAAAATGGATCACAGTAATAATTCAGTAGGTACTAACAATTATTTGTATATGATGGCGCGTCATTATATATTGGTATAATGTGGCGCGATTCTAAAATGTCGAGACAAATAGTAAAGTTTGCTTTTAAAAGACTACAGCCATTGAAGTTTTGGCACTGATTGATAGCATTTGATTTGTGATATTAAATATTACTACAAATGTGTTTACGAAGATAATATCAAACTAGTCTAATATTTTAGTTGCTTTTCATTGTTATTTTGAAAACAAGCAAATATGAGTTCATATTAATTGTTTTTGTGACTTGTTTGAGCAAATTGCGGTTATTATAAACTATTACGTATATAATGGAAATTGCCTACGGCCGTATAATTAGAGACGACATTTGAATAATTTTGTTACAAAAACTCCACGATTAATTTTTAAAATATTAAAAGTAATATATTGATGCACAGGGCATTTACACAAAAAACTAAATATTGTAGTAACAAAATGAATTGAAAAGTTAGGTTTACAAATATATGTTTACGATTTGAGTACAAACTTTGTAACTCAAATCGTAAATGAACAAAAAATATTTGAACAATATTGAACCTTTCTATTGTAAATGGCATCGATTCTTTGAAAACAATTACATCAATAATGATGCAGGAAGAAACATCATTGTGTGAACACCATGTATACACAAGAACTTTAAGTCAAAGCTCGTAAGAGACAACATAAGGAGATGATATTAATTATAACTTCATTATTATGGTTAACAATTCCAATAGTTAAGCAGAACAAATGTTCTGGGCCACGACCTTCATGCCACACGTGTTACATGTTGCTGGTGGTCTTGCAAGGAGAGGTATATATATGTACGAAGGAAATTCTTTAGTTGCGATTTAATGTCGCATAATTACAAACAGGATACTTGCAGGATAAACGATGGCAAGCCGCTGTGATTATCTGCAATTTATTGTGCGTAAATACTAATGTTGCTATTCAAATTTTACAAATATTATAAAATTGGAAAACTTAAAAAGTAAACATTTAATTTCCATACATAAATGTTGTTTCAGTTAAAATAATTTTTTCCGGAAGAAGATGATATTAAATATTCAAAAAACTGTCGTAAAATATATTAGTCATGGGCCAATGTTTTTCCATAAAAACTAAACCGAGATTTGGTGGCTATCAAGATTGGTAGCCTAACGATCAAAACTCCCTCAAGATTGCACTCGCCCTATCGTTCAGTAACACGAAATACCACACCGCAATGGCATTCCTTTTGGGAGAGATTATAAATTTTTTGACAATACAATACACGTTAAATACGTTAGTAAATATTTTTTAACATATTTTTGATTCTATTACGTATTATGTTTCCATACTACAACTACATAATTCCATGGTTGTTCAGTTAATGTTTATATGAAACCATCTGATCAGGAGATACAAGGACAATTTATTTCCACTTGCATATCTTTATTTATGGTGTTGCTTGATGGTTTAGAATAATATCACCTGTTCGTCATAAACCGGTATCAGTTTAGACTTACTCAATTAAGTAATGCAAATTTCTTAAGAAATGCATTTTTTTATTGCCAGTTACAATTTTTTTTACTGTGTATATAATATCCGCTTCAAGCAAGAAATTGGAAGCATAATTTTTTCCTCTTAAATGTTGATTTAAATATATATTGTATACATAAAATATTTAATATTAAAAATTTCATTAGAATTGCTCGGTGGCATTATTACGGAATTAAATTTTCACAATATGCTATGAAATAAGCCATAATCAAATACATAACAAATTAAGGAAAACTCGTTGTAATTCTTTGAAATTTTTAAAGTCACGTGTAATAAGTATACTGATAACCAGTAATTTTTTTCAACGTAGTAGTAAAATTTGAGTTCATGTTTTGATTAAAATGTTTTTTAAAATACACCTGACTCGTCACATTACGGGGAGTAAATAAGTAAAAAATATTCATTCATGAAAGCATGAAATCTCAAAAAATGGGTGTATTCATTTATCGTCTTTATACATTAAGTTTTTCCCGTTTTGTGAGATACCAATTATTTCGATCACTTAGTCCGATCTCTCAGTTTTACCATTAGAATTAGTTGCGCATTAATGTCCTTCAGTTTTGTCCCTAATCGCAATATTTCGTCACTTTAAATTGCATGCACAGCTGGAGATCATCTAAAACTAAAATATATGCTAAACATTTAGTAATATAATTGTTTCTCCGTACAGATGTTTATATTTGATTATAATTACAAAAATGCGGCAATTAAGAGATTTTAAAATGTATGTTAACAAATGCACATTTGGTAGTATTTTCTTCGTGATGGCGCTATATATTTGTGAGCCAGTCTCGCGGAAATAATTAAACTTTTGTTTAGTCTTTCGTATTTTCGTTTGAAGACAAATGACTAACAATTTCAACACCCTAATTTGTGTTGCTAAATGGCATATTTTCAATTAAAACAATAAATTTAATTTTTTGCCAACATGTCGTGCGTTCAACACATGCCACTATGAAATATTTTATGGCGAGTAGTATTTACGCACAGAAACTGATGAGAAATTGAGAGTAAGGGGTAAATAAAAACTTTAGTAGTAGTTTTTTTTTCAAATCACTATTAAGATACTTAATTAATAATTATATAATACATAATTAATTCCCATAGAATCCAGGTTATAAGTTACAATGAAAAAGTGAGACGTTATAGTTATAATTTGTTTCGGCTTGTGTCTGGTATTCTATACGGCCTCGACAGGAATAATTGTCACATAAAACAGTGATCCAATTTGAATCTCAATGTTAGGTCAAATACAGATAGATTTTCGTTTTTGGTGTAAGTTTTGAGGAGCGAGAAGTGGATGAAAAACATTTCGGAATGAACTTTATTACAGCGTGTCACGTGAATCGGGGCTTTCGTGCTTCGATTAAAATGTAATTGCTTTATTTATCGTAAGTCATCACTAATATTACCTATTTAGTCCACTATGTATTTAATAAAACTCAATATAATTAAATAGGAGACATATGTTTATTATTCATTATTGTCAATATCTCAAAACCTACGCAATATTAAATCATTGTCATGGTTATTCTACAACCTTTACATGATCTCTTAAAAATGCTGTTTTTTCGTAATGTTATGTTTAATTGTTACGGAATTATAACTGGAGAAAAATTATTGCCTATTGTCAGTATATCTTTGAAAATACACCATTTAAAATTAAAACAAAAAAATTTAGACCCACATAAATGACTATTGCAGACGATATCTCACATTATATGTGGAAACGTAATTTTCTTAATTTTTTCAAATTCAAATTTAATTTTTCCTCCCCCGTGAAGTTTCTATATAAAGATTTTTGAGTTTATACGATAGTATGCTTTTTTATATGTTGAAGTTTTAAATTCCAAATTTCTGCGTCGTAGGGTGGTTAAGAAATATGGCATTGGCAAACGGACACAAAAGTGAACTTCAGTTTTTCCTATTGAGGTACGGAACAATAAAACCAATTTACAGGAATAATTTGACCAAAGCAACACAATATAATTACCTCTTCGATTATTTTTGCCTCCTTACTATTATTTGTGTATTTTCACCCATACTCAATTTTACTCAAGGTAGATGTGACCAGCGAAGTCATTTTATTTTTGGTCTTGTAATTTTTTTTTTAAACCTAACTTGTGCCCTACGACGTATAACTTTTTCAGATCATCGTTTGCACGTACAACATAATGAGATTTAAAGATACATGAATCTCTTCTCAATTCACAAAATTAAAATATCTACAATGTATTTTTTAACAAATTAAAATGAAAACAATACATAATGTTGACAATGAGATTTGACGAAAAACAGAATAATATTTCATTATTGATATAAATTCCTCATAAAAATATATGTAAAATAATTGGAGTCTTCTTTTTAATACTCCCATTATTAAACTAATAATTATGATCTAAAATTAACACTGTTTACACGAACACAATAGACCGGAATGTGAAGACGCATCATATCTAATCGGTAAGAAGTTCACAAATATTTCGACACGAGTTTTTATCGCATATAGAATCTTTATATTTTAAAATAATTTGTGATACGAGACGATTAAGGCTTAAGGATAAAAATAAGAAATATCCTGTAATTCTAACTCATACATATAAAGGAAATTTTCATTATCTTATTACCACTAGATATTAAATGAATCTTTTTCAATAAAACATAACACGGTAAATAAAAAATAACGTAAATATCCTCTCACAAATCTTCTTTTCAAAACAACTTTGATTACAGGCGAGAACGAGAATTTCCAGTCAAGTATTCTCAACGTCTTCCGAAAGGACTTACATCTAAGAAAGGAAAGGTTGCTTACATCTAAGAAATTGATTGGGAAAATAGGGCGCATTCGAATGTACTTTTGTCGAGGCAAATTATATTACAAGTTTACAACGAACACTGAATCAAACGCTTTGTTTAGCCGTTAAATACATGAGGGGCGGGTTTTGTGAAACGACTATGATGACCCGCAATGCGATTGTTACTTTTGTATATTTAGTTTATGCTTTATATTGCGTGATATATCGTGCAAAATACGAGAGAAAAGTCTTAAATTTGAAGCATAGTTTCAAGGAGTAGCCCAAGGACATTCACGGTAGCCAGCGAAAATAACACGTTTTATCATTTTATGTATGAAAGAAAGTGTCACTAAAACCGCAAAATGGCCAGCTAGTTATAAAGATAAATAACATGTATCGTGTTCTAGTGACACTAAATGGAGAGAGTAAATATCTTGACGTGAATCTTGGCTATGGCTGTGTTAACTACCTGAATTAATGTTATATTTTGTTGAGTGTCTTAAAATAGAATAACATTTAATTTCATGTATCACTCTTCAAAATCTCAAAATAAATAAAGTTGAATTTATAATATATAGGAAATATGAAATATTGAGTTCAAATGAAATATATATAGAGTATGAAATAAATGTGAAAGAATGATTAAAGTTTAGGATGGGTGTAAGGGTTTTGTTTAATTATTATACTCACACTGGAGATTAATTGAATATATATAAATATCCATATATATATATATATATATATATATATATATATATATATATATATATATATATATGTATATATATATATATATTTATATATATATATATATTTATATATATATATATAAATGTACCAATTGTGTACATTAAAGTTTGTAAATAAATAAATTTGAATATTGTTCCCCATGGTTATTGAACAAAACGAGATGATTGCAATGCGGCGAGATATATTGCTGATACGGAATATTGCAATCCGTCATCTCTTTCTATTCAATAGAAGGGCGATATTGGGATGTACGTTTTAGATTAACTACTAAAATAGACATTTAAATCAAATTGTGTTGATGAAGTGATTGATTGCAAATACTTTAAATAAGATTGCGTGTTAAGCGTAACACTGGCTAAAGTAAGGTCGAGTGACGTTGTGCTCTACAGCAGTAAATTGATTGACGGAAGAACCGACAGTATTCCATTACGAGTCACATATTTGCTGATTTAGAGTATGTTGTATACTGCCGGATACATTTCGGGTTGATTAAGATTAAAGCAATTTTTTTGTCAATTGTCCATCTATTACGCTATTCACATAACGTTGAAGGTCGATATTTCTCTAATTATATTTGATGGTTAAATATAATTTAATCTTAACTTATTCTAATTATTTATTATTCGAAAGAAAATTTATTTATACATCCATCGTCAAAAATACAAACTGGCCCTATTTTGATATTTAAACTGACATTGTTATATTTTTTCAAATTAAGAATTGGGTATTGAATAAAAAGTGGCAACACTAATAATTTATAACTTTATATGTAACGAGCGACTATTAAGTGTACCAAATAAATTAAAAATTAAATTTAAATAAATGCTATTAAAATCATGAAATTTGTTATTATAAATTCGCAACGAAATGCTCAGTGCTCTAAAAATTTGACGTATATCGTTATTTCTCGCAAGCTTATTACAAATAATTTCTATATGAGAAGATTCAAATTAACCCAATATATAACATTCAACTAGCAAATTGAAATGATTTTCTCTATTTTTGGCAACAAGTTATAAATAATGATAATTCAGAAAAAAATGGTGTATTTTATATTGAGTTTTATAGGGTTACTAGCTGTACCCGAGGCCAAAAAAAAATTCGAAAACGTGATTGCAGCGCTGCGTATCGGATCAAGCTGTGAATCTAAACCATTCTGGAATATATATATATATATATATATATATATATATATATATATATATATATATATATATATATATATATATGTATAAAACTAATTTAAATTAGTTGGTTAAAAGAAACGGAGATTTAAATACTGCGTTACTTTAGTAGACCCGTAAAATGTAATAATTCCTTACCCTTTTGCTGTCACAGTTGTCCATATAGCGTGTACTTTATTTTAGAACCGGCAGTTCGGTGATACTTCCTTATATTATAATACAGAAGGTTTTTTGACAAGCAATTGGTCGCCATTTACGTTTTCTAAAAATCTGTGTGCCGAATCACTCAACAGAATGCCAAATGGAACATTCGCGATTAACGCTCCAAATTATCGACTTATCTCGCCTTAATATACACAGCGCTATAATTGTGTTTACATAAACAACACATTTCGAAAGATAAAAGTATATTTTAGTCTTAAATATTCCTTTTCAATGCTTTTATTTTTGATATGGATATTTTTGTTTCCTTTTGTATGGGATTGCGTTTGTAGCGAATCCTTCTTAATCTCATCATTCCTCCTTATTTTGTTCTTATTCGCTACTTTTAAAAACAACATTCGTATCACAGTATACGGATTGTATTAATATGTTTCCCCTCTTTGATGATAGATGACGTCGATTTCTATTTCATGCTGGCTATATTCCCATACGCGTTTAAATTATGTAGGAATTGTATATCAAAGGGCCAATTTCATGGTAATATTAATGGTCCCTGGAGATGGCTAACGTAGTGAGAAATGACATTAGCCTAAATTGTATAAATACCTTGCATCACAAAAAACTAATACATTAATATTTATAAAACATTTTGTAACAGCGATAACTTACTAAACGGCGAACCCTAAATAAAATTAAACTGTTCTTAAATAATAATGTATGAGATAGTTTCTGTGAAGACAATCCGATTTCAATAAATAATGAAATACAAAATCTGTAAATCCTACCAAATGATAGAACTCGAGACAATTTTTATAAGGATCAAGTCAACACGCAGTAACACGTGGTAACCCCCAGAGTGCCACACATGCAAAGCACCGTCACGAGTCGACAGCGACGCAAGGCTCTATCTTGACTTTTATTTATCGCCGTCTCTGTCTTAAGGTCTCTTTACTTTGTATAAAAATACATGTCGCAGTAGCAAATTCATTCAATTATACAGATTTCTACATTTTACATCACATCTCCGTATATTATTTTAAGTTAAGTACCCATTCATAATTGAATGAAACTACGTAATGTAGTATTATTTCTACTTTCTTTAAGTTAAGGTTTCGTTGTATCACAATATCTTCAGGTAGGCTATTAGCAATTGTTTTGCTAATAGCCTACCTGAAGATGTTGTAATACAACAAAACCTAGGTCGTGGTGAAGAACTTAAAATTTAGTAGAAATAATACTACATTACGTAGTTTCAAGAATTTTGTAGAAATTCACTAGAATAATTAATTTCTACAAAGTTAACGTCAAATTTATTCAATATTAAGTACTCATAATACTTGTTATATAATTTCCCGAACATCAAGTGTATTTTTTATAAAAATAATTTCTTAATTAACCAAATAACTTAGAATTATTATATATTAAAATATTAAAATTTTTGTCTTATATATTAGCGAAAAAAAAATTCAGTACTAGTAATAAAAACTAGAGGCAAATGTTAAAATAGGAAATAAAATAAAAAAATCGTGTTCCCTTTAAAGTTAAATTATATTTTTAGATTCACCGTTGTTTACTTTTGGTAACGACGATAGGAGAAACCTATTAAATGTATCTTAAAATTACATGACCATTTCAAAGCAAATTGCAAATTAACGGTGTATGAATTATATTTATTTACATAATATAGCAGGTAAGGGAATATTGGTAGAAATTGCGCAGTGTTGCCGGATTAGATTAATATAATGTTAAAATATAATATTAGTAATCTCCAGAGTATTCAAGTCTGTTCACTAGTAAAGGTTCCGTGTTATGTTCATAAAAATAATTTAATGCATTTTTTTATTTAATTTGTATTCTTCATTATCTTAGATTTTGGGCTACAAGATATTTTGATGACTGAATATTGTTTAATTTTGCAATATTTTTACTTTTTGATTAATTTTTTATTTTTGTTCCGTGTTCCGTGTTATCATTAAAATGAAATAATATTAAATTTGTGTGCGTCTGTTGAAAATTCCAAACGAAAAAAATTTAAAAAATTCCTGTTTTGTATTATTATATTTATGTATTATTGCACCAATATAAGGGTTATCAGCCAAATATATAACTCACTCTCCGCGCAGAAAATATTTAGCTATATAAAATGAACAATTCTTGCGGCAATACGTACCAAATCTATTTATCAAACCGCGAAGGTGAAGTCGCAATTTCGGAAGTTCAGTTAATCCGCATAGCACGCAGTCACTTACCAATAGTTATATAGTATTTTTTAGCCTTTGTAAATTAAAACATTTTTTAAAATTAAAACGTCGTTGAAAATAACAAAACTAAATTCCACGGTGATTTAACTAAGTAACCCATACGAGTGAAGACTTCTACAAAATAATTAGCAAAATATTATTGGAAATATTAAGAGTTAAATAGTAATAATTGTCAAAATTAAATAGAAATTAAGGCTTGCTGAAATTTTCATAAGTTGCTTATAAATTTAATTTCTATTTTCAATGCTGTGTTCCATTATCGGTATCACGGTAATAAGAAGTGCGCACTCCTATCTATTCACTTATCCGCAATGAATCGTTAAGTCATATTCAAAGTGTAAAATAAGAATGTTTTAAACAATTAGCTTTCTTTAAGAAGAAATTATAAAATTATTGATGATATCGTGAGTTCTTTCGTTAGCATCGCAAGCGGTGAGTAAATGTATGCGCGTAGAAACATTGGTGACAGCGCTGCGAAAAAGAAATATTTTTCCATCTTTAAAAAAGGTGGAAATTAATCAATTGTTTGACGGCGTTGACAGTTTGATATCTGTGTCGTTTAAAATACTGTATATATTTATTACGGGCGAAAGAAATAAACTTATTCGAAAGAAAATGTCTGCGGCATTGTTTTGATTTTCAAAAAGGTAAAAGTTCGAAATATTAATTGGAAAAATGTTATTAGTCTAGAATAACGTACAGTTAAAAAAAAATAACACAACTCTTCATTTGTTATACTTTGGAGTAAACTATATGCCAACCATTTCATGTCGTATATTTTAGGGCTTGGCAATCACGGTAAGTTTAAAAACATAGACGAATGAGTCACATATAAACTTATTAAATAAGAAGATATAATAAAATCCCTTTTACATCCAATATCATCTGCCTTTAAGTAGTATAAATAGTGAATATTTTAAGGGCCTATAATAAGTAAATAAAAACAAATCTACCTCATGTGTTTTTAACAATTTAATTATTGACAAAGTTTCATGACGTGCTCATTGTAAACGCCTGAAACATGACCGTGTAAGCGTATCAAACGAGATTCTGGCGTAGTGTCGAACGGGTTTGTGCCTCACAACAACAAATTCATCGAAGGGCCAATCGGCAATCATCAGTTACTAGTCACGTATTTCCTTATTTATTTGCAACATGTCGTATACTGCTCGATACATTCCGGGCTGATTAAGAATAAGGCAAATTGTTTAACGGTCGATTTTACGGTCGATATGTCTAAATTATATTTGATGGCGACGAATAATTTATTGCTATTGTATTTAAATTATTTATAATACAAAACAAAATTGTATAGGTGGGGACAGATAAAAGTAAATATACAATTTAACGTATTAAATTCATGTGAAAAATTTGTAATGTTTTCGCTAAAGGTTAGTGCACAGTGACTTTAGATTGGTCTAAACAAAACTAATTTTACAAAGAATCATTTTAAAGATTTTGATGTCGAGACCTGTAAAAATTATACGTATTTACAAATCAAAGATAAACCCATGTGTTAATTTTATTAGTCATCTCAACTTAACTGTGTAATGATTTTCACTGGACTTTTTAATTTTATCTCCATGAAATTAAGAAAACCCAAGGGTATAATGCTTATTTCCTAACAGTTGGCTTATCGCTTCTAAGCAATGTTCCACTTAAAAAAGTTGGTTTCGTACTCATCCCTAAAATGATATTACGGATGTGAAGCTTCTTCAGGGCGCGATGACAGTAAAATGTTAAGGTTCGTCCTTTTTCGTGCAACGTTGAGGTGCAAGGTTTGAATGTGACGAATGACCGCAAGAACGAAGAATAGGTACTTATTTAGTCACTGGAAGATAGATGGTCACGATAGAATAATGCAAGTGTACACATGCGCGAAAACAAACAAAAATGGCGCTCAATACTGCGATCAGCTGTTTTGTATGGTATGTATTACAAAAGTCAACTGTCCAAATTTTATGGACGAAAACAAACAAAAATGTCGTTCACTACTGCTATTAGCTGTTTTTTTATGTTAAGTATGTCAAAAGAAGACTGTCAAAATTTTGTAGATTTATTTTTCAATTTATGATTGATTTATTACTAATTTTGCATATACTAGGTGAATAACAAGATCAAGTCTAACTCATATATATTTCATCTATTTATAATTCTGCTACGAACCCGCACAGATAGTGTTAAATATTAATATTCCTCAACGTATTTTGTTTACGACTTAATATAATAACATTTATTCAAATTTAGTTTTTCCGTTTAAATAGAAAAAGTAATCTTCAAAGGAAAAAGTTCTTTAGTACGAAATAAACTTGTAATAATTTTTTATGTGATTTTCAAAAATACAGCCCGTATACGATTTTTCCTTCGACATAAAATTATCACACCATGTATTTAAGATTTGTTAGATAGAATAAGGGAGAGATTCTTGAATAATTAATTATCTGTAATGTCAGACCTTTTTTACTTAGATTGCCATAATACCAATTTTTTTTAAAGTTATAATATAAGTATAATTTTTTATAGAAGGGTAATAACATATATTTATGTAGGGCAGTGGTGGTCTTGGCTATGTGACGGAATGGTAGTCGAGTATTACAAAAGGCAGATGCTTAAACTGTGACCACTTTATGAAAGCAGCGAGTTATGTATCGTAGAAAAAAAGGTTTGCAGTGTATACAAGAAGGTGTATGTTCAGATTGAAGTGAATTCTTATATTTTATAAGTGTTAGGCCAATCTTCTGTGTGTAGTGTGTGTTTTTGATCCAGTGACTTCTGTATAGTTTAACGAAATTGGACAGGGATCTCATATTATCTCGATTCAAATTTGACTTTGGCAAAAATGTACCATCTCGAACTGCCATTTTATAAATTTTAAAAGAATCTATGTTTTAATAATTTGGAATGCATAATCGAATAAAAAAAGTGTTAAAGAATACATCGCAAAGATTTAAATAGTATTCTTTGAAATTCTACATACTAGTCCCAATATCGGTGAAGAATTTTGGAAATAAAGCAAAATTGATTGCGGTATCAATATATATTACGGATAAATAGCATTTTAGAACATTTCAAGTTTTTGACACGAGTTTTTTTAAAAATAAGAAGAAAGAAATATGTTTTGAAAATGTACAGTATGGTATGAAATTAAAGTGGAAATAAGGTCTTTACTATTAAAAAGCAGTCATTTTTTTTTTAAATTTACTTTCTTAATTCCTGATCCTTCCTTGTCGTTCCTTTACTACATTTTCTATCTTATTGGAAATCGCTACTAAGTTTTTCTGCGACGCAACAATAGTTTAATTTCATTTAAATTAGAAATATAATTTTGTGTTGTAATCATTTTTAATTTGCATGAAGCATTTACGGAACTAATTTAAATATTTTTCCCCATCATTATGCTAGAGTTTTTATTAGTAATTTTTGGTGGGTATAAATAATGCAGTTACTTAGTTGTTACCAACAATACATTTACTAAATAAGCATGAATAATCCAGTTACATAGTAGGTATAACTAATTCAGTTACTTTGTAGGTATAAAAAGTCTTTTACTTAATAAGCATGCACTATTTAGTTACTTTGTAGGTATAATAAGTTCAGGTACTTAGTGTTATGAATATTGCAGTTACTTCGTAATTATTCCAATCATTCAGTTATTTAGTAGTTATAAAAATACATTTACTTAGAGATATAACCAATTTAATTACTTAGTCGGTATAAGCAATATAGTTACTCAGTATGTATGAATATTGCATATTACACAAAACTGTGCTCGTAGACCGTAGGCATCTTTGAAAAATCTCGTTAGATTTGACATTATCGAGTCACTGTAGAGAAAATATTGTTTGTTTATTGATGCAAGTTTTGCGAGTTATTGTTTGTATATTGTTACTCGATCTTTGAACAATGATTTGGACAATTTGCATTTTAATACCGATTCCGAACGGAAATAAAGTTCATAGAATAATGGAACCACCATCTATATTGTTGTCGTTAATATTTCATGTTAGTTAGTAATATTTATACCACAGAAATATAATGTTTTAACTTAAAAGAAATTAGAAGCATACGGTTCACAGCTCACTGCTTTCATCACACCGTCATAATTTAAACACCTGCGTTTTAAAAACTTTAATGAGGCCACCATTACAATATTACAGATTCATAATAATGATCAGAAGATTCATAATAATAATTACACTAAAAGTGACTAATTCACAACTTTATTATTATTTATTGTTTTGAAGGACAGTTCCGGGCGATGAGAAGAGTGGTAAAATACTTTCACAGAGAGAGAGAAAAAAAATGGAAGCGTTATAAAATCTCTTACGTGTCCATCCATCTGTGGCCATATACATTTTTCTCGAAAGCCTTTTGACACCAAAACGTGAAAATGGTTAAAATGTCAAAGTACAATTTAAGCATGTATTGAACAGCTCACGCTCAAAAATACTTATGTATAAAATATCGAGGGGGCAATAAAAATCTAAAAATTTTCGTTATATTTATTGTAGGGTATCAATAGTATGCCCATGATGCATGAAAACTAAACAGATTATTTACAATTTTAAGTGCGATAATTTCAGAAACCTTTGATAAATATGTTCACAAAACATTTCTAAGAAATAAATTCATGTTTCTAACAGAAAAATTGGCAGAGTGATAAATTATATTAATCCATATATATCTTAATAATTAATAGTCGTAAATGTTTATATATAAATCTTTAAAAAGCAATTAAGCACTAAACAAATTTTAAAAGTCTGTAATAGTATCGTTTGAAAGAACCAGTCAAAAAGGCCTCAAAATGTTTTTTTCTTCAGAGGTTTATTGAAAAATAAGTAAGACTTAAAAAATTATTAATATATTATGAATATATTAAAAAGCATCGAATCTAATTAAAATTTAAAAATAAAATTTAGGCAGATTCAATAATTGTTGATCTCATTGCGTTGCATAAAATTAGGAAAGAACTGTGTATATAAATATTTAATTAATATCTAACATCTCATATAACTTGTAGCCATTACTTTAATTCATAACTTGTATCCATTTAGAGTTAATCTGTATAATAAGTTAGACGATATTATTCTCTACTCTATAAACTTCACCCCAAATTTACTATATATTTGTCACCAACCTTCAGTCGCTAAAAGTTCGGAATAAATTATCCATTAAATCTATATCGTTTTGAGCTGCCATTAGCCCCACCCACACATCTGATCTGAAAACGTCATCTTCATCCTAACATTAAATATTTATACCTTAATACTTTATTTAAAAGGTTTCTCATACCCAAATTTTCACTCTTAATCCCGAGTACTTAGGTAGGAAAGGAACCTAACGTAAAATTTAGTATATTTTATGTTGGCATTTTATACTGACCGTTCTCCTAGGACTTTAACTTTTTATTCTATACGGCATAAAAGAGATCAATTTAAGAAGCATAGCTTATTTAAGTATTTTTCCCTAAAATGTCCTTTTATAATCAAAACACAATTACTGACATTGGTACACTGCTTACTACGAAAATTGCTTATTTATCAAATAACAGAAGATTACAATCCACTGGATCCTAAAACTAAAAAGTCAGCTTCTATAAATAGCATAAATATTTGTTTGTAAATAATTGTAATCCTTAATCTATCTGTTCTTTTATCTTTCCTTTTTTCCATTCATTATTCATGTCAATATTACCTCAATATGATCAAATCATATTTCATGTAATTCATTAGTTTTCTATTTAAAGTAGACCGGCGATAATGGCGTTACAGAAAAAGATTATATTTTTAAGAGCTGGTGTTTTTTAGAATATCTAAAACAAAACAATTCAGCGAATGATAACGGGGCAAAACCAAAAAATTAAAAGCAATTTGTAACTATTGTACAAAACAAAAATTATATCTTACAAACTCGCGTAGGTATATTATAGTTGTGACATATCGAGAATTGTAAGTAAGTAATAAAATTTTTTTTTTTTTATTGTATACCCATTGCATTAATTAATTAAAAATATATTAATTACAAAAAGAGATCTATAATACGGAAGGTACAACAAAACAAAATCAGGGATTGGAATCGGGTCGAAAGTTATTTACGATCTTAAAAGTTTCAAAACGGACAAGGATTTATATGAATCTTGAGTTTTGACGACAGAAGTAATTATAACTCGGGATCGTTTTGTAAGTGTTTATTTTTTAATTTACTAGAAAGAGCGAAGTTTCCTCTAAAAAATTGTATCCTTTTTACATTTTTAAAAATAGTTATTATGATCTAAATTTGCCTTTGAAAAATTTCATGCGTCGTTGGTTGGTTAACTATCAAAAGATTATTGATTTTCACAACGATTTGTCTATTAGTTTCATTTTTATAAGAAATTTTCAAGAAAAAATTCCTTTTTTCATGCTCGGTATTGTTCTCGTTTCCGTTTGTCTTTTTGCGTTTATATTCTGCTCTCAGTTGTTCTCAACTGAGAGCAGAATATAGGCGCAACTGTTTTTTTGGTTTAACATTTTTGCAATCGTTTATTTAAAAACAAATTAAAAAGCGAGTTTTATGCTATTTTCATTTTATTAACGATTAAGAACTGAAAGAAACAAAGAGAGGGATAAAGATTCGGGATAATCGGTCACTTCTGCTATTGATACCCTACTGCCAATGTTGTCTGTGTAGCATATGGACTGAAAGAAGATTGTAATAAACGCAATGATATTATATGTTACTTTAAATTTTCCTTCAGATACAGTGTCACGGGTGATTAAATTTTAATTTGTTTTTCATTCGCATTTTTCAGTCGGCCCACCGATTGTTTTTTTGGATTGTATACAGATCATTTTTTATGTTGACGTAGAAAGAAATGTAAACGTTAAAATCTGTTTACACTTAAGCCGATCTGGCCAAGTAGACACCACCCTTATTTGGTCTAAATAGGAACTGAAAAACCAAGCAGTGACGAAAAGAACTCATTGAGATTGCATACGAGAAGGGTTCTATACACATTTAGAATTCAAAACAAGTTTAAACATTAAAGGTTTGTCCGTCTAATTTCCTTTAAAATATTGAAAAATATTAAAATTAATTTTATCTATGTAACCCGTTGCTTATTACGTTATTCGCAGGCGTAAAAAAAATTGTTTCTATTGTTCATGTTCAATATTGGGAAAACGACAGCTTTCAGTCTAATAAAAACGTGGGAGTTAGTTATGTAGATTTAAAATCGATATCTTTGACGATCTTTGACGATCTTGTTATTTTTTGGTTCAAAAATTTTTTTTTAATTTTCAAAAAGTTTTTACTCCACTCAATGTAATAAAACGCGTATAAATAAACGCGATTCGCTCAATGAAAATGCCAAGTATACTTCCAATTGATTTACAATCTTGAAATTTGGGAGGTCTCATAGTACATACAAAGAAAAAAATAAAATAAAACCTTAGTCTGTATTTCTAGGTGGGATTATTATGTGTCAAATTACATTTTTTTGGTATTCCGATTTTATTATATACTTATTAAACTTCACAATAATATGATGTAAATGTACCTGGCCTCAGGGCGCTTATATATTTCCACTTGACGATCTGTTTAGCTAAAGAAGTTTAGTCAATGAAAGATGGACGAGCAAGATCGTAATAAATTTCTTTTTAAACTCAAAGGATTCGAAAATGGACCTTATTTTATTTTAATTCATCTCAGAAAATACTATTTTTACTAATATATTTGTTATTATCAGATTAACGGTTAATAATTAAAATTAATATCCACTATTGATATTATATTCTTAGAAAATTGTTTCTATTGAATATAGAATGTCTTAATTTGCTGATCAAGTCATGGTCTGCAAATCTTCCTATTGTCAATAATGGGATAATGGTTCCTTTAGCTAGTTTATATATTTGTATTAAGTGTGACACTTTCGTCATAATTACTGTTTGAAATAATTGTGTGAACTAATTAGATATACGATTATTTCCAGCAAATTCTTTACTGGTATTCATTGTCCACATTTTCAACGTTTTGGGCAAGTCAACTTAACTCAGCATAATTGTTAATAACGTACTTGCATATAAAATTAAATGGTGAATTTAGTAAGTAAATTAAGTTAAATCTACAAAATGTGGCTATTTGTCATACAAACCGTAAGAGTTGCGGACGGCTCAAACGAGTTGGATATTAAACCAAGTTTATTAGCACCAAACAATGTTTATATGCAACTATTTTTTCTTCAGTTAGATGATTCCCATTATGGTGCATGGTACTTTTAAAAAAATTGTTTTGCATTGCCCAATAAGTTAAGGGTGAAGTTGCTGTTTTATTACAATATTCAAGTCCCCTTTTATTTCATAACTACTCTTATTTTTCTTCAGTACATTATTAGAAAATTTCTTACTTTTTCCAACTTAATTAAACTTTAAGTGAATCTATGAATTGTGAATTATATCGACATTGTTTATTGTAATAAAATGAAAAATATATCCCACCAATAATGAATGTAATAAACATCCTAATTACGGATGGAACATGCACTATGACAACTTCTGTATTTGTAATTTATCAACACAATTTGAGTAAAGTAATTATCTATTTAAATTTAAATTATTGAATATTTTTATGATTAATTTGCGTTAATAAACGTCTTTACCCTACTTCTTTCCTATCCTAACTCTACCTCCTCCGAAAAATTTTTCACTGGCCAAACAGCAATACTTTTGAAAAAACTAGATTCTTACACCAGGAAAATATTCTCGATAGTTTTTTCAAGGTTAGTCTCTAAATTCTTTTCAGCGCCCTTGTTCTTTCTTTCTTCTAACTTAACTGATGTGAAATTTGTGTTAATTTTTTACCTTCTGTAATTTACACTTATTGTCATTTATTAAGATTACGTGCTTTTTTTCCAAGATTCACTACAACAAAAGGAAAATAGAACCCTTATAAAATCACTAACGTGTCTGTCAGTTGTTTTTTTACGGACGTTTTTCTCGGAAACCGTTCGAAAATCGGATATCTTCAGAGATATACGGAAATATTCACAAACAAATAAGCAACCTCTCTATTTCCGAAAACATCGACACAAAAATTATGGAAAATAGATTTTTAGAAGCCTACGTAAAGGTGATGAGACTCTAGATGTAATCGCTTTCGATGTATGAAACGATTTACGCCTGTGAAATATATGTGAGGCAATATGCTTACGTTGTAAATAATTAGTACATGTAAATAATTTAATAGAAATACTATGCACACTTAAATGCCCATAAGTGTGCGAAACCCTCATTGTGCGTGTCCTACGCACTATGAAGGTTTTGTACCACTTGATATGTTTTTTTAATTCATATATTGTGCACCTTATATTTTATGTCGCAACTTCTCTTACCAAGCATCAGACAACTGATTTTAAAAACTTGTTAAGGTTGACAGGAAGAGATTGCTCCTGTATCAATATGTCAGCCATGTGCACTACACATTATAATTGTCTGATAATTAAATAAATGTGCTATTGTCATCAATCGTTTGCGATTTTTGATATTACCTATTAAAAACTAGGTAACAAGACGTTTCGTTAATTCATATCTGGCATTTCTACGAACCATCTTTCGTTTCGTATCATATATAAAACTCATTATTTTCTATTGGATTTTAAAAGTGGTCTTCAGTGATATCGAGTAATCGACGTCGTTTTCTGGATTTATGTTATTTAACTACGCCTTCATGTAAAGTATCTTCACATTTGGTTCCAACTTAAAGATTTTTTATGAAATCCATAATTCCATGTCCAGTTATGTAAACTTTGGATTCAATTAGTCTTTTACTCAGGATACACAATCAATGAATGTATATTTTAAAATTATTTTTCTGTATATCTGTTTGATAGTTTTACTTTTTCCATGGGTCCCGGTCCGTTCTCAAGTTTTGTGAACTGTGAAGGAATCGGGCCCCGCCAAATGATTTTATATAAGGACGGCCATTTAATGAACGCACAGTGAATGCTGCGATAAAATTTCATCCCGACAGCGAGATCGTAAACTTGCCTTCGCTCTGACTAATTCGAGAATGGTGCCAGTGAAAGAGATGTATTGCCTTTTAGTAAGACGCAACCTGTTAGATAATTGATGGTAAATCACGAAATTGATTTCATTATGTGGCGAGGTATAATGTAATGAATGTTATTTTAATTTAATTTATCTAAAATTAATGAAAAAGAAGAAAGGCTAATACATTAACAGGTATCTGCCTATTAATGTATAAGCATTTCATTGATTCTTATATATATCGTATAATTATAAATGATTCTTTATACGAACGTACAAAATAATTCAATGAAAAGGACAAGAACAAGGTATAGGTTTGTGAGGTAAAACTAATTTTGCTGGGAATATTTTTAAACCATTTTTAGGAATATCTATTTCTGAAGAAAAAACATAATCATTATGAAATCACTCACGTATTTCTAAGTCACAGCTATTTTTACCTGAAACTGTTTGATATATAAATTTGAAATCTAAATATTAAACGGCACAAATCTCTTTGGTTCTGACAGTGTGTCGTTAATAAAAATGAGTTATAAGGATGTCAAAAATATTGCTTCCTAATTTTAGGTATCATATCTTCAGATACATACCAAGAGATATGCAGAAACAACATCTCCCTTCCTATTTCCGAAATTATTGAGCCGAAAATTATATAAAAAGCAGAGTTTAGAAGCTACGCAATGTCAACGCACAACTAAAGCAACCATTCTAGATGTTATTTTTTCATTTGCGACATTTTACGTGTCTACTCTGTTTAATATTATTAGATATAATTCAATATTTAGCTCGAGGAACTAGTTATTAGTGATGACTTGTGGACTTGTGAGAATGATAATTCTACGTCTTATAACTTTTAAAACATGCGTCACGTTTTTTTAATATACATAATAGGTTATATAGTTAAGCTTTAAAAAATCAATATTTTAAAGTAGTTTAACAGAATCGCTATGTACTGTTAAATCTTTAAAAGTGCCTAAATTTGTTTGATTCTCTGGTAGTGTGAGTTCCACTCGTGGTTAAGAATTTTTTTGTTTGATAAGACTTATTAATTAATATTTCAAAAAGTAGTAATAACAAGATTTCCTCTATGCCTAAAAGATACCATAAACTCATTAAATAATAAGACGATCGCATGTATTTCCTCATTTTCTCCTTATGTCTTCGTAGCTAAATTCAGTCTCGAATTTGATCACAGAATAAAAAAAAACAGAAGTCGAGGAAGGTCGACTACGAAACCTGTTCGGCAAAGTTATATTTATAATTGAATTCCTATATTGTGGTCCTATATGGTTGTAAGTGAGCGTAAGCGAATCTCTTTATGTGGCACTAGGTAATGCACCGGTAATTCATATTACGTGGTGCAAATAGCGAAATAGCCAATATTTATCTGGAATGAGATTCTGTGATACTTGTGATAATTTCATATTCCGTCCAAGTTCTGGGGACCTAAAAATATCAACATGTATTTGCAATGAGTTCCTTCGTGTTTCTATGGACACTATACGCCGTTGCTAGGGTTTCGTACCCGAAGGTAGAATGAGACCAAATTGCTTAGTTTTACTTAGGTTTAATTTTGTACTCTGGCTTTTAAACCACTAGTTTTGTTTTATTCGACCAGTGACAATGAATGTCGATCAAGAGGTATCTTTGTGTGGGCTGCTGAAATCACTAAAGTGTCATGGAAATGACGATATGTTTTTGTCATAAATTCTGTAATAAATTACACGATACCATATTTGTAAATATCACATTAAATGTAGATTAAACGTTTACCGTTTATTATCCAAAACCTTCTTAAAGATCATGAAATTAAATTTAAAAGTAATCTATCTTAACTTAGGTAGATAAAATTTCCCTTCAATACTGTGGTGTTTAAAAGATGTGAGGGTGTTCTTAAGTAAGTAAAATTATCTCTGCCCGTGCGAAGCCGGAGTATGTTGGTGCCAGCAATTACATATGGTGCTAGCAAATACATACAGCAAATTTACACAGATGTTTTTCTTATGTTATGAAAATGTTTTTGCTTACGCCTACAGCATGCAAGATGTCATTGGAAAGAGAGTTTTAAGGAGAGATGAAAAATATTTTTGAAACCTCTGCTTTCAGCTGCAATTTCAGCTTTTGGCATTCGAAAATATTATATAAAAGACAGAAATTGTCCGCGATCCCTCTATTATACATTAGTATGTGAAATAATAATCTGCAAAAAAATCACATTCAATAACGACAGATAAGGTTCATCTGTACATTTCATGTAATCAAGTACAAAAATGTCTGTTTTTATTTTTTAACTATGTCTGTGAAAGACATACTAGGCAATATAGTGAAATTAAGCAATGAAAAAATAAAAGTAACCGAACAGTTGCGGGTCTGGCTTGCGAATCGGGAGTTCCGTACTTGGCTTGGACTGAAATTACTTCATTTATCATGTCATCCCAAACATGGACGACAGTCACAAA
The DNA here is from genome assembly GCA_039881145.1 of Druceiella hillmani. Lineage (NCBI taxonomy): Eukaryota > Metazoa > Arthropoda > Insecta > Lepidoptera > Hepialidae > Druceiella > Druceiella hillmani. The sequence goes on from JAYKKI010000090.1 coordinate 8,095,734, forward strand.
CTTTTAATAACACCTAATATAATTAATAGATACATATTATTTACATATATATTATTCCTAATAATATATATGTATATATTATTTACATATATATTATTAGGAAATTTCTAAAACTATAACATCTAGTATCATCGTCATTATTTTTTCCACAACTTTTGATCAGAATTCTAAAAACTCTGTTTTTTTTTGTAATTCTAGGTTCAGTAATCTCGGAAATTAAAGTGATGATGTCAGTTATTATAAAGAAACCCTTACTTTAAATCCTTATAATTAGCCCTCTGAAATGATAAATTGCAAATGGAAATTTAGAACATTTTCGTCGGGTGTTAAAAATACTTTCGAGTTTTACCAATTGACATATTTCCTACGATAACTGTTTTAAATTAACAGATTAAATCTATGAAATTTTATAAAGATCATTCTAAAATGATAAAACTAGGTTACAATAATGGACGAATGGATATCCCGACGGACGACGAAATGACAAAATCATGTTCGAAAATAAAACATAAAATGAAATAAAACAGATTTAATACAATAAATGAAGCCGAAAAAAATTTGAGCTTAATTTCAGACCTGTCGCAACAAACAATCTTGATGTCGGTAATCAAAACATCTCGGTAGCGACGGCGTCTCTTGAATTCTTCCGCGCGAATGCGTTTATTGAAAAGGAAATGTACGTGCGTCGACGTCAGAAGGAAGCACTTAGAAGTTATGCGCAATCCGATTTCAAACCGCCCGGTTACAATAAACAAGTGCTAACTCTGAGGGCAGCCCCGAGTCGCTAATCCCGAGGCGCAATAATAACTTGTAAATATTTACTAAACGCGCAATAATAACTTGTAAATATTGAATAACCACGGAACCCAAATAGATGCAAATTTCATAATACTATGAAATTTGCATATATTTGTATTCCGTGGTTTTTTAATTTGTTTTCATTAATTTTCCTTCCAGTTACGATTGTGATTTGAACGTTGTTTTTAGCAAAGTTTGTTTAGTATCCTGAAAACTATTTTTAGATGCGACATTTTGTTAAAGCGGTTTGTTGTAAGAAACATTTCTTTATGTTTCTTACAATGTTAAAGTTTCATTTCCTAAAACGTTAAACATAAAATCTTTATCGTTATGATCAGCTGTATTATAAAATTATCTTGGCGAAAATATAAGCCGAGCCAAAAAAAATATCCAAAAACGCAGAACAGAACACAAATAAAATAAAATCAAAACAAAAAATAAGTGGCTTGTTGCCTTTTTTAATACCAATTTTTAAGTTCCCAATGACATTTTTATATCAATTTAAAATTCTGTTCCAGCATGAATTTGTTTAGATCAATTGTCACGAAAGATTGCAAAACACATGTACTTCCATAATGAATCTTTTTTACCGATGTTTGAATAATTTTGTCACGTCAACATTTTGTAACGCTTGAGATAACAAATGACGAACGCACTCGAATTGTGGCGGAACCGGCCGAGTGTTAACAAGATGGCGGTCGAGAATGTCAAAAGGTTTATTCGAAAGTTAATCTGTCGATGAATAGGCAGATCGTCCCAGATTTCTGCGCCTCTAGATCTGCAATTAGTTTTTTTTACTGTATAATGCAGAAAATATAAGCGAGTGCAATACTATAATTTATTCGAAAGCTTCGAGTGAAAAGTTATCAAATATTTTACTTTAAATTAGTAAAAATATGGTTTTAATTAGAATTATAAGAATAAAAAGAATATACATTTTAATTTTTAATTATTATTACAAATTATTAACTAATATGAACGGTAAAAAAATTATTTCATTCGTGAATTTATGCGGGTGAAGCTTATATTTTTAACATGTTTTATATTAGCTTGACTTATGTAAATATATGAATAAATGTAAAAGAATTTTTTCTATTTTCATCCATTTCCAGACGTCCCAATTATTTGAAATTATGTACACATATCAAAAAACGATGAAAAAAAATAATTTCATAACTAAACAATTAGAAAATAAAATTATAATTAAAAAAACGCTTTTGTAGCAGAAGAATAAAGTGATTGAAAAAAATTTACTTCATGTATGTATATTTAAAAAAAAACGCGGCGTGCATTCGACTTATATTTTCATAACAAGCACCCCTTCTTCGTTTTTATATTAAAATAAGGTTTTTTTATCAATTACTTTAAACTTACTTTAAGTTTGTGAAAAAGAATTAAGTCAGTCTATGATTTTGAAATAATTTTGTTATGAATTACGATTTTGACTTAATTGTTTTTAAGAAGGGAGTACGTTAGTCAAAATTATAGAAAAACAGTGTCATTAGAAATTTACCTACAACTTAGCGGAAAATTACAGTGATGATTCTAAATTTCGTACTTTTTGAAACATTTACTATATTCTAGGCCTGTGAAAGACATGCTAGGCGATAGATTTACATTGTGAAAAATAATAATGCTGTTTTCAAATAGTTCACAGAGATACAATATAAATGTTTGTGGATGCTTAAGTGTATATGGGACCCTCGTAGTGTGAGCTCTTCTCATACGTAGCAGGTTTTATTACTATATTAATTAGATTCATAAGCTTCTATTTTGCATAAAATATTCGTCGCAAATAATTGTGAATTTATACTAATGACAATCGATTCTAAATATTAAAATAGTTTTAAAAACAGAACACTTTGATTTGATTACGTCACGAGTATATTCCTATTAGATTAGGTATGCTAATGAAGCGAGGGTACGGTACCCCTCATTAATTGGTTATGCAGGCGTATCCGCGCGTGTGCACTGACTTCGTTGCAAACAGTTGCATCGGTTATTGAAATATATTTGATGTTCATGTTTATATTTAGTTGATGCATTATTTTTTAAATGTATGACTTTTTCAATGAATGCCGGAACGGAAATACGAGTGTCGCAATATGCGCCGCTTTCTTCTTCGGGTTCCATGCCATAAAATAGAAAACGGATTACTTACAAAAGCATTTACGTAACTGTCGGTTTGATTGTCGCTGCCGATTATCTTCAATCCCGATTGATGTAAAAGCTTAAAATTCAGCATAGCAATAAGAGGTCTTGACTCGCACATATCTTAATAGGTAAGATCAAAAATTATTTTCAAGGAAATTTTTGCTGGAGCAAGTTAAATACTTGAATTTATTTTTAAATACCATGGAGAGCATCGTTTCAAAAAAAAAAATATATATTTTCACAATATTAGTTACTATATCTTCAGAGATGAACTGAAAAAACGTGCAAAAATATATTACCCTCCTTTAATTCCGAAGTCAAGAAATCAGAGAACCTGAAATAATGTAATAAGTCCGAGTTTTACAGCATAATAATAAATCATATTTTATCACATATTTCATGGCAGTTAACACTTTACTCCACATACAATAATTTTGAACTGAGGCGAAATAAATACATCAAAGCGAAATAAATACATTAATACATATGGGGACAAATCAAACATTGACCTCTATTAATTACAAGGAAATTATAGCGACCTTAAGTCTGGTAGTTATTTGACAAAGGTGCACAATTGTTACGCATTTGTAAGATTTGTACTGAATAGCATCAGTATGTTAATACGATGAAATATAATATTAACATTTATAAATAGTTTCATAGAAACACTTTTTACACTTAAATATTGTAAATTATTAATTAAACTTCGTTGAGTGATTTCTACTTGTCTTTGACAGGTTTTTAATTACTTGTTTACCTATTCAGATACAACAATATTCAAAATTTGTAATTATGACAAGTTCTGTTCCGACGTTTAATTCGACGAGTTTGATTTATAAATTAAATTTAGAAATAAATCAATCACAATATCAGCTTTTGCAAGATTCGAGTTGAAGAATTTTTTAGATACATTTTAACTTTTATATTAATCTTTGCAGTTTTCTGTAAGAATATGGTGGAAAGGCTGTAAATATTTACGTAGTGTTTATGAAAATGGAATTAGTCAAACATATACAATTTTATGTGTCATAGAACATTATGTCTACTATATTTTTACCTTTCTTTGGGTTATTTTAATTCACAAAAATAATCAATACAAATTACCCTCAAGAATCAAGTCTTAAATTTTAGTTGTGTGTTTGTTGAAAAGTTAAATAACTTTTCAATGAATGTACATTTTTGACTGCAAAAATCTTAATAGTTTGGTTTGTTTGTGCGTGCGTGGACTGGCGCGCCTCTGCATTTTTGTTTCTGTGCGCATTCGTGTGTGTTCATGTATTTGTGTGTCTGCATGTGCATATTCTTTATAGCCTCAATTCTTGGCTATTTTTTTCTCTGAATCGGACAGGTATATTTAAAAGATAGTAATACATTATCATAAAAATTTAAAACTCGCATGCGTTTATGTTACGTGCATTCCTACATATACCCATTTGCAAATAACACCCTACAACAATAAAGTATAATGGTCGAGTTCAGCAAAACTTGAGAAATATTCTAAATAAATATTTGCTTTGTTTATTCGTATATACGTATGTACGAGTATGCAATTAAGATAATAAGTCAATCATTACTTATTAAACCTGTCTAACGAACATGCATTATCCCTTAGCATTACGAGTTATAATTATTATGTAACATATTCTAAACAGTTTTATAAACTTTTCATATCCAAAATTTTCCATAAACTGTATTAGTAATATTTATGGAATGACCAATAAAAAAAATTAAACAAAAACAAATTTTTCATTTAATTCTTGACAAATATTAGTTTATTTAGAAATATGAAGAAGAGCAATACAGGAAACAAATATAATATCAATATAGATAAATAAAATTTGAGTGTCTGTGAGTTTCAGCTTATAATACTATTCCATTTGCAGATTTTATTATTAGAACGAAGCTAATGTTGAATGTTGTTTGTTGCTAGATCAGGTCAAATGAATTTAGCCCAGAATTTACTGAAGATAATGAAATGAATTTTAGACAGATTACCGATGTTTATATTGGGTTTAGTCTTTATTGCACTGTAATATTTCACTGTTGTGCTTACAACCATTTGTTGTGCGGTCCATGCTTCTTTTATGTCAACGATCAATACGTCGTTCGTCTATAATATAAAAAGCTTGTCATAATATATCACTCCTACTGTCATAGGAACCAGAGAAATCGAAAAAAGAAGGAAACCAGTTCCCGATGCTTAAACTCACCAAATGTTGTTCGACACTATCCTGCAGCCGTCGTGATTTCTCACGGGTCTATTACACGAGTCGTGGGTGTAATACATATTTATTAATTCTATTTCAATTTAAATACAGTGAAGTTTATATAAGTACAATCTGTATCTTCATAAACTTTCCTGCAAACATTTACGCACGTACACACAAAAATTCAGTGCTAAGTTATTATGTGCAAAGTTATAACGGAGCCAATAAGCGTCATTTAAATGAAAATTTATTATACCGAGGCTGTATAATCCCAATTGGTGGTGTGTGCGGTTCGACTCTAGGAGGTGGTGTGTACGGTTCGACCTCTTAGTAATATCTCAAACCCACTTTTAATTTTTAAGGCTGTTGTACCAACGCGTACTTGTTGTGTAGCCCATGCCCTATACCTAACACAAATCAAATATGCATCCAAATACTATGGAATCTATAAACCTTAATGTATGTGATCATATTATTATATAATTCTGATCAGCATTTAATATATTTTTAGATGATATCTAGATTTTCTCTTATATACCATAAGGCACTATCTGTGGTTTAGAAGCAGAAACTTTTTTCATAAAAAGCTTTTTCAATGAAATTCCATAGAGTGCAGTGTATGGTACAGCAGCAAAACCCTTAACTAATTGTATGCGTTCATACTTCATTTGGATAAAAAATACCTTTCAAAACAAATCTAAAAGTTCTCACGGATAATATCGCGGACATAGCTATTTTAAAGTAAACACAAATTTGAAAAAAGATAAAAATAAAGCTACTGGCATTGTGAGCGGGTCCGACGCAGAGATTATTAATAATAGCGGACATAAACCGACTTCACATTGGGTGGTGGATGGGTTTTCCTGTTTCAGCTTGTGTTGCATATAGTAAAAATTTTGGCATTCGCATTAACTTAACGAAATGGCGTTCTACTGTTTGCTGAAATTGTGAAACTTTCTCTGTATATCTTATTTCAATAGATCAGATTTTGGATTTAAAATCATTATTGCGGTAAAAGTATTGCAAAAGTTACACGGCGACACGGCTTTTTAGATTTATATTATCATGAAAATTTCCGCCATTTTATTTATAGCGCAATTTTATTTGCATGCCTCCAAAGCAAAATGACGGAAATTAAGGGCAGAAGACTACAATGAAAGTAGCAATTAACAAAACTATAATATAAACATACAGAAAATTAAAATAATTTTATATAATGGTAACAATAACTATGTACAGAAATAAGTTTTATAATAATGTGAAATGTAAACATGAGCTAATAACATAATGCGCTCCTAAATTTTTAATTTCTCTCTTTCATTTGATTGCACGACTGTCAAACTTAACATATAAATACCATAACGGATTGAGTGATATCAGGTAACAAAAGGCACCTCCAGCTTAATAGCTGAAGTTATATTTTACGTTTTCCATTGTATGTTCAAAATTAATGTAGATGATCCATAAAAACTGTATTCATTGCTGACTAAACACAATATTGATTAAATTATTTCTATATATGAAATCTGGTTTTATGCAGTAACTTGGAGAGCCATGACAGAGTAAATAATTCTTTCCATTACTTATGATGACCAATTGCAAAATATGGGAGCTGTGTCAATTGTCATTACTCTAAAATGTTAATTAATTTTTAATATTGCTCATGTGCAGTAATTATGTGACACTCATTATATTGACATTTTTGAAAAGTAACACGTTTTCCCTTCATTAAAGACATTATACACCCTTTTGAAAACTTAATAATAAATCTTACTATAGCAGCATTAATAGAGTTCGAACTATGAAAGAACAGAAAAGATAGTCAATTTAGAGAAGTTTATTATTGAATTGCGTTTGATTTTACCCAGAAATAGACTGTTGTGTATGACGATAATGTTGCAGTGGTTACATACTCCAATCAGTTCTTCAAGTGCTTTATTGCACGGATAATTATTAGTCCTCTCCATTTATAATGGTCTAGTGCATGCGAAATCAGAAATATTGAGAATTACAAGTAGAAAATATCTGAAGAAATATGAACGTTTTTTAACGCGAAATAATTCAAATATAAATTTCTATTTCATATTTCTTATTAGTAGTCAAATAAGTGACTATCTTACTAAAATATTTCATAATTTTATCGTGTATATTTAGAATTTTTACTATTTAACTAACTCATTGGCATTTAAAATTTTCGCATGAATTTGAATATCGTGGTTTGAGGAGCAATACATAAAGTACTAATATTCATTACATCATAATATAATCTAGACTACCTATTATAAAACTAACTAAATATTTATGTTGGAATATTTCAACGACGCTTTATGGTTATTAAAATATTTGCTAAGTTATGATTAGAATCAAGTCGGGATTTCTCGACGTCTCGTCTCAAATATTTTAATAGTGTGATTTCGGCTAATTTTGCTCTTGAAGTTTAATTGTGAAATTATTAAGTCTTAATTTATGATGTAAAGCTAAATCATACACTTTAATATTGAAGATTGTAGGGCCTTATTAATCTGTCTTATATCTTCTCTCTCATCGTTTTTCTTCGCCTTCGTTATTATTTTAAGGTCTTTTTGTCTCCATTATGAATATCTTTTTTCAATCATATACCTTTTGTTTAAACCGTATTACAGTTGCATGTTAAACATTCAAGTACTCTTGAATGTAAACAAAGAACAAATTTATTATAAATACAGGGAATTCCGTGCATATGAATATTTCCAACACTTTAATAAATTGCTACTAATGTTACACTTTCAACGAAAAAATTGTATTTTTTACAGAAATGAGTTCCAAATATACTCAACTTTAAGCATACAAAACCTGTATGAACATTACATAAATTTGTAATTATGACAAGTTCTGTTCCGACGTTTAATTCGACGAGTTTGATTTATAAATTAAATTTAGAAATAAATCAATCACAATATCAGCTTTTGCAAGATTCGAGTTGAAGAATTTTTTAGATACATTTTAACTTTTATATTAATCTTTGCAGTTTTCTGTAAGAATATGGTGGAAAGGCTGTAAATATTTACGTAGTGTTTATGAAAATGGAATTAGTCAAACATATACAATTTTATGTGTCATAGAACATTATGTCTACTATATTTTTACCTTTCTTTGGGTTATTTTAATTCACAAAAATAATCAATACAAATTACCCTCAAGAATCAAGTCTTAAATTTTAGTTGTGTGTTTGTTGAAAAGTTAAATAACTTTTCAATGAATGTACATTTTTGACTGCAAAAATCTTAATAGTTTGGTTTGTTTGTGCGTGCGTGGACTGGCGCGCCTCTGCATTTTTGTTTCTGTGCGCATTCGTGTGTGTTCATGTATTTGTGTGTCTGCATGTGCATATTCTTTATAGCCTCAATTCTTGGCTATTTTTTTCTCTGAATCGGACAGGTATATTTAAAAGATAGTAATACATTATCATAAAAATTTAAAACTCGCATGCGTTTATGTTACGTGCATTCCTACATATACCCATTTGCAAATAACACCCTACAACAATAAAGTATAATGGTCGAGTTCAGCAAAACTTGAGAAATATTCTAAATAAATATTTGCTTTGTTTATTCGTATATACGTATGTACGAGTATGCAATTAAGATAATAAGTCAATCATTACTTATTAAACCTGTCTAACGAACATGCATTATCCCTTAGCATTACGAGTTATAATTATTATGTAACATATTCTAAACAGTTTTATAAACTTTTCATATCCAAAATTTTCCATAAACTGTATTAGTAATATTTATGGAATGACCAATAAAAAAAATTAAACAAAAACAAATTTTTCATTTAATTCTTGACAAATATTAGTTTATTTAGAAATATGAAGAAGAGCAATACAGGAAACAAATATAATATCAATATAGATAAATAAAATTTGAGTGTCTGTGAGTTTCAGCTTATAATACTATTCCATTTGCAGATTTTATTATTAGAACGAAGCTAATGTTGAATGTTGTTTGTTGCTAGATCAGGTCAAATGAATTTAGCCCAGAATTTACTGAAGATAATGAAATGAATTTTAGACAGATTACCGATGTTTATATTGGGTTTAGTCTTTATTGCACTGTAATATTTCACTGTTGTGCTTACAACCATTTGTTGTGCGGTCCATGCTTCTTTTATGTCAACGATCAATACGTCGTTCGTCTATAATATAAAAAGCTTGTCATAATATATCACTCCTACTGTCATAGGAACCAGAGAAATCGAAAAAAGAAGGAAACCAGTTCCCGATGCTTAAACTCACCAAATGTTGTTCGACACTATCCTGCAGCCGTCGTGATTTCTCACGGGTCTATTACACGAGTCGTGGGTGTAATACATATTTATTAATTCTATTTCAATTTAAATACAGTGAAGTTTATATAAGTACAATCTGTATCTTCATAAACTTTCCTGCAAACATTTACGCACGTACACACAAAAATTCAGTGCTAAGTTATTATGTGCAAAGTTATAACGGAGCCAATAAGCGTCATTTAAATGAAAATTTATTATACCGAGGCTGTATAATCCCAATTGGTGGTGTGTGCGGTTCGACTCTAGGAGGTGGTGTGTACGGTTCGACCTCTTAGTAATATCTCAAACCCACTTTTAATTTTTAAGGCTGTTGTACCAACGCGTACTTGTTGTGTAGCCCATGCCCTATACCTAACACAAATCAAATATGCATCCAAATACTATGGAATCTATAAACCTTAATGTATGTGATCATATTATTATATAATTCTGATCAGCATTTAATATATTTTTAGATGATATCTAGATTTTCTCTTATATACCATAAGGCACTATCTGTGGTTTACAAGCAGAAACTTTTTTCATAAAAAGCTTTTTCAATGAAATTCCATAGAGTGCAGTGTATGGTACAGCAGCAAAACCCTTAACTAATTGTATGCGTTCATACTTCATTTGGATAAAAAATACCTTTCAAAACAAATCTAAAAGTTCTCACGGATAATATCGCGGACATAGCTATTTTAAAGTAAACACAAATTTGAAAAAAGATAAAAATAAAGCTACTGGCATTGTGAGCGGGTCCGACGCAGAGATTATTAATAATAGCGGACATAAACCGACTTCACATTGGGTGGTGGATGGGTTTTCCTGTTTCAGCTTGTGTTGCATATAGTAAAAATTTTGGCATTCGCATTAACTTAACGAAATGGCGTTCTACTGTTTGCTGAAATTGTGAAACTTTCTCTGTATATCTTATTTCAATAGATCAGATTTTGGATTTAAAATCATTATTGCGGTAAAAGTATTGCAAAAGTTACACGGCGACACGGCTTTTTAGATTTATATTATCATGAAAATTTCCGCCATTTTATTTATAGCGCAATTTTATTTGCATGCCTCCAAAGCAAAATGACGGAAATTAAGGGCAGAAGACTACAATGAAAGTAGCAATTAACAAAACTATAATATAAACATACAGAAAATTAAAATAATTTTATATAATGGTAACAATAACTATGTACAGAAATAAGTTTTATAATAATGTGAAATGTAAACATGAGCTAATAACATAATGCGCTCCTAAATTTTTAATTTCTCTCTTTCATTTGATTGCACGACTGTCAAACTTAACATATAAATACCATAACGGATTGAGTGATATCAGGTAACAAAAGGCACCTCCAGCTTAATAGCTGAAGTTATATTTTACGTTTTCCATTGTATGTTCAAAATTAATGTAGATGATCCATAAAAACTGTATTCATTGCTGACTAAACACAATATTGATTAAATTATTTCTATATATGAAATCTGGTTTTATGCAGTAACTTGGAGAGCCATGACAGAGTAAATAATTCTTTCCATTACTTATGATGACCAATTGCAAAATATGGGAGCTGTGTCAATTGTCATTACTCTAAAATGTTAATTAATTTTTAATATTGCTCATGTGCAGTAATTATGTGACACTCATTATATTGACATTTTTGAAAAGTAACACGTTTTCCCTTCATTAAAGACATTATACACCCTTTTGAAAACTTAATAATAAATCTTACTATAGCAGCATTAATAGAGTTCGAACTATGAAAGAACAGAAAAGATAGTCAATTTAGAGAAGTTTATTATTGAATTGCGTTTGATTTTACCCAGAAATAGACTGTTGTGTATGACGATAATGTTGCAGTGGTTACATACTCCAATCAGTTCTTCAAGTGCTTTATTGCACGGATAATTATTAGTCCTCTCCATTTATAATGGTCTAGTGCATGCGAAATCAGAAATATTGAGAATTACAAGTAGAAAATATCTGAAGAAATATGAACGTTTTTTAACGCGAAATAATTCAAATATAAATTTCTATTTCATATTTCTTATTAGTAGTCAAATAAGTGACTATCTTACTAAAATATTTCATAATTTTATCGTGTATATTTAGAATTTTTACTATTTAACTAACTCATTGGCATTTAAAATTTTCGCATGAATTTGAATATCGTGGTTTGAGGAGCAATACATAAAGTACTAATATTCATTACATCATAATATAATCTAGACTACCTATTATAAAACTAACTAAATATTTATGTTGGAATATTTCAACGACGCTTTATGGTTATTAAAATATTTGCTAAGTTATGATTAGAATCAAGTCGGGATTTCTCGACGTCTCGTCTCAAATATTTTAATAGTGTGATTTCGGCTAATTTTGCTCTTGAAGTTTAATTGTGAAATTATTAAGTCTTAATTTATGATGTAAAGCTAAATCATACACTTTAATATTGAAGATTGTAGGGCCTTATTAATCTGTCTTATATCTTCTCTCTCATCGTTTTTCTTCGCCTTCGTTATTATTTTAAGGTCTTTTTGTCTCCATTATGAATATCTTTTTTCAATCATATACCTTTTGTTTAAACCGTATTACAGTTGCATGTTAAACATTCAAGTACTCTTGAATGTAAACAAAGAACAAATTTATTATAAATACAGGGAATTCCGTGCATATGAATATTTCCAACACTTTAATAAATTGCTACTAATGTTACACTTTCAACGAAAAAATTGTATTTTTTACAGAAATGAGTTCCAAATATACTCAACTTTAAGCATACAAAACCTGTATGAACATTACATACGTTGGCTGTTGTTCCTGTATACAAGTATCTAAATTTAAAAAAGCGTATCTGTTATTCATAAAGATGATTCTGTGCATCAAACTGAGTAGAAAATATTAAACAGCTTTTTGACAATGCTCAACCCTTTCTGAAAATATCACTGTCGAAATTACGTTTCCAGTGAACATAAAAATTAATTATTTTCACTGAAGCACGTTTTGAATATATCCAGCTTGATAAGACAGAATACCACGTATGCCCAATAGACAAGTTAGTTACACTTTATATAAATGTATGCATATATTTAAACGAATTATATTTTGTGTAACGTAGTAGAATGTACACGGATTGAATTTAACATGTTCTTATATGTTACTGTACACGCTGATTTATCCTGGAACTTTATGACAACCCTTCTTTTATGTTGCAGATCCAATACATTGTTCGTATATGATATAATGAGATTGTTACCATACTTTACCCTTATTGTTGAAGGTACCAGCGAAATTGAAAGTTGAATAAAAACAAATGACCAGCTCCGGATGCTTAAACTCATCCAATGGTTAAATCGATAAGTTACGGTCTGCACAGTAAATGTTATTTAATATTATCGTGCTACCGTTGTGGTCCTTTACGGGTCTGTTACGTGTGACTTCGATGTATTTATTAATTTATTTATTACTGTATAATTCTAATTGGTGATGTGTGAAGTTCGATCCTTGGAACCCCTTTTTTTCCTGTACTTGGAGATTTGTTACCTTTCCATAAACTAATTTTTTCGTTGTTAATGAGGTTTATCGAGATAAACGAATTTGTTCGTCGTTAATAAGGTTTATTGAGGGTATTAAAGAGGAGATCGTGGTATCGAATAAATAAGTAAATACAAGGGAAGGTACCATATCTAACGAAAAAAGAAGTGAAGTGAATATATTTATCGTATTACGTTTACCAATTCTAGAATCCCGACTAACGTGTTAAGTCAAGAGTTGACGTTATTTTTGCCACTATCTTGAGACCCCTGAAACCCAATTGAAAATGGAATATATTATTACATTTTCACATTTCAAGTTGCTACGTCGAACAGTTTCTGAGAATAATTATTGTAACATGCTGACAGACCGACGGACAAATATAATAGTTGAATATTTTTCCTTTTGGGGTACGGGTTTCTTAAAATAATATGTGCATTGTCCTGATTTTTGTAAGAAAGCATTTGAAACATGGTTATACCGTTAATTTTTTTTGAAAAAAGTTAAGAGTATAGATTTTAATAAAATTGTAGATATAAATGTCGACTATTTATATTTTAAAAAGTAATATTTTCCAATATATATTTTGACTTAGACTTCTTATGTATATATATATATATATATATATATATATATATGTATATATATATATATATATATATATATATATATATATATGTATATATATATGTATATATATATATATATATATTTGACTTAGATTCTGCTAGATAAGTGTAGAAAAGGATGACAGGTTTTTAAAAGCGCATCACTTGTGTCTCATTTCAGCTGTTTTATTTGCTGGTTATTCGTTCTGTATATACAATACTAACTAATATTCGATGTTGTTCCGTATTTTTTAAATTCCCACTTCCCATATGGTTATAAGAAAGTGGGATGGGGACCGTCAATCCCTTGTGATGTTTCAAGAGGATAGAGAGGAAGTGGGGAAAATACGAGGGAATCCGGTTGAAAACTGTAGGAGCCTATGAGAAATATACATAAACAAGCATACATTACACATTCATTGGTTTTATATGTAGCATAGAAAAAATTAATGCAAGCGACGAAAATCTAAGCGATTGCCTCAGATTTTTCTCGAGATCCTATAATTTTTTCTTCAAATAAAATTTTTGTTATGAACTTCTAAGCATCCGTACGGCAGTGAGGTCGCCGATTATTAACGGTGTCCTTTATATCACTGCCTTTATAATATCGATAGATTGATAATTAAATAATGCTGATAGATTTATAATCATATTCAATCTTGAAACGCTCGGAAGCAAAACGTGGCACCGACCGTCTCGCCGCTTCCGATAAAATACTAAATAACAATATTAAATGTTAAAAATTATTTAGCCTAATGGAAAATTAAGGACCGGAAGAGATCACTGTAATCAAATGCAATCGTAAAAGGTAATAGATGTACTATCATAATGATTTTGGAGCCTTTATGCAATTATAGATAAAAAACAATGCCATAATATATTTTAAATGCTTAAAAAAACTATCAAATAGCTTAAAAGAAGTTAAAGATAAAAAGGTAAATACTACGTTTCAAACAATAACATAAAAAATAGCGCATTGCACAGAAAAAATAACAAATCTAAAATGAGTAAAATTGTGCATGAATCAAATGAATATACAAAAATAGAGATCATTACTGTAGCAAATAATCAATAGATAATTTTTCCATATCCCTTATAAATTGTTTGTTTAATTGTTATTAATGTTATTAAAACATTACAATTCAATAAAACTATTATTATTTTTCGTAAACAAAAGTGATATTTCGCGTCCCGTCATATATTTAATCAGTTTTAGAAAAAAAATGTTTATTGAAAAAGTGAAACCATCAATGTAAAAGAGGTATTACACCAAAAATAACTACACATCAAATAATAACATCCACTTATATTCGTTCCATAATTACAAATAAAAAGTTAATAAAAACACAATCATATGCAATTTTCAAAGAATCAAAGCGTTAAAAACAATTGAACTCTACGACAATATTACCATTCGATTACTCATTCCGTCCTCTTCCTTTTGGCATGTATATATTATAAAATCGTCTGTTTGTTTCTCTTTAACCTGACGACGTTTGAGTGACGATGGTAGCAAATGACCCAGCCAGGGAAAGTCGACGGGTTGATATTTTTATGGAAACTGCTACCATATCTTTTTCAAACTTCGATTTATATTTTTTCTACCATTGCTCCCTAACCTATAGCCAATTAGCTATAGACAATTAGTTATTTTCAATGTTTGTAAATATCTAAATTCATTTAAAACCTGCATTAAAATAGATGACAGCAACTTAATTATACTGTTGAAGTCAAGAAACATGATTTTCATAACTCTAAAATTATAAAAGTCATGTTTCTTGACTTCAACAGCAGCACCACTGCACTAGCCCATATATTCACGAGGTCGCACCTAAGTTCTTAGAGACTAATTTTAAGTAAACAAATTACAAAGTCGATAGGTTTTATAGAGTTGTTTTTTCCTTCCCCTTTCTCAAAAGTTATTAATAATGTTAGACCATTGTGGCACATAAAGTAGGAACGGTCATTGCCATACATCACATATTTTATGCTATGTCTCTCACAAGTAAAAGATGATGGGATATTGTATTGGATATTAATAAATATGGTAATCCATAATTCCCTCTGACTTCATTTTATGGGAATACGTCGACAGTATAGATAAGTGCGTTGTCGCTACAATTGGTCGTCGCATTAAAAGAAAGTTTAATTTTAAGTCTACACAGTGAGCAAGTAAGTTAATATATAAATTATCGTTTATAATTTACACCAAAATAATAAGTTTATTCCAGGTAAATAAAAATAATTCCTGTAAACCGAAAGAATCGAAAGGGGTTCGAAATGTTACCACATGTTAGGAATATTTTTTACAAAAAAACATGAAAACAAAAATAAATATATACTCATCAAACATTTGTGCTTTTAATTTTGTATGCTTTCCTTTCTGTTTAGTTTTGGTATTTGGAAATATATATTGTGAATATATATTGTATATATTGAAAATATATATTGTGAATATAGATTGAAAATATATATTGTGCTTATATATTTCCTATTATCTTATGAATACGCAAGTAAAGCTGTTGCGTTTTATTTTCTATATACTTCCTAATAACATGTTTCATTTGTGCTCGTTTCATTTACATATTTCTGTAGCCGCTTTTTTACTCATTTTATGATTATGTAACGTGTCTATTTAACATAACGTCGTTTTGTGAAATCTTAATATAATGCAATATAATCTTAATAAATAATATAGCCACTATTGGATAATATACTAGTCAAATATGGGATTTTTTGAACAAATGTGAAAATTATGAAATTTTTATAAAATATTCCCAAAATGAAAATATTTCCTAAGAATTTTCATAAATTTATCTGTGAAATAATTCCTCTGATGCAAACCGTTTATTGAACCTCCATCTAATAACGAAATGCCGTACAATGCCACCACGTTGGTGTTACATGGAAACTTTAAAAAAAATGCGATCCGAGAGATGCACCGACGACGTCATTTAAGAAGAAAAAAAATTTAATTGCGAAAAGCTATTGAATACATTATCTATTTATATTTTCAAATATTTTACACTTAACCTAATAAATTTGTGGTCATAAGGAAACTTCCCTTTACCTCTAATCCATCGAATCAATAAAAGACATTTATTTAAATATCAAGATACGACCAAAGAAAAATAAACCAATTCGAAAATAACATCAATTCACGTACGCCATCTATTGCAATTAAATGTAACTACTTCGTCAGTTACATGGCCGACTGTGTGCAACCGTAGATGTAATATTGTCGTGGCGTTATCTCATTTTATTATTTTTTAACTAAATTAAAAAAAAAATGGTTTTCAATAATATGTAAGTACAATGGCTCTATACTACATAGATATGTCAGGAATTATTAAAAATTTAGGTGGCTTATTTATCTCAAATTCATTTTATGCCAGTTTTCATTTATTCCCTGTATCAGGAGATTGCATACTTATAATTTTCGGTGTTGGTAAGATGATTATTTAAGAACCAACATATACTTCATCAGCGAGGAAAAGGTTAAGATTTAGAAAAGTAAAACTTATCTTAAAGAAATCATAATGTTATAATACTCTCCGTCTAGATACAGCTACATATTTACGGCATGGTTTTGGTAATCATTTATCCTGTTCTCAAATTTTAGTAATATTATTTTAGTTTAAAGTATTTGTTTATTACTTTCGTGTAAATTGGTAATGGGCAAGGTATATAAAAAGATACCAACTCATTCATGATCACATTTAAATTCTTACTCAGCACGTAAGAAAACACGAATCTTGGACAACTTTGTCATAATACAATTCAAAGGTTATGCCAAATATTATTAGATCATCTTCAATTACGTTATGCTTTCCCGTTTTATTAATGTTTAAAAAAAATCCCTTTATAATTACTCTTACTTGCTTTAAAAATTAATAAGTCAAATTAAATTAGTTAAGTTCAGTTCATTTTAAATTAGCTTTAGAGAGAGATAAAGCAAGGTCAAGTTGTTTGCACATATTTCAAACCAGCTGTGCCTACCACTTCGTTGGCTTGAAATTCAGAATAAAAAAAATTATTACAATTTTTTTTCTCTCTCATATGTTGCTCTTGGGTATAAACTATTACCAATTTCATCAAAATCCCGTGCAGTAGATTTTGCGTGATTGACGCACAAGGTAACAGACAGACAAAAATTCTAAAAAAGTTTTTCTGACTTCTATTATCATTCTATACACTAAATCAATGGCTCTTTTTAAAATGTTTTCTATGTACAGAATTCATTCTGTCACAATATTATTATACGTATAGATAATTATTATTTGGAAGGTCAAATATCTAGAGATTTGTCGATTCTGTTTTCTAACGAAAAGCAGTACGGACACGCGCGCACACGAATACACGCACACATATTTGTATGTGTGTGTATATACATACATACATACATATATATATATATATATATATATAATTTTAAACTGATAGGATACTGCTGTTT
The DNA here is from genome assembly GCA_039881145.1 of Druceiella hillmani. Taxonomy (NCBI): domain Eukaryota; kingdom Metazoa; phylum Arthropoda; class Insecta; order Lepidoptera; family Hepialidae; genus Druceiella; species Druceiella hillmani. The sequence continues at coordinate 8,113,812 of JAYKKI010000090.1, forward strand.
TCTTTAGTATACGAAATCCTTTTCGCACCACCTGTACTTAACGAATTGGAAAATCATTTTAATAATTTACAACATAGTAGACATTGCTCTCAAAAATTAAAACACAACGTATGCGTAAGCATGTGTGTCTTGCAAGTATAGGTTATGTCAAAAAGTATATTTACTTTGGCTATGCTTAATCACTAAATGACTTAAACTTATGAACCTTTGTAGTTTTAAGTTTTTCGGTTTAGAGGTTTTTGAGTTATTAAAATAGCAGAGAGATGAACAAATACTAATTCATTTTACTTCTAAGGTTTCCTGTTTTTCCAGCACCTTACTCATCAGTAGATTTTCAAAAATCAAAGCGAAGAAAAATTAATATAAAAAACAATAATATGTGAAAACAAGTCCTTACAAAATCACAATGTGGGAATTCATATAGTTATTGAAAATGTAACAATGTTTTTAATAAATAACAAAAAATATGTATTTTTACTACACAATTGGACATTTTTTAGTGGTTTCGTGATAAAGATACCCACGAGAAATAGCATCGTTTCTAGTGGGACATTTTTCGGTCGCTATGGGTCTGTCCTTACAAAGTAATATAAGTCTTTGATAAAATATTTGTATGTCTATGACCTTGTTTACTTTATTAAAACTTGGTCGCTCATCTAATTTCCAAATATTCTTCTGTTTTCTATGACAAGTAATTTACTGTAGAAATCGTAAAACTTTGCATTCAACTGAATACTGACACCGGAAAATTAACCTTCAAAAATATCTTTAAATGTTGTCTGAAAAGTTTTACGTTTTTTAACCTTGTATTTCTACAGCTTTCTAGTCGTTTTTCCATTCCAATTGATGTAAATATTTGTATTGTAATTCTGCACTTCGTATAAAATTCACCTATTTTTACTTTTATTGCCCGATGGAGTAAGACGCAAATATTTTTTCCTTCATTAGGATAAACTTGTATATTTTTTCATTTAGCTATATGAATGAAAAAAAATAAAATTTATGGAATTATACGTCGACATATTCAAGTCAGTACATCTTGATTTAAATGTACTCATAACATTATGTGCTTTCAACAGATAAGATCTAAAAATATTCGGTACAGCACTGTTATGGCCTTTGAATTTCGTCATGAGTTGGTCGATGTATTGTGTTGACTTCCCGTTAAATATATTTCCCATATCATTCCTATATCGTAAAATATTTAATTTTCTACACAGGTGGAGGAAAGGTAGTTGAAAATGAGCTTCATTGTTCGCTATTCTCTCGTGGCCGCCGAGCAATTTTTTTAATTAAATGCATTTTTAAATTAAATATTTTTTATTGTTTTTTAAATTTAATTATATTGGAACTGTCGTGCTTTCTGTTTGCTTAACCGTGACTTCAACATTACGTATGATTCTGGAAACATAAGCTACGTCAGCTTTAATTTAATGTCTGTGTAACACTTTCACAAAATATTCATTACGAAAATTACAAAATATTATGGTTTCCGAATAAAGTAGGAAATGAAACTAGTTCGATAGCTTTCTAAGTAATTATTGCAGTCATTAAGATATATTTACTTTTAATTGAAGAAATAATTAAAATTTTCCCAAGTAGTCTGAACAGCTCAAACCGATATTTATGTGTCACAAGCATCAAGCATATATAAAAGTTTAAATATTTAAGAATATAAAGTTTCTATTAAATATTTATGTATATATATATATATATATATATATATATATATATATATATATATATATATATATATATATATAAAATATAATAATATAATAAATGAATATGCTGGCAATTTATTGTAATTTGTTAATTTGAAGTATTTTGTTATTGCCTTTTTTATATGTAATTTATAATTAACTATTTTGTATTTATAAGTGGACGTATTTAAAGGAAAATACTTTGAGTATTGATGTATTTTCTATTGCTATGATGTATTTTTTTAAGTACCACCAATATCTCACCCCGTAAATTAAATTGTTATGTTTCCGATTCCTAAACCGCGTCCCAGATTTTTTCCAACTATAAGCGGAAGGCTTGGTAAAACTTTTTAATATGAATATTATCTTCACTCTTTACCTTTTTGTTACGAATAAAATATTACTATTATGATGCATAATATTTTACGACCAAAATTAGTATCTTTAAAAACCTGGTCAAATCGATCTTTTTAAAATCATGCAGCGGATGGAAACTTTAACGAAGCCGTATAACCAAGGGCAGCTAAATGACACCGCTCCTGTTCGTTTACTTATAACCGAATAATTTTTCAAACCTCTTACTTTATCGGATAGAGCAACGCACTAAAGGAGATGGGTTTTGGTAAACAACGGCTGAGTTAGGTCACCGTCATTTTGCATCGCCCAATAATTTATGGGTGAAGTTGAATCGCACGGTCCTGTTTCTATACAATATACAAGTCCCTTTATATTTTATAACTTCATCTCATTTTTGCTTTGCATATTATTAGAAATATTCTTACTTTTTTAAACTGTTACATTGTAAGTTAATCTATGAATAGCTAATTATATTGACATTGATCATTGTAACAAAATTATAAATATATCCCACCAACATTGTGTGTAATACACATGTTAATTACGGATATAACATGTACTATAACGACTTCTGTACTTGTAATTTATAAATGTAAGTTAAGAAAAGAAGTTTTCTATTCCATTTAATTTTTTAAAATTATTTTAGTTAATTTGGATTATTAAACATGTTCATCCTACTTCTCAATCATAACTCTACCTCTTACGAAACATTTTTTGCTGGCCAAACAGCACATACTTTTGAAATAAATTCTTAAACCAGGAAAATATCCTCGATGTCTTCGAGCATGGGTTGAAAAAGTACTGCCCCTCCTAAACCCTAGCCTCCTAGTTCTTTCTAGCGCTCTTGTTCTTTCTTTCTTCCAACTTAACTAAAGTCAAATTCGTGTTCTTTTGTTTTAATTTACTGTTATTGTCAATTCGAGTTTTTTTTTCAAGATTCATTACCTCAAAAGGAAAATGCAACCATTATAAGATCATTATCCTGTCTGTTTTTCGTAGTCGTTTTTCTCGGAAACCGCTTAATGACGTATATCTTCAGAGATATACGGAAATATGTGTAAAAAATAGGTTACCCCTCCATTTTCGGAAATATAGAACTTAAGATTACGAAAAACAGAGTCTTTAGAAACCTAAGAAAGGTAATAAGATTCTAGATGTAATCACTTTCGAAGTTAGTAACGTGTTTTACGCCTGTGAAATATACAGTAGGCAATATATTTGCGTTTTGAATAATAGAAATACTATGCTTACTTAAATGCCAGTAAGTATACGAAGCCCTCTAAGAGCATGTCATACGCCTACTTTATATGTTTGTTTACTTCATATACGTCTTTTATATTCTGTCACAACGTGTGTTACCGAGTATCAAACAACTAATTTTTAAAAACTTGTTATGGTTGACTGGAAGAGCATTGCTTCTGTAGCAATATGTCCGCCATAAGCACTTTATATTATAATTGTCTAAACATTAAATAAATATGCTGCACTTATATTTTTTTTATTTTTTGCGTTTAAAAACAGACTTACAAAACGTTTTGTAAATTCATAACTGGTGAAGGATATTTCGTATCATATATAAAACTCAATAATTTATATTGCCTTTTAAAAGTGGTCTTTAATGATCTTGATTATATTTTGGAGTAAATCTATTCCTTAAATTATCTATTTTGTGCAGTTACCTAAACTTTAGATTCAATTAGACTGATAATCGATGTACACAATCAAAACATTTGTACTTACACATTATTTTTCTGCCTTAACTTCTCTTTTTTGTTCTTTTCATTGTAAAGACATCTAATTTTGAAATTCAAGGTTTTATAAAATGTAATTTTTGTACACAATTTTATGGTTTTGCTATTCTTTACATACGCAATAGATTAACTCCAATCGATGTAAGTTATATTGAATTATTAGTATTATGGTTAACTGTTAGAGATTGCTTGTAAAATAATAGGTTCGTGTTGAATGGCGCTTAATTATTATGTTTATCAATTCGAGGATACATACACCAAAGAAAATATTCACGTTCTCTTCGTTTAATATCTTCGTGTCAACTTGTCTTGCGTATTGATAACTTCCTTTCATTTGTTATAGATTGGTTGCAACCACTGTAAATAAAGTCAGCAAGAATAAAAAAGTGAAAGAGGTTGAAAAAAAAATGAATGACATTCTCTGTTGCAAAGACTGATAATAAAATAAAATTCTTATAATATATATGGTCGAAAACACGACCAGGAAAAACGTAAAAAACGACCATAGAAAGACCTACTGTTCGTACATAAAGTGGAGATCCGTAGTTGTGTATATCTTCTGAAATAGTTAATGCAAATTAAGCAAAATAATTTTAATTGAAGGTAATTAAATTACAGTACACTATTTTTTCATATTTTGAAATGCAGTCTCAAAGCAACTGAATTCAAAAATATTCATTTATTTTCATGTAACTCTTTACTTATGTATCTTTGATTACTACCTGTATAATGTCGATAAACTGTGGAACTATTGCCTTAAAGACGGTCATGTAACAGGACAGGAAGTGCTCCTTGGAGCATTACGACCACGGACAGGGGTTTAAGTGCCGTGTGTCTATAAATCCGACGCCCGCAGCTGCACAAAAACCTCACGTAATTATACAAAAGGCACTTCGACGTATTTACGTGACTGCTAGCCGCACTGGCTCTCTACAGACGAGTGCTTTTTGCGCAAGCTCCAATCCGTTGAATGTGAAAAATAAAGCTGAAAAAGATTACAATACTTCAAGAGTTCTTAAGAAAAAGAAAAGCAATTTTTTAATATTGAAAAGATTGTTGAATTGATTGTTGAATTGATTGTTGAATTTATTTTAATATACGAATAACTTTCGCAATAACTTGAGATTTTTGGACTGAATATAACAATATTAAGGGACAGATGCGGAATTTTTTTTGAAGACAGCCTATGGAGTTCGGTCTATTATAAAACTGTAATGAAGATTGTTTACCTGTTCATTGAAGAGACTGACAGACCGTTTGCAATAGATAATGTGGACAGTTCTGAGTCGCTAAGATTACCACATAAGATCACCAAGGTATCCGTACTTTTGTCCGTTTGTCCCAGCCATTTTTCTCAGGAATCCTTTTGTACGCAGAAAATTGAGAGCGAATGCGACAGATAAACGAATAAACTGGAGTATATGCAATAGATAATAATAAGGGTGTAAAGTGTAGCTGTCGTAACTCACACAACAGATTATATCACAGGTGGTGCAATAAAATTGTTAGTAACTTATTTGAAGTTGCACCTAATATTTTTCTTTTTAGATCGTACCTACAAATTATGTAATTTAATTCACACAACAGATTATATCACAGGTGGTGCAATAAAATTGTTAGTAACTTATTTGAAGTTGCACCTAATATTTTTCTTTTTAGATCGTACCTACAAATTATGTAATTTAATTCACACAACAGATTATATCACAGGTGGTGCAATAAAATTGTTAGTAACTTATTTGAAGTTGCACCTAATATTTTTCTTTTTAGATCGTACCTACAAATTATGTAATTTAATTCACACAACAGATTATATCACAGGTGGTGCAATAAAATTGTTAGTAACTTATTTGAAGTTGCACCTAATATTTTTCTTTTTAGATCGTACCTACAAATTATGTAATTTAATTCACACAACAGATTATATCACAGGTGGTGCAATAAAATTGTTAGTAACTTATTTGAAGTTGCACCTAATATTTTTCTTTTTAGATCGTACCTACAAATTATGTAATTTAATTCACACAACATCTTATATCACAGGTGGTGCAATAAAATTGTTAGTAACTTATTTGAAGTTGCACCTAATATTTTTCTTTTTAGATCGTACCTACAAATTATGTAATTTAATAATTATAATTATGTTAAGTCTTTTATGCAATATCACAAATTTCCAGCATAATATGTTATATAAATCTGCATCGGTTTGTTAGTCTTTATGGTGTAAGGAAAAATTATTTTATATTTTAGTCCGTTTTAAAAAGGTGGTAAGTTAAAAAAAATCATATAAATAACTATAGAACATTAGTAATTACATCAGGTAATATCATTAACTATAGCTTAACACATCAACGCTTGCAACAGTCTACATATTTCTAGTCTACGAATAAAAATATATTTTCACAATTTGTAAACGTGTATCGAAAAGTTTTTAAAGAAACACGCCAGAATAGAGTAATCCTCGACCTTTATTTCCGAAACTAATGGACCAAAAACTACAAAAAAAACAGTGTTGGTAAAATTGTACTAGAATATTACACAAAAATTATAGCTTTATCCAAGATCTTATAATTTCTGAAATATGCACCATGTATTAAAGCCTATGAATGATATAGTAGGCAATACAGTCAAGTTGTGAAAAATTAATATTGTAACAAAATTAATAGAAACACAAATAACGGAAACACTTTAAATGTTTGCGTGTAAATTTAGTTGCCAGCGCAAGTCATACTCGTGCTTGGTAGGTTCATTATTAACGCAACGAGCGTTACTAAATTCTATACAATTCCACGCAAGCGGTAGAGACTGGAAGATATATTACTATTAAATTAGAAGCTTATATAATAACCCCCTTATTTTTTAATAATTTTTAGCAATTTTTTAAATACCGATTTTAAATTTACAGAAATTTAGTAGCAGTGAAGTAATCTATAATAATTATGTGCTGGCGTGCCGACTTGAAACGTAGAAATGAACTGACATCGTGTTACAAATTTGCCAATGAATTTATCTTGACTGTTTGTAAAAAGGAAAAAATATTAAATAGTTTCGATATTTGCCCGTTGATAAGAATTAATTAATATTAAACGTTTGTTTTTTTGTGGTCATTCAAATGTATTTAAACATTTTTACGTAGCTCTTAATAAGAGGGATATACATTCAAATTACCGCAGCCTTATTAATGATTATTAAAAATTTACCTGAATATTTCCGGAAAACGCTTGCAACGATTTTATATCTGTTGGGAAACTTTCTCATGTTTTTACGTTATTGAACGATATGATAGGCATTTACTTAACGAATGAAATAGTAATAGTCAATGAAAGTATTTCCATGGAAATATTACGTACTCTGCAATGTTTATACGCCTAAGTACTTACGGAATTTTTGTTGTGTGAGTTCTGCTCGTACTTCATAAGTTTATGTGCAATGCAATATTTTTAATACACAAATAAGAATATGCACTTTACTACGATTGAGAATAAAACTAAAATTTAAGCATGCTAGATTTTCTTTATAATAGAAGAAGAAACTCCATTGCTGGCTCCCCACTACTGATATGTTGCACTTATTGTTACGTTCTCATTTCTCAAAACAGTAATTTACACTATTGTGAGAATGTAAGTTTCACTTTGAAAACTAAAATAGTATTTAAATTTTTGGAATATCTGATAGTTTTACTCTTCATTCAGAAACATAAGTCGTTTTTCGAAGCTCCGCAGGTCCCGATCCGTTCTCAAGTTTTGTGAACTGTGAAGGAATCGCGCCCCATCAATCTGTTGTTTATTTATATAATATCATTTAATGAATGCATAGTGAATGCTGCGTTAATACCGACAGTGAAATCGTAAATTGCCTTTGCTCCGACTAATTCGAGAATGGTGTCAGAGAAAGAAATGTATGTAGTTTAAAAGGTATGATGCTGTGCTTATGTAAGCAAATTTATAGGTAAGTGTTAGCAGCAGATGTGACTCGTCTGCTGTGTGAAAAAAATTGTCTGCCCGTGCGAAGCCGGAACATGTTGGTGCTAGCAACTAAAAATAGCAAATTTACACAGATTATGGATAATGGCAATCCAAATTTAAGGAAAAATTAAAATGAATATGAACATTTTTTGCTTATGCCTACAGCGTGCGACATATCATTGGAAAGAGCGTTTTAAAAAGAGTTGAAAAATATTTTTCAATATAGTTTCAGCTGAAATTTTAGCTTTTGGTATTCGAGAATATGACAAAAATAGTCCATCACGGACTCCTTCCATTATATATTAGTATATGAAATAATAATCTGTAAAAAAATCACATTCAATAACAACAGATAAGGATTATCTGTACATTTCATCTAATCAAGTACAAAAATGTCTGTTTTTATTTTTTAACTACGTTTATGAAAGATATACTAAGCATTATAGTGAAAATAAGCAATGAAAAAATAAAAGTAACCGGGCAGTTGCAGGTCTGGCTCGCGCATCGAGAATTCCGTACCTGGTTTGGACTGAAATTACTTTATTTACCTTAAGTCATCATGAACATGGATGACAGTAACAAATTTTTAATACTACCTAATATAATTAATAGGAAGACATACCTATGTATTAATCGGAAAAGTTAAAAACTATAACATCTAGTATGATAGTTATATTTTTTCTAGAACTTTTAACTAGGATTCTAAAAACTCTTTTTTTTTGTAATTTTATGTTCAGAAATCTCGAGAATAAGAGGGCTGATGCTAGTTTTTATAAAGAAACCCTTACTTTAAATCTTTATAATAACCCCTTTGAAATGACACATTACAAATGGAAATTTAGTAAATTTTCGTCGGATATTTTATTGGTGGCATTTTCATCCCAATCCTCAAAAATTTTCATAAAAATACTTTTTAGGTTTACCTGTTGACATATTTCCTACCTTAGCTCTTTTAAGGTAACAGACTAAATCTGTCAAATTTTATGAGGATCATTCAAATGGATACCCCGATGGACGACGAAGTGACAAAATTGGGTTTGAAACGAGCACTTAAAATAAAACTAAAAAGATTTAGTAAAACCAAAAAAAATTAAGCTTAATTTCAAACTTATAGTAAACAATCTTAATGTGGGTAATCGAAAACATCGGTAGCGACGGCATCTCTTAAATTTTTCCACGGGAATACGTTTATTGAAAAGGAAATGCCGTACGTGCGTCGGTGTCGGCAGGAAGCACTTAACAAGTTATGTGCTATCCGGTTTTTCACCGCCCGGTTACAATAAAGAAGTGGTAACTCTGAGAGCAGCGTCGAGTCGCTAATCCCGAGAGTACAATAATAAGTTGTAAATATTTACTAAACGCTTTTATTACAGTCAAAATTAAGAGAAGGAAATTAAATAACTACGGACTCCAAATATGTTCCGTGGTTTTTTAATTTGTTTTTCTAAATTTTCCTTCCTGTTACGAATGCGATACGAAGTTTGTTTTTGGCAAAGTTTTTTTAGTATCTTTAAAGACTGTTTTTTGACGCAACATATTGTTAAAGCGGTAAACAAATGTTTCTTACAACAATATTTAAGTTTCGTTTCCTAAAAAGTTAAACATAAAATCTTGATCGTCACGATCAGATGAACTATAACATTTGCCAAAAATAGAAGCCAAGCCAAAAAATTATCTGAAAACGCAGAACAGAACACAAATGACACACAAACACGACAAAAACGAGTGGCTCGTTGCATTTTTTATCATTTCCGAAATGATGGAAAAAAATCTAAGTTTTTAGATCATAATAATAAATCATATTTTCTCATATATTTCATAGCAGTTAACACTATACTCCAAATACAATAATTTTGAATTGAGGCGAATTAATTACATCAAGTATTAATACATATGAAGACAAATCAAGCATCTGACCTTTATTAATTACAAGGAAATTATAGCGACTATATTATGTCTTATAGTTATTTGAGAAAGGCGCACAATTATTATGCCTCTGTAATTCAAATCGTTAATGTGATGAAGAATAATATTAACATTTATAAATAATTTCATAGAAATACTTTTTACCCACAAATATTGGAAATTTTCAATGACATTTTGTAGAGTGAGTTCTATTTGTCCTTGACAGGTTTTTAACTACTTGTTTACCTGTTCAGATACAACAATAATTAAAATTTGAAATTATAACAAGTTCTGTTCCGAGGTTTAATTCCACGAATAAGATATATAAATTAAATTCTAAGAAATTTATTACGACATCAGCTTTCTCAAGTTTCGGGTGAAAGAATTTTAAGATATATTTTATCTTTTGCTGAATCCTTGCAGTTTTACGTAAGGTGGTAAAATTTAATTAGTCTAACATACGCAATATTTATAGTCAAGGAACGTTATGTCTACTACACTTTTTGTTTTTGGGCCATTTTCTTTTTCAAAAATAATCAATACAAATTACGCTCAAGAATCGAATAGATCGTAAGTTTTAGTTTGGTGTTTGTTGATATTTAGCTTTTCAATGAATGTACATTTTTGACTGCAATAATCATAATAGTTAGTGTGGTTTGCTTTGTATGTGCGTAGACTGGCGTACCTCTGCATTTGTTTTTCTGTACGCATTCGTGTGCGTGCACGTATTTGAGTGTTTGTATGTGCATGAGCACATAAGCGCACATTCATGCGTGCGTGCGATGTTTCCCCTCTCTATAGTCTCAATTCCTGACTATTTTCTTCTCTAAATCGGACTTTCAGGTATATTTATATATATTTATACATTATCGTAAAAACTGGAAACACACATGCGTTTGTTTTAAGTGCATTTTTACAAATAAATATATATAAGTTACATACTATATTATTCGACAATTAACGTTGAAGTATAACCGTAGAGTTAAGTAAAACTTGAAAAATATTCTAATTAAACAATTGTATTGTTTATATACGTATTTGTACGTGATAATACGTCGAAAAATTACTTACTAAATTAGTCAAACGAACGTACTTATGCTTGTGGTATCACGAGTTACAATTATTACGTAACGTATATTAAACAGTTTTACAAAATTTTTATATCGAACATTTTCCCTAAACTAGATTTGTAAAATTTATGGAACGAATAAATAAAACAAAAGTTAATTTTCCATTTAATTCAAGAAAACGATTAGTTTATTTAGATGTATGAAGAATAGTAACACAAAAGAGAAATATAATAATATTATAGACAAATAAAATGTATCTGTCTTTAATTTTTAATTTTTAATACTATTCCGTTTGCAAACTGGATTATTAAAATAAACCTAATATTGAATTTTGTCTGTTTGCCCATCTGGTTGAACGAATTTAATTCGGCAACCACTAAAGTTATTGAAACGAATTTTACACAGGTTATCAATGTTTATATCGGATAAGTTTAGTTTTTTTCTTTTTGAGACTTTTGTACCTACACGTAATTATTGTACGTGTAGGTGCAATATGCCATACTTTGTGCCTAATACAAATCAGATATGCATTTGAAGCGGTATTGAGGTAATACTGATGATGATGAGGAGGTCGGAAGCTGATTGTAGTCCCAGGTGTTGATTACTGAATATAGTGAATGAGTAGTGAACAATGAATACTAAACACTGAATGCTTTCGGTGGAATAACTCGTCTTTTTATAGGACACAACACATCTCCAATCGGGAAAGAATGAAACACCTAAGCTGAGACAGAGCGCGGCGAGAAGAACGGAACATCGCTGAGCGAGATGGCGCGTACTCCGCAGGTCCCTCACCTCAGATCGCAGAGCTAACAAAAAGGGCGGCCACCGTTGGCTCTGCTCTTAGCTTACTGCCGACCACCGTAGGATGCAGACAAATTCCATGTGATATCCTCGCTCCTGGTCCCCGAGACGCTGCGCACGAAGTTGGTTTTCGTTGGCTGAACGGACTGCAGGCATGGTTTCCCGCGTATCGGTTGTTATTTGAAATTGTCTTCACATGTTTTATAATTTGAATTGTTTTTTGTGGTTTATAGGTAGCGGTAATCGCAGCTAGACATTCAAATACTGTGGAATCTATAAATATTCATATTAATCCCATACTCGACACGAGACCATATATTTACATAATTCTGTTCAGTACCTAATATGTTTTCAAACGACATTTAGATTTTCGGTTAATTCCATAAGGCACAATCTACAGTTCAGCATCAGAATTTCTTCTTTACGAAAGTTTTTTCAATGAAATTCCAGCAGGTGCAATTTATGGTACAGCAGAAAAACCCTTGATTAATTATATGCGTTCATACTTTATTTAGATTAAAAAACTTTTTTAAACAAATCTGAAAGTCGATATCGTCGATATATTCTAAAATAAAAATAAAATTATGAAAAGTTAAAAATAAAGAAATAAAGCAACCGACAATGTAAGCTGGTTCGGCGCAGAGATTATCAATAATAACGGATATAAACAAACTACATGCTTAACGAAGTGACGTTCTACCGTTTATCGAACTGTAATGTTTTCCTTCATATCTTATTCAATTGATCATATATCGGTTCTAAAATAAGATAAATAATAATAATATTAATGCAAAAATTACACGGCATAACGTTTAATTTGTTTTATTAAAGACATTTTCATCACAGCGTAATTTTATTTGTAAGCCTTCAAAGCAAAAATTCGAAAATTACGGGCGGAAGATGTGAAGCCACGATTACGTGTTGTCTGATTTATGAAGGACGTTGCAATGAAAATAGCAATTAACCAAAGCATAATATAAGCATGCAGAAAGTTATAATAGTTTTATATAATGGTAACAATAATTATGCACAGAAATGCGTTTTGTAATAAAGTGAAATGTAAACACGAGTTAACTATATAATGCGCTCCTAAATTTGTAATTTACCTTTTTCATTTGACTGCACTGTCAAACTTAACATTAACATTTCAATATAACGGCTTGAGTGATCAGGTAACAAAATAGCTCTAGCTTAATAGCGGATGTTGTATTGTACATTCAACGTCTTATGTTAAGAATTGCTCTGGGTGATCCGTATAAACGGTAGTTATTGCTGACTGACGATAATAATAATTAAATTATATCAATATCATATAATACCATTAATATAATACCAGCCGGATTAAATATTTATTTCCATAATTTGCCAATGGATGACGAACTGCAAAATGTAATCCATTAGCAGACGGGAACTATGTCAAGTATCATTACTACGGTATTGAAACTATGTAAAAGATTATTACTAGAAGATGATAATGAAAATAGTAGCTTCGTATTTTGATCGTGTACAGAAGTTATTTGCCACTCATTATTTTGACGTTCTTAGACATTAAAATATTTTCCCCTTCGTTCGTTATATGATATTACGAAAACTGAATAATTAATCTTGTTTACTCTTAATAAACATTTCTGCGTTAATGGAATTTGTACTATGAAAAAACATCAAGGACATTAGATTAAGAGAGGTTTATTATTGAATTGCTTTTTTTATCCAGAAATAGTTCATTTTATATGCCAATGTAACTACGCTATGGTGGTAATGTGATCCACTTAGATCTTTAAGTGTTTTATTGCATGGATAATTATTATTACCTCGTCGTTTATAACTTTCTAGTGCATGAGAGATCAAAAATGTTCATAATTATTAGTACGAAATATCGGAGGGGATATGAGATTTTTTTAACCACGAAATGATTTAAATGTTTTCCATTTCATGCTTCTAATTATAAATTAAGTATGTGAGATCCTTACTAAAATAATTCAGAATTACATTGTACATATTTCAAATTTGCACTATTTATTTAATTCATTGACATTTAAAAGGTGGCTTGAGGAGCAATATTTGAGGCAATAATGTTTAATAGATCATAATATAATCTAGACTATATATTGTAGAGCTAACTAAATATTTATGTTGTAATATTTCAACTACGTTTAATGGTTATTAAAATTCTTCCTAAGTTATGATTTGAAGAAAATCGAGATTACTCGATGTTTAATCTCAAATATTTGAACAGCCTGCTTTCAGTTATTTTGGCTCCTGAAGTTAGGTTTAGAAATTATTTAATCTTCCATTATGATATAAAGTTAAACTGTTTAATTTAGTACTGAAGCTTCTACGGTCTTCATGAACTGTCTTGTTTCTTCTCTCTTAACGTTTTTCTTAGTATTTGAAAATATTTTTGAAGTTTGTTCGCTCTCGTTTATGAATTTTTTTGCTGTTTTTATTTGAGCAAAATTACAGTTGCGTGTTAAAAAATTGGGGATAAAAAACCAACCTGTTATTCATAGATGCAATTCTATGTATCAAACTTAGTTGAAAATGTTAAAACTATATGAACAATTTGAACCCTTTAATGCTAAAGAAAACCTATGATGATACTAGACACGTTGTCTGCTGCTTTATATTTGCATATATGTTAGTTTATATTATATTGTAAGTTTATAAAGCGTATATGTTATTGATAAAGACGAGTTTGTGCATAAAATTAAACAGAAAATGTTAGGGAACTTTTTGATATTGCTTCGCTGTTTCTGAAAAAAATATCTACCGAAATTGCGATTGCGGTGAGAATAAAAATCAGTTGTTTTCATTGAAACACGTTTTAAATATATTCAATTAAATATACAGAATCACTTTATATAAGTGTGTGTATATATTTAAACGAATAAATATTTTCTTTGACGTTGTAGAATGTACACGATTAAATAGAACATGTTTGTTTTTTAAGTTAAATTGTAAATTAGCGTAACCTAATGACAACGCTTCCTTTATGTAAAAAATCAATACATTGTTCATCTATAATATATTAAGTTTATCGTCATATATTGATGGAGAATCCAGAGAAATCGAAAGTTGAATAAAAACAGTAAACAAGCTACCGATGCTTAAAATAATCAAATTGTCAAGCCGACAAGTTACAGTGCTCTGCACAGCAAATGTTGTTCTACACGACAGTCCTGCCGTCTTGGTTCCTCATGGGTCTGTTACGTGGGTCTCCAGTATAATATACATTCATTTATTGTACTTTAATTTAAATACAGTGAGTTTTATATGAATACAATCTGTGTCTTTACAAACTTTCTTGCTAACGTGTAGTGTACATATATACGCACGTACGCACACAAATTCAGTACTAAATTATTAAGGGCGGAGGTCATTACGGAGCCAATAAACGTCATTTAAATTAACATTTATTATACCGAGTCTGTATAATGCCAATCGGTGGTGTGTGAGGTTCGACCCTTGGAGTCCCTTTTTGTATCAAATCTGTAAGTACATTACAGGTACTTACAGATTTGATACATTTCAATAAACCTAATTCGTTCAGTTTACAGTGTACCTGGTAGTGAAGAGTGGGGTCGTAGTATCGAAGTTATAAGTTAATATAGGTGAAGGTGTCTGAAATAAAGAATAAAGAAATTAAGTTAATTTATTTATGGTATTACGTTTAGCAATTCTTGATTATTCACTGTCGGTTTAAGTCAAAAGTGTACGTTATTTTTTAGTCCTTGTCTTGAAACTTGTCAAATATAATTGAAAATGAACCGTCACAAATTTGCTTTTAACCTTTCTCCTCATTTTGGCCTATGAAGGGAAATTAAAAAATATGTATGTGGTATATGTATGTGTGGGTGTTTATGTGAATGTACCCGTATGTGCTTGCGTGCATACTGGTGTTACGACTTTAAAACGTGACCGTTTAAAAAAATAATTTATTATTGAATTAATAATTTTCGTTAGAAATTATCAGAAATAAATTTTAATTATCATTAAATATTTAGTTAGACTTAAATATCTACTTGTGTCAGGATAAAAAACGTACAACTTATTTGAATTAAGATTTGATTTGAAGTGAAATGATCTGAACTATGTAGTGTTTCTCTCTAGAGTTAATGTAAGAATCATGAGAGCAGAGTAAGTATTATTGCTCACAAATACAGTTTGCATGAGTCGGTACCCAAATTTTTACATAATTAACCTAGTAATATGCAATACGCTATCCCTGATAAAACCAATTCGTCTTCAAAAAAATTATATTACTGGCCTAATAATAGCTACTAGCCCAATACTTTAATTCTGTCGTTCAAAAATCCTTTGAGTTATCAACTTATAAAGGTAATGAGATAAAAGACACCACTTATCAACGATGTCCTTTATATCACTGCCATTCTAATATCGACAGATTTATAACCATATTTGCGACCCTTGAAGCGCCCGGGTACAAAACACAACGCCTACTATAAACAACTTCCTGTCACCTACTATAAACTAGCAGAATACTTAGACTAGCACCATACTCGTACGTTTACATCGCATAGAAAAAATAATATACCAAAAATGGACAAAATTTCATTGAAAATGGTGGTGAAATTTTACACACCTCACATAAATTAACAAAAACTTACTATAGCAAAAGATAAATAAATTAATTTTTTAAAAATATATATATGTATATATATATATATATATATATATATATATATATATATATATATATATAATCTAATACTCTACATACCTATTTTATTTAAACCTGATTATTTATGTTTGAGTGGCGATAGTCGCAAACGGCCCGGCAATAGGTCAGGGACCCTCGATGAGTTAATATTTCTTAGGAAACTACTACTTTACCTTTCCTAAAATCAGATTAGCTGCATTATCTAAAGAACTGAGACGTATATTTATTCCAACATTACCACCTAACCTGTTTTCTATGACCAATTAGTCATTTTTAACGTTTATAAGTATGTAAATTAATTTCAATCCGATGTTAAAACGAATGACGGCAATTTAATTACATATATTCATTGATCTTTCTGATACTAACCCTATAGTTATGGTAGATATGCTTTTCCACTTTGGCAGCTCACTCCACTCCATTGATTGTAAATTCTTGAACTGGTCTTATACCCATGGGCATATACGAATCCTACAGCTGAAATGCTTCGAAGAGAATTCTTTCATAGATATGCTTCAGAGAGATTTCTTTTCTCAACATTTATTTATAATGTTGGACTAAGATGACACGTAAAGGAGCAACTGTCTTTGTTATACATAATATATTTTACGCTATGCCTCTCGCAGGTTCAAATGATGGGATTTTGTACTGGATCTTATTGAAAATTCATAATCGGCTCTGATTCCATTTTATTGAAATACGTCCACAGTATGGATCACTTACCTGTTACTTATCTATCATGTTGTCGTTATAATTAATTGTCGCAACAAGGACGCGTGTAAATTTTAAAGGAAAGTTTAATTTTGAAACTACATCCATATACTAGGAGCAAGTTAGTTATTAATACATTAATGTTTGTAATTTACAGTAAAATGATTAGTTTATTTCATGTAATCAAAAATAATTCCTGTAAGTCCAAAACCCGGAAAGGGGCTTTTGAAATGTTACAAGATGTCATATATGTGAAATATTTTTGAAAAAAAATTTAAAGTTGTTAAATTTTTTATGATTTCGGTATACGTATTTTTTTGGCTTTATATTTCTTGATTCAATGATTATTTTATATTGAGCAAAGTTGCTATATCTTAAGGAAATATTGTAAAAGAATGCTTGAATTACAAGTAATAAAATTTTGTAGATAAACTCAATGGTGTTTTATTAAATAAAAATGTCATTAACACTGTAATTTCGAAACGTGATAGAAAAAACACAAGATAATTGCCTTATCCACAATAAAAACTATCTCTTTTACCTAAATATTTACATATATATATATATATATATATATATATATATATATATATATATATATATATATATATATATATATATATATATATATATATATATATATATATATATATATATATATATATATATATTATATTCCTCTGCCTTTTCTTTTTTTATAGTCGTTTGTTGAAATTTTGATATAATGTGAACATGAACGAGAGGAATAATTTTCTTAAATTAAAAAAGAACATACTTGGTGTGTGATGTCAATAATAGCCACTAATAAATAATATAATACCTGTAAACTATGGTATTTTTTTAAAAGACTTGAGAATTATGAAATTGTTGTATTGTATTGCAAGTAGGGAAATATATCCTAGCAATATTTTCATAAATTTATCTGTGAAATACTTTCTCTGAAGCCAAACAGCTTATTGAACCATCTATTGAAAAAAGGCCGTATAGTGACATTGCGTCGGTGTTACGTGGATACTACTGAACAAACGCCGGTGGCTTTGGTGTCACGTGAAAAGAGATCCGGTTGGTGCAACGGTGACATCATTTAAGAACATAAAAAGAATATTTATTTGCAAAATGCAATTGAACGCTTTACCTATTCATACTTTCAAATATTTTTTACTTAATTCAAAGATCTGTATTCATAAGAAAATTCTTCTTTAGCTGGAATCCATCGAATCAATAAGAGACTTGTATGCCTATGACCTTGGCTCGGTTATTAAAACTAAATTGCTCCTCTAATTCCCAAATGCCTTTCGGTTTTCTACGAAAAGTAATTTACTGTCTCAGCAGTAAAACTTAGTAATCAATTAAATCCTGACACCGGGAAAATAACCTTCATAAATATCTTCAAAGGTAGTCTGAAAAGTTTTACGTTTCTTCCTTACCTTCAGCTTCTTCTACCTTCTTGTCGTTTTTCCGTTCCAATTGATGTCCATGTACGTTTTTCCATTCCAATATAATACAATAATTGTATTAAAATTCTTTATTCCATTTAAATTTTTTTGTGTTTACCTTATTTATCCGATAGAGTTATATACAAATATGTTTCTTCTCTTCTTTTGATTTATTATCTCTAGTCATAGACACCAGCGGTTTAGCATTATAAACAACAATCACTATTGAGTAAAGAAGGTTATATCTATGGTAATTAGTTCGCCATATATATAGGTGTCACAAATTATTTTATGTTTGTTACGTTCTACATAAATGTATAAACAATTTAGTCTAATTTTAAATGGAAATAAATTGTTTCTTTCATTAAGAAAAACTTGTATATTTTTCCATTTAGCTATACAAATTTAAAAATAAAATTTATGGAATAGGTGGCATATTCATATTAGGACATCTGTATTTAAATGTACTCATAATATTATGTACTTTTAAGAGGTAAATCTTAAAAATATCGGATAAAAAACTATTGCGGCATATACATTTCGTCATAAGGGTTGATCGATGTATTGTGTTGACTTCCGGTTTCATTATACTATATCGATAATTAATTAATTTTAAATTGGATATATAATAAAAAAATATATTATTAATGACCGATTATTACTTATTAGCCAACCCAGTATTTTTGTATTCATGTGGTCAGGTTCTAACGACCGTGTATTTTTTTATCATTTTTGATTCAGTGGTTTTGGGTATTAGTGCATGCATTTTCTTACAAATATCAGTATAATGCGCGATTTCTTCTCAGGGAATAATTGGCATATCTTTTTTTAATTAAAGAAGAATTGTCACTAACTCGACATACTGCCGTATGATTGATAATTTTTTGGTATCACAATTGGAAGTATTTCATGGACACAATAATAGGATGCATTTTCAAAAACATGGGACTACTTCACATACTGCCAGGGTCTGTATGAAGAAGTTAAGATAAATTTTCCCTATAAAATTAATAAAAAAGTTCGGAGATATGGGCCTGGCCACCCCGATCATCGAATTTGATGCCGTGTGATTTATTCCTGTGGGGTTATCTTAAGTCTAAAGTGTATTGTAATAATCCCCCCACTATACTTGCCCTACAAGAAAATATTCGGCGTGAAATAGCTGCCATCCATCATCAGCACTTTGCAAGCGCATGTCTATGGGCCCATATGAGGGTTCGCTTACAAGATATGTGTATTGAGCTAAATGGACATCACTTGGAAGACATTATTTTTAAGAAGTAAAATATGCAGGCCTATGTTACATTTCAAAAATAAAATAAATGTTCTAAACTTATTCGTTCAATTTTTATTTAATTTCAAAGCCGAAAAATTCGCACTGGACACCTTTATTTAATACATTAATATCAAAATTTGCTGTTCAACAAACTGCACTCCAGGAAAATTCCCTGTTCAACGAATTTCACTCAGTGTGACATTTGCAGCAATATCCCCTAACATATTTAAACTATTTGTCATTGTAAACTACTGAATGCTACGAATAATGACATTTTAATATATACATATGAGGGTGATGTACTACACATATATATACATGTACGTTCACATTCATTGAAAATGTATAAATAAAGCCACATATTACTCACATCTGAAACAGTTATCTAAGCTTTTAAGTTCGCGCTCGAAGGAATTCGATATTATACATCACAGAACTGAATTGGCTTTGGCAAAAGCATTCTTTTATATTTAGAGTACCGTGATATATTGACATTTTGCTGCCAATAATATCTGTTTCGTTACGAATTGGAAGTCAAGTGAGTTGTCTGGTTGTTATGTGAATTCGAGTGGATGAAAGCATTCAATTGTGAAGCTATTGTAATAGAAATGGGCTAAATGTACGAAACAGCGTAACCGTAATAAAGTTAATTCAACTAAATAATACTGGCCTAAACGTACTAATTATTAAAATAAATTAATTATTGACGGCAATATAACCAAAAACGAAATTTCAGGAAATTCTATTTTTTCTTTATGTGGTTACTGGGCCAACTTATATGCTAGCTTAATTTTAGTCTCGCAAATATTTAACGGTACCGTGTAAAACTGATTAGTTAACGGTCATAAACAGGTTTTTTTCCAATCTGCTGTGTACAAAATAGATCTATTTTTTGAAAATGTTTAGCTTACATTTCTATTTAAAGCAATAATGTAATATAATATAAAATAGTTGATAAAATTTTATTTTCTCGTCTTAAAGATTAATAAATTACGAAGGATGTGATAATTTTGAATGAATGTACCGTCACTTCTGCCAGTGACGTTGGGCATGAAATCGGATCTCATTGTACTTAAATTATGTAATGAGTGGGCAATAATTTTGTTATTATGCAGGACAATTCTAGCGCGCAAACGACTCGTATTACTCAAAGAGCCCTTTATATATATATGAATATATATATATATATATATATATATATATATATATATGTATATATATATATGTATATATATATATATATATATATATATATGTATATATATATATATGTATATATATATATATATATATATATATATATATATACATATATATATAGAGTAATACGAGTCGTTTGCACGCGAGAATTGTCCTGCATGATAACAAAATCATTGCCCGCTCATTGTAAAAATGAGGTAGATTGAGGTCCGATTTCATGCCCAACAGCAGTTACGGTACCCTCATTCAGAATTATCAGATCCTTCGTAATTTATTGACCTTTATTAGCGAGAAAATTAAATTTTATCAACTATTTTATATTATATTACATTATTGCTTTAAATAGAAATGTAAGCTAAACATTTTCAAAAAATAGATCTATTTTGTACACAGAAGATTGAAAAAAAACCTGTTTATGACCATATATATATACATATATATATATATATATATATATATATATATATATATATATGCATATATATATATATATACATACATATATATATATATATATATATATATATATATATATATATGCATATATATATATATATACATACATATATATATATATATATATATATATTTATTTATTTTAATTGTATTGCATGCTTGCTATGAAATGTGCAAAAACTATTATATAGCCAGAAGACATATGAATTCTAAAACTACGTCACTTGTCATAAGTAACGTAGTTTTTAAATTTACATGCACAAGGAAATTCGCTTTCATTACATTTTTTAATAAAATTTGCAAATAATTTGCAAATAATCCCAATTTAAAATGATTGAAATATCAAATGAAGTACTCTGTATTGATAATTGTGAACTAAAATCTATGATACAGTTTCATATTCTGATTTGAGTATATGGATAATATGAGTTATTCATTACATTAATTTCAACACAATTATTAATGTTTATATATTTTGTTTAGAATTTTAATTCGTACATGAAGTATATAATGAAGTAATATATTTTCTCTTTAGACAAATGTAATTAATATATGTTTTGTATGTAATCGCATAACTTTTATAAATGAATTGGCCGTATTTTTTATTAATATATCATATTTATCATGAATATATTGATACAATTAATATTACATTTTTTAATTTTCGTTTTCAAAATTTCCCACCTAGAGAGTGCGATTATATTGGGTCCCTAAATTTTCTCTTCCACAGTGATGTATTGAGCACGTCCAATTGTTTGTTTTTATAAATTTCTCTAAAATTATATTTAATTAAATAAAATTATAATTAAAATAATTTAAATAAAATTATAATTAAAATATCATTCTTCACATAAACTTGGAAACTTTGTATATTTTCAGTTTATAATAGTATAGCGAATTGGGCCTAATTACCTTTTGAATACATATAAAAGCAGGGTATGCGATGCAAAGTTGAACAATATTTGTAGGGCCATTGGATGTCATATCAAACTATGCTCTTTTAAACTTAAATCAAACGAACGTTAACCTGATCCGAATGTGCTCAAAATAGTTAATGCTTGTTATATTATTTTTTATGCCTTCGAGCAAGGCACGTGGGTAACTCTCGTGGATAAGTACATAATCATTTAATAAATTGCGACTATAGAAAAAGTAATAATACGGTGATTTATTAAAATTGTTTGAAAAGTGCAATTTAAAAATTTCACCTCACTTATTATTTATTTGAATTTTTTTTCACACTTTCTTCATTACAAAGTTTTTGGAGTAATCAATTCATTTATTTGCCGAGTTATTTTTCACTGATTTAATTATTTCCGCTATGATCGGTGTATTTACATTTAATCTCTTACTCCGATAACTATTCATATTGCTTCACCAACATGATGTATTTTAAATTACTCATATAATATAAGGTATATAATTGTATTTCATTGAACTTTATTACTAATAAAAAACGCTTAAACTTAAATTATCCTACCTTATTCTGAGCATGTTTATACCGTTCATGAAGTTGGTATACGAAAAGCATGAATTACTACAACAAACTCAGTAAAACAACACGATAACCATTCTGAAGTTATTTCAAAATGCAACGCGGCAATGCGTCGCATTTCATAGATAAATACGCAAAATATGTTTACAAATTACATCTGTCACATCAGATGGCATCTTTAGGGTGTCTTTAAAATTTATATTATTCTCTGTCTATGTATATGTTATTATTAAATATTAACCTTTTTTCTATTTATAAAAGTGCATGTGATTCTGAAAACCAGTATATCTGTGTATGAAAACGTTATTAGAACAGCATGAACCAACAATGGTTAATTTCAAATTTGGCACCAAATTATGAAAAAAATATATCAATTCTCCTTAAAATATTCAAACAATAAATTAAGCTTAAAATACTTAATTTTATTTGATTACAAATTTACATCAATAGATATTGCTCTTGGTGCAGCTACACTCAATAAATTTAATAATATTTCCCAATAGTTTCAATTGTACGAATTGAATTATATTCAGCCGTTTTCTTTACTATAATTGTGTAAACAATTAAACTGAAAAAAACTGACATTCCGTGATATGTACTTGCTGAAATATCAACATTTTAGGTTACACCAAAATTAAACTTAGGTCCAGTTCGGAATAGTGTTTGACAGGTGAAGTTATGATGAGCTTATCGTGTATACTGAGTTAAGTAGTATCGTTGTTATATATTCGCTATTTATGCAAGGTATTTTCCTACTCCAATTTTGTTACTAGCAGTATTAGTGAAACTATTATGTTCTATATATATATTTGATATATGCCATATGGATTACAGGGCAAACCTCGGGTGTGTGTTCTGTTTATTAAAGACAAAGGTGATTACGGCACCAGTAAACGCCATTAAAATTAGTATTTATTAGGCTGTGTGACTCCGGGAGAGGAGCTCGTAAATTTGTTATCTTTCAGTGAACGCGTTTATCCTCTGTATATGTAGTTTGCATAGTAGATGCTATTGAAGCTTTTTCTCGAGAAGTGGAGCAGCATTGTTTAATCAATTATTTAATTATTTATATTTATTTATGGTTCACATTTTTAAGGGTAGCAATGAAAATCTGGGGTCGTGTTGACTTTTTACGCTAAGGCGATATTTATAGATACAATAAAAGATTAGTAGTTTTATCAAATAGGTTGTAGATTCGAATATCCACGACGATTCCTATTTGGAAACCAACATTTCTATGTAAGGGGTTATTTTTTTGTTCATAGCCGGTCCGAAAGGAACCCCACTTTTAAAAGAGAAAGAAGAAATCGCGAAAGTCAATTTATTTTGACTCAATATTTTAAGGTAAATAAATGAAATAAAATGTAAGTCATGTAAAAAAATTTAAGCATTTGACATAACGGGTTAACTTTATTGCAAGATGATTTTTATTGCACTTTATTATATATAAAATCTGGGTTTATGCAGTAATTTGGGGGGCCGTGCTGCAGTAAATATTTATTTCCATAATTTACCAATGGAAATGAAATTCAAAATATTCTATATCAAGTATCATTACTTGTTACTAAAAATAGTAGTTGCATATATTGGTCATGTGTAGAATTAATTTGAGACTAAAAAGAAGGCGTTTTTCCTTTGATTAAAGGCAATATCCAACCTTTACAAAATTAAATATTAAATCTTACTATAGCAGCAGCAGTGAAAATCTAGGTACGAAAAAACATCAGACAGTCAATTCAGAGAAGTTTGTTATTGTATTGCTTTTGGTTTTACCCAGAAATAGTTTGTTTCATATGACAATGTATGCTGCGGTGGTAACATACTTCACTCTGTTCTTTAAGTCCATTATTGCAAAAATAATTATTAGTACCACTCCGTTTATAATTTTTTTTTAATCTATAATTGATAAATTCTTTTATAATTTTCTTTTTAATTCTATAATTTTCTAGTACATACGAGATCAGAAATGTTCAGAATTATAAGTAGAAAATATCTGAAGAAACATGAAATTTTTTTAACACGAAATTATTTAAATATAAATTTCCATTTCATATCTGTTATTAGTAGTTAAATATGTGATCTCCTTACTAAAGTGATTCATAATTATATCGTACATATTTAGAATATTCACTATTTAATTAATTCATTCACGTTCAAAACTTTTGCAGGAATTTGAATATTTTGGTTTGAGGAGCAATCTTTAAGGTAATAAGGTCTAATAGATCGTAGTACAATCTAGACTATCCATTATAGAACTAACTTAATATTTATGTTGGAATATTTCAGCGACGCTTTATGGTTATTAAAATATTTGCTAAATTATGATTAGAATCAAGTTGAGATTTCTCGACGTTCAGCCTCAAATATTTCAATAGTGTGCTTTCGGCAAATTTGGCTTTTCAAATTAGATTGTGAAATTAATTAAAGGTCCTTTGTGATATAAGGCTAAATCGTTATACTTCTATGATATAAGGCCAAATCGTTATACTTAAGGTTCTAGGGCCTTAATAACCTGTTTTATTTCTTCTCTCTCAGTATACTTAACATTTCTAAGTTCTTTTCGGTCTCATTTATGAATATTTATTTCATTCATTTAGCATTTTTTGAGCAATACTACAGTTGTATGTTAAATAATCAGGTGTAACAAAGAACGAATTTGTTATTCATTGAGGGAATTCTATGCATCAAACTGATTAGAAAATATTAAGAAACTGTATGAATATTTTCAACCCTTTCAGAAAAAAAGTGCTGGAGGACTTACGTTTGTGACATAAAATATTTAATGTATAAAAAACCTTTATGAATACTAGACACAGTTCATTCTGTATACATATATATGTATACACACACACATATATATATATATATATATATGTATATATATATATAAATATGTATATATATATATATATATATATATATATATACATGTATATATATATATATATATATATATATATGTATATATAAGTGTAAAAAAGCGTATCTGTTATTTATAAAGAGGATTCTGTGTATCAAACTATGTGAAAAACGTTAAACAGCTTTCTGAAAATGCTCCACCATTTCTGAAAATATCACTATCGAAATAACGTTTCCCGTCAACATAAAAATTAATTATTTTCACTGAAACACGGTTTGAATATACCCAGATTGATAGACAGTGTCACTTGTATGATTAACATGCAGGTTTTTTATTACACTTTATATAAGTGTATCTATATATACAAACGAATAATATTTTGGTTGACGTAGTAGACTACAAGAATTGTACCGCGTATGTTTCTTATATGTGACTGTACACGTTAATTTATTAACCTTATAACAACGCTTCCTTTATATCAAAAATCAATACATCGTTTGTCAATAAAATAATGAGCAATATAATTATATCACTCCTATTGTTAGAAGATGTAATGATGATACAATGATATAATGATGAATATAATTATATCACTCCTATTGTTAGAAGAACCGGAGAGATAGGAGTTGAATAAAACTAAAACTAAACTAAAAAACTAGCTCCCGGTGCTTAAACTCATCAAATGTTCTACGCTATCGTGCAGCCATCGTGGTCCCTCACGGCCCATTACGTGAGTTGTTAGTGTAGTATACATTTATTAATTCCATTTAAATACAGTGAGGTATATATAAGTGCAATCTGTATCTTCATAAACTCCCGGCCAACATGTAGTATTTACGCACGTACGCCCATAAATTCAGTGCTGAATTATTAGTGGCGTAAGTCATTACGGAGCCAATAAGCGTCATTTAAATGAATATTTATTATAACGAGGCTGTATAATTCCAATTGGTGGTGTGTGAGATTCGACCCTAGGATTCCCTCTTTTCCGGTATAGGTACTTACAGATTTGGTACCTTTCCATAAACAAATTCGTTCGTTGTTAATGCGGTTTATCGAGTACCTGGTATTGAAGGGTACAGTCGAATTATCGAATTAATAAGTCAATGTAAGGGAATTTTCATCAAATAAAGACTAAAGAGGTGCAGTGAATATATTTATCGTATTACGTTCACAAATTCTCGACTACGGTGTTAAGTCAAGAGGGTGTGTTATTTTTCAGTCATTGTGCTGAAACTGGTCAAACTTAATTGTTAATGGATTGATTAAAATTTGCTTTTGACTTTCCTCTTCATTTTGGTCTGTAACAGGAGATTGAAAAATATGTATGCATGTGTACGTGTGTGTGGGTGCATGTGTAAGTGTGCCCGCGCGTGCGCGCGTGCGTACTGATATAACTGATATAAATGATTAAAACTCATTTAATTAATTTATTCTTATTTTAACTTACAAACTAATTTTGTTCTTGAATTTTTTATTTATGTTTAAAATCATGACAAATAAATTTATATTATCATTAAATATTTAGTTAGACTTGAATAGTGACATGTATGGGATTACGACTCACGCGTCTAAGGCTTGATTTAAATTGAAATGATCTGAACCCCACAGAGCTTCGGCCTGTGGTTTATGAAGAGTAAAAATGCTGAGCTATGTCAGAGTAAAGTTTTCTGTTGATCCCGGAAACGGGGCTTCGTCGTTGTAATATGATGCTCTGAGAGCCGGACTGCATTATCTTGTTAGTTAATCATGAGAGCAGTCAGCATTACTGCTGGCAAGTATAGGGTATAATAATATGTGTGTCTGTTCCCCGCGATCTTAAATTTTAATATAATTAACCCGCTAAGATGCAATAACTTGCTTTCCCGGATAAAACTAATTCGCTTCAAAATTTTTACATAATTAGCCTAATAATCGTTTTCCTGTAATAAATGTGATTTTACATACAACATTTAAGTAAATTTTGCATCTTTGCACCATAATGGTGGTGTAGGGTACGTGGCGCTGTAATGACAGAGTACTTAGCTAGTCCAACAATACAAGTACTTTAAACCCAATATGACGGCAAATTTTCCATGTACATTTTAGCTACATACGTAGCTGAAACATACACGGAAAATATGCCGTTAACTAACGTTTTAGTTCTGTATACGATTATATTATAAAAGAAAACAAAAAAAAAGTGTTTTTGAATCCTTTAGATTTTCGGTTGACAGTACACATGACACATAAAGGTTGAAATAAAAAATCGATTACTCTGTTTGCTCCCCCCCTTTTCAATATTTTTGGTGTTCATTTTGGCGTGTACATAGATTCATATATCTTATCATTTTCTAAAGTTTCAAGTTGCTACGTAGTGCGAAAAATTGCTACACCATGTGGATAGATCAATGAACATGTTGTTGATGTCATACGAGTTTTTTTTCCATTTGAGGTACAGAATTGTTCAAATAATAAGTATATATATATATATATATATATATATATATATATATATATATATATATATATATATTGGCTTAAATGTCATAAAAAAGTTTTCTTAAAATATAGTCATAGACATAGGTTAGAATAGAATTACTTATATAAATGTCGGCTGTATAAAATATGTTTAAAAATATACAAACAATTTAACAAAATTTAACCCTTGATACTTCAAAAAAGTTACCTCGGCTAAGGTATATTTTGTCGTATTCATTGTGTCCGATAAGTTAATAAACGGGTGACAGGATTTTAAAAGTTCGTCACTTGTGTTATACGTTAGTCGTTCGATATATGTGTTATTACTTCTTTATATACCACACTCGTGCTAGCTAAATATTTGACGTTGTTCGGTTTTTTAAACTTCCGCTTCCTATACGGTTATAAGAAAATGAGAGCTAATTCCTTGGCATTCGTCTTGAGAGTGAGTTAAAATTTGAATTAAACCAGTTGAAAACGGTAGGAGAATATATGTCCTATGAATAATATAATAGACATGCAAAGATCACATATGTATTTAGTTTTAAACCTTTGTTAGTTTAAGAATGAATACGTGGGGCGTTCACTAAGATAAAAATATTTGCGACATGTTTTTTTCAATATCATATAATTTCTTTGTACAAAAAAGATTTAAGTTATCAATCTATAATCATTTGTACGGCAATGATATAAAAAATATTAACTGTCAATCGTATCCTTTGTATCACTGCCATTCTAATATCGTTAGGTTGGTAATTAATAATACTGATAATCGTATTTAAACCCCGAAGCTCCTGAGCACAACCGCGTTGCCAGCTTTTTCACCGCTTTCCATTAAATATCGCATAACTCCAAAATTTGGTATTCTATTGTATTTTTTCTTTTATAGGGAAGAAATATAGTTGTTAAAGATTTTTAGTATTTTTCCTGCTGTTATTTGGTTATGAGAGTCAAAAATAATGAAAAATATAATTTCACGTTTCTAGAAAAAATTAAAACGAAACTATAAAAACCTTAAACATATCTACGTCAAAGAAAAAACAGTAAATTAAAAAACAAGTTAGGTAATCGTAATTTAACTGAAAGATAATCGTCACTGAATTATGAAGCAGTAGGTGGCGTTCAGTTTTAACTTATGTTCTACTGGGAAAAATATTGAAAATTCAAAACTGAACGCCGCCTGCCTAATCCTAATAGAAAACTGTGTAATAGTTAAATTTTTTATAAGCCATCTTAGTATTGTTCGTATGGTAGAAAAATTGAAAATTGCAAACAGAACAGAATACCTATTGTAATTCAGACCAAATGTAATTCAGACTATCGTGACTAAATGTAATTCTAAAAATAATTGAATTAATGTCAAAATAATTCTGAGCCCTTTATGCAATTAGGGGAAAAAAAGCTCTAACATTTTAAAAATATTTTAAAAACATTCAAAGCGCTCAAAAAAGTGGAAAAAATGAAGGTTGAATATTTCAAGTGTTGCATATTTACAATACTATAAATTAGTATAATATTACGTTTGAAACATTGAAAAAAGTACACCATAGAAACAATAACGAACCTAAAATGGGTGAAATCTCTATAGTAATGGCGATGCAATGTTGCGTACGTTAAATGAGTATATAAAAATATATATAATTACTGCAGCAAGTAATATATAAATATTTTCCATTTTCGTAATTAATTTATTTGATTAAATTTTTACAATTTAATAATATTAAATATATTTTTTCTAAATAAAATTACATTTTCGTATATTTTGTATGTTTTTGAAAAAAAAATTGTTTATGACGACAATAAACCATTAAATACAAAAGAGATATAACTACAACTATAACTACGCATCAAATATTAACATTCACTTACATTCGATCCGCAATTACCAACACAAAACTAAAAAAAAAACACCAAATCAACAATTTTCAAGACATCAAAGCGACAAAAGCAACTAAACTGTCGAAACGACTGAGTTATAACGCGATTACTTATTTCGTCCTCTTATGAATTCATTCTAACCTGATTATTTACATTTCAGAAGCGATGGTCGCAAATGGCTAAGCTAATGGTCTGGGACCCTCGTGTGGTTAATATTTCTTGGAATATTTCTTATTTTCTATGGGAACTGCTACCTCATCTTTTTTAAAATCATATTAGCTGAATAATCTATAAACACTACGATGCCTTTTTATTTCACCAATGCTACCTAACTTATTGTCCTTGGCCCGTTAGTTATTTACAAGGTTTATAAATTAATTTAAAGCCGGTGTTAAAACCAATTGCACCAACTTAATAATACTTATTAATCTTTCCAATAATATCCCTACAATTCTAAGATTTACGAGTAGGCGCATGGATAATTTTGGGAAATATTTGAATTCAAGAAACCAGAACAATATGAAATCAATGAAGTGTAATAAGCTGCTGAAGTCAAAAAGTATGACTATCATAACTACGGGGTTATTATTAGAAAGATTAATAAGTTTAATAATTTGAAAGGAACCATGACACCAGGAAATTAAGCTTCATAAATATCTTCAAAGGTTGTCTGAACAGTTTTACATTTCTTAATCTTCTACTTCTTGTATTTTCTAATTAAGTTAACTTCTGTTCGAGTTAATGTAAATATTTCTTATTCTTATAACCATAGAGACCAGATTTAGTTTACTAAATAACAATTGCGATCCATTAAGGAGTGTTACATCTAGAGTAATTAGTCCGCAATATATATAAATATATATATATATATATATATATATATATATATATATATATATATATATATAAATTTATTTCTATATACATGTATACTAACAAGTCTACATCATCTTTTTGACTTTTTCACATGACGCCTTATAAATTTTATTAAGATTTTGCTATCGCATATTGCTGTATTGAGTAAATTCTTCCAAACCATCCAAATAGATATTAATTGACATTCTATGCTTTCTTTTGCAATTTCTATTTTTAAAATATTTCAAACCATATATCTTTTAAGGTTTGATTAAATATAATCTTTAAAAAAATTAGACACATTTTTTTTCGATTTTCATAGCTTTTCTATTTCATTTTTATGCAGGATACATTAACTTTTTACTCTGTTCTGTTCGATATTAATTTATTATAAACTACTTTTTCGTTTTCTATAAAAGAAATAAATTTTGTAAATACTCGAATGAATCTATCTATTTAAGGTTTACTTTTGAATTCCACAAAGTAAGTACAGTGCTCTAAAACTTACATAAAATTAAATAATTCCTGTCAACATTAAAGATCGTTGTTAATAATTTAAAATATTTTTACTAAATGCTTTCGTCAATATTATTACCAATTTACGGTAATGCAATAATTACATAAAAATCATAAAAAGTACTTAAAAAGATCATTTCAAATTGTTAACTTCTTTGTCGGGTTATTTTCACCTACTACACAAAGCACACATAAAAATTTTAATACATAAACAATTAATTGAAAATAAGTTTTTCTTTTGCAAAGAATATTAATTAAGTTTTTGTTGATTGATGTTGATATATTGTCGTCTATGATTTGCTTTTGCCCTTGTTCTAGTTAAATTGTCTATTTAGTTTGATAATGAATCATTTTATAAATTATTTTGTTTAATAAATTATATTAATTATCTAAACTTGCTGTTCAACGAATTTCACTTAGTGCCACATTTGCAAAAATATCTATCTAATATCATTATAAGCTAGTGAAATATGCCACGAATAATATGATCTTAATACATACCAATGAGGGTAATATATAACGTTGCATATATACGCTTTTATATTCATTCAGAATATATAAATAAAGCGACATACATAGAGGCTTTGTTCACAAGTGAAACACTTATCTAAGCTTTTATCTTCGCGCTCGAGGGAATCAGATATTAAATGTCACTGAACCGAATTGGCTTTGCTAAAATCATTCTTTCATATTTAGAGTATGTATTAATATTTTGCTCCCACTGATATCTGTTCTAATGCAGATTGGAAGACAAGTGAGTTGTCTGATTGTCGTGTGGATGCGAGTTGGTAAAATCTTTCAATCCAGAAGCTATTGAAATAGAAAAGAGAGAGGCCCTCTTTAATTTGATTAAATAATTAAATAGCCATGGCGTAAATGTACATAGTGGAGTAAACGTATAAAGTTGATTGAACCAAGTAATAATGGGCAAAATGTACTCATAATTGAACTAAATTAATTATTGGAGGTACTGGAAAGGGGATAAAATTAAAAACGGAAACGAAAAAGAAAATTTTTCAAAAATTTTTCTCTATCAACATTTAAAATTTACAGTTTAAGTTTTGTCTCTTTACGTTTGTAAAAAAATTTAATTTGAAATATTTATTTCCTCACTTTATGACATAATTTACATATTCGTCGTAACGGAGTGAAGTGCTTGGTGAACTGTTGAAAATTCGTATTAAAATTTCTGCGAATTTATAATTTTTTCGCATCAAAAAGAAGGCCGAATAAAGGCATTGTTCACATTGTTCATTGGCAACGTTCTTACCTTCTGCCGGGGGAAATCTATATGAAATTTCGCCAAATTGATTTATCTTTAACTTTTCTATTGGCCTTCAGTACTCTTTCAAATCTGAGTTCAATGGATTAGCGTTTCGTTTCTAACAAAATTCATTAAAGGTTCTTTGTCCCACCGCGTGTCAATGAAATGAAATGTCATGTATAGGTCATTGGTACGTACTTACTATATTTGGGATCGATGAAAACGTTCAATTATGGGACGATTGAAATAGAAATGCGAGACAACTCTATTTTAAATGTGGATTTAACATAATGTATGATGACCCTTAGACTCTAATACAAATGAATTTAACGAATTTATCGTTAATTTTGTTATTAAAGAATTAATGTCATTGAATTCGACTGCGCTTTCTATTGATTGTACGAACTTGTAAAATCAATTGTTGTAAGATTTATTTTCAACGGTACGATGTAAAATCGAACGCTGAATATTAATCGATGAGCTCGGGGAAATAAGTCATTCTACTTAATGGATACGGTGGGTGAACTGTATATGTCAGGTTCGATATATGTGCTTTCCTATTCTGTGGTTGTTTCAATTTTAAGGAGTAACTCCACGAGAAAGAAGACATGAGATTTGTTGAATTACACAGAAGACAAAGAAATCAAATCTTTTGGCTAAAAAGTTGCTAGAAGAAATTTTGTAACATGAAGTTTTGTTTAAAATATTTCGCTTAATTTTTTCACTTTCCACTACATTGATGTGGTGGTTTTATGGTGATTTTTATGGCGGAATTTATTACTTATTTGTATAATAAAGAAATTATACTTTTGTTTTTTGTTCTCTAATGCAATTATAACTGGAACTCTAAAAAATGAATTTCGTTTATATATCATGTAATAAATATAAAATTACCACAAAAACTATATAATTGTATTAAATTCTAGAATTAATTATATGAATGTTTTTTAAGACTACTGTATTTTTAAAGCACGAGTTAGCAAAATGTGTTAATGCTACATATTATTATTTGAGAAAACTACAAATTCGATTAAGTGTGTGATACGCACTTGGCCGATTTTATCAATTTGTCTACGTATCAAAGATATGAACGTTTCATTTTATTTAGCCTGAAAGGAAATAACAGATGATTGGTATTGAAGATAATTACATTCAAATGGTAAAATTTCAACAAATAAAAATAAAGCATGCATTTCCCTAGAGAAATTAAAGCCTTTTTTGACGAGAAAAGTTATTCACGTCCAGACGTTCGCGCCCCGTGTAACAACGTAGCTTGAGAGCAGAACCATCCCCCTGTTTGCTTTTTTTAATTACAATACCTTTTTGATAAAAAATAAGCATTTAATTGACTAGGCAGTTCATTGGGTGATTCTGAAAAATAATTTAAATATTTTTCTTATTATATGTTTGAGACGCAAGTATCCAAGTATGTTTGTTAAAATAATTTGTAATTTAATTATTTTTTGTTGATTTGCACAAATTACATTTTTACTTTCGTGAGAAGTAAAAGATGTATTGCAATATGTGTTGCGTGTGAGTATGAGTACGTGCTATATATATGTATTGAAAAATTTTCCGGTTAAAATGTGTTCGTGCACATTAATTATTGTAATAAAAGTACTATTTAGGTTAGATTAGATAAATTTATGTATTATATCTGAATATATGGTGTGAACTATTTTAATCAAAGTAATGGAGGTTTGAATTAAATCCACTCGCCAAAATGTCATCAATTACAAAAATTAAATTATTATTATGTTTATATTACTGATTGTTGCTAATAAAAGTCAAAGATAAACGATATATTTTAAAAGTTTAACTAAAATCAAATATTTAATGAAACTGTAAACTATGATTTGGTATTATTTTGAAAATTATTATTTTAATGTTTTATGTCTATATTTATAAATAAAGTTATTTTTTATTTAATCCATTTTGCAATCTGTATGGATATCTTTTATATTTAGGTTTCAATATTTGCTTATTATTTTACAGATTTGATTAAAAAAATATATTCACAAACCGATATAGTGTTCTTGTAGAAGTAGCAAACAGGCTAATACATTATTTTAGTTTTATACTTCTCCACTGCTATCCAGCAGTAGAGATAACAGTAATATTTATATTGATGGAGTTATTCTTGGATTGGATTGGAATGAAGATAAATTATATCCAATTTCATGAAACGAAAGTTCCTTCATGTTCGTTATTGACAAATTAGAGCAAAAATAAATCAGAATAGTTTAACTAATATTATTAGAACGCTCTCATTAATTTAATATATTTAAAAACAATGATTTTTTAATATCAGTTTCGCGTAATTTTTATTTTAAATTTCTTGTTCTGCTTTCTAAAGGACCAATTTAATTTTACAAATTAATTTTTGTACTCATCGTAAAATGCTGTTCAAAGAAATATATTCTTCTTATGCTAGTATAAAACAATTACGTTATTTGAAATATTAAATATTTTTAGGGTGACGTAGCAGAATGTTGAAAACTGTAACTTTACCTCTATTTAATTTCGTATTTTTATTTTACAAAATTCTTTATAAAATAAAATTGCTATATCTCTCCGTCTGTCTGACTGTCATAGTCCAACAGTTTCACAGTTTTAGGCATATGTGCAAACAATTTTGGAAGTGGATACTTCAAAAGAATATCTTTATTAAGATGTAGCAAATGATACAAATATTTTATTATCGTACTTTACCATACATAGTATACCTTACCAATTTTCGTGTACCTCTTTGTGCGGAAAACCATTAAAAAGTCTTTCAAAAAAATTATTTTTTTGTTAACCAATTTTTACTTTTAGTGTTCCATTTGACCGTTTTCCGTCCTCCAATTTTTCATTCATTTATTGTGGAAATGTTAAAGGATTCTGAATATTTCCATTTTATTAAACTGAAACTAAGACTGTTTCAGGTAAATCTCATGAACGAATTTACGTGATATATCTAGAACCGTACATTTTTGATCGTTCTGATATGCATTTTTTTTATTTCCTGAAGTGCTTCCAATACATTGAACTTGGGAATAATTTTTTTCTCGTGAACCTCACCTCACCGAGCGTAATTGCATTAGTTCCTTAATGAGAACTTCATGTTTTTAAATCAGTTCTTTTATGTCTATTTTTTATTTTAAATTTGGTAAAGATTATCAACTGCTTAATAATGATTTTCAGAACATGTATGTAGATCAATAAAAAAAGCGTTTTTTTGGGTTCGTAGAAAAAATAAATCGCATCAGTTGGTACCGAAAGTAAAAAAAAATTGTGTGAAATTATTATCTTAAATTAAAGAAAATTGTGTACATTTTTAACGGAATAATCAGTTAGTTTCCGTTTCCAAAATCGTCAATATATATAAAGGAGTTTTTAATAAACGTTGTATTGACATTGATTAAAATAAACAAAAACTCTATATAGAACATAATTATTAATAATTATCCATGTCGCGGGTACGACGACTGAGGGTTTTTTTCATTTCCCTAAATACGAGAAAATAATATAAATAATTGCATTAAACCACATTAAATAATAGGAGAGTAGATAATTTAATTTCGACTTGTTGATATCTTATGATTTCCTAAAACGATTTAGTAAGGATCATTAACATGTACGTGTCATCAAAAAAGTTATTGACGGACACCTTAATTGTCTTGAATCGCTTACGAAAGACAGCATCCCATTTGCGTGTATTATTTTAGTATCGGTGAACAATTTGTGAATTACAAATTGTGAATTTTTTGCAACTTTAGAGTACATATCCGAAACTTCTTTTTGTCTGTTTCAAGTAGCATTATACGATATAAGTTTGAAAATTACCCACAAAAATTACCCATAAATACAATTTTCATTGGCGGAAATTTCCGATACACACATAAATACGCAAATACACACGCACATGTCCAAACACACGCAGATACACACGCACACGCAAGCACGTGTACACACACACACACACACACACATATATATATATATATATATATATATATATAGAAATAGATATATATATATATATGTATAAATACATGTATATATACATATATATATATATATATATATATATATATATATATATATATATATATATATTCCATCGGTGAGGATATAGTGAAATTTTCAAATGTTTTTAACAGTTGAGCCACTTTAATATTGTCATAAATATAATTTACTGTATAATTAGTTAAATTAACCGGGTGTCTATTTATGATCCAATAAAGTTTGAGTAACACGACGAATACAAACCCTGTGGGTTGTGTCCTAATTATTTTTTTAATATAACTGTCGCTATTGCGTATATGTTTAAATGGTTGAATTTAATTTTTAGTGTGACGTTTTTATATGGAGTCTTGGTGCATTATTAATATTTGTAAAATAGAGTATGTGAAATTGAAAGAAATAACTTTCTCAAAAGATTCAGGATAAAATATATTTTATTATAATCATCAAAACAAACTATCAGTGCACTTGTATTGCTTTCGTCGAAATATGATATGATCTGGGGATTGACACTTTGGTGCTCAATTTCCCATAAATAGGACGCTCGCGATTACAAGTGAAATAACCTCTGATCTCCGCGCTCGGGAGAACCCGATAATAAATATAACTCAACCGAACTGTCGTGAAAATCCCTCCATATTTTGAGCCCTGATTTTTATTGTGTTATAATATCTTCCCTTTATAGCGATCTGTTTGAGCTGAGAGTTGATGAAATGAGAGACTGCTCTATATGGAAGTGTGTTTCTTATATCAATAAGCTCTTTTCTATAGGAGAAAGCTTTCGACTTGTGGTTCAATCAAGAAAAGTAATGCCTGTTATACGCCATATTATTTGAAAGTAAATGAAAATATAAATTGTTTCAATTTTGATGTCTGTAGCCGATAAAAAGCTAAAGTTTGGGACTTGTCAATTTTTGCGGAATTGATCACGAATATCTTCTTTTTGGTTTACTAAAGATGAAAAAAGTTAAATAATAGCTCATACTTACAACTACACAAATCCTATAAATTTAATTACATGCCGCGATGGTTATGCAAATGTAGGGTGTCGGTTTTATGTTCACCTAATATTTATGTATATAAGTTATTATTTAAAAATCCAACTTACCAATTATTTATGAGTGAATAAATTGAAATTAGCATGGCTTTTTCAACGTAATTCTTATTTAAATAAATATCTTGATGTGTGGTAAAACATTGGTGTAAATTGTAGTAAAAGTTTTAAAAAATTTATCTAGTAATTTAGGTAAAAGTGGTAAATGTATGAAGAGCAAAAGAACTGAGTAAGATTTTTTTGTAGAAATGATGAAAGACAGGCAAAAATGGAACAAAATAATATAGTGGGAGAAACATAATACCATTTTGAAAAAAAGTTGGTATTTTGAAGTGACTAAAATTAAAATCCAACTTACCAGTTATTTGTGATTGAATAAATTGAAATCAGCATGGTTTTTTCAACGTAATTCTTATTTAAATAAATATCTTGATATGTGATAAAACATAGTTTTATTACTACAATTTACACCAGTAAATTGTAGTAAAAGTTTTTAAAAATGTATCTAGTAATTTAGATAAAAGTGTTAAATGTGGGAAGAGCAAAAGAACTGAGTACGACTTTTTTGTAGAAATGAATGAAAGACAGGCAAAAATGGGACAAAATAATATAATGGGAGAAACATAATACCATTTTGAAAAAAGTTGGTATTTTAAAACCACATAATGTCGTCATTCACAAGGATAATGTTCGAACACATATTTGGAAATCCGTCTATTGCATACTAGAAGATCTAGGCTGGACTACTGTAGCAAAACTGCCATACGGTCCGGACATCGCTCCGCCGGAAACCACATAATGTCGCCATCCACTAGGATATCTCGAACATATATTTGAAAATCCGTCTATCGCACAATAGAAGATCTAAACTGGACTACTGTAGACATCGCTCCGCCGGACTATCATCTGTTTTGATCTTTAAAGCAACATTTGCAGAAAAAAAGTTTAATAATTATGAGCAAGTTAAAACTTCATCGCGGAATGTTTTGAACGCCAGCCTTCCACTTTCTGGGAAGAAGACATTCTATCTTTACCTAGCAGATGGTTATATATTTTAGACCATGATGGTGAATATTTTGTCCATTGAATAATTTACAAAAATAAATAATAATAAAATTTTTTGAGCGCCCGAGAACTTTTGCACCAACCGATATATCACTTATCAATAAGCCTCTAAATCATAATTAAAATATTAACAAAGTTTCTTGTTGCTTTAAGTGACCCAAAATAAATGTTAATTTGTGTATGAACCTTTCTATATTATCTGCATTTTTTGCTAGGACTCCGTAGACAAACTTCGATAATTTACTAAATTCCGTATATATTCCAGTCTGTCTGCAACATACCAGTAATTCTTATAGTCAAGAAACTAAGTGTAAGACATTTGATTAACAGGTATATGTCGTAATTAAAATATCGTAAAACATTTCACATTTGCCTTCCCTTGTTAAGAAATAGTTACATGAAAAAAGTACCACACTGTAAGAGGTATCATTATAATAATCTTTTGAAAATAAATATTGATGCCATTTGTCATTTTAAAGTTTCACGCACGAAAAATTAGGCATCAATGTGTCCCTACCTTCCATTTTATTTTCTTGTCGGTGGGTTTGACAAATCTGCAAAGAAATCTACATACATTCATTCTGTTATTCCAGTTAAATAGTATCAACATTTTTAAAGGGTGTGGTCGATTAAGGAAACCCCCTTTTTTCCAATCCTTTTGTATATTTACGATTCACCACAATCAAAGCCTTTTTCTCCGTAAAGCTATGAAGTATACTGAATACAAATATTCATTAAGTAAGGGAGAACAGTGTTCAAATTATTGTTAAGAAGGTTGTTACAAATATAAACCGTAATTATCAAGCAGTTAATAATTTCGAATCATTTAATATTTCTTACGCATCAACGTGAATAATACAATCGATGTCCACACAACGGGCATTAAACCCGTCGTCAGGCACTAACTTCAATCCCAAAAAAAAACATGTTTTAACAATAAGTGGACCTTCGTTATGGTAAATAAAATTTTAAATAAACATAGATACCTAGCCCTCCGTTTATAGGTATAAAGTTTCAAATCCGAAGAGCCTGAATGGGAATCGTTGCAAAGGCATGGACCCGCTGCATGGTAAACAGAACTAATGAAATAAGATTTCAAAGTCGGCTTCATACGTTAATTAAGCATTCGGGCACCGTCCCACACCACTAAGGCTGTCGGGGAATCGGAGTAATTGGTACCACGACGAGGATGTCGTGTGAATAACAAATGCTCCGTCGGCGAAACAATTGTTGGCATTCTAAACAAGAGTTAAAGCTGCCAATTATACACATATCTAGGCGAGTGCACTTGTGCTTTGGGGGTTGTGTTTAGGGCGGCGGCACGCTCGGGTTTAAGTTGTTTACCTAAAATATATTGGGCAAGGGTTGCTTGTTTGGTTGCTTTTCAAGGTTGGGGTGTATAATATATAGATATAAATATCCATATAGTTCTCGAAAGTTTATCTATATTTTAAGCTTGTTTTATTCATTTCGTGACTTTGAAAAATATTTAAAAGTGAAACACGATCAACAGAATATTTTATGACAATAAATATTGTGTAATTGTTGAAGCAGATGTAAATTATATTTAACAAATATTCATGTATGTTATTTTTGGCACATTTTTACTCACGCAAAATTTAAATTATTTTAACGAAAATGGTTTCCCCTTTTTATTCTGTGTTGTTTAACTTTATTTTTCTTGTAATCTTGATCCCCAGGGGACTATTACATATATAGAGATGCATTGTAGACGACAATTAATAAAACACTTATGTAGGATTTTTCGTAGACCTTTCATTACTGAATTTTAATGAAATATTTTAATTTATGTCGTTATATAAAAACTTGACAAAATATATACTTATAATTTTGTCATTTGTGTGTTTCGGAAATTATAGTGTGTTTATGTTATGTCACTTACAGTATTGAGTGGACAGTATAGGTTTTATTATACCACACATTAAAGTAAGGTTTGGGAGTTAATTAAATAAATTTGTTATATATTTTACATAATATCCATTTAGAACCTATACAGCCCACGGGTAATTTGATAATTTAAAAAAAAATTAATATATTTGGCATTAATTTTATAGAAATTTATTATCACTTAATATTTATTTACAACTAAATGAAACTACGTGATGTAGTGTTATTTCTACTTTATTTAAATTTTTACCACGACCTAGGTTTTTTTGTATGACAAAATCTTCAGGTGGCCAATTTGTAAAGATTACTGCTTTTACAAATTCCCCACTTGAAGATGTTTTCATTCAACCATCAATCAGCATGAATTTAAATGAAGTGGAAATAGTACTACATTACGTCGTTTCATTTAGTTGCGAATAAAAATTAAGTAATTTTGAAAAAGTGTTGAAAATTATAAAAAATATAACTTTTGAACCTACAATTATGATATTTTTCGCAGAAGAACGCGTTTTAAACTCAAAATATCTGAGCTTAAAATCGACTTTTTGTCACGCGTTCCGATTGAAGAAAGATTTGTTTTACGGTGTTTTGCCGGGTGTAATTTTAAAACATAATATTACGATATTTTTTATTCCATTAAGGAAATTGACGTATTCAGACCCAATTTATTGCAAATCAACAATGTTAATTATTATTCCTATTCATGACAGGATATGCATGAATAAAATGTTATATTTATAAATGTTGGTAAATTGAAGGGAGAGGTTTTATATACTCAGATTACGGCATTATTTTTTTCAATTGAATTCACGAAATGAGGCA
Organism: Druceiella hillmani; assembly: GCA_039881145.1. NCBI lineage: Eukaryota > Metazoa > Arthropoda > Insecta > Lepidoptera > Hepialidae > Druceiella > Druceiella hillmani. The sequence goes on from JAYKKI010000090.1 coordinate 8,155,312, forward strand.
TTTGATTTTAAAAGCATCTAGGTATTACATTTGATCGTAGGGCAGATGTAAAATACACTTTATAAAATTTAATTATATCTACTTACTAATGAGTACTAAAAGATACTAAAAAGGAAACATTAAAAGTATCTGCACGGTAAAAATTTAATATTAATACTAATATATGATCGAACTACGCGAAAAAATCCCCACTGTAAAGTAACTTAAATTTTGCTAAGTTAATAACTATAATTCAAACAAAAAGGCAAACTGAACAAATTAAAGTTGCATTATCATAGATTAGCAATAGCTTGAAATTTCAATGTAGTCGTGACATTTGTTTTGAATGTAAAATGATAAAGTTCAAAATTATTAATGGTAAATATAATATTAAATTTAAAATTAACATGGAATTGGTACGAAATTCTGGAAATAAATTTCTTCTAAAAACGGAATGCACTGGATGACGAGTAATGAAATCAATACATGTGTTGTTTATAAGAGAAATAAATAGATTTGTGCATATATTTTCTTTCATTTTCAGCTGTAATTGACAAACATAAACCAATAACTTACGTTACACAAAAAAATACTTCACGCAAAAGTACGTGCTGCGAAAAAACAGAAAGGCTACGAGTATGCTTGGGTACGAAATGGCAAAATTTATGTCAGGAAAAGCACCGGGGATAAGTCTTCCGTAATCAAGTGCGAAAACGATATCCAGAAAATGTGACTATTCTTTAACAGCATATTTACTCTCAAAATTACCTGTATGTTATGTGTAACATGTATAGAATGTAATCATTTGAGCTCTAGTGTTGATATTAATCACTTTCCAATGTTATTCACGATTGGAAATAATTTGAATTATTATTATACAGTCAAACAAAGTCAAAAATTTATATATTGTTATAGTATCCAACTCCTGTATAGTTTCTTTGTCGATCTGTTAGTTCTACATGTTTGTATTGTAATTGTCTGCTGGATAGGTTTCTGCAATCTTGTATTTCATTGTATTTTATTTCATTTATTCTAAGTTAAACTAAACATTAATTTGTAAAATATGAACGAACTAGCAAAATTATCGGTTTATTATCAAAATTGTGGCGGAATTAAAACCAAGACTAATGAACTGCGCATGAATATTCGAACAAATGACTACGACGTAATCGTACTTGTCGAAACTTGGCTGCACCAAAACATATTTGACGCCGAGTTCAAAGACGACCGATACACGGTGTTTCGACGTGATCGAAATCTATCCAGTAGCATTAAATCGTATGGAGGTGGAATTTTTGTTGCGGTTATGACAAAGCTTATTGCAAAGCGTTGCCGTCAATGGGAAAACGAGGATTTGGAGGAACTATTTATTTCTTTGCGAATGAAGAATTTCTCCCTTATATTATGTGCTGTTTATATTCCACCGAAATTTTCGCAAAATATCTATAAAAAACATTTCTGCAATTTACAAAATGTATATACTGATAATTTAAGTAATCACATATTAATTGTTGGTGATTAAAATATTCTAACCCTAAATTATCAGTTTATGGAAAATTGTCCCTATGGCATCATAAATGATAGCTCTGATTCCTTAGTTGCCCTTGTTACTGGCGTCACCTCGTTCATGAAATTGCAACAGCTTAATTACCTTAAAAATTGTAATAACAGGACTCTCGATCTCGCACTGAGTAATTGTAAATGTAAACTCTCTTCTGCGGAACCATTACTTTGTGAGGATCGCCATCATCCTACTTTCCTCCTCACAATTGATTGCTGTCCAGAGGTCGCGATGAATAAGGCTGACAACTCAAAATACAATTTCCGCAAGTGCGATTATACTGCAATCAATAAAATCCATAAACTGGGAAAAAGAGTTCCACCAGCTTTCAGCTACCTGCGCTGTGGATAGATTTTATATTATTATTTTTGATATTATCAATAAATTAGTTACAAAGAAACCACAAAAATCAAGGAAACATTCAACTTGGTACACTCCTAAATTGATACAGGTAAATAAACGTAAAGAAAAATTCTGGGTAAAATGGAAATTATACGGTAACTTCTCCGATTACTTAAATTTCTCTAAATTAAGAAGTCAATTTAAGAAAATATCCCGGTCTTGTTTTCGTGACTACGTCCACAATACTGAGAAACTTATTAATAACAACGTAAAAGGTTTCTGGTCATACGTGTCATCACTAAAGAAGTCAGAAGGATACCTATCGTCGATGAATTTCGAAGGCTATGAATCGAATGACATTCAAATGATATGCCAAATGTTTTCTAAATTCTTCAAATCTACCTTTGAACGGAACCCACCTCTAGATCCAAATAATATTTGTGAATCCTTCGAACAAAACCTACCTCCTCATCACAATTTAGCACTTCAGATGGATATTAATATCATCTCCATCCGCTTCCAAAGAGATGAAATAACTAATGCCCTCAAGAAAATCAATCCCAATAAGGGAGCAGGTTCAGACAACATTGAACCTATATTTCTTAAAAACACACACGATACGATTTCTGCTCCACTCACTACAATATTTAACATGTGTATCGCGCAGGATACGTTTCCCGGGTGCTGGAAAGATGCACATATAATACCAGTATATAAATCTGGGAGTGAACAATCTGTTGAAAATTATCGGCCTATGTCCATTTTGTCAGCAGTCTCTAAGGTATTTGAAAAAGTGGTTCACAATAGGATTTATCGGACATTGCATCGGCATATTATTGAGAAGCGGCATGGATTCGTACGGAACCGGTCAACAACATTAACCAACCTGTTATTGCACACGCAATATCTCTTTAAATCTATGGATTGCAGGACACAGGTTGATTCCATCTACCCATATTTTAAAAAAGCTTTCGACAAGGTTGGTCATCTCATCTTGCTGAAAAAACTCTCTTTTAACGGTATAAAGGGCAATTTACTTCGTTGGTTCGTCTCCTATCTCAGCAACAGGCAACAAGCAGTAAAAATTAACGGTTTTATATCACCTCGTGTTCCCGTGACTTCAGGGGTACCTCAAGGCTCCATATTGGATCCCTTTTTGTTTATCATCTTTATAAATGACATCAGCAATTGTTTTAAACACAGCAAGTTCCTGTTATATGCTGACGACCTAAAGATTTTCTCCAAAATAAGAGATTCTTCTGATCATTCGAAGTTACAAGAAGATCTTAAAAGACTAGATGCGTATTGCAGAATAAACAAGATACAATTAAGTCACAGTAAGTGTAAATCGATCACCTTTTCTAAAAATAAGACAATCTATTTTCATACCTATGACATAGGTGGTCATTCTTTGGAATCTGTTAATTGCATACGTGACCTTGGTGTAATGTTTGATCAAAAGCTACATTTTGATGTTCACGTAAAGCAGATTACATCACGAGTTTATGCTTTGCTAGGCTTTGTCTTACCAACTACCAAATCCTTTAAGCAAATGAGAACGTATCACATCCTCTACACAAGTCTTGTGCGATCTCAACTTGAATATGCTGTTGCCGTCTGGAATCCTTACTATCTTACATATTCTGATATGATCGAAAGAGTGCAAAAACGATTTATACGTACATTGCAATATCGCTTCAATACACCCAAAATAGACTATTATAATGCATTGTATACATTCAAATCCGTACTCTCCACGAAAGGCGTATCGAACTCGGAGCAATTTTACTTTATAATATTTGCCATAGTCGTTATGATTGCGCCGATATAGTAAATCAGTTGCAGTTTCGTGTGCCAGGGAGAGCGACCCGTAGCATCGCACTGTTCCATCTACCTACCGCTCGCACTAATGCTGGTGCTCGTGTACCACTACGCAGGCTTTGTGATGATTGCGACGGAAAATTTCATTCTCTAAATATATTTGCCAGCTAAGTACTTCAATACAAATAGTCAGTTAAACGGATACTATACAACCATTAGTCCTTTGAAAGCATTGACACTACATTTTCATTTATTCAAATCGACGTGATATTCTGTTTTTTTTTTCTTTTTATTTAATCGATACTATTATAAGTGGGATAGTGATTACTATTAATTCTATTATTGATAACTGTTACAGTGAACTGTAAATGAAAGGCTGATTCCAATAATTTCAATAGTTATTGCTTGATTGTTAACAATATTACTTTATTAAAATTTAATTTGATATTTTATAAAATTTCTGAATATTTAATGTATCATGGAAATATCTAGAAAAGACTGAGGATATATGTATGTAGAATATTACTTTCATGTGGGAATGTTAGGATATAAGTTAACCTTATTGTCAAGAAACTCTTATTTCGTATTTCACTATGACTTGTATCTGTTTTTTCTCCATAGGTGATAAATAAATAAAAAAAAGTAGCGACCCAGCAGTGCAAGCTTCCAGAAATAATCCATCTAAATGGCTATGAGATGTTGAAGATATATTTTTGAATTTAATTGCTTTTTAGGTAAATACTATAACTTTAAAATTTCAGACGTACATATGTTTTTTGAAATGGTACTGTCACTGAATAGTTTCAATAAAAAATTAAGAAAACAAAAAAATATTTTTTTAGTTTTCTAAATGACCATAAATGTGAATTCAATGTCCTTTTATAACACCGTCTATGCTTGACGATGCTCTCCAAGCAGCGCCCTCTACAGGCCGTCTACCTAGACGCTGGTAATATCTCGAGTGCTACCTGGTGCTTTTGTTACGTTCATGCGGTCCACCGCATGAATTTAACATAAAATAAATGGAGATCTATGGAACCTGTTCATACTATTTTTTGTTTATGGAGAAACGCTCATTGAAAATGACGCGACCTCTAACACGTTCTCTGTTCTCTATCCTCTCATTCACTCGATTTTCTTTTCTCAAAAAAGTAAGAGGGGGTCGCTTGCAAAAACCATATGTAACGAAATATGTTATGGCAAGTTCGCTTATAAGTTTAGAAGGATAGCACCTACTAGCATTATTTTTGACCGTAATTTAGAGGATAGAAACCATTATTCGATATTGTTTACGTCGCTAGCGTAAATGGCGCTACAGTCGTATGCACCACGACTCATTCGGAACTAAATATACAATCGCGAGCGGTGTTTAATTAGTGATTACTCAACAGTACGTTGAGATTCGAGCGGGAGTAGTCGCGTTTGGCAGAGCTCACGACAATATGATAGGTGTTATATTTAAAACTCATACCTCTGGCCATTGGAAGTTGTAGAATTTTAAAAAAATATTATTTTTGAAAAAATTTAAATACTGCTTTATTATAGAGCCAACGTGTGCAGTAGGTAACGTACAAAATTGGCATGCAAGAGCTCCGATTTGACCTCGGCGGAATATATTCGTCTGTATAGGGACGTGTTAGACTTATACACACTCTCTAGTACGTTTAAGACGTTTCACGTACTCCACTGCGGCTGTGTCTCTGATATAGCCTACCCGTATTTTTACTATATAATTACGCGCCGTTATTCACGTTGCGTAACGCGAAAGACAGCGCTTAATTTCACGCAAGACGCATAAACCTGGACACTGGAAGACGCGTGTCAGGATATGTGCAATTAACTATATATGTTTGAATTCCAAGGATACCGCGAAGCTCTACGTGACGCAAGACATAACGCGTTTGCACGAGACTCGCACTCATATCGGTTGTCGTGGTCGGGGGTATATCCGCGGGAATACTCATTTAACATGAATTACCTAGGCTGTGTGCACTGTTTAAGTAATATTCCCTGATTTCTGTCATATTTGTTTTCACTGTTTTAGCCCCATGAATTGTAGTAAAATTATATATAATCTTTATTATAAGATGGACTTTCCAATAAAAATTGTGAACCCACATGGGACGCCTGGCAGAAGTGGAAAATCAACATTTTTTTACATTGAAATATTTTTATATGAACGAATTGAGAACAATATTAATAATGAAATATTAATTTAGTTTTTTTATTTCATATTTAAGAAATAACTTATCACAGTATATTTTTTACAAATCTTGTGAAAATATATTTTCAATTTTATAATACTTATAGTCGATAAGACGCAAAGCTGGCCGAATTAAATCGGGAAGAGCCGACAAGATGCCGAGTTGGCCCAATGGCACGGAGCAATATGCCATCAGAAAGTTTTAAGTCCATCCAAACGCACCATTATTATTATATGTTTCACAAAAGAAAATAATTTAAGAAAGATTTGTCAAAAAGCTTATTGTGATTTTGTTAGAAAGATTCAACCCATGTGATTCCAGAGATAAGCACAACAATTGAATAAACACACTTTTCTGCTTTATAACTTAAAATAGATCTATTGTTATCTTTATCCTTTGTCTTCTTAGGTTGTCCTTAGGACTGAAAATATGCAGTATATTCTGATTTAATAAAGCAAAGGGACCTTTGCGTCTGTAATATTAAAGGTATAGTATTAAAGATAATATTAAAGGTATAGTATTAAAGAAAAGAATAGCAAAGATTTTCTTAGCTTTGGTCAGTAAACATTATTTATTTGCAATTGTGAAAAGAAATTAAACTAAAATACAAAAATAATATTTTGCTCTATTTTCGTCATGCGTTTAGTAAATACGGTTTCCTTTTTCTATTTTTCGGCTCATTTCGAATTAGGTAAATTTGATGGAAAATGTGATAAGTAAAAATTTAGCAAAAAACCTCAGTCTCACAAATGCGATAATACCTATAAGTATTCATAATGGTTCCTGTTAATGCAGGGTAGTTACAGGAGCTTGTCTCTATCGGGTATCGGGGGACACCAACACTCAGTGACTTACAACACAAACGCCCGCGGCAGCGTATATCCGGTACATTTGTTTCCTAGACGGTGAAAAATTTTACGACGGACAAGAGGGAAGAGTGATTGTGACAAATCACACGCAGTTAGTATAAGTCATTCATTACCCGTGTTTCGTTTTGTTACCTGAAAACTGCTTAAAGTTGCAGCTAAAATTACTTTGATAAAGTCCTGATGAGGGATTGCCTTTATTTTCCTTTTGGAAACTTGCATAAAATAATAATTAGGTTTTTGACAAGATATTTTTTAAAATATAGTATTTTAAAAATTTGAAATGTAGCTTATTCACAGCGGAGTGTATATTTATTATACAACTAACTTTTTACTTCGCTCATACATATTTTTATTTTTGCGTTGGAGTTCCTTTCCTATAATACGGTAAAAAATATAATTTGTAACTTAGTTTAAACATTATCCGCAACTCCAAACTTATCTTGGGCGAGTTAAAAATGTTTTAAACTTTAATTTGAATTTTAAACGGAATCGCCCGTTGATCTTATTGCCTGAGTGCTAACAATTGAATTTGAAATTGCATAGGGAACATTTTAAGAAAAAAGCTCTCCATTATAATTTGCAACTGACGCACTATTTCAGTAAAATTTTTAAACTAAATCGCTCCTATCGTTTTGGTAAAACTTTTGAATAGTGTCTATCCAAATATTTCAAATGATAAAGATTAAAAAGGGGGCATGAATATATTTTTTAGGATCCAGGGAGGCTCAACCCAGAAGAGGTTGGGATTCGCAGTTGTAGATGGACAAGCATTTTTACGCCACGTAGAAAAGATTTAATAATTTAGGTTTATTTTTTTTACACAAGTGTGTATGCTGATTTATTTTTAACATTATATATATGTACTTTTAATTTATTTTTGACATAGACCATATATAAAATAATGAGATCTAGAATACTCGGTAGTTTTCTGGTAATCTTCCAGTCATATTTTACGAACCCTGTTTCCAATTATTTTTTTCCTCGTAGTTTCAAGAATAAGGGAGCGGTATATTACATTCTTGTATATTTTTGTGGATATATTTTTAATGTCTAGTTTAAAATTAATAATAAAGTTTCAAAAATAAGAAGCGGGAGTAGGTGTTTTGCGTATTTTTTTCGTAAATATCTGAAGTTACAATATCCGAATTAGTGAAAAAAATATTGCTGAGACCCTCATAGCTAATTCTTTCAACGGCACCCTGCGTTATAAATAGATAAAAAAAATTCAATTTTCAATTTGCCCCCCTCTCTCCTTAAAATTTCTAAATAAATATTTTTTAGTTTTTACTATCACGGGTGAATATGTTAAATTACTTTGTCAAACTTCAAGATTCTATGTGAAGTGGTTTTTAGAAAAACAGGTGTAACCGACATGCGGAGAGACTTAGGACGTGGAACAAGCTTAGCAGCAATTATCATACTCTTAAAATTTTAGATTACCCAGCCTCTTTGTGGTCTATTTATAATGAGAAGACAATCTAATAATAAATAATCATATTCATTAAATTACCCGATTTTAATATCTATTATTCATATTGACAGGTTATCATAAAGTTTAACTTTAATAAACTTTTGGTCCATAACATATATACATATGTTGTGACGTTACTCGTTATTTAGAGTATAACACAGAATATAGGTTTCTTGATTTCAATCGCTATAACTTCATTATTTTAAATATCAAAATATGTTCTATCTTTACTCTTGAGATAGAAATTTAAACTTTGTTTTCGGATAATAAATATTTTAAATATAATAATACTAAATTACAGGTTGCCATAAAATTAATTATAGAGATATCGACTTTGAACTTTATGTGAACGGCATAGCGGATCCACCATTCATAAAAACGAATTTCCTTATCCTTAATCAGCCTGGAATTTATCCGGCAGTAAACGACACACTGCGCGTAAGTCGACAAATACTCGTATGCGACTCGTATTAGAATATAGTTGGTCGGCCCTTCAATACTTGTGGTTGCTATGAAACACAGGGCTACACGACCATACTTTAGCCAGAATTGCGTTTAATACGCTTACGTCGTCGTGTTTTAAATATTTGCAATAGGCCTGTTTTGAAACTTTGTCAGTTACTAAACTGTTTAAAAACACGTGATATGGATGTATTTTCATTTCATTTGCTTTTAATGTAGATTATATTAGAAGTAAAAGGTCTTTTCCATATTTTTATTTGCTTTAAAGGCAACTTATGATAGATACAAAAGGTCTTTTTTCTCTTCTTATTTAATAATTTTAAATGTAACTCCTTCCTGTGCGTTTCCAAACTCACTGTGATAGTCAAGTCTTAAAATATACGACATAAAATGGAGATGAAAATATTTAATTTTAATTTATCTCGAATTTTAGAAAAAACCATCAAATAAAAACAATCTTAAGAGAAAATCCCTCATTTTCACCAGAACATATGAAAAATATGTTTTGAGATGTTCCCGATAATATATATAACATAAAAAAACCAAATAACTTAATTAAGCACGAGAATATACATATATATATATATATGTATGTATATATATATATATATATATATATATATATATATATATATATATATATATTCTCCTCTGCTTAATTAAGTTCAAAAAATTTATATTATAATTATATTGCGAATTTTAATTGAAAAATATTGAATTATTTATGATAAGTCAATATTATCGATGACTTGTGATAAAGTAAGTTTGCTTCAAACGAGATACGAAAACTTTGATGCTCGAGTCAAACTTGGTGGGAAGGAAACTTTGAGTTATGACCGAACGCTGCAAGTGTCCAAACATAACCCATTTTTACAGCTTTGAGATCTGCGAGATGCTTTTTTAAAATTAATTGCTCTTTAAATAAACGCTATAACTACAAAATTTCAGGCGTACTAATGTTTTTTTTAAATATAACTCTCGTTTAATAGTTTTAATAAAGATTTAGGAAAACAGAAAATATATTTCTAAAATTTTCTAAATAACAATAAATATGAATTCATATATAATTATGCTACCTGGTGCTTGCGTCTTTCTTATGCTACCTGGTGCTTAGTGCTACTTGGTGCTTGCGACGCATGGCCTTTATGTAAAACATGTGTGGGTGTATGGAACCTGTTCAGTCTATACTGTCCTTTGTCTAAGGAAAAAATTTTATTGAAAACGACGCGATCACCACCATCTTCTCCGTCCTCTCTCTGTCTTCACTTGATACTGCTTTCTTACTTCTTGATAATATATGAATACACAAAACCGGAGATATGTAGAATTAGTGTATTACCTTGTCCTTACTTTCAAATACCCTTGCTTTTGTATAAATATATTACCGATAATAACTTCCTTTTAATTCTATTACATACACCGTAAAGTTTGCATTGTATAACCTCACATAATAACAACAATTGAATTTATTACCCTTACTAAAATACTGGTATATTGTATAACTCTCTAATAGAATAAAACCTATTCTGCGCCCCTACAATAAACTCACTAACATAAACAATGGAAAAATCGGCACAAAGCAGGCTTCCGCTATTGTGTTTGTAACATATAAATGATGTTGGTTATTCCTAAGAGTTAATCTTTGCTAATATCCCACCTGAAGATGTTGTAATACAACGAAACCTAAGTCGTGGTTAAAGAAATTAAAGAAAGTAGAAATAATACTACATCACGTAGTTTCATTTAATTGAGATAAAAACTATATGTTAATCGGAACGAACAAAGTCGATCCTATTATTTAATCTAAATTAAATTAATACAAATTTTATATGCAGGAATGGAGTAGAATATATACTTAATATAAATTATACGTGCTCCAATGACAACGATTTTACTTATTATATTAATGCGAAATTTTTGTGATAATTCAAGGTACGGCATGAGGCATATTAAATATTTGCAAGATATATGCAGACATGAGCAAGAATATAAAATACATTTATCCGTAAGTCTTTTAGAATCTTCTACAAGTAAATATTTATTAAGTCACTTCAAGTAAGTCGAATATAGGTTCAATTCACTAAAGAATCAGATGTAGTTCACACGTTGCTATTCTCTATTTGTATAGCGCTCGTTACTGTAATGCTGAAAAAAATCTTCAAAGTTCAAGTCGAACTAAAACGATTAGTGTTTTAGTGTTTCCTATTGTTCTGTAGAAGCAATCCGACATCGATACATACTTAAAGTAAGTACCAGCTTCATTTTATGCGTAAGCAATTTTATGTCTACGGTGTTCCTATAAACTTAATAACAGTGCATACATTTAGAAAAGGAATTTATATGAATTATTATTCTTCATCTTTTATAAATATTTACCTTATTGATTATAATTTAAATTCAATTAAAAAAATTTCCAAACGATAAAAAATGGGCTAAGGTTGAGTCTGACTAGTCCATCGAGGGTTGAGTACCCCGATTAAAATACCTAATATTTTTAAGTAAGGGAATCTTATGGCGAATATTACAAAAATTATTATTAAAAACTTTTTTCCGGTAATTTTAGTTTCAGTGGTTTCGAAAATAAGAGGAAGAGGTAATCAATATTTTTAATTTTTTCAGTACACTCCTGAAAAACAATACCACAAACAATAATATACACAGTATGTGGAATTTTAAAAAGTTTAAAATTAAGATAATAGCGGTAATACTGTAATAATACCAATTTTTAATTCGTTTCTATATATACTGTGAGAGCTAAGAAAACAGGGAGATATCCCAAGGCAATCCCTACCGTTAAATTCAAAAACACATTATTCGCTTATTTTTTAAAAAATTTTGGAATATTTTTGACTACTCGTTTTTAATTAATTATAAATAAATTAATGACAATTCATTGAAAGTAGCATATTTAGAAATAGTTAATTACCCCTTAGATTACAACATAACCCTCAGATTCCTTGAAATTTAGCGTAGTAAGAACTAGGTTTTCCGAAGAAATATTAAGCGTTATTACACCTAGGCTGAGTATGCATCCATTATTTTCTATTCCACAAGCTGTCGGGTATTCTTTAGGAAATAGTGTGACTTGGTTTGTTACATTTCAAGTGTCCTACTGTTGGAAAGTCCCCTACATACGTTGAAAACAGTCGAGCGTTATTCGGAAAACCTAAGGAAGTTAAACAAACTTACACTGCAAACTCAAACACCTTTGCTCGACTTTTCATACTTAAAATAATACCCTTTGGTCAAGTTTGAAAACAAATAGTTAAAAAATGTGATCTCTGTCAGTGGTAGTAATTTTGTCTATATATAAATTAGTACACGTATGAAATCTTCCGTACGACCCGTTTTATTTTTTTAATTTCTGATATGCATAATCAGTCGATATATCACGGAAATTTTCGTAAATTTCCTCAACGAAGTCATTTTTCATTAAAGAAATCGCTATGCCACACGAAATTTTGAAATTTTGTATGTCAATAATATATTGTCTGATCGGAAGTCCACTTTTTTGAAGTACATCAAAATTTGTTTCGAACAAGCCATGGAAGCAAATATGTAACTTCGTGATGAATACAAACACAGTAATAATATGTAAATACTATGATACATATAAAGTTATGATACTAGTAAATATCAGTACACGAAGGAATTACTAGTAAGCAAAATTGTTATTTGCTTACTTTGTTTACATGTTAACATTTGCAGACACAATGTTGATACTACCGTAAACAGTCTCTTTTCGGGTGCACACTTTATTTAAAAATTTTATTTAATTGTTCCTATCAATTGACTCTTTGCTAAATATTTCAGGGACAAGTTACGTTGTCATGAAGCTGCAACACGCCGTATACTGTCACTGTACCGTCCTCAGTTTTTAATCATCCGCAGCAATATTTATTATCCGATTAAAAACGCTTCCGGCTATAATGTAATTAAAGTTGCTTTCACATTCAAAACGGTCGCTGATCCCTAGTCATATGGCGAGTTCATGGCCGCATACATACAAACGCGCGATCCACCGAACTAACAAAACAACAAACTCTGCGAGTTCATTGTAATCATTACCGTAACTCGACCCTCCGGGGGAAATGCTATTAAACTTTACGAAAAGTTATTGAAAAACCTTTGTAGAGTAATTATCTGATTCTAGTCAGGAAGTTTTGCTAGCGCGAACCGCATGTTAGTGTGGAAAAATTTATTGCGGCTAGCCACTTTAGTGGAAGTCGAATTGAAATGCCAGCCGTGTACGACGGTCTGGAATCCCGAAAGCAGCTGTGAATTATATTACTAAATAAAACAAGCAAACCTTTTTCTTGTCGGCAATATACAATATTCTTCCAGTGGATATTTTTCAGATCTTTACAGCTTATTCGCCGCTTCTATGCGGGACCGCATTATTATTCCTGGAATGTAAGTGTGAAACAGATTTCGAAGAGGATAATTTGCTTAGAGTTTTTAAGTCGTAATAAATATGAAAAAAAGAAATTAAAAAAAAAAAGAAAAGATTTACTTTTAAAGCAATTTTGAGTTAGTTTGAGTAGAAAGTCCCAGAAAGTCCTTTCACTTTTTTTCGCAATTTCTTTTACTTTACTATAGTAACAAAACTAGTTTTTTAAAATTACCATATTCTTACACTTTCTTCAAGCATTTTATTTCTCCTCGGTGTTTGGCCGTTATTTCGCTATCTTATGCGTATAACAAAGACGTTTAATAAAATATTTGATCATGTTTCTTTATAATAGAAATGGCTTTGTGTTATTGTACTAAATATAAGATATAATAATATTTGATTATGGAAAAAACAGTAATACTTTCGCAGTACGGCAGCGACACTTGTGATTTTACTAAAAAAAAAACAGATGACATAGATAATTACAAATGATGCCTTGAATTCAAAAAGGTATTAACTTAAGTTTCCAAATATTTTTTTAGGGGAACTGAAGTATGACTGCGTCGAAAAATTATAGGAATTTATTATAAAACATGAACGTATTTAATTTCTTCCATAATTGCACCACCGTTATTAAGGTTTTGTTGGCACCAGGTCTTAAGGGAATTGTTTGGCGCCAGTTCATGCGATGGTGCAATATTCGACCTCTTCTATTATCGTTTATGGGGTAAACCTGTTCGGTCTAAGAAGCTGGCCTTCGGCTACGAGTTCTTGTATCCTCGACCTTTCTCGATAGGATGTTTTGCTTTAGGTTTTCAAAAAATTTTGGAAATAGGAAGAAAAAAGTATATACTGAAAATGTGGAGTATGGTATTAAATTAAAAGTATTATAATATTGGTTATGGCTATTAAAAAATAAGATTTTTTTTATAAAATCTCGGTGTTCATTCCTTATCTAACGTTCCTTTACTACATATTCACTTCTATTGAAAATTGCGACGAAGTTTTCCGCTTCGCAGCTAAATAATTTTTGTGCTGTAATAATTTTTAATTTAGCCGAAATGTTTAATAGATGAATTTAAATATTTTTTACAATCATTAGGTTAGATCTTTTATTAACAATTAATAAGTAGTAATGCAGTTACTTGGCATGTATAATCAATTCAGTTACTTTGTAGGTATAAATCACTGAATTAGTAGATATAAAAATAGTTACTTAGAAGGTATATCCAAATCAGTTACTTAGTAGATATAAGCAATGCAGTTATTTAGTATGCATAAACAATACAAATTACACAAATCAGTGTTCGTAGATCGTTGACGAATTCGAAAAGCTTCGTTAGGTATGACTGTAAAGGAAATATGGGTTGTTTATTGATGCGAGGTTAGCGAATGGTTATTTGTTTATTGATACCCGACCTGTAAACAATAATTTGGGCAATCTGCATCACCGAATGAAAGTAAAGTTTATATTCTAATGAAACCATCATTCAAATTGTCATAAATATGTACTGTAAATTAGAAATATTTATAGCTTTTTTTATTTACGATTCACAACTCACTGCTGTCACCACATGGTTATAGTTTAAGCATCTTTTTTAAAAAAAGTTTATTAAGGTCACCACTACACCATCACAGATAAAATATCTTAAAGATTTATCGGTTTAAGGTAATTTTTCTTGAACAAATTATTGCAAAATTGCACACAATACTCACAAAAAAAATTATTTCTGTCTTTGCGGATAGTTCAGAATGATGAGAAAGATGGTAAGATACTTTTCGAAGGATTTTAAATCAAAGATAGAAAACAAAACAAACGCTTTATAGAGTTTCTCATGTGTCCTTCTGTGTCCGTATCTATTTTTCTGATAAACCTTATGGCACAACAACTATAGTGTTAAAGCATATTAAATCATATATTTGAATTCAGCTGACACCCAAAAATTTTCATATTAACATTTTTTGTGGGGCACGGAAATACTGTTTTTTTATATTTTACTGTTTTTTATATATATTTTATAATGATTTTATATATTTTATTCTAATGATTTTATATATTTTACTGTATTTACCTGTTTTTTTTATATTTTATATTTCTTATAGAGTATCATTGGCAAGAATGACCTATAATGATAAAAAAAACTATTTTATTTCCAATTTGTTGTGTGATATTTATAGAGACGTTTGCAGAATATTTTACTCAGGAACTATTTGACGTGGAAACTTTAAATTTGGCATAATGATAAATTATCTTATTCCATATGTATCTTAGGGTTTAATACTAATAAATGTTTATGGGGATATCTTTGGGAAAGTAAGTAACTTTAAAAAATCAAAAGTGTGTGGTGCATTGTTTTTGAAGGGTGAGTTATAAAGCATAAAAAGTTTCTTGTAAGAATTATCATCAGAGACGTATTGACAAGATATAGAAAAACAATATGTTGAATAGAACCGAATTAAACCAAAATCTGAAATAACATTTTTTGGTTAATTTTTACTCTCTTTCTCTCGCTTGAAATTAAATAAGTAATGTAATTTATAAATAACTCATAAATAACATCCCATATAACTTTTCTCCACAAGTTATACGACAGTTATGAGTTGATCTTTCCAATAAGGTAATTTTCATACATATTTTACATATATTAAGTCGAAAATAATACTATTTAAATGACACTATATCATTTACTATCTACGACCATCATTCAACATTTACTGTCTATTTATCTCCAACGTCTACCAAAAGTCGTTTAAATTAGTCGGTCCAACAAAACTTCATCGTACCGAACTACCATTAGTCGCACCCACTTATAATGAATCTTCATTTTCATCATAACATTAAATATTTATACCTTAATACTTTAATCGAAATATTTCTCCTACTTAACTTACTAATTAACACAAAGGTAGAAAAGGACCTAATGCCAAATTTAGTATATTTTATGCTGACTGAGTTCTCTTAGAATATTATATTTTCATTCAACACGAAATAAAAGAGATAAATTTAAGAAGCATTGTTTATTCAAGTATTTTTCACTGAAATATCCTTCTGTAATCGAAACACAAATTACTAAAGCCTAGGTATATTGAAAGACTATTATTGCTATATATAATTACACTGCTTTGAAAATTATTTATTGGTCAAACGACAAGAAATTACAATCGAATGGTCCCTGATACTCGAAAGTCAATTCTATAATTTTTTTTTGTAAATTAATCTAATTTCTAATCTCAATATGACCTAATCGTATTTAATATATTTCTCCGTTTTCCATTTAAAGCAGACCGGCTAAAATGGCGTTATATAAAGAGATTATATTTATTTAAGATCTGAAATTTTAATACACCTGGTAACAATAGTACGAAACAAAACATTGTCTTACAAACGAGCCTGTATTATATTTGTAATATATCCAGAATTGTAAATAAGTAATTAAAATGAAAACAAAATATTGTGTACCCATTGCCTTAACTAATTAAAAATATATTAATTACAATAACTGAAATCTTTCTCATAATGAGTGTTTCCCTATGGTCAAAATGAGTGCTTTTTTCGATCTCTCCGAGTTTGATGTGGTTTTTTTCGGCGACCCTGTAAGGCTCCATCTCTCAAAATGAAATCAAACCTTTACAGGACCGCTCGATTGTCCCTCCGTTTGTCTGTTAAAACTTTTTCTCTCAGGAACGGCTCAACATATTAATCTTAAATCAATATTACACATGGAAGGTATAACTTTATATACATTATACGCATTGCTGTCAAAATTACACATTTTTTTGATTCGCTTTAAAGCATATTAGTTATTCACATAATTATCTTACTAATAATCAAACCCCGCGATCTTGAAAGTATCAATCATAATGAGGGTTACCTTAGCACAAATAAAAGTAAAAATCCATAAATTAATGATTTAAAAAAATTAATATTTGTAAATAGTTTAATACAAATATTATGTACCCTTAATATTTATAAGTGCATAAACGTGTATGGAATTCTTGTAATACGAGTTTAACTCGTGCTTGAGAGTTTTCTTACATGAAAAAACCTAATCAATACCTTTCATACTCATAAAGTCATGATGCGGAATTAAAAAATCATATGATCTAGGATAATTGCTATAGTTTCTTTACAACCTTTGCGTAGGCTTTGAAAGCCTAAATTATTTTAATAATTTTAGATAGAGTGGTTTCAGAAATAAAGAGAAATATTTTATGTGCATATCTCTGAAGATATGCTGTCCAAAATTATGGAAAAAATGTTTTCGTGGTTCTTCCCTTTAGCGTTTTATATGATACCACACCGTATATGGATTAAAATAAATTCGAGTAATTTAGTTTACCTCTTAAATTTACATACAGAACAAATTTATATAATATGTACATAGTCAAGCGGTTTCCACGAAAAAAGATAAAACTGAAATTTGTTATGGTTTTGCATGTTCATGAAATCTTAAAATTTCTGGAATAATTTTTTTTTAAAGTTTGTTATGGAACGCGGGTGAACTAAACATCAAGTGGGGATGATTTTTTCTTCGCATATCCCATTGTGTAGAATATCGTTGAATAACTCTTTTAAAAATATTGACGGCATATGCCATTAACACTTTATCGATGCAGGGGTCCTGACTATTAAGTTTTAAATAGGGAGTTTGAATTAGGTGTTTCCACCCCTTACCAGCTAAACGGCTATTTTCGAATAGCTGATAATTATTCCAAATAATAGCATCTATAAGGAAATTGAAAGGAAAATTATCACAACTACGTAGGCTCCACTAGTTTACTAGTAACAATTCACCAAGTTACGACATGCAGTTGGGTCTGTGAAAAGTTCATAAAAACTCGATACAAATTATATTTATCAACTGCAAAAAAATTTTATTTTGTAATATATTTTTAATATATCTGTGAAAGATATAGAAGGTAATATATTAATACATTTAAATTGTAGCAATTAATATTATTTTAATATGCACCAAGTTTCTACGCCTGTGAATATATAGGACGCAATATATTTACGTCGTGAAAAAATAATATTTTTAAGTAGTATAGCACAATACTATTTTCCCTTAAATATATATTTATGTACATAAATGAGTATGAAACCCATTATTACGAGATCAACTCGTATCTGACAGGTTTTTTTTATATAATTCCAAACATTTTATATTTATTTTTGCGGTTTTACGGCACATTTTACACAATTAATTGTGTAATCCAAATTATTAATTCTATTGTTTTAATTTGTTTGGTGGTAGAAGGGAAAAAAAATACTTTCCCTAGACCAACAGGTAGAAGTCCAACCTTCGAGGTAACGAGGAGGCAACCATTCTTCCATATGAGATGAGTCTACTACAGAATAAATTAAGGCAAATCGTGTGCTCGCCAAGACCATCACAAGATTTAGAACTGGGCACTTGCAAGATGGTACTAGATGGTTCTAATACAACTGATGGTATTAGAACCTATAGTTCCTGTAATAACTGTGACGTCCTCCTTAACCTGGACAATATCTTTAGCCGTCCTGCGATTTTGACATCTCTGTTTTATCTTGGAGAATTTCCATTTAGCGGACAGCTCTACTCTGAAAATGTCAGTTTATATATCACGTAGGGTATCATTTAAAAAGACTTGTTATGACGAATATATAATATTTTGTAATTTAAATTATTATTTGAAAGTTTTTAAAAAAAATACGCAAGAATAAAATATTCTAGGCCTTAATTTCGGATATTAATGAACCAAAAACTATGAAAAAAAACAGGGTGAGTTAAATTTTACTAGAATATTACGTAAAAATTATAGCTTTATCCAAAATCGTATAATTTATAAAATATGCACCGTGGTTTTACGCCTGTGAAAGATACCATCGGTGAAAAATTAATATTTATTACAAAAAATTTAATAGAAACAATAATATTAGAAATACTATAAATATCGTGGAAATTTAAGGCGTAATGTAAGTTCTACTCGTTTTTGGCAGGTTTTTAGTAACGCTCGTTGTATTCTACGCAAGCGGTGGAGACTGGGAGATATCCTATCATTAAAATAGAAACTTTTGTTATAACTCGCTTATATTTTAATAATTTAAGCAATTTTTTCAATGTCGATTTTAAATTAACAGAAATTTAGTAGCAGTGAAGAAATTTATTATAATTATACTCTGGCGTGTGGATTTGAAAGGTAGAGATGAACTGTCTTTATGTGTTACAAATTTACCAATAAATTTACCTTGATTGTTCTTTGTTTACAAGGTACGACCATTTAATGAACGCAAAGAGAAGTTGCAATAAAATCACATCCCGGCAGTGAGATCGTAAACTTGCGTTCGCTCCGACTAATTCGAGAATGGTGACAGAGAAATATACTGCCTTTTAGTAACAGGCAAGCTGTTAGATAGTCGATGGTAAATCTCGAATTATGTGGCGAAGCATCATGTTATGAATGTTATTTGAATTTAATTTATTTAAAGTTAACGAAAAACAGGAAAGGTTTATACATTGATAAACAGATAATAACAAATGATTTGTTATACGAACGTACAAAATAATTCAACGAAAAGGACAAGGTT
Source organism: Druceiella hillmani (assembly GCA_039881145.1). Classification (NCBI taxonomy): domain Eukaryota; kingdom Metazoa; phylum Arthropoda; class Insecta; order Lepidoptera; family Hepialidae; genus Druceiella; species Druceiella hillmani. The sequence goes on from JAYKKI010000090.1 coordinate 8,174,982, forward strand.
TATATATTTATGAGGCAATAATAATTTTGCTGGGAATATTTTTAAACAATTTTTATGAATATGTATCTCTAAAAAAAAATGAAATTCTTATAAGATCACTCACGTGTTCGTCTGTCAGAACTATTTTGGTCAAAAACTGTTTGATATATAAACTCGAAATTTAGCAGAGTTGTAAGGCATATTAACCGCATAAAACTAATTTTAGGTCCCATATCTTCAGACATATACCAAGAGACATGCAAAAGCAATATCTCCCACTTTAAATTACTGAAATCAAAAAATTAAAATTATGAAAAAGCAGAGTTTAGAAACTACACAAAGATCACAGTATAACTAAAACAATGATTCTAGATGTTATTTTTTATTAGACATTTACGATATTTTACCTGTCTACTCTATTTAATAGTATTAGATATAATTATATATTTAGTTCGATGAAGTCGTTATTGGCGATGACTTGTAGACTTATGATAATAATTATTCTAGGTCTTATAACTTTTAAAATATGTGCCATGTTTTTTGACATATAAAAAATACAGCAGGTTATACAGTTAGGCTGCGAAAAATTAATATTTTAAAGTAGTTTAACAGGACCTCTATATATTCTTAAATCTTTAAAAGTCCCTAAATTTGTTTGGAACTCTGGTAGTGTGGTAGTGGAACTCACACTACCAGAGTTCCAAAATTTGTGGTTAAGATTTTTTTTTGTTCGATAAAACTTATTATTATTTTTAAATTTGCACTAACAATATTTTTCTCTCTGCCTAAGAAATACCATAAGCTCGTTAAACTGAGTATGATTGAGAAGATGACCGCATGTATTTCCTCATTTTCTCCTTATATGTTCGCAAATAAATTGAAACCTGAATTTGATCACAACACAAAAAGCAGAAGTCGAGGAAGGTCGACTACGAAACCTGTTCGGCATGATTATATTTATAATCTGATTCCTATGAATGTGTGGTTGTAAGTTTGTTACCAATCTCTTCATGTGGCACCAGGTGATGCACCGCCAATTTATATAACGCGGTGCAAATAGCATTATAGTCAATATCTATCTGGAGTGAGATTCTGTGATACGCGTGATAATTTCATATTCCGTCCAAATTCTAGGGCCTCTAAAATAGCGACATGTATTTGCAATGAGTTCATTTGTGTCTGTATGAGTATTTTGCGCCGTTGTTAGTTTTCGTACCAGAAGGTAGAATGAGACCAAATTGCTTAGTTTCTTCTTAGGTTTTCTTTTGCACATTGGCTTTTAAACCACGAGTTTGTTTTATTCGACCTGTGACAATGGATGTCGATCAAGAGGTATTTCACGTGGAATGCTTAAATCACTAAAGTGTCATGGAATTGACACTTTGTTTTTATCATAAATTCTATAATAAATTACATGATACCATATTTGTATATATCTCATTAAATCTGAATTAAACGTTTTACCGTTTATTATGCAAAATCTTCTTAATGATAGTTCACCATCATTATATTAATATATTAAATTTGAAAGTAATCTGTCTTAATTTAGGTAGATTAAATTTCCCTTCAATGCTGTTATTTAAAAGGTATGGTGGTATTCTTAAGTAAGTAAAACATCCCTGCGAAGCCGGATTATGTTGGTGCCAGCAATTACATTTGGTGCTAGCAACTACACACATCAGATTTCACAGATTATGTAAAATAACATTCCAAAAAAAAAAGATAAAATTAAAATGTGTCCGAAAATGTTTTTGCTTGTGCCATGCAGCCATTACAGCACGCGGCACGTCATTGGAAAGAACGTTTTAAAGAGAGACGAAAAATATTTGTCAATATTCTAGTTTCAGCTGCAATTGCAGCTTTTGGTATTCCGAATATGACAAAACTTATCCGCGATCTTTCTATTATATATTGTATGTGAAATAATAATCCGCGAAAAAACCACATTCAATAACGACAGATAAAGTTCATCTGTACATTTCATGCAATCAAGTACAAAATCATCTGTGTTTATTTGTTAACTACGTCTGTGAAAGACATGCTAGGAAATATAGTGAAATTAAGCAATAAAGAAATAAAAGTAACCGGACAGTTGCGGGTCTGGCTCGCGAATCGAGAGTTCCGTACTTGGTTTGGACTGAAATTACTTTATTTACCGTAAGTCATCACAAAAATGGCTGATAGTGACAAATTTTTAATACTTCCTAATATATTTAATAGGAGGACATCCTTATATATTATTAGGAAATTTTAAAAACTATAACTTCTATTATCATCGTCATATTTTTTCTACAACTTTTGACCAGGATCCTAAAAACATTGTTTTTTTATAATTCTAGGTTCAGTAATCTCGAAAATAAGAGGGATGACACCAGTAAAGAAACCCTTACTTTAAATTCTAATAATTAGACCTTTGAAATGATACAAATGGAAGTTTAGAAAATTTTCGTCGGGTGTTTAATTGATGACCTCTTCACCTCCAACCCCCAAAATCTTCTTAAAAATGGTTATGCGTTCTACCTTGATTATATATATATATATATATATATATATATATATATATATATATATATATGTATATGTATATGATTTTAAATTAACACAGTGAAATTTAATGATGATCATTCAAAAATAATAAAACTAGGTTACATTAATGGACGAAAGGGTAATCCGGTGGACGACGAAACTACAAAATGTGTTTGAAAACAGAACATAAAACAAAAGAATAAATATTCAAAAAACATATAAAATTAAAAAAATAAGCTTAATTTCAAACCAATCGCAGTGAACAATCTTAACGTCGGTAATCAAAACATCTCGGTAGCGAGGGCGTTTCTTGAATTCTTCCACACGAATGCGTTTGTTTATTCAAAAGGAAATGTCGTACGTGCGTCGGCTTCGGAAGGAAGCACTTAAAAAGTTCTGCGCTATCCGGTTTTTCACCGCCCGCTTGCAATAAGCAAGTGCTAACTCTGAGGGCAGCCTCGAGTCGCTAATCCTGAGAGAGCAATAATAAGTTGTAAATATTTACTAAACGCCGTTATTAGAGTAAAAATTAAGGGAAAGAAATTAAATAACCACGGAATCTGAATATATATATTTGGATTCCGTGGTTTTTTTATTTGTTTTCGTTAATTTTCTTTCCAGTTACGATTGCGATGCGAACGTTGTTTTCAGCAAAGTTTGTTTAGTATCCTGAAAGCCTATTTATAGATGCAACATATTGTCAAAGCGGTAAAGAAATGTTTCTTACAACAATATTTAAGTTTCATTTCTTAAAAAGTTAAACATAAAATCTTTATGGTTACGATCAGCTTAATTATAAAATTAACTTGGCGAAAATTTAGTTAATCTATGGTTTGGATATAATTTTATTAAAAACTATGATTTTGACATAATTTTTATTAAGAAGGGAGTACGTTAGTTAAAATTATGGAAAAACATCGTCATTGGAAGTTTACCTACAATTTATCGGAAAAGTATGGCCATGATTCTAAATTTGGGAGTTTTTGAAGTATTCACTATATTCTAGGTCTGTGAATATATATATTTACACTGTGAAACATAATAATGACATTTTCAAATAGTTCACAGAAATACAACATAAATGTTTGTAGATGCTTAAGTTCATAAACTTCTCTTTTGGATAAAATATTCGTCGCAATCATTGTGAATTTAATTTCAATAACTAATGACAATCGATTCTAAATATTAAATTAGTTTTGGAAACATAACACTTTGATTTGATTACGCAACGAATACATTCCTATTATAATGTCGATTAGGTATGCTAATGAAGTGAGGGTACGGTACTGCTTATTGATTGGTTATGCATGTGCATCTGCGCGTATGCACTCGTTGCAAACCGTTCCATTGGTTATTCAAATATATGTGATGTTCGTGTTTCTACATGGCAATATTTTGAAATATATGACTCTTTCAATGAATTATAACGGAAATATGAGTGCCGCGTTATGCGCCGCTTTCGTTTTACAGTTCCATGCCATAAAAGAAAAAATCGGAATATTTTCAAGAGTATTATTGTAACTGTCGGTTTGTCTGTCGCTGCCGATATTCTCCAAAACCGATTGATGTAGAAACTAAAAATTTAGCATAGTAATAAGGCATATTAACTCGCGCATATCTGACAGGTAAGACAAAAAATTTCATTCATGGAAATTTTTGCTGCAGCAAATTAAATACTCGAATTTATTTTTACATTCCATAAAGAGCATAATTTCAAATGTTATTAGTGTTTTAAAGACAATTTATCACCATTTTAGCTACCACGCCTTCGAAGATGAACTAAAGAAATATGCAAAAATATATTATCCTCCTTTAATTCCGAAATCAGAGAACCTGAAATTATGAAATAAGTCCGAGTTTTAACAGTATCATTATAAATCATATTTTATCACATATTTCATAGCAGTTAACACTTTACTCCACATACAATAATTTTGAACTGAGGGAAATGAATATATATCAAGTATTAATACATATGGGGACAAATCACCTTTATTAATTACAAGGAAATTATAGCGACTGCCTTATGGATTGCAGTTATTTGAGAAAGGCGCACAATTATTACGCCTGTGTAAGATATGCTTTTCAATATATTAATACGATGAATAATTATATTAGCATTTATAAATAGTTTCATAGAAAATCTTTTTACCTAGAAATATTGGAAATGTTCAATGAAATTTCGTAGGGCGAGTTCTACCTGCCTGCGATAGGGTTTTAATTACTTGTTTACCTATTCAGATACACTAATAATCAAATTTTGAAATTAAAACAAGTTCTGCCCCGACTCGAGTTTAAGAATTGCTAGACATATTTTAAGTTTTGCTTAATCTTTGCACTTTTCTATAATAATATAACGGTAAGGCTGTAAATATTTACGTAGTATTTATAAAAATGGAATTAGTCTAAGATATACAATATTTATTTGTCACTGAACATCATATCTACTATATTTTTACCTACTCTTGGGCTATTTTTTTCACAAAATTGATCAATACAAATTACGCTCAAGAATCGAGTCGTAAATTTTAGTTATGTGTTTATTGATATTTAACTTTTCAATAAAGGTAAATTGTTTACTGTAACAATCATAATCGTTAGTTTGTTTTGTTTTTACATGCGTGGACTGACGGGGCCTTTGCATTTGTGTTTTTGTGCACATTTGTGCAGATGCATGTATGAGTGCGATGTTTTTCGTTTCACTAGTCTCAATTTCTGGATATTTTCTTCGCAGAAATTGATTTTCAGGTATATTTAAAAGATATTAATATATTATCATAAAAATTGAAAACACGCATGCGCTTTTGTTACGTGCATTCCCACATATACCTATTTCTAAATTACATCCTGTATAATTCGAGAAATATTCGAAACAAACATTTACATTGTTTATGTACGTATGTGTATAATTAAAATAATATGTCAAAGTATTAATTATTTAACCTGTCAAACGGACAAACATTAACCCCTTAACATTTCGAGTTATATTTTCTATGTATTATCTTCTGAACAGTTTTATAAACTCTTCCTATACAACATTTTCGATAAATTATATTTGTAACAATTATGGAATGATCAACAAAATCAAATAAAATAAAAACAACTTTTTCATTTAATTCTTGAAAAAGATTAATTTAGCTAGAAGTATAATAAAGAGCAACGCAGGAGAGAAATATAATATCAACACAGGTAAATAAAATTTATGTCCGTAATTTTCAGCTTATAATACTATTTCGTTTGCATATTTGATTATAAAAACGAATCTAATATTGAATATTGTCTGTTGCTATATCTGATCGAATGAAATTAACTCGGAATCTACCAAAATTAATGAAATTAATTTTATAAAGGTTATCGATGTTTACACTGGGTTAGTTTAGTTCTTATTTTACTGTAATATCTCAAACCGTATACACATTTTTAATTTTTAAGGCTGTTGTGCACTTGTGTAGCCCATGTTCTGTACAAAATACAAATCAAATATGCATCCAATTATTATGGAATCTATAAAGCTTCATGTATTTGTCCATACTATTGCATAATTGTGATCAGCATTTAATATATTTCGATTTTACGATCTCTACATTTCCTCTTTTATTCCATGAGGCGCCACCTGTGATTCAGAAGCAGACCTCTTTTTCATCAAAGCCCAGAAGCAAAACACATGATTAATTATACTTGTTTATAATTTTTTTTGGAATTAAAAACAAAACCTTTCTAAACAAATTTAAAATTCTCCACAGATGATATTATGTACATAGCTACTTTAAAATAACAAATTTAGCAAAGGGGAAAAATAAAGGTACTGACAAGGCAAGCGGGCCTGGCGGAGGAACTATTAATAATAACGGACATAAACCGAATTCACGCGGGGTGGCGTCCGCATTTTTCTGTATCTGCTTGTGTTGCATATTTTGAAAGTCTTGACATTCACATCGATTTAACGAAGTGGCGTCCCACTGTTTATTGAAATTTTGTAACTTTTCCTTTATATCTTATTTCAATAGATCAGATATCGGAATTTAATTCAGTATTGCGGTAAGATTACTGCAAAAGTTACGCGACGAAACTGTTTTTTAGATTTATATTATTATGGACCTTTTCATTATCTCCTTTCGAGCTTAATTTTAGTTACAAACCTCCAAAGCAAAATGTTAAAAATTAAGGGCCGAAGATGCGAAGTAAACAGTACATATTTTCTGATAGATGAATGACGCTGCATTGAAAGTAGCACTTAACAAACTATAATACAAGTATATAGAAAATTAGAGTAGTTTTAAATAAAGGTAACTATAATTATGTAGAGAAATACGTTTTGCGATAATGTGAAATATAAACACGAGTTAATTAATATTTCTGTATCATAAAGGCCTGAGTGATTTCAGATAACAAAAAGTAACTCTAGCTTAATAGCTGATGTTATATTGTACGTTCATCATGTATGTTTGGAATTGCTGTAAATGATCCGCAAAAACTACGCTCATTGCTAATTGAAGATAATATTGATTAAATTATATCTTTGTATTAAATCTGGCTTTACGCAGTAACTTGGAGAGCCATGCCGGATTAAATATTTATTTCCGTAATTTTTCAATGAACGACGAATTGCAAAATGTAGAAACTATATCAAATATCGTTACTTTAAAATTTTACTCATAATATCAGAAATTATTTGATACTCATAATATTGATATTCATGGAAAATGATACGTTTTCCCCTTCATTAAAGACAGTATACAATCTTTTGAAAACTGAATATTAAATCTTACTATAGCAGAATAAGGGGAGTTCGAACTATGAAAAAAAATAAAGATAGTCAATTCAAAGAGGTTTATTATTTAATTTTCTTTGGAACAAAAAAAAAGAGCCAATTTAATTTTTACCCAAAAATAGTCTGTTTTATATGACACTGTACGCTGCGGTGGTAACATATTCCTCTCAGTTCTTGAAGTGCTTTATTGCACGGATAATTATTAGTACCTCTCCGTTTCTAATTTTATAGTGAACGTGAAACCAGAAATGTTCAGAATGATTAGTACGAAATATCTGAAGAGATATAAATACTTCAACACGAAATGAGTTAAATATAAATTCCATGCCATACTTGTAATTAGTGGTTTAACATGTGAGCTTCATAATAAAATAATTCAGAATTATAGCGTACATATTCAAAATTTTCACCATTAACCAAATTCATTGACATTTAAAACTTTCACATGAATTTGAATATTGTGGTTTGAGGAGCAATATTTAAGGTAATGATGTTTAATACATCGTAGTATAATCTAGACTATCCATTATAGAGCTATCTAAATATTTATGTTAGACTATTTGAACGACGCTTTATAGTTATTAAAATATTTGCTAAGTTATGACTAGAATCAAGTCGCGATTTCTCGACGTTTGGCCTCAAATATTTCAATAGTCTGGTTTCGACTAATTTGGCTCTCGAAATCATATTGTGAAATTATTGAATCTACCTTAGTGATATAAACCTAAACCGTTAAACATTAGTATTGAATGTTCTAGGACCCTAATAATCGGTCCTATTTCTTCTCTGTTGGTGCATTTCTTCGCATTTTTAACTTTTTGGTCTCATTTATGAATATTTTTTCTTTCATTTCGATTTTGCTTGAACAGAACTATAGTTGCATGTTAAAAAATCAGGGGTAACAAAGAACGAATTTATTATTCATACAAGAAATTCTACACATTTAATTAATCAAAGTTACGTTTCCAACGACAGAAATAAAATTTATTTACAAAAATGCGTTTCAAATAGCCTTAGTGTGATGTTATTCATTCAGAAAAAAACTTGTGTGTATACTAGATACGTTGGCTGCAGTATCCTTTACTCAAATATGTAAGTATAAAAAAAGCGTATCTATTATCCAAGAAGATGATTCTGTGCAGAAAACTGAGTAGAAAATGTTAAACAGCTTTCTGATAATGCTACACCGTTTCTGGAAATATTGCTGTCGAAACAGCGTTTCCAGGGAAGATAAAAATTAATCCTTTTCACTGACACACGCTTTGAATATAATAAGCTTGATAGACAAAATCACCTGCATGAATAACAGAGAGTTGACAGTTGTTACACTTTATATAAATGTATGTATATATTTAAACGAATAATGTTTTGTGTGACGCAGTAGAGTTGACGCACGGATTGAATAGAACATGTTTCTCATATGTGACTACACGCTAATTTATTCTGTCAAAGATCAATACATTGTTCGTTGCTAATATAATGAGCTTGTCATTATATATATTACTCGTACTATTAGAGGAACCAGAGAAATCGATTGTATACTACAATAATTCTATTTGAAGAAATTGGAAATGAAAAAACAAATATTTTGATAGTCGTTCATGATCAAATATTAATGTAATTTAATTATTTTATTTTCATCACAGAAATATTTCTAACAATCTGTCAAAAAAGTTTTTTAATTTTATAATTCTATTAGTCGACAAGACGCGAAGCTGGCCGAAATAAATCAACGTAATAAATCAACTCTAACGGTTAATATGTTATGAAATTTTTGGCTGTGTTTCACAATCCTATTACCTAATATAATTTTTCACAACTAAATGAAACAACGTGATATAGTATTATTTCTACTTCATTTAAATTCTTTATCACGACCTAGATTTCGTTGTATGACAAAGTGTTCAGGTGGGGAATTCGCAAAAATTTGATTTTAAAAAATTATATTATAATGATTTCTACAAAATGAAAGCCAATAAATTATTAAATATTTTATTATCATGGTTTAAAAATATTTTTAAATATCATTCATTTATTTTACTCTTCTATCCGCAGAAAGAAATTATCGTAAGGAGTTTTCTATGGTAAAAAGCATTTCTGTGTTTCTCTCATGTCAGTTGAGAATAAGAACGTCTGTTACATAAGTCACGCCATATAGTAATTTCGGTATATATTAATGGATAAATAAATGTAAAAAAAGTTAATTTACAATGTTCATTTTAAGTTTTGCTTGATTACATTTGTAAGCCAAAATAATTTTAAATAATGATTTCTTCACTTTTTTACGTGATTTTCATATTTGTCGGAATGGATTTTAATAGGATCGGATGGATCGTGTATTTGTAGTTTTTTCGTATCACAAAGAAGGTCAAATAAAGGCAATATTCACATTGTACATTTGCAACGTTCTTACCTTCTGCTTGGGGAAATCTATATGAAATATCGTAGAACTGAATTAGCTTTAACTTTTCTATTGCTCTTCAGTAATCTTTCAAATCTGAGTTGAATGGACTAGCATTTCGTTTCCACTAAAATTCATTATACCACTGCATGTCACGTATAGGTCATTGGTTACATGCTTACTATATTTGGGGTCAATGAAAACGTTAAATTTTGGGACGATTCAAATAGAAACTATTATGGATATTGTCTTTTCTAGTTTTGTGTGGTCATTTTTAAAGAAATGAAAAGGATAATTTCTAATTAAGGGAAAAATTCTTGTTAATATTTTCTTTGTAAATCCTTTTAAATCGTTAGATGTTAGACATGAATTCATATTCTTATTCGTGCACTCTTGACAGTGTAGTCATGTTTATGTTTCAACCTTCAGTCCTTTCGGTATCCATGGTTGGAATGCGTCTTCATCTATCTCTATTTTTGGCATTGTGTGAAAGAAAAATTGGTGATAGAGTGCCTGATGGATTTTACAAGATCAGTTCATCGTTATAGATCAGTATCGTGATAGTACGTGATAGCGTACCGTACCCTCAATCTTTTCCTGCACTACCGGACGTTGCATCAAGGTTTCCTTGCGGGTGATGTGCCCAAAAAACTTATTTCACTATTGGGGATACTATTTTCACTATTGGGGATACTCTTCCCTTTATTTTGATTTGTTACATAAATTTCTATATTGGTGCGATGAGTAGTCCAATAACACATTTCTAGTGCATTGGTCTTTCGACGTTCCTGTAGTCTCGATATAAGTTAAAGTCTAGGTTCCATATGGGAAACTTTGTAGATACTAGATATCAAATATATTAATATGTATGTAAAGGTCGTGGTGAATCGATATTCTTATTTACGAATATTAATTATTTTACAAGTTTATTAGCAATTAGTTTATGTTTCACATATATAACAACCTAACTATCAAAGAGTATATGGAGACAACTGTCGCTAGAGCCAGCTGTCCAAACCAGTCACTTCACACGGTACTTCGTATCACCACTTTAATGTCAACGTGTCGTTACAGCTTGATAATATAAAAGATAGTATCATGTATATTTTGAAATCCATATTTTAAAGCCAAACCGTAATTTTTATGCTTCCGTACCCGAATGGAAAATATTTATATATCTGTTTATCTATCCATTTTCACACCATCATAACTCTTGCAACTTAAGTTCAATCGTAAAAAAATTTTACAAGAAAACGTAGAATATTATTTATTTCAATATATAAATTATGGCATTATAGCATCAAACATTTTTCTTTTTTTTCTATTAAGTCCCATTCGTCAAAGTTGGGGATGGAAAATATTTTTTGCGAATACCATTGAGAGGGGTGTCGTCCAAAACACTTTAAAAATTAAATTGAAAATATTACAATTTTCTGTCGTATTGTTTCCTTTGTAATACATACGTGTCCAAAATGTCAAAAAGTGGGTACCTCCCCATTTAACTTTTTAACTGTCCTTTTTCAAATCTGAACACATCACGATAGTGGTTTTTAGTAAACACTACAAAGTAAAAATATCTTCCTCAAATTTCGTCAAAAAAGGTATAGGTAGTATATTTCTTACTATATATTTGTACGGGTGTGAATCAGCCTAATATTCTAAATAATTAAGACAGAAAAAATTAAATATTTTCCTTTTTTCTTTTAATAAACATTTTTTGTTTTTTAGAATATAATGATATAAAAAAACCTCACGTCAACGCTTTGCTGGTCGTCCTTTGAGCTTGGATTTAAAAATAATGCGGGTATTGGGTATAAAAATTGTGAAGGTGTTTCATGAACACGTTTAAAATACGAGAATAGGTTTACGAAATACTAAGTTTTAAAATAGCCATCTGCGGTAGAGTTACGAGTCCTAACTCCCTACCTTCTAAATAACTATTTTATAATATTTCAAAAGTATTTACAAGAGTAGATTAGATTAGGAAATTAAAAAGAAAATTATCATAGCTGATTAGGCTCTACTAGTTTGTGAGTGATTACTGCAAAAATAACTTCGCTTTTAAAATATATATTTATTAATTCGTTTTACTTTAAAAACTTTTGTAGAGTCTTCCACATAAGTGTGGGGGAATATAGAAAAAAAATTTTTTTTTTAAATCTGTTTTCCAAAATAGTTTAAATTATGCATACGAATTTTATAACAAAATTTAGATTATTCTATTGGGCTGTGATAATTAATTACTTATATTTTAATTTATAACTTACACATGATGCAATGAACCCTTAACTAAAAATCGAGTACAGTTTTCCAGAACGCCCCTAAATGTTTTAAATAAAAGTACTACAGACCTTTAACTGTATATACATGGCTCAGTGTGTACGGAACACTCGTAATGAGGGTTCTGCCAGTACTTAATAATAAGATAAACATATTTTACTTACGTGTATTAAAATCTCTTTCTAAATAACACACCTGGAATGCTCGACGTAAAAGAACTTTTAATTATTAAAAAAAAGTATATTTTTCCTCCTCTTCATTTAGACACGAATATGCAACAGAATATTTTTTAAATAAAAATTAAAAATTACACATTTAAGGGCTAAATCTGTACGGAACTCTCTTAGTGCGAATTCTACTTCTAATTAACAGGTTTTAATTTTCTATACGTTTCCTGAACGCACTTTAATTATAGAGCGACATGAGCATCGTCATTCTCAGTAATAATACGTGAGATAAAAAACAATTTCCGCTAAATAAGTTTCAGCTCATTTTAACTCCATTCATTTAATGCTTTGTTTTATATTGAAGGAGTATTTTTTTATTTAACTAGCGATTTTTAGAAATGTACAAGCACAAATTTTTAATTGTAAATCATTTGGAATCAATAAAAAAAGATGCATTTATCAATACCTCATTAAGTTAATTTACGTATTATATGATTGATTCATAGACTTCTTAGATTATCACATTTTTACCAAGTCACTCGACAAACGAATCGATTTATCCAATAAATGGTCACTCGATATTTCCCTGTTTGGGGCTGTATTATGAATAATGCTGTTTTCAGCACCGGCTAGAGGTTTCGTCACATGTATTTCACGCCCTCTGTTCATTTATTAATTTTTATTACAAAGCGGTGGTTTGATAGGGTACTCTACTGTGGCCGTCTGTATTTTGATATGAACGTTATGCACGTACATGCTTCAATGTGTCTATTTATTATTTTAATATAGCTACGGAGGTAATAGGTCTATTTTTTATTTATTCCTTATAAATTGGAAGGTAATTTCAAGGCTCCAAGTATGTGTACCCACAAAAAAAGATCGAAAAAATTGTAAGGTGCTGAAGAAATCTGAAATTTTTAAATTAGCTAAATCAAGAACCTTACGTAGCTTTCGTTCGTTCTAGATAAAACTATAATTAAAACTTATTTAACCGCTACTCTTGGTACTATGAAAGAATATTGTGTCAGTAGAACTAAAGAACCAGGAAAAATAGTAAATTTCTGTTTACTGTGACGTAAATGGCCAAGATTTGTAATTTAAGTTGTATTTTATAGCAGAAACAGATCAGTCTCTAGTTTGGCTTTTCATCGATTTGGAATAGTTTAGTTGTGATATAAAAAGAGGCTTTTGATAGTATTCACAAATATATTATCCCGATCTGAATCTCTGTCCTAAATTTAACTTTCCATGTACGGCTTCACAACGTAAATATATTGTTTACAACATCTTTTACATATATGTAACAATGTGTTTATTTAGAAAATTATGAGGATAAAGATATTCACTATAATTTTTTCATAATACTTTCGGCAGTTTTTGACGACACGGTTTTTTGATGATTTTTGACTCCGTAGTTTCGGCCATAAGGGGTGGTTGGGGGGGAGGATGCCCCCCACCTAATGTATGAAATAATTCTTTTAGATCTTCATTTACTCCCTCTTTGCTATCTAGAGGAATATTTTTAAATATTTAATGAAATATTTAAGTCAATAAGATTCACTACTATACCAAATATCAAGTTTATATTTTTTCAATTTGCTGCGAACATAAACACAAATGTAAATATATTGGCTACTTTATTCAAAAGTATGGAAACATGGTGAATATTTAAAAAAAATATGACATCTAGAATCCCTGCCATAGTTTTTCTAAAATCTTTGCATATGTTCTAAATACTCCACACTAATAATTTGAGAACATCATTTTTACACATTTTTCTTTACATCTCTGAAGATATAATATAATATATTATATTATGAGAAATATATTGCTAAGACCTTTGAACTATTGGTCACAAACTCCCCTTACTATTTATTGAATTATAAAAAAAATCCGAATATTTAATTTGCCCCCTAGAATTTACATATGAAAATTCGGGATTGCGGGATTAATACGTGTTATTAATAATAATTAATTACAAAGTTTATAACAAGTTTTGACATTAAGGAAAAAAACGAACGGATTGACTGTTGGGTGTCTTATAAGGATTCCGTTTTCTTCTTGAAGTAGGGAACCCTAAAAAGTAAAGCGGTGTTATGTAATTTACTTTAAACCTAACATGTTATAATTGGTATTAAATAATATTGCTTATTATGAATTGTGACGTCAACCTGTCAACCGGTCATTCTAAAATAGTAGCATTTGGAAGATTGAAATTTTGATGGTTAAAGTTTAATAAGTACACCATACAATGTTAAGTTCTATTTAGCTGATTATTACGGAAATTTTTAAAATAGCTGCCAGGTGTACGGATGCCATCGCGCCCAACCTTCGGTTTGTGCCGAAGTAATTTAAAATTATACTAACTCGGTTATAAACATACAGTGCCGCCATCTAAGTCTTTTAAGAGTGCAAAAATAAAATAAAAGGCCATTGTTACTTTGATATTTGTGGCGACTGGATAGTGCGTACGGGCAAAGATTTTCAACCGATAGATTTGCAAGAGCTAGGGAAATAATTTCAAAACCATGTTTATCTTATTTCTAATACCACTATACTGTTTTCAATAAACGTATGTTAGTAGTGAATGAAACGATTCGAAGCAATAATTTAATTTAATTTGAAGATAATGTATGCACAATATGTGACACTGCTTTTTAGTTTAAACTTTTGGTTTACATTTTTAAAAATGACTTAGATTTGTAATTTGAAAAATAAAAATTACAATGAGCCATTACGTGCAACTTTTTAACATGTGAAACCCAGAGAAACATTTTTAATGGTTGTATCCTGAAAGCATAGATGGAACCTTTGCAGTTGTGTTTCTAATAAAAACATGGCGTGGATATTAAATTATAATACTATTTTAAATTATAATACTAACCAAAAACCGTCTGGGCTAGATTTGTACTACCTATTTTATAACTATATTATGCTGAGAAGTAGTTGACTACAATATAGATGAAAGAATGAAGAAAGGCACCTCTAGATAGAGAACGTTGCATCTTATCGATGCACCAGGTTAATATGTTCGAAAAAAGGTACTTTTTAATCAATCAATAAAAGAAAATGTATACTTCATATATATATACTTGATATATCAGATTAAGCATAAATGATAATTTTTCAATAATTTCACAAAATATGAAAATGTACGTATATTATAAATTTTATGTCGTCTCTTGATAGAGTGGTCGTGATTTTGTTTTGACTGACCTTTCGGTAGCTATTCTCGAGATGTTTCTCTATATACCTCAATTTTTAGCATTGTGATAATACACATGAGTGTATGACGGATTTCATAAAATTCATCGTGTAGGTTTCACCCCAATATTTTCCCATGCACTCCTAGACGTTTCATCAAGTTTTTTTTGCGGATAATGTGTCCAAAGTACTTCGGGATTCATACATGCACAGCTGGGGATAAACTTAATTTTATTTCGAGTTCTTTAATTTATATATTATGATCGAAAATTTACATGTTGGTGCATATGAGTAGTCTAAAGGATTCTGTTTGGACCAAGGGATTCTGTATTTTTTGCATATTTTTCGGTATACCCGTAAAGATACACGGCACGAAGTTATAAATAGTAATATCTGTGAGATCCGTAGATTGCTAATTGAATAACCTTGCAAAATATGTGATATACTGCCAAGTTTATATATATATATATATATATATATATATATATATATATATATATATATATATATATATACATATATTAAATGAATTATTTGCTTCTGCTTTCTACTTTATACACACATCTGATACTTTTCTAAACTGATAATTACAAGAAGACCTTTAACGCAATTAAAAAAAATGCAATTTCAAGTGTTATATTAATGAAAACCACACAAAATAAAATGAACGTAAATAGAGGGTAACAGTTAAGGCATATGTGTGTGTTATACTAATCTTCCAGTTACATTAACTCGATTTCTAAACATTTCAAGAGATTTCATTTACCCCGCGAATGTTATGCTCAGTGGGGTGGGAATCAATTGAAGTGGGAATCAAAGAAGAATTATGAAATGCTGAGATCACATGTTATTAAAAATCGATACGAAACTTTGTGAGGAGTGCAGCCGTCAAGACACTCGGCATCACGATTTTGTACGAGAGTAAGTGAAATAAGCTTCAATCTTCGCGCTCTGGGGTATTCAATATTACCCTAAATGTCTCGGGAACAGATTGACTCTATCACAAATATCCCTTTCTACTTCGAGCACTTCCTGCTATAGTTTAGTATTATTTCTTTCATATTGAGGCCGGTTATGGATGGTGTCATGTGTTTTCTCTGCACTGAGCAGCTTAAGTGCGATTGATGATAGTATTCCATTATTGTATGTTGATGCCACAATTAATGAGAAAACTGCCTGCTATAGGAATTTTTAGAGGGTTAACAATTACATTTTACGAAAATACAAATAGTTAAGGAAACACTTTAATGGTTTATAATAAAAAAAAATATGTATTCCCATTGCTATATCGTCATATCCACATCGTTTATAACTTTATTCCTCTGGATTTTGTTTAAAAGGAATATGTCCTTAAATTTTATGTTGAAATGAACTAGCTTCAAACTGTATTCATCTTATTATATACTTCAATAAGATTTAGATACCTCCGTATGAAAAGTCATTGTTGAAATCTGAAAATAAAAATAAAGGCAAGAAATTTTAATACGTTTTAATTTGTTTGTAATAGGCTTCTATTAAGGTCTTCTAATATCATTATTTGTTTGTAGTTGTATAAATAGAAAGTAGGAACAAAGGATTTATATTAAAGTGCAAGTATTTAAATATATATCTACTGTGTATTTAAAATAGGTAGATATATCTGTGATATACTCTGTTTCTATTATTTCTACTTTTTTTAAATTCTTTACCACGACCTAGGTTTCATTGTATTACAACATCTTTAGGTGCATAGAATAGAAACAAACTCTTTGTTGCTTGAAGATGTTGTCATACGACAAAACCTATGTCGTGGTTAAGAATTTAAATAAAGGAGAAACAACACTACGTCACGCAGTTTCATTTAATTGTGAATAAAGGATTTCTGCGAAATTAGCGCAAAATATACATGTCTCCTGTTTTATTTATTCATTTATTTATTTTTCTTTTCTTTCATTTTTTATTTACTTATTTCATTTTTTTTTATATATTTTTATATATATGCGTAATTGCGCTGAAACAATTTAAAGAGTACTGTAGCATCAATGTTGTCTAATTATATTATGTCCAGAGGATATTAAGTATGGGTAATAGTATTATATTTAGTTGTTCATTTAATATATTAACCTTGGTGTCTTTTTTACATCTGTTTATTTCTAATGTTTCTAGGATATTAAGTTTATTGCCTTTTGTGTTTTTTTATAATATGCAGGGGGCATTATCAGTATGAGGGTGATGGTTTTTTCAATGAGGTGTTTAGCAAAGTGAGATGTGTCTGGTTTGTTATTTCGCCAGCTGGCAATGTGTTCTTTGTATCTTGTAATATAATCTCTATTACAGTAGTTACATTTAAGTTTGTAGATATCACTCTTTTTATGCTATTATTATAAATATATATATATATATATATATATAAATACACATGTATATATATATATATATATATATATATACATATATATATATATATATATATATATATATATATATATATATATATATATATATATATAAATACACATGTATATATATATATATATATATACATATATACTAATAATAAAATAAAGTCTTTCTTGAATATTACTCTTATATTTTTGTAGAGTTGTTGAATGGTATTACTGCTAATACCCAACGCCCATCCTTAATATTTCTTCCTTCGAGTGTGGAATTAGGGCTTGGTAGATTTGAAAATAATTTGTGGTAAAACTAGTTCCTAAGTCCGTTGACCCTTGTTTGTATAAAGGGCAAATACTCGATGTTAAGATGCAGGTACGAAAAGATGGGTAATCGGGTAGTTACCCCTAATTAAATGTAAATTTATTTTCCTTAGATTCCGTGGTGAACAAATCTATTAAAATATTACGGTTTCTTCGGTTCTGTATCAATCTCAATAAAATACTATTTTGTGAAAAAATATTACTCATATGGTGATCTCAATTAGTATAGAGTAAATTATTAAGAAAGTATTAAGCTACGAGGTGGATTAACTTAAGGGCGATATTTTTGGCACGATATCATTAGATAGTTTTTAGGTAAAATTTAAAAAATGAAAATTTCGTTATTTATTTTTAATTAAAAACCACGTTTGGAAAATACCTAGCTACAAGTTGACGTGCATCGTATGCTCTCACCCCTTCTTATTGATCAAGCAAAAATTTAGAAGAATTTAAATTTGGTTAGAATTTTCGAATAAAATTATTTTTTAATTAGAATTATTTTTTAATTTTTATTTTAAAATTAGAGGATTATGGAACTCTGTTTTATGTGAAATTTGACATAATTTTGAAATAAAATGATTATTAAAATGGTTAAACTTTAAATAATCCATAAATTACCAGCTTATTCATCTCTGCCAATTTTGCTAATTGAATAATATTTTCATCTTTTAAATAAAGCTTCGATTCAAGCAAACTAGTTTCGAATTATTTGGTAATGATCAACATAGATATGTTTAATGTATCATGTTATCTATTGTAAGACTATGTATAACTAGCATCATATTAAGTGAGGTTATTTTAAAGTTTAAAGTAATGAGGGGGAATAGCTCGTCATTAACCAGAAGACATTCGCTTCTAAAGGCCTCCCTCATTGATTTCCATCGATCCTTCATTCTTCATCGATCCCGTGCTGCATGCATCCGACAGATTCCTCTTGATTTAGTAGGAAATTTATTTGCCCATTTCGGTATATAGTGGTTATTTGGGAACCTTTTTTCCTTGTTGTCGGTTCGCGTTGCGCTGTAGCCGGCCAATCGCCACGTCAGCGGACGAATCGCGCACGCTATGCAGGGAACTTTAATTCTCCTACAGATCCCCTCATTACGGATGACATATTTTAAATTTTAAGGGTATCTAATCTTTGTCTTTATCATCTATTCGTTCGTCGATAATAATATTAATCTTCTCTTACGTGATCTATTTACAAACGCTTTTTTTAACATATTCCAGCCGGAGATTCTCTTTCCGTTCGTTTCTAGGTTTTTCACAGTTAAATCATAGGCGAGCCTTTCATTCCAGTAAAAATTGTCTTTTTCTTTGTAAAGAATGACTCTAATTTTGATTTCGTAAATGAATTGTCTTTATTTATCGTTTTCGTCAGTGCGCACAAAGCACATTATTTTTGTGTTTGATTTGATGAGTCTTATATTTCTCTTTTGTCAAAGCATGATGAATTTATACATTATGTTAATTATTATATTAACATTTTATGCTAAAAATAAGAGTAATTGATAGTTTAAAATTAAAAATGACCACTAAAGTTTCGCACTAAAAAATTCCACGTACAACCAAGAAATAATCAAACACAAAATATCGACCAATTATAACCAATATTCACAAACCTCAGTTTGTGGATATTGGTTATAATGGAGCTTCATAAGTAGTTGAAGATAAAAACTTGGAATGTTAACTTTAAAATACATTTTATTTATATTTTCGGTATCAACATCATGATTTAATTCCATTAGACACTACCGCCATCTATTGAGCTAAATTTTAAAGAAATTGATACACATACAATTTTGTCCATAGAAATTAAATCGATAGTAAGACCTTTTGGTACTTCTTAAAAGAGACTTATTTCTTTCAGAATAATATGTGTAAATAAGAAATGTATTTAAGTTTTAAAAGTAAGGTAGTTATTTCTTCTGCCTCGTCATCAAAGACATGCTCATAAGTTCTGAATGATTGGTTTAAATAAATCGGCATTTAAAAAATAATATTCCTTGGGATACCGACAGTAATTTAAATTTTCAAAAGTTTTGTATTTAATTGCTGAAAAATAACTTCAACCGTAACAGTGATTTGTGGGTTTTGATGATTTCATAAATTTCGTTATTAGTAAATGTAAAAAGGCAGACCTATGTTGTTACGTACTTTTTTATGGAAATATTTAAGACCAACAATTTTGCATTCACAACGTTTATGTCTTTTTGATGGTTTTTGCCAGGTGCATGCCAAGAAATTGTCTCGACGGTTGGTTTTTAACGAATTCCTTAAGAAAAAATTCTTATAAAACACATCAATAATGTGATGCATGTGATCAATATACATTGGACAATATTTACGGTACAGTAAATATTAAAGTAAGAAATAAAGCAATAATAGATCTTAAGAAAATAATGTAGTTGCAATAAGTGTAATTTTTATTTGCTTAAAAAAATACAAAAATATGGAAAACTATCAAGTAAGTTTGTGTGCTTAAATTCTAACCATTCTAACCAACTTTCTTCACTTCTAGTGAATTTGATTTGTGGTTTTCTAAAATTAATCCAAATTCTTATAACAATGGTTATAAATAACATGGTAGGGCAAGTGCAGCTCTAATTATCTTTCTTCCTTTTTCGGATTTTCTTTTTTAGTTTTGGTTACGAAATTCTGAATATCTAACTTGTTATTTTTCATACTTCCATCAGTGAAGCAGGAGTTGCAAGAAAGAAATATAAATAAGTTTCTTAAATTTTGGAAAAAAGTAAAAGTGAAAGTAATGTTAAAAATATGATCTTTAATATTTTAAACACAAGGAAAAAAGTATTCCTATGAAGAAAATAGTCTTTACTTTTCTTTGATTTGTATTTTTTTGTTATGTTGTTGGCCTCTGTATATGGAAGCAAGTGTAATATTTATCTAAAACATCTACTTGTGGTATGATTTGACTAAAATGTCGACATTTTGTTCAATGTTTATTTGCAGTTCAATATTTTTAAAACGGAAGAATTACTTTTATTGGATACTAAAGCTACAATGGAGAATTTTTGCAGCTGTATTTAATTGGTCAACATCGCGACATCATATTCTTGAGTTAAAATTTTCATTGGAATTTTGCGTATGACTCTCTAAGCATCTCATAGGCAGTTCTTCTTTAGATAAATCTTCAAAAATTGTAGTTAAGTGTTTTAAAATCTGTGCGTTAAGTTGAGATGTATGAAGTCAATCCTTCTGTTTTGTTGCTACTTTATTTTTCTTATATATTGTCCTCGTCATATGCACAGATGTCATTCTTTGGATTCCCATATGTTGAAGTTAAATGATCTAATGTCGTTGTGACAGCTCTTTTGTCGTTTTTATCAGTATAGAAATCCATTTTTACTACCAATCCGTAATATGTAACTATTAAGAACGTCGAGTAGCTTTCTCGTCCCACCTAGCTATTTTAATTTTTTATTTTTATCTAAAACGTGTCTTATAGTTTTAACATGTAGTAATAAAATAATTAAAAACCAGATGGACGAAATATCAGTCGATAATATAATCTTATATGTCACAGTATAAAACATAAGAAAAATTGCCTCGTAAAAGAAGTTAACGCTTAGCTACTTGCTTCACGCCTTCCAATACTGTGGGTTGTGATTCTCGGAATATTGAGAATTTCGTTCTATAACTTTTTGAAACTATTTCTAATGAATAATATAGATTTAAGATAGCCATTTAGGATTTATTTTACCCACTGAATCAGGTTTCACCCTTAACTATACAACAAAATAATCAACCCCTTTATCATGTTCCACTTAACTATATAACAAAATATCAAAATTATACAACACAAACTTATGTGTTCAAAGAACTTTTTACACGGATTTAATTTTGTCACTCCCATATAATAATTTGTGGCCCAACAAAATGTCATTTTAGAATAGCGGTTGCAGTGGTTTTAAAACCAACTTATAACCTGTAAATTGACTTTAACATACACACGAGCATTATGTAAACATAAATAAAAGACGACGATATATTTTCGTTATTTATACCATAAGTTTCCAACAATGAAGTTGAAGTAATTCAACTAGCCAAAAGAGTGACTTCATGTATTATACGATTGACAGGAACAATCTACGTGCTGAATCTGCCGGATTAGGAGATTATTGTGATTGATTGATTGAGTAGTTCCCGCGCTGTCGGGTAATCCGCGCGTGACTGTTTTATAGATGAAAGTCGAGTTCACCGATTTTGTGAGAGATTAGTAGTTATAAATATTAGTCAAATACATTTCGACTTTGTAAGAAAATATTTTGTTTTATGGAATGGTACATTACTGTATTAGTTTTTGGATGGAGATCTACATTTGAAATAAATATTAACGGAAAAACGATATTTTAAGCCTTAACTGTAAATTTGTTTAAATGATCATTTGCATATTTTAAAAAAATTATTCGATTTCGTAGCCCATGCAATATAAAATTAACATAAGCAATATGAAATGAAATATAGTAATTTTTTCATTTTGAAATGATGTATTTGAAATAGCCTTTACTGTAGGCAAACCTTTAGAGTATTTTTTTAATAATTATGAAAAAAAAATCAGAATTATTTTATTTAAAGGCGTTAAAAAAATTAATGAAATATTTGATAATTGAGATAATTAAAATATTTCGGGATATTTTTTTTCTAGTTTAGAGGCTATGGCAGGTTCATTGTGTTTAAAAAACTTGTTTAATAGGAGTGGAACTTACCTACTGGGTTCACTACTTGGGTCGGTACACATTTAGATACATACAAAACAGTGCTGATAACCTGTTCAAATATATTAATATTAAATTTCATCATTTAAATGCATTGCCTAGTATATCTTTCCAGGTGTAATTATCGCTTACCTACTGGGTTCACTACCAGGTTCGGTACACATTTAGATACATATAAAACAGTTCTGATAACCTGTTCAAATATATTAATATTAAATTTCATCATTTAAATGCATTGCCTAGTATATCTTTCCAGGTGTAATTATCGCTTACCTACTGGGTTCACTACTTGGTTCGGTACTCATTTAGATACATATAAAACAGTTCTGATAACCTGTTCAAATATATTAATATTAAATTTCATCATTTAAATGCATTGCCTAGTATATCTTTCCAGGTGTAATTATCGCTTACCTACTGGGTTCACTACCAGGTTCGGTACACATTTAGATACATATAAAACAGTTCTGATAACCTGTTCAAATATATTAATATTAAATTTCATCATTTAAATGCATTGCCTAGTATATCTTTCCAGGTGTAATTATCACTTACCTACTGGGTTCACTACTTGGTTCGGTACACATTTAGATACATATAAAACAGTTCTGATAACCTGTTCAAATATATTAATATTAAATTTCATCATTTAAATGCGTTGCCTAGTATATCTTTCCAGGTGTAATTATCGCTTACCTACTGGGTTTACTACTTGGTTCGGTACACATTTAGATACATGTAAAACAGTTCTGATAACCTGTTCAAATATATTAATATTAAATTTCATCATTTAAATGCATTGCCTAGTATATCTTTCCAGGTGTAATTATCGCTTACCTACTGGGTTCACTACTTGGTTCGGTACACATTTAGATACATATAAAACAGTTCTGATAACCTGTTCAAATATATTAATATTAAATTTCATCATTTAAATGCATTGCCTAGTATATCTTTCCAGGTGTAAATTATCGCTTATTTGAAAAAAAAACACTTTCGAAAATAAAAATAACTGCTTTTATAGTTTTCCCATAAACTTCTGATAAGGCGATTTTTTTAATAATTTTGATATTAGCCGTTTCACAGATATAGATTATGCGGTAAATATTGTTTGTTGACATTAGTAAAATATTTCCTCCGTGGAAATTTTCAACAATATATGAAGAGATATCTTAACTCGTCGTTGCATAGACTCCTTGGATTTAGGCTTATAATGATGAATTCAAGTCTCGTCACCCGTAACAATTCGATTCAAAGTTGCATCTTTATCCTCTCTATAAAGATCTAAAAAGTCACATGAACACTCGATACATTATTGCTTTTGTAGCGGCGTGGGTCTATTTGGCAGCCACCTTGAGTTGATTTTTGACATGCCATCAAGGAATAAGATCCTATAACGGTTTTTTTCCAAGTACTTCTTTATTTAGGCATCTTTTAATACAAGTTTTTTATCTTTTCAAATAATATCTAAGGAGGTGATCTCGTTTGCTTGTCCTGAGCGCGCGTCGTCTTCCATCAAATATCTATATATTTGGTAATGTTGTATTGTCTCAGTATAGATGTGATATATTTGTGGTTTGTTACTTTATAGCATAAATCAGCTATTTCACTAAATGTCTTCTTGTTTCATCAAATTTACAAGAGAAACCTTCATAGTGAATCAGTCAGACGAAAGCTCACTGGTGACTGATTGATTAGTTCGAATGCTGTCGGGTAATCCACGTACGAGTAAATGTATAAATGGAAGAAGAATTCTTTGGTTTTGTGTTTTATCAGTTAAAAGGAGTACTTTATAAAAGGCGGACCAACTGTTCGGAAAAACTTTGTTTAAAAAAATACTTAAAAGAAAGAAATTTAATAGAATGTTCGTTTCTTTGTACTCATCGTAAAATGCCGTTCAAAGAAATGTATTCCCTTTATGATTCTATAAAGCAATTACGTTTTTTAAAATACTAAATATTTTAGAGTTACGTAGTAGAATGATGAAAACTGAAATCTTACCTTTATTTAATTTCGTATTTTTATTTTACAAAGTTCTTTAAAAAGCAAATTTGCTATATCCGTCCGTCTGACTGTAAGAGTCTAACAGTTTTCACAGTTTTAGACATACGTGCAAACAATTTTGGAAGTGGATACCTTAAAGGAACATCTTAATTAAGATGGACTAAATGAAAAAAATATTTTTCTTATCATGCTTTACCATACATAGCATACCTTACCGCCTTTGATTTTCGTGTACTCGGTTGAGCAAAATGAATTTATTCTTTCGTTCACCAATTTTTACTTTTAGATCTCCATTTGACCGTTTTCCGTCCTCCAATTTATCAATCATTGATTTGGGATATGTTGAAGGATTTTGAATATTTCCATTTGATTACAACTGAAACTAAAACGGTTTCGGGTAACTGTCACAAAAAATTTAGGTGATATATTTAGAACCGTACTTTTTGCTCTTCTAAAACGATTTTTTTTGCATTTTCTAGATTGTTTCCCATACATTGAACTTGAAAATAAATTTGTTCTTGTGAACCTCACCTCACCGAGAATAATTGCATTAGTTCATTTTCTTCATGTTTGTTTTATTATTTTAAATTTGTTCAATTTTATCAAGTGCTTAATTATAATTTTCAGAACGTAGGTAGATCAATAAAAAAATCGTTTTTTTGGGTTTATACAAAAGAATTCGCGTCAGTTGGTACCGAAACTAAAAAAAAAATTTGCTTGAAATTATTATCTTAGGTTTATCTTAGTTTTTAAGAAAATTGTGTACGTTTTTAACGGAGCAATCGATTAGTTCTCATTTCCAAAATCGTCAGTATATATAAAGGGGTTTTTCAATAAACGTGCTGTTGACATTGATTCAAATTAAATAAAACACTACAGGGAACACAATTATTAATAATTATCCATGTCGCGGATATGATGACTGAGGGCGTTTTCATTTCCCTAAATACGAGAAAATAATATAAATAATTGCATTAAAAACGCATTAAATAATAGGAGAGTAGATACTTTCATTTTGAGTTATTGATATTTTATGATTTCCTAAAACAATTTAGTAAGGATTATTAACATGTACGTGTCGCCAAAAAAGTTGTCGTCATGGAGCTTGTCAATTGCTGGACCGCTCAATCGTCTTGAACTGCGTACGGAAGTCGGCATCACATTTGCGTGCATTGTTTTGGCATCGGTGTACTATTTGTGATTTACAAACTGTGAATTTTTCTCACCTTCGGAGTACAGATCAGAAACTTCTTTTTGTCTGTTTCAAGTAGCAATATACGACATAAGTTTTAAAATTATCCACAATAATGGCGATGGGATTAATTCAATGTACTATAAATTTTATAACGCATAAGAAATAAAATTTGCCGTATAATTAGTTAAATTAACCAAATATTTATTGATGATCCAATACAGTTTGAGTAATACGACGAATACAACCTTGTAGGTTGTGTCCTAATTATTTTTTTTAATACAACTGTTGCTGTTGCGTATATGTTTCAACCGTTGATTTTAATCTTTAGTGTGATATATTTGTATGGAGTCCAGGTGCATTATTATTATTTATAAGATGGAATATGTGAAATTGAAAGAAATAACTTTTATCTATTAGATATCGATCGATTCTGGGTAAAATTTATTTCATTATAATCATCAAAACAAACCGTTAGTGTACCTGTAATGCTTTCATCGAAATATGATATGATCTGAGGATCGACGCTTTGGTGCTCAGTTTCCCATAAATAGGACGCTCGTGACGGCAAGTGAAATAAGATTTTATCTCCACGCTAACCCGATAACAAATATAGCTCAACCGAACTGACTGTTATGAAAATCCCTTCATATTTTGAGCTCTCATTTTTATTTTGTTATAATACCTACTCCTTATAGCGTTCTAGTTTGAGCTGAGAGTTGATAAAAAGAGAGACTGCTCGATATTGAAGTGTAAGTATTATATCATACGCTCTTTTCTATAGGAGAAAGCTTTCGATCTGTGATTTAATCAGGAAACGTAATGCAATAGGCATCACATGTATGTATGCCATCTTATCTCAACTTAAATGAAAATAAACATTTTCTCAGTTTTGATAACTATAGCCAATGACACACTGAAGATCTGGACGTTTCAATTGTTTACAGAATTGATCACGAATGTCTTGTTTTTGGTTTACTAAAGATGGAAAATATTATGCAGTAGCTTATATTCACAAATACACAAGCGCTATACATTTCATTACCTATGAGAACCAGAGTATTAGTGAAAAATATTATGTGCACTGTCGAGACGGATATATGACCGCGACGATTAAATAAACGTAGGGTGTGTCCGTTTTGTTTTGACCTAATATTTTTGTAAATCAATTATTATATACAAATCAAATTTACCAATACGAAGAGGTTTACAATAAATAGTTTTACTAATTTGTGATTAAATAAATTGAAATCAGCAAGATTTTTTCAACATAATTCATATATAAACTTAAATTATTATTTAAATGAATGTCTTGATGTGTGTTAAAAAATTCGTGTATATTGCAGTAGAAAGAGTTAAAGATGTGAAGAGCAAAAGTACTGAGTACGATTTTTTGCAGAAATCAATGAACATTTTTTAAATTTTCCACGTTCAATAATTTCCCGTAAAATGTTGAATTTGGCTCATTTTGAAATGAATGGAAGAAAACCGGCAAAAATTGGACAAAAGAATATAATGGGTAAAAGCAACAGAATATCGTTTTGAAAAAAAGTTGGTGTTTTGAAGTGACTGAAACGTAATATCGCAATCCACCAAGACAATGTTCGAACACATATTTGGAAATCCGTCTGTCGCATACTAGAAGGTCTAGGCTGGACTACTGTAGGAAAACTGCCGTATAGTCCAGATATTGCTCCGCCGGACTATCATCTCTTTCGGTCTTCAAAGGAACATTTGCGGAAAACCAGTTTATTAATTATGAGCGCGTTAAAAACGATATCGCTGAATATTTTGAACGCCAGCCTCCCACTTTTTGAGAAGAAGATATTCCGCCTTTACTTAGAAGATGGTTATATATTTTAGACCATGATGGTGAATATTTTGTTCATTGAATAATTTACACAAATAAATAATAATAAAATAAAAAGAGTCTTTGAGTGTCCAAGAACTTTTGCACAAACCGATATATCACTTATCAATAAGCCTCTAAAGCATAACAAGAAATATGAACAGAGTTTCTTGTTGCCTTAAGTGACACAATATAAATATTGATTTGTATCTGAATATATATATATATATATATATATATATATATATATATATATATATATAAATATATATATTATCTACTCTTTTAGCTAGGGTTCCGTAGCCCAACTTTGACAATTTACTCAAATCCGGTATATTTTTCTCTGTCTGCGACAACCCAGTAATTCTTGTAGTTTTAGAAACTATGTGCATGACATTTGATTAACAAGTATATGTTTAAAATAAAGATATTAGTTACTATATCTTAAAACATTCTTTTTCCTAATTTTTAAAATACTTTCCCTTGTTAAGAAATAGTCATATGAAAAAACGTACCGCATTGTAAGGGATATCATTATAATAATGTTTTGAAAATAAATATTGATATAATTTGTCATTTTTAAGCTCCAGATGCAAAATATTAGGCATCAAAATGACATGCAATGTGTCCCTTCCCTTAATTTTCTTTACTTGACCGTTCGTTTGACAAATCTGCAAAAACTTACATTAGAACTTTCATTCCAGTTAATTCATGTCAACAATTTTAAAGGGCGTGGCCGGAAACCGGCTTTCTTCCAACCCTTTTTCATATTTACGATTCACCACAATCAAAGCCTTTTGTAAAACTGTCAAGTAAATTGAATGCAAATATTCATAAAAGAAGGGAGAACAGTGTTCAAATTTATGTAGATAAGTGGTTACAAATATGAAGCGTAATTATCATTTCTTACGCATCAACGCGAATAACACAGTCGATGTCCACAGAACGAGCATTAAACTCGCCGTCATGCCAAACTTTAATCCCAAAGAAACGTGTTTTAACAACAAGTGGACGTTCGCTATAGTAAATAAAATTTTAAATAAACATAGATACCTTGCTCTTCGTTGATAGACACAAAGTTTCAAATCCGACGAGCCTGAATGGGACTAGTTGCAAAGGCATTGGCCCGCTGCATGGTAAACAGAACTAATGAAGTAAGCCTTCAAAGTCGGCGTCATGCGTTAATTAAGCATTCGGCCACCGCCTCCTCACCATTAAGGCTGTCGGGGAATCGGAGTAATTGGCACAACGACGAGGATGTCGTGTGAATAACAAATGCTTCGTTGGCGAAACAATTGTTGGCATTCTAAACAAGAGTTAAAGCCGCCAATTACACACATATCTAGACGAGTGTACTTGTGCTTTGGGGGTTGTATTTAGGGCGGCGGCACGCTCGGGTTTAATTTATTTACTTAAATTATGTGGACACCGGGTTGCTTGAGGTCTAATTATTTTTTTAAATTTTAGTTTCAACATGGTGAATGATACATACATATATATCCTTATAATTCTCGTAAGTTCATCTGTATGTTAAGCTTATTTTATATATTTCGTGAATTTTTAAAATATTTAAAAGTAAAACACGATCAACAGAATATTTTATGACATTAAATATGCTGTAATTGTTCAAACAGATGTAAATTATATATAATAAATATTTATGTTTGTTATTCTTGGCGCATTTTTGCTCATGGAAATTTAAATTAATTTAATGAAATTTATTTCTGCTTTTTATTCTGTGTTATTTAACTTTACTTATCTTGTGGTCTCAATCCCCAGGGGACTATTACATACATGAAGATTCATTGTAGGTTACAGTAAATAAAACACTTACGTAGGAAACTTTTTATTGATTAATTTTGATGAAATATTTTAATTTATATTGTTACATAAAATCTTGACAAAAGATATATTTATATTCTGTCATTTGTGTGTTTCGGAATTAGTATTTGTGTTTGTCACTTTCAGTGTTGAGTAGCCAATAAGAGAATAAAGTAAAGTTTGCGAGTTAATTATATATATATATATATATATATATATATATATATATATATATATATATATATATATATATATATATATATATATTAGGCGGATACAAAATACGTAAAAGTTAATTATTTCTACTTACTAAGGAGTAAAAACTAAAAAGTATACATGAAAAGTAACCACACGGTTTAAGTTTAATATCATTACTATTATTTGACCAAACCACCAGTGTAAAGTAACTTAAATTTTGCGAAGTTAATAACTATAATTCAAACAATAAGGTGAACTGTACAAAATAAAGTCGCAATATCATAAATTAGCAATAAGTTTAAATTTCAAAGTAGTCGCCATATATGTTTTGGAAGTAAAATGCTAAAGATTGAAATTATTAATGATGAATATAAAATTTAATTTAAAATTAACCCGAGATTTTTACCAAATTCTGAAATATATTTCTTTTTAAAAATAGATTGCACTAGACGATGAGTAATGATATCCATAAATGTATTGTTAATATGAATAAATAGCTTTATGTATATATTTCTTTTTGTTTTCAGCCGTACATGACGATAAATATGAATTCAATGTTCTTTTATAACACCGTCTATGTATGACAATGCTCTCTAAACAGCCTCATATACAACCCGTCAACCAAGACGTTGGTAATGTCTCGAGTGCTACCTAGTACTTGGCCCGATGGACTTCACATAAAATAAATGGGGACGTATAGAAAGAAGAAGTAGAACCTGTTCAATCTATTTAATTGTTTGTCTACGGAAGAACGCTCGTTGAAAACGACGCGACTACTATCACCTTCTCCGTCCTCTCGCCTCTCATCAACTCGATTTTCTTTTCTCACTTTTGACATGAAACGTCTTTCATTTCCGTCAGAAAGAGTTACTTGTATAAACCATATGTAACTAAATAAGTTCCAGCAAACAAGATCGCTTAAAACTTTGGAAGCATAGCATCTACCGGCATTTTTTTAATACCATATCTTAGAAGGTAAAAGCTATTACTCAGCAGTGCGTATCTCGATGGTGTAAATGGCGCTGTAATCGCGTGCAGCACGACTCATTCGAAATTAAATTTACCATCGTGTGCTGTGTTTAATAAGTGATTACTCATCAGTACATTGATTGATTTGAGTGGTCGCGTTTGACAGAGCTTTGACGTTATAATACGGTTTGAAACATAAAACTCATACTAGTGACCATTAAAAGTTGTAGAATTAAAAAAAAGGCTTGTGTCGGATAGCAAAAGAGATAGATTTCGGGACTCGGTACACACACACTCTATGGCACGCTCAAGATATTTCACGTACTCCACTGCGGCTGCGTCTCTGATACGGCCTATCTGTATTTTTTATTAGGCAACGCGAGAGATGGCGCCTAATTTCCCACAACACGCTTAAACCTGGACGCTAGAAGGCGCGTATCAGGACATGTGCAATTAACTACGATTGTTTAAAGCTGGAGGTGACGCATAACGTGACGCGTTCGCACGAGACTAGCACTGACATCGGTCGTCATGGTCAGGATTATATCAGCGGGAATACTCGTGTGACATAACTTACCTGGACTGTATCCAATTTGCACTGTTTAAATAATTTACATTTTACTATAAATTTTACTTTAAACTATATAGGAACTTTATCAAAAGATGGGCTTTCTAACAAAAATTGTGAGTCCACACGAGATGCCTGGCAGACGTGAAATATCAGCATTTTTTTATATTGAAATATTTTTATATGAATAAATAAAAAAATAATTAATAATGAAATAATAATTTAATATAAATGTTTTATATTTAAGAAATAATTTATCATAGAAATATTTTCTGTTAAGTTCAAAATGGCTCCTGTAACTACCCTGCATATAACACCGCGCCGAGATTTTATCTATCAGGTGGATACTATCTCATAGTGACTTAAAACACAAACGCCCTCGGCAGCGTATATTCAGTTCATTTGTTCCCTTGACAGTGAAAAATTTTACGACAAACCAGGGAAAAGAGTGATTGTGACAAATCACTCGCAGTTTGCGTAAGTTATTTATTACTCATGTTGCATTTTGTTACCGGAAAACTGCTTAAAGCTGCAGAATATCAGGACCTGTCATGAAGGGAAATTATTTCTGTTAAAGTTTGGATGTAAATTAGAATATTTTTAGATTTATAATTATTCTGTGCGACATTGATGAAAAGTTAATTTAATCTGGCCTTACTATGTAAAAGTTATTAATGAAAACTTTTACAGAGAAACACCAGAATTTAGTACATTTTTATCTAATTCAATATCTTTAAATATAATTAATCTCAGAATTTTGTTTTAAAAAAAATTACAGAGTATTTAGTAATACAAAGATTTTCACTTAATATTTTAGCACGTGAAAAGTGATGGTAAATAAAATTGTAGAAAAAACGTTGTTAAAATTTTAGGCGCAGGACAAATTATTATCTACGTATTTTACTTTAAATATTATACATATATGGCTGGCTGACATGACCGCAAACCACGTGAATTTGGATAAATACTAAGAATATTGAATATTGTTCAGGGTCATGTTCTACACCATGTTATAAAAAATGGCTTGGAGCAGCAATACGAAAAAATATAGTTTTTAGACTCAATAATTTTAATTACAGTTCGTTTATCCTGATTACAAATGAATGATAAAATAATGTTCGTAATCAAGAAATTAATACGAATTTTAATCTTTACAATTAAAGGAAATGATGATTTTTGCAATCGTTTTAATTATTTGAAAATAAAACCTGCTACTTATTTATACATTTTCGCTATGCCACATGTCATCTGAACTTTAGAACATCTTCAGAAATTTTGTTTAATCTAATTAATAAAATAATATAATACAATGTAAACTGGGAAAAACTTGTAATGAAAAGCTTAAAATTTATAGTCCTTTATATGTTCCTAACCTAGTTCCTCTTTGCAACTCAGAAGAGATATTGCTGTTATGACATTTATCTTTCAACCTTTATATTGCATCTTGTTATTGAAAAATCTGTTTTTTCTTTTAATACGACTATAGATTTCTCCAATAATTTATCGTTTTGAAAATATTTCGTTGGAACGAAAGAAAAAATAATTATCAAGTGCTTCATATGAACACCGTCAATGTGCAAAAAACTCATTGTATCCTCAATATAATGTGCTCTGTGGAACTGATCCTTATCATGGGGATATTTTACTGAACATATAAATATATATATATATATATATATATATATATATATATATATATATATATATATATATATATTTTCAGAAAAACAGTGAAACAAAATTATAGTAAATTTTAACGATATTTTTAATGCACTAAAATATAACTGAATTAAAATATAATAGTCAAGAGATCATCAAATGTGTCTATAAGGGTTCAAATTGTTTCGCTTACTTCTTATTTTGCTCACGAAATTTTCCAGTTAATAATATTATATTCTTAAAATAATAAAATTATGTACTTTAAGAGAATTTGTAAAAATTTCAATTATTATGTAAATTAGATAAACGAATAGAATACAAATGCTTGAAATATTTGTGGTTACTTCTCCATTTACTACATATGGCTGACAATTTGTTGAGTACAAAAATAATTACAGAGTCGACCGCTAGTTTTTGATTTTTGATCTTTTACACGATTATTTTAAAAAATTATTTGTCGTAAGTTTTATCGAATCTTAACTTACACTTGTATTCACGATTTTACCCTTTTATAATAATAATTTAATATTGAATTAATAAATAAAGAGTGAGGGTTTCGAAAAGTTACAGCTACACCCTTGTTGATTTTAAGTAATTATAAGTGACTTATGCATCACAATAATCGACAAACAATGTCCATATATTTGATAATCAATGGATGGCATCAAAATAGGCACTCTTAGGTTTTGAATTGAACAATTCGTCCAGTACAAAGGTCGAACGGCGCCAAGTCCGAATAAGAAAATTGTGGAATCATTTCATATTTCAACTTTGACAAAATTTAATTGAGTGTTTCTTGCAATGTACGGATGGGCAATTTAACGCCGAAAGAAAAGTTTTTCAGTTTTTAGTCGTTTCCGAAAGTCTTTATATCAAAATGACCGATCTGTTAGCGCTTTTTTACCCTTAACGTGTAATTACCGCTCCAAAATTGGTTCAATGGTCAAAATATATATGGAATTGAAGAACACTCCGCGCTGTTTACGCATGCTAAACGACAGAACATTTTTGGAGTTCCCCAAAAAGTCTAGAATTTTATTTGAAAACGCTCTTTACCTATTGGTCGACGTAATTATCTCAATAATCATAATACATGGTTGGCCAGTAAAGCTTAACATAGATTTATTCATAGGCTTTTGACGTTTTATACATGAAATTATAAAAAATGAGTGGTTTATGCTTTATAAGCAGATTTCTAGGAATAAATAGATAGAACGTTTCGTAATATGCGCTCCTTATAAAACCGAAAATGATTGGATAAACGTTTTGATGTGACAATGGGAATTCATGGTTTGTTTCTTTACTTTGAGGATTTATATTAACTTTTTAAAATATAATGACAAGTAACCAATGAAAAAATAAAACAAAAGTTCATACAAGCTTTACTCTGTGAAAAATTTCATTAAAAATTATTCCACGCGTGTCGCACTAATTATTTTGTTTTAAAGAATGGCGTTGGAACAATTTTTGACGCATATTCTGGTACGCATTTGATCAGTATTTAGTATTAGATTTACCTTGAGAATAATCCAGTTTATATTGATAATTTCACTTCTGTCACTTTAATTATATTTAACGCAACATATAACAATTACGGAATACTCAATTATAGCCTAAATTACTCAGTTACTGTTAACACAAATCAAAGTATACTTTACGTGTGAAAATAGAGTTAGCGGACATATTATAATAGACATAATTTTATTTTACCTTAAATTACCTTAAATTTGATACTCATTTCGACTTGGATTATTATTTGAGGCAACGTAACAGCTTGTGGGCGCCGTGTTGGATTTTTCCATACAGACTATATCACATTTAATATTATTTTATAAAGGAGGAATGTGCTGATACTTCATTTGTCAAAATCGCTCCACAGCGCGCTTTCTAGGATAGACGTCTACATCTTCATAACCATTTACGTATAGTAAGCTAAGATCTTAATCGGTTCTTTTCAATATCGCTATAATCAGATGATGTATAAAGTTCTTTGTTTAATCGTCATTTATATTTGACGTTTGATTGCTCTGAGCAGTATTTTTACAATACTGTTTAGGTATTACCTTATTATATACTAACTTTTATTTTAATTCAAATGATTTTTTCCTCACAAGAAAAAACGAAACCCTTATAATATTACTCAATTGTTCGTGTGTCCTTCTGTTACGGCAGTTTTTCTTAGAAATCGCTCAATATAGACACTTAAAATCTGGCATAATGATAGATCATATTAACACTTTCAAATACTTATTTGGTGATTGTAGAGGAGAAAAATCAAGTATTTAATTAAAAATAGTTTTATATGTCATCATATAAGAAATAATTTGAAATAGTACTTTTAATGACCTGAACAATTTAAGAATTTTTCGTAATTGCCTATCCCCGCATTAAATTGCATAGATATGCTCACCAAAATTAAAAAAAACAGTATTTCCTGTTTCTTATTTCCTAAACTACTAAAATAAACATTTGATTAGAATATAATAGGAAAACTTAGCCTTTATTTGAGAAATTTACGGTACTTTTAATCCATCAAAAAATATCTAGCCAATATATTAATAGGGTGAAATTTGTTATTAACCTTTATAAAAATTCCTCATCAAAAATTCTGGAGATAAGTATTTGATTAGAGTCTCTAATTAATTTTTTTTTATTTAACCTGCTTCAACAATTTAAAGATATATATATTATATATATATATATATATATATATATATATATATATATATATATATATATATATATATATATATATATAACTACAGATCTT
Source organism: Druceiella hillmani (assembly GCA_039881145.1). NCBI lineage: Eukaryota > Metazoa > Arthropoda > Insecta > Lepidoptera > Hepialidae > Druceiella > Druceiella hillmani. The sequence continues at coordinate 8,210,775 of JAYKKI010000090.1, forward strand.
TACACGCGTTCCCACTCACTTGGCCAATTTTTATAACTTTTTGCATAGAATATGAAGCTATTAAAAAAATGTAAGTTAACTATTAAAAATATTAAAATAAAATACGTTTTCATAAGACGTATTTTATCCTGTAAATTTGTAGAAACTTTTATCTGTAGAACAATTATTATTTAAATTATAAAATATACTTGTGTTCAATGAGCAGCCTCGAACTGATTCCGGAAACATCTTCAATTAAAAAACTGTCAGGCTCTGCAATAAATGAAATACACATAAAATTAAATGTTAACAAATAATTGAGGTGTTTGCTTTTCTGCTGCTAAGAGGAAATATACATATAATGGAAAACTTTTCTAATTTACGATAACATTTTAATGTCTGGAAATTTTTCAAAGCTAATATTAAAATGTACAAAATGTTTACTTTTTAGGTAAGAAGCAAGCGAAATTAATTAATTTCGGTCTCTGTAAAAACTCTCCCTGGTCCCTTCTTAACGATATTATACTACAGATACAGCAAAAATGTTGTAAACATTTACATTAACCTAAATACATAGTAAATAGTATAGTAAATAGTTTTATTGAAAAATTAAGTGAACATTTAACAAAAACAGAACATTTCACAAAGCATGGAAAATTAATTACGTGACGAGTTTTGCAAGCAACAGAAAAGTCTTTACGGCTATTTTTTTTGAATAGAGTATTTCAAAATTATTCAATCTTTTAATACATACAATGACAAGTATATGTTTATGAAAATTTGTTGATTCCTTTGGCATATTGGAGAACATGTATAGGTATGAGGCGCATTCGGATATATAAAAGGACCAAATAACAAAGTGAAGTGAACATGAAACTGTTAAAACATAAACCACGTGCCTGTCTGTCCATTTGTAGCAGGCATTTTTCTCCGGAAACAGTCTGAAGCAAAAAGTTTGAAACAACAATGTTAATTTAACAATATTAAGCAAACATTAAAAATAACTTATGCGAAGTTTTCGGGGTAAAGGGGGGCAAATGAAGACATCGAATTTTCTTTCAATTCGGCACACAGTGCGAAGTATCGTTTGAAAGAGAATTAATACATAGTGCAAAGTATCGTTTAAAAAATTCATAATTGTAGGTAGTATATCTTTAGAAGTATACTGAAAAGTCCCCAATAAATACGTTCCCACTCTTACTTACGAAATGAACTAACGTATAATTATAGAAAAATAGGGTTTTTAGAATTCCACATAAAGATTGTGGGAAACATATAATCATGTTTTTTTATGATTGTAGTTTTCCTGCGACCTTTGGCGTAGAAATTGTTGAAAGAGGGTAATCTTTATTTTTGAGCTGTTCACAATAATATATACATATGATCTCTGATTAATTATATTTTATATTATAACTGTAAAGCGTTTATGTATTGCATTAGTCAGTACATATTTGCGATGACTCATGACAAGGAAGTAATTTTGCTTCAAACGAGGTACGAAAACTTCGCTGCTCGAACAAAATTTGCCAGTTTTTTTATGTCGAGTTTAAAATGAGAACAAAAAGGTAAAAAAATTCCATATTTCCTAAAAGAAATGTGGTTTCGTGGAAATAATTTTTTTGAATTAACCTTTATGTCAAATTTATCCATAATTAATTATTATTTTTAAGATATTGCATTGCTAATTACGTGAGTGAATTTTTTGTACATATGTGGTTATAAACAATGCTTTACGTAAAAGTTTGAGTACCGTTTCTAGACAAACATTTTCTGGACTCAAAGACAGTATTTAATATTATTCGTTTATTTACGACACGATGAAGTAAATTGTGGAAAAGCCATAAATAAAATATTTATATCTAGATATATATATATACATATATATATATATATATATATATATATATATATATAAATATATATATATATATATATATATATATATATATGTATATATATATGTAATTCATTACTCTAATGAAAAAAAATGCAAAAAATATTATGCCGGAAAACAATCCATTTATGAAAGTTCAAAAACTTTTAAATTTTATGAAAATTTTCTCTTTTGCAGAACTTTTGCATTGTGAATATTATTAAAAGGGTTTACTTAAACTTAATACTAAAAACATTTTATCTTCTTTGGATAGTCATATGATGAAAAACTTGAATGTATTCCATGTCAATAACAAGTATACCAACGACTTTCCATCAATTTAACGCTTACATCAAGATGCATTCCGTCGCATTTGGTATATATTAGCATTTATGGTCAGAGTAGCTCTGATTTTTCTGTGGGACGATAGGCGTAAAGTATTTCTGTTTTCTTGGATTATCGTCGATAGATAATTGACTGTGGCTTTCTAGCTCATTGATCAAGAGTGAAGGGCAAATGGATGAAGGAAGGAGTTTTTTTAATCCAATTATTATATCGTAGCTAAGAGTAAATTAATTGACGGTATGTATACACAAGGTGGATTTGAAAGTTCGACATAAAATAAATTCTCGTATATAATATGGTATTCTTTAATCATACATCAAACATCAATCAACAAAATAGTTTTAAACGGTTTGTAATTTAAAACACGATGTATGTAAGTTCAAACAAGCTGTGCTGTAACGGATTTGAATGTATGCGAAATCCTATTATCGTTTAATAAGCGGTTCGTCATTTCCCATCTTATTGCTTTAATGAAGCCGCGGGAAGGCCCGATGTGTTTACATTCCATAATGCTTAACGATTGCATTAACGTTGAAATAATTCAAGAATGGATTGGAACACAAACAACTGTTTTCATTAAATTGGTAATTGGAATCGGTTGGCTATATAAATTTAACAAAAACCTGTAACATGTATATATATATATATATATATATATATATATATATGTGTATATATCCATCTATATATATATATATATATATATATATATATACATATATATATATATATATATATATATATATATATATATATATATGTATATATATACATATACAGGTGTCCAGTGGCAGACTTCAATGTTTGAAAAATTGTAAAAAAAAAACTACACCTCTAATACAAAGTACGTTTATTTTAACTTTATAACAATAAATGCGGATTTCATTTTTTAAAAACTACGTTTTCCAAATGGCGGCCATTAAGTCTGACACACTCTTTGAGTCTAGCACGCATGTTTTCAAAAACGCGTTTGCAGAGCGACTGGGGTATCCTACTGACTTCGGCTCGAATATTTTCTTTGAGTTGTGTCACAGTGCTCAGATTTGTTTTGTAAACAACGGATTTTAAGTATCCCCATAAGAAAAAGTCACATGGGCTTAAATCGGATAACCTAGGTGCCCACGGTACGGTACCGTTTCGGGATATGTTTTTTTCTGGAAATAACTGCCACACTGCATTCATGGCCACATTAGCAGTGTAAGCTGTGGCCCCGTCCTGTTGGAACCGTGTGTTTTGGTTGAAGGATGGATTTAACATCTGTGCATATCTCTCCCAATTCACAGTTACAGTGCTACAGACAGCGAAAATCTACTCGAAATGTACGCCTCGACGGCAAAAGCGCGGTGCTCTCCACTCCACTGTTCCATGGCTACTAAAACATCCGCACCGCTTGCGCTTCTAACGACGCCCCCCGCGCCCCTCTTATGTGTTGCGTTCAGAAACTATGTTTGTTCAAACTTTGAAATCTGCCACTAGACAGCCTGTATATATATATATATATATATATACATATATATATATATATATATATATATATATATATAAGTCTATGTATTACATAAAGTGGAAATAGCTGTTTCCAATAAAGTCCATGGTTTAATAATGACGCTAAAAGTAATCATACTAAGTTCATAAAAACAAATAGCATTGATATTGGGCCGTGGTTAATTTGTCTTGGAAAAAGCTTTGGCTTCCATAATGTTCATGGCCTGATTATGGAGCGAAACATAGTAACTCCACAAGACAAGTTATAATTAGGTCGTATAGGCAATGGAGTTTATTCTACGGAGTCAAAGATTTAACGGTAGTACTGAAAGTGGTCGAAATAATGCAATAAAGGTATGTGTATATTCGTGTATGCGTGTGTCCAACTTATCTTGGGAAAAAACTTTTGATTATGATGACCGTGTTCTGATAACGTTGGTACCGAAAAGTGATTATAGTAACAGACAGTGAGTAGTTGATTTATCATATTTGGACACCTTAACCCATCTTACAAAGATCTTAATCTGACATGACTCTATTTTGATGGTGGCGCAAAATATGGACGTAGAGGTTTCATAGCAAGAGTCTAATTGTATTCGGGCATATTTAATTTGCCTTAACGAGGCCATGCTTGATCCATGCTTGATGGAGGAGTGAAAGGTAATTATAGTATCGTCATAATCGCGAATGTAATTTTATTGTTTAGGACACATTTAATTTGTTTGGGTCTCGTATGATTGTTATAGTCTGGTCGTAGCGCCAAAAGGTGGCTATAGAAACACTGTATGAACAAACAGTGAACTTGTGATGCTTAAACATATGCAATTTGTGTCCGTATTTGTGATCGTGTTGTTCAGCCCTTAGTTATATTAGCATTGGAGTACGTGATACATACCCATGGTATGTATTACGTATTCTATCTAAATATGCAGCTAGGGTAATTGAGTTTACAGTGAGACTGATCAGTGGTTTGTGGTATCCGGATAGAGTTTGAGTTCATACTTATCAGAAATCAGTTCGATCGGCATTATGACAATGGAAAATGACAAGTGTTTCGTCTTATTGAACAGTTAGGATGGTTAAGTTTGCAATGAAATTGATCAACGGTTAATTTTATTTATATATTTAAAAGTCTTACTGCAAGCGTAGAAAACTAAGTTGACGGCGGCAGACTCATTGCTACACCACGAATTAAAAAACAAGGCTCAGGTTATTTAACGGGCGTACTGGTATATTTGTACTTAAACTGACTGTTAGATATAAAAAAATTAAAATTTACATTTAATTATCTCAGTCCACGGAGCAAGTTATCTCAGTCCACGGTGTGCATAGATTAAATCAGAAACCAGAAAATGAAAGTGAAGTTATGTAGAACTGAGAATACAATACTTCTAAATACCAAAAATTAGATTTTGGTTTTATTAATTTATTATAAGTTTTCTCAAGGCGATAAAAACGTTATTAATTTATTATATAAGTTTCTCAAGGCGATAAAAACGTTAAGCGCTTTTTATAAATATTATGAATTGAAATAATTAAAAAAGAAATAAAATTTGAAAAATGTTCAATTAAAATAGATAATTACGTCAAATCTATTGTTAGCCGCTATTTAGAATATTTTACTTCATATTCTTTCCATTGTGTAGAGAAGGCAAAGTATGGTTTATAGTATTTTTAATGTAAGGTAAAATCAAACGTAAAGTTTTAAACAATGTAAATCATTTTCGTTGAATACCTTGTGTTAAATACCGAATAGATTATTTAAAACTCGGAGTATCTGATTCATTTGAATAATTTCTCATCTTGATTTTTATCAAAAAATTTGACTGAATTTTTAATATTTCTGATTTTTCTACGTGTAAAAGAAAAATCACCGGACAAGTTAGTTTTTTGAAGCCATGTATAAAAATTAGAGAATAAAATTATTTTTTTTAATAAACTGGAAAGGAAGCTTAAACATAAAATTCATCGTGCAACCAACCACTTAAACTAGATTAAACTTTTTGTTTTATACTCTAGATCTGGACAAAACAAGAATTTATAAGAGCGCCCTCATCGCTTACTAATTACAAAAAACTCATTATGTCCGTAATCCATAGGTCTTTATGGAATGTCTTGTTCTTAGCTAATTATATGTAAGTGTGCACCATAATATCACACATACAAAAGGCAACCTGGAAAAAATAACCGAAAACAAAAACATTCATAATTTGGAAATACTTCTTCGGTAGATTAATCTATCTATCTAATCTATCTAAATATATTATTTCTAAAAGGTGTTTTTTGGTCGAGCGGCTCGATCTCTTTAACTACTGCACCAAAAAAAATAAAAAAAATACCCACTTAAAGCTTATGTTTCCTACTTTGGGCGAAAAATATAAAAAAATTGGAAAAAAATCTTTTTGTTAATAAAAAAATTAATTTTTATAACAATTGGCATGACCGCCATCTGTGGGCGACACATCAAATATCTTAGCCAAATTGTATACTTGGTACACGCTAGATGGCGATATAGTGCGAAGACTTCGCACGGGTCAGCTAGTCTAGTCAATAATAAGTTATTATATTTTCTCGTAAATTTTGATGATATTCCCACCCGCTTTGATCTAAATACGAGATAATCGATGATATTCCCACCCGCTTTGATCTAAATACGTACCTATTTTGAGTTATTTATTTTTTTTACTTTTTAGTACCTACTTTTTAAAAGTCTGTTTTTTGAAGGACCTTTTATTTCAGAATTTTCACTGATTAATAATATAAATAATTACACTATAACTAACTTTCAGCTCTTTTCTTTCTCAAAATATTGTGTAATTATTAAAAGTCACGGGCAAAAGCTATTTATATAGGTAATTTTCTGTTTGTCCAAAATTAGTTGTCAACAACATATAGAAACGAATCGACAGTAGCAGCCGCCAGTGGTTAGTTGTTAGCTGTTTAGGAGTTCCGTTTTCCAAATCCAAAGCGCAACATCACGTTTTGCAAAGTAATAAATAAAGAAACAACTAAACAAACAGTCGCAAATATATTGAATCACGATTGATTTTCTACCATCCGTTAAGAAGTTGCAGAATTCATCATCAGACTCTGACCTGGTCGATGGTGCAATTATTTTGGTGCAAGTAAAAGCTACCAGTGACAATTATCTTGAATTATATCTGACTTAATTTTATCCGATAAGGAGTTCAGTTCTTCATCTCTAGAACTCATCATCAAGCTATGACCTGGTCGGCAGTATAGTTATTTTGTAAATTAACAGCTCTAAGCCGAAAATATTTTTAATCGTGCTTGATTTATTAACATCCGGTAAGGAGTTTCATTGTTCAGTCCATAACTTATCATCAAACCGTCATCACAACATATCATCACCATATTTATTTTAGACTACCCCTAAAGTATCATCTTTCAAATAAAAAAAGAATCATCGTAATAGGCCTACTCGGTAAAAAGTTATCGCTGAGTATACATAAAAAAATGATTGTGACGAATTGAGAACCTCCTACTTGTTTGAAGTCGGTTAATAAATAATATTATAGGTTGTAATGTGACGTATCTCCGATTTTCGTCACGTGACATGGAAGTTTATACAACTTTCTATTCTGTAGCAGATACATGTGAAAAAAATGCAGTCATGTGGCTACTTTATGAAGCAAGTTGTGCGTCAAAAGTGGAGATACAAAAAATACATCTTTTACCGATAATCTGATGAAGCCTTAGAAGATGTAAAATTTTGAAGTGGGAAAGCAACATTATTGTTCAGCTCTATATTATCTGGAAAACCCGTAAGATGCTAACTATGCTCAGAATCAACAGCAATGTAAAATCTGTCCTTTTTTATCAATATAAATCTTTAAACGGTTCAACTATGATCTTCACTTATAAACATGATGATATTTTCAGATTTGTTACAAGATAGTAGAAAGAGGAGACAAGTTGTAAGTCAGGGTTTTACTTGAGCTCAAGAGAATCATATTTCAGCCCCATGTTTACTACCTGCAGTAGACTCCGTAGTAACGGTATATTATCCAACAGATTACATTATTATGCTATGAATGTGAATCAGCCCTGCGTCTTACTTATATTCCTATGGGACTATGATTATTTTGAAGGATTGGCTGTAAAATAATGATGTTGTTGCCATGTGAATAATTTGCATGTTAATTATCTTCATATATTTATTAGACTATATTTGATCCCTAATAATTCATATTTAATCATTTATTTATACGATATAGATATTGGTATAAACTTACAAAATCGTATTGGTATTTACTTCCTTCATTTTTGTGTTCACAATAGTTCCAACAGATATTAAACCGATTACTGTAAAAAATGTACCATACGATGTATTTTTATTGCTAAAGTACTCGTAATTTTAATGGTATGGAATTTAAAAAAACGGAGGTGAATGGAGACCTTTTTTTATTTTATTCAACTACCACAATATAAATTTTGTAAAAATCTCTCATCAGAAAAATCGGATGAAAGTACTTGGAACCAGAATTTCAATAGGTATATCAATATTAGGATTCCAAAAATTACATCACGATGATTGGAATCACTTTGGAAATACGACTACATAAAATATTGCAAAAGGATAAAAAAATAAATAACTTATAATAATTATAATGTTTAATTGTTTAAAATGTTTCAATTATATATATTCCAATACAATAACTTATCTGAAAGTAAAGGTCATGAAAGTCCTACTCTACTCAGTCTGTGGTGGCGGCCGCTTGCCGACACCGAATTTAAATTATACGTCTCTAAACACTCGATGGGTTCGTTGAATATTTTTAATGTAATATTTAAAAGTATGTTGCTCTATTGCAACTTATGTTAAACAGTGATAAAAGTATTTTTTAAATTATTTTTTGTATCGTATATCGGTAAATCAATTGCGTTATTTCAACCACCTTACTGGATATTCTGTGCCTTTAATGGAATGGTTGAATTTCTGTTACTATAAAGGAATATTTATTTTCACACAATTTTTCTTAACCGGAAATAGATATTGACGCTTACTCGTTCATACGTATTCATACCAATAAACGGAGAATCCGTTTACTTGGTATTTACAGTCTGGTGAAATGAGATATAATTGAAAACGTTGACAGTAATTTATGTCATTATGAAAATATTACAATTTTAAATATATATATTTTTTAATCGGGCTCTCTATTTTCACTATTACTCTTTCCTCGACGTCTGAATTCCAATAACTAAATAATTGAAAGCAAAATCATTTATTTTGCTACCAAATATTCACTACCAGTAATTAAATAAATATTCCTGAATAGTGATAAAAATTATTTGTAATAATACGCAAAGTTATGTGAGCAGAATTCAAACTTAACGTATATGTATCCCGCATTTAAGTATCTGCAATCCTAATGGCACGTACTCTCGTCTAGCGCCTTTGGTCACCCATAAGACGATTACATTTCAATGTGAATTTTTTTTTCTCTTAAGGTAAATGTTAAATCTTTTTCTTACATTACAGTTGTAAATTATAATGACTTTATATATCTCATGTCCAAATTTATATTTTTTTGTATAGTTCTTACGAATGTGACTGCAAATATATAGAAAACGGAATTCTTTACGCATATGCACACCACGCACACACACACAAATGCACATACGCGCACACACACGCACATAGACGCACACACGCACACGAGCACATACACGCAAACACACAAACACAAGTACATACGCACACTCGCAAACACACGCACACATGCACGCACAAACTGGCACGTACACGCACAAACGAACACACGCACATATACAAGCACGCTCGTATATACGCACACACGCACCCACACATACGCACACACGCACACACACACGCCTACACATGCACACACGCACGCATTCACGCTCGCTCACGCGCGCACACGCGTGCAAAACATGCGCACACACACGTACACACTCACGCACACACGCACACAGGCACATACGCACTATTTGAACCTAAGTTTAAATCAACTTCAAATTATTCCTAATTAGAGAACTATGGAAATTGCAATAAATTAATATATCAAAACATGTATGAAAAGTAAAAATCTATTATCTGTCAAAAGCTATATCTGTTATTCGTCAAAGTAATGAAATAATTTATGCAAATAATACCTATAATTGCAAAATTTCAGTTATAGATTGGCATAGCAGCCCCGACAGATTTTCCTGGCTTGGTTAATAGGTTCATACTTTCTTTTATTATTACTTTTTTGATTAAAATATTTACATCTGTTATGGGCTTTAGTCTTAATAACTAAGCTTCAAAAAAAAACATTTGCCAAAAGTCATGCTTATGTGGCTCTTAGTAGAGTACAATCTTTAGACGGCGTAGTAATAACTGATTTAAATCAAAGAAAACTCTTCAAGAAACCACAAAATAGCATAGCATTGTAAGAATTAGAGCGCTAGAGAAACATTTTAAGTGGATCACAAATCGACGAAGCCGAAGAAAGGGCACAGAGTAGTTAATCTAGGTCAATCAGAAATGTTTATCGCAACGCCCCTGATGAGTTAACAACATAACACCTGACTAATAACTTTACCGTTCATCATCATGAAACTTCAATAAGAAACATTTTACCAAAAACCGTATCAAAATCTGTTAACGGTTTTGGACAAAAATGGTAGCATCCGTTTGCAACAAAATGATGTAGTGCCCCTTGGCGAGCTAATACTATAACATCCATCTGGAATCATTGCCGGCTAGGCCCAAATGTTTTGCATAAAACCGTGTAAAAATCAGTCAAACCATTTTGGAGATGAATGGGAATATTCGTTTGTAATATAAAGTGCAGTGCCTCTGGTAAGCTAACAAAACCATAGCCGATTAGTTTCAAACATTCACAAAAACCGTATCTATATCGGTTAAACAATTTGGTATATAAATAGAAACATTCGTTTGAAACAAAATGTTTACCGTGGCGCCCCCAATTATTTTGCAGAAAACCGTATCTAAATCGATTGGTCGATCGGTTTGGGAGATAAACGGGAACATTCTTTTGCAACAAAATATTTATTGCGGCGCCCCTGCCAATGAATGAATATATATATAAATATATATATATATATATATATATATATATGTATATATATATATATATATATATATATATATATATATATATATATATATATATATATATGTATATATATATATATATATATATATATATATATATATATATGTATATATATATATATATATATATATATATATATATATGTATATATATATATATATATATATATATATATATATGTATATATATATATATATATATATATGTATATATATATATATATATATATATATATTAGCAGTATATGTTCGTAACCGCTTAAATTTCTCTACAACCAGCTACCGCCTTCCATTCGTGATAGATAGCCCCCTGCTCCCATTGATGGTAAAAAATTTTGTAGCGGTGGCTGTACATGGTGGCTGTAGGTGACGAAAAAGCAGGATGTTACGGGATCTTTCCTAAGAAGTTTTTCTAGAAAGTTTAAAAATTTGCTAGAAGATTCTACACCGGAACGGAACGTCATACATTCCTCACAAATACGCCCCATTGCCTCCGTTGGCAATGGGGCGTATTTGTCGAATAGCTCTGAAGTGGAAATTGTACATACTATGTTTTAGAAATAGTGATCGAAGACGCGCGTGTATTAGTATTATTTTAGCAACCAAAAGGTACGAGTCTAAACGAATAAAGAGCTTAAGTCTTAAGTGCATTTTTTGTTATATTTTCTATTTTTTTTTTCATCTTTTTGTTGTTTAATTTTTGTCGCAAATATCCGAACGCATATGGAAATGTTTATAAAATGTTTCTAAAAATCTCCAAGAGAAAAAGCTGAACTTTAAACCTACGAATACGTGCGTGTATATACACTGTTTTAGTAGTTTTTAAAGATCATTTGAACAAAAAAGCAATTTTCAAGTTAAGATTTATATTTCATTACAACTTATTTCTGTTACTAAGCATAACTACGAAATATTTTCCTATATGTTAAATATCATAATAAATAAGACAAATTTTGATATGAAGATTGAACTGAATTTTGATGCTGGGCTGGAAGCAGCATCCTGACGTGATCTAAAATTCTAGACTTCTAAGAAAATCAAGGCTTACGTCTGTGGTTTGTAAAGCTTAGAATTACTGATGCATTTTGAAATACAGTTTGCTACGGTGTCTGAAAACAGACTTTTGTTATGGTAAGCCGAGACTTTGGGAACCGGACTGTGTCATCATGCTAATGTGAGATGCTGTGAAGCGGTGTTGTATAAGGATTAGGGAAATCAGGGATGCAACAGTAAATATGTTATGTTCGTATATACATACATACATACACATGTACGCACAGATTCCGATGTAATTCTTGCTAATCTACTCATATTTCCTTCGACGCTTCCATTATTTTATAACCCCTCATGGATACTATCGTTATATACGACTTCTTCTATTTGTAAAATAAGTCATAAGATTTTAACCACATGATAACATGGAACATGTGTTCTTCCTATTGTTACGTAATTTTAGACAACGTCGGGATCTTATACTAAAAATCAATTTATTGAAGTAATTCAATCATAACCAACCACGAAATACATAGAACGTTGTATGTCGAAATAAGTAAATGTATTATATATTGACGTTTGATATTCATAAGCAATGATAGTAAATTGCCAGCCATTTATATTTAATCCTAAGGGTACGTGCCAACCAATAATAACTAAGGAGAATGTGAAGCATCAATAGAAAAGAAGAAGTGATGTGAAAATAAGTCATACTATGTTCTTATTTTATGTATAATTGTGAAAAGTATTTGTAAACTAATAGATAAATTGTTTTTTTATCTGTATTAAATTTACTAATTATTAGAGGAGGATAATCTAGGCACACGATAAAAATCGTAATGACGAGAAATACATCGTGATGACCAAAACTATAACGACGTTGTGAGGAAATTGATGTAAGAAGGTGATGTAAGGTTAATGTCAAATGCTATAGATCGTGCAAATATTCTCGCATTTCAATCGGATCTGGATCCTGGGCCATGATCTGGATCCTGGGCCATGATCTGGTAATACACTTCGAAAGGAGAAGTATATCATTCATGACGTGATCCTGAACCTCATGATACGAATAATGAAACATAGATGATCGCGGTACACTACGTGATTGAGGAAACCGACGCGATGCGTGAAATAAAATGAAGCCTGACGCACATGAAGAAAAAAAATTAAATTTATTTGTTTTGTGTAAAATTTCTATTGGTTAGAAAACATTCCCCGAATTTTTGTGTTATAGAATTTCTGGAAGGTTGAAATATACGAAGAGAAGAGTCTTGAAATTGTATTGTGCAATACTCGGGACAGTCTAAGGATTAGTTTTAGTTCAAAATGATGTAGTTCTGAAAACAATATGAATAATAAAGAAAAAAAATAATATAAGAAAAATAGAGAAAGAAATAAACCAAAAGGCCGAAATAGAAAAAGATCGAAAGAGCCGAAAAAAGTTCAAAAAAGTGAAAAGAAGCGGAAGGATGGAAAAAAGAAAATAAAATAAAAAAAAGAGTAAGAAGGAAATTTAAAAAATGCTTGAAGGAATAAAATTAAAAAAAAGTGAAAAATAAAATGCCGAAACAAATTAATGCCAATGAAGATGAGTTACTAAAATAAGTACTATGAATAAAATTTAATTCAAGCCACAAAGGAAAAAAAGGAAAACCGTAAAGACCGTGGTTACTTTAAATTTTATAAAATTTTATCTCAATATCTGAAGGGTTTTCATAATCCTGAAGTCTGTAATTATGTATGGGCTATCAAGTATTATAATACAAAATAACTCTCTTTTAAATTTTAAACAAGAAGGCTACTCAAGTACGTATATATATATATATATATATACGTATTTATATATATATATATATATATATATGTATATATATATATATATATATATATATATATATATATATATATATATATATATATGTAAATATTCAAAGATTCAAATGTAATTCATACTTATATTGCACTTAAATATTTTCGCTCTATTTCAAGCTATCTTAATGTTTTTATGCCAGTTATTATGAAGATATTATATTTTAGTGCCAAGCCAACTAAGCTACATTAATAAAATAATATGCTAGGTGAATATGGTCCCTGCATTATTTTCATTTTATGTTTCATATGTAAAGTATAGAAGAAAGTAATATTTTTAAAGTGTCAAGTTTTAATAATTCATTCTGTACTATTAAAGACCTCCAACGATACCTTTAAGACGTGGCAATTTGAACCATTGTGAGTGATACCTTCCAACATTTTTACCCATCTTTGACAAGACAACGGTCACAGACTAAAACATATAAAATAAATTTCAAAACTGCAATTCATAAATAAACTTATTTAAGACCGCAGTCAGCTCTGCGTAAGGTTTATTACCATTAAAAATGTATTGTCGTAATATATACATAAGAAGTATGTAGACATAAAAACTCTCACTAAGTGTTTACAGAAAAATAGCAACGATGTTTTCTCACATTTGAAATTTAAGTTATCGGTTCATTAAGGCAATACTCAAACCAACCAACCCCGAGTGTAAGCTTGAAGAGGTGAAGTGTTGCGTTATTTTCATTTCAAAGTGCCATTTCATGTAACAGTTTACTGAGGAGGAACCGAGTGCAGTGGAGGAATACAATTTCACTCAGGTAAAAATGGAAACTCACTCATTTTTTCTTTCGTCTTATATTTAACATAAGGTGCTTTCCTCTCAAGACCGAATGCATGAATTAACTTACTTATTCTGCTGATTTTTTTGGTTATTAAAATTATATGTCACTCGATAATAACTTCTTTCAGTAATGGTGTTTGCAGTTAGCTATACAGATTTGTATTATTGTATTGAGAGAGATTTATACAAATGTTTGTATTTATATTCACTGATTTAATACTTTTCTACGAAGTTTGTTTAATTTGATACTACAAAATATTATATTGTTATTGTGATTGTCGATATTAGAATTTATTTTGTGATGTTATTTATATTATTTCTATAAATAAAAAATAAAAATCTATTTTTGCATTATTTTTATTTTGTAAGTAGCATGCTTGTATACAATAAGTTTTAATATATATTTTAAGTAATTCTGAAATGAAAATCTCAATAAGGAAATAATATAGAATTATATTGACTCATGTGGCGCATGTAGAAACGCCATCGAGTGCCCTACAACTCTTAAGTAAGTTTATACTGAATGTAAACTATATTATTTTTATTCTGGACGGACGCACTTACCAATGCGACGATCACGCGACCGTGGGATCGCATTAAATTACATCTCGGAGGCCGCCAATAGCGAACAATTCTAAAAGAAAAAAATATTAAATTGAAATGCTATTTGATTACATTAAGTATTTTATTTCACCAATTATTTTGAATCCAATGTATCTGTGAAAAAGATAAATCTGAAAATTATCAACAAGTTTAAACTAATTAAATTCTACTTAATACTAACAAAGTGCAAGTATATAATTTTGGGGAAGAAGGCGATCCAGTCAATTTCCTTCTTTAAAGCACGACAGACTATATTTTCTTCTTGGCTGTGGACTTCCACTTTTTGGTCCCAAGAATGTATAAATCCATTTCATAGGCAATCGTCCACCTTTTAGGCAGTCAATCTGAGCCTGTTTCCAGGTCTGGAGGATGACGAAGTAGCTGTGAGATTTTTTTTGGTATTTCTGTTTTAATTAATTCGAATTGAGTGACCGTCCGACATATTTACTGTATTTTAAAATATTTGATTACACCAGATCATTTACATCGTTTTTATAATTTAAGATTTAGTCTTTTCCGCCACACTTATTGTTTGTAGATACAATAAAGATGCTTCATTGGATTTTTCCTTAAAAAATTGGAAGTACTTCTACTTTTTTTGGTTAAAATCTATGTTTTTGAGGAGTATTTTGATATAACTTATTAGAAAAAATGTCAAGGAATTAATTGATGTAAATCAATATTGCACGAAAGTACCATGTTTTAGTTGTAAAAATATGTCTCGTTTCACATTTTTTTATCTGTTTGATTGTAGTACCAAAAACTATTTATAAGTTTTGGACAAATATCATACGGTATTCTATGAAAACTCTAAGACCGTCAGAAATCACTTGCAATTAATTATCTAAATCCCTTGAATGCTGCCGAACAATATTTCTATCATTCATTTAGCTATTTATAGTTGCTCTCGGCTTGGTTTGCTTTTAACTCAAGTTATTTTTATGCAGAGTGAGACATAATTTAGGTGAATAAATATCAGTAAGCAAATAATTGATACTCGGTGATATAAAACACAGAGTAAGGATAAGCATAGACATTGAAGACTCTTTAAAAAATGGCACGAACCGGATACAGCAAATTAAATGAATAGCTAAACCAATAAAAGGCAAATACTGCACACATTAAATGGTCCTAATCATAACAAATTATACTTCGTTTATTCGTCTTTCACTATAACAGCAATCATAATTAGACTAATCTGGTCAATACGAATATCTATGGCTTGCGCATCGGTGGTTTCGTACTTCGTACATACGTAATCATTAAGATGAACTTCCTAGTACAATAAATACCTAATAATACCTAACATAATTATTTAGATATGGTCATTTATAAATATAATCGTGAATACCGCAAAAACTATGACATCTAGAATCGTTGTTATAGTTTTCCTATAACTTTGTCGCAAGTTTCAGTTTCATTTATTACGAAAATAAGGCAAAGGAAACGTCTATTTACACATATTTTTCAGCATAAATCTAAACATCTACTACTTAAATTGATAAAATTTAATAGTTTAGTTGTGTCGGGTAATATAATGCGTTCAATTATAATGTATTTTAATGTGTTTAATGTGTCGGGTAATATAATGCGTTTAATTATAATCTCTTTCAAGTTTCTGCATCAAGCAGTTTCTAATAATAATGTCTCGATCGACGGACAGGAGGTTATGCGAGTGATCTTTTAAGAATTCCATTTATTTTCCTTTGGCAAATCCGTAATAACCTATATCTACGAGTTACTTGTTTAGAAATGAAAATAATAAATACTGTCATTTATTGCCTATTCTCCCAAATATTCTCTTAAATCTAAATTAAATATATTATTACTTATATTATTGAAATATTGAAATTTATAATTTAAAATTTTACTCCCGGTTGCTAAAATAACTATGACATTGTAAATTAATATTGTAAAAATAAACTCCTATCACTTTGAGAATTTACGTAATATCCCACCTGAAGATGTTGTCATACAACGAAACCTAGGTCGTGGTAAAGAAATTAAAGAAAGTAGAAATAATACTACATCACGTAGTTTCATTTAATCGAAACCAATGTCATTTCTTATTTGATTTTAAACTTCTTGCAGGATACAAGATACATAAAGTGGATCATAGTTAACGTTTAAAGCTATATGTGCCTAGTGAATCCACTCCGTTGACTTACGGAATAAAATTATTTATCTTAACTTATTTTAATTACGAAGTATTGAAAACCGGTTTGGAACGGATAAAACGGTAACGCATACATTAGCACAGATAACCTATGGCAATTGTAAATTTCGAATACTCATTACTGTTTTAACTCCCATAGTCTATAAATATCGCTGTTAATTTTGTTTGAGTTTTCATTTGCCTTATTATATTGTCACATCAGTTTAGGATTGAGACAATTTTATAACCATTGCTTTTTTGAGATATTTTTATTAAGATGACTACTGAATAGTTTATAAGTGAATATGAAACGAATTTGCCCTAATTATCATCAATGTCTCCTTCTTACCAACTTTTACTTCGAATTCTGAATTGCTATTATTTTAAATATAACCAAAACGAAGAAACAACTTTTATAGCCGTTGACTGTCCTTAGGGCATTATGCATTCCTTTCGCTTTCCTAAAACCAGATTGACCTACAGAGTAAATTTTAGATATCCCTACATATTTAATAAAAAGTTATCACCTTGATATATCGGGTTCCTTACAAGGTGTTTGATGGCTCGGGGCATGGTGGAGACCTGGGTTCGACGCCCGACCGCTTATCAAGCTGGGCTGGTCTGGTGTTCTGGTTGATTATAAGAGATTGCTTTCTTAGCAATTAGTCCGTAATATGTATTAATTATGTACATTAAAGTAGGGAAATAAATAAATGTATAAATAAAAATATGCTGTTTACACGTTGTTCAAATATTGTGCATAAAATATTTATCCACTAAGTGGGTCTATAGTTGTCTGGGTTCGTCATGTTACCTTTTTTTAATACTGACTTCCATCAGTCAGTTAGATAAAGTACCAGATCGTGCACTTAAATTTGTAAATATGAATGAGAGGTTCTGCAATTACATCATACTTAAAAAACGTGCATCAAGTCAGTCAGATCTTCTAGATATAATTTTCCGACGATATGATTGATATTTGAGGAACAGCTAAATTTTTTGATGAAGTTGTTTATAATGTCGATTTTATTTCACTGAGATCACGTGTTAAGAGTTGCTTTATGATAAGTTTCTGTATGTTTTCATGACCGAGACGACATCATCGGTTCGCTTTCTGTGATCGCTTGTTGCTTTTCCAAAGATCAGAGGGTCAAAATTCTTTATAACACTTCTCATGATTAAATTGTATATATATATTCATACATATATTCATATATATATATATATATATATATATATGTGTGTGTGTGTGTGTGTGTGTGTGTGTGTGTGTGTGTGTGTGTGTGTGTTTGAGACAGTATCAAAATTTAGATATAAATACAAAATAAATACATATCCCTCGATAAGGCTTCTGAGAAATTGTATGAGTTCTACTGTACAAAACAACAATCTCAATGATATCAAATACTAAGTGATTACATAAATGATTTTCATGTTAGATGTTAGCTATTCTATAACATAAAAATTCTTTATTATTTTTTTTATATTCTAATAGTATAGTAATTTTAGGCAAAATTTTACCAAAATTACTTAACCTAACTATTTAGATCCCCACACTTAACTTTATTTTGGCTTAAAGTAAATTAACATAAATTAGAATATTTTCAGTATCTTGAAAGAACCCATAATTTCTGTATGTTAATATAAAGGGTTATAAATATATTTAAAGTTTTACATATACTTAAGAGTGTGCGGCAACCTACGAGAAAAAGTTTTATTCCTATTTAACAGTGTAACCATTTCGTGTCGTTTATACTTTCTTTTTTTTATTTCGCCCATATATATATATATATATATATATATATATATATATATATATACATATATACATACATATATATATATATATATATATATATATATATATATATATATATATATATATATATACATATATATATATATATATATATATGTACACATACATACACGGTATCAGGGCATGGATGTTGGACAAAGAAAGACGCTATTCATTCGCTATAAAGGAATAAATTGTAAAACACGCCTTTTTTCTAAACGGCAACAACATGTAAAACACGCCTTTTTTTCTAATTTAGTGAAAAAAATATTAGACATAACACTTTTTAACACACCAATAGTTGTCCGGAGTCGGTGTTTACCCACAGGGGGATGTGTCTTCGCAGCTGCTCGGTCGTTATTTCCCCGAACGGCGCTGAAAAATGTGCGCAAGTGCTGTGTGTAGGAAAAAGATGAAAAATAATTATGAACATTTATTTGCAATTTCCTAAAAGAAAAAACATCTTTTAAATGTTACTTTAACGACAATCAACTATTTTTCAGGCAAAGACTAACATATTTCTTTGTCCGACACTTATTCTTGGACATCTCGTATAATACCGTTGCCCCTAAATAATGTCAACGAAATGTTCAAGAAAATGAATGCACACATTTTCTTGATGATTTCTAAGTAAAAAGATAGGTATTGCCTTTATCCATTTTCAGTAAAAGAACAGTTCATGAAGTAAAGAAAATTTTGTTGAATCCCTTTAGTATAAAATTAAACTATGACGCGACGAACATACGTCAAACGATGTTAAAACGAATATATTTTTAGTGATTCAAATAATTTTATTCCAAAAAATGAATTTATAACTATTTTCGAAATTTGCAAATGAAAATTCTTTTTTCAATGTATTTTTTAGTTTCGAAATATTTAAATATATTACTACCGCTGTGTATTGAGGGGTTTGTATTTAAAAAATTACATATATTTCGCAGTTAACTTATTCTTAACGCCCCAGTCGTGTAACCTGAGGAGATCTGTATAAAACTTAATCCATTAAAGAGGACAGCCTCAGACTTTTGTGGGGTAAAGCGGAGCTTATTCTTAACGCCCCAGTCGTGTAACCTGAGGAGATCTGTATAAAACTTAATCCATTAAAGAGGACAGCCTCAGACTTTTGTGGGGTAAAGCGGAGCTTATTCTTAACGCCCCAGTCGTGTAACCTGACGAGGAATAAACTCAACTTTGCCCCACAAAAGTCTGAGGCTATCCTCTTTAATGGATGAAGTTTTATACAGATTCATTCAAGTTCATGAGCAGCTAAGTTTTACGTCGTTAAAGTACTTTAAGTGCGAAATACATGTAATTTTTTTAAATAAACCCCTCAATACACAGCGTCTATGTTGCCCAATTATCTAACTCTCTGCGGCTCGCTCCTCCGACCAACAGCAGAGTATCTTCCGCTTATGAGAAGGTACCCTATCCCTGAAAGTGTATCGCGAGTATACCATCAAACATAACGTTCTGCAATATTGGTCCAAGGACAGAACCTTGCGGTAACCTCTGGATAATATTTCCTAGAACCTTGCGGTAACCTCTGGATAATATTTCCTAACTACTGTTTCTCCATTCAGTAAAAGGACAACTCAATCGCAGAAGTAATTCATAACAATCCGATGAAGGTTTGCTGATACTCCCCGGGACTCTAACGTGGGCAATATGGCCGGCTACCAGGCAGTGTTTGTAGAATTTTGGATTACCTTGCGATTTTTTATTACTCTTCGGTATGACTTTAATCCTCCCCACTTCCCATAAGTTCACAAAGTGGTTCGTCCTGAGGTAGCTCTTAAAGATTGTAAGTATCTCATGCGATGTGACTTTTCACACTACTTTTAATAACCTATTATTGATTCTGTCAAAGCACGGAGCCTTTTTGGAGTCAAGGTTCTCAACGATGACGTCTAATTCTGAGTGTCGCAGCTTCCGATCAAAGCTGCTATCCGGGACTACGTTCGTTGCATATCTGATACGTCGCTGTTGTACTGTGGCAAAATCAGGTTTTTTATTAGGGAAGAGTGATGTCAACAGATATTCGAGGGTCTCGCGAATATTCCCGGTGTAACTATCATCGGTCCGCTTAAGGGCGCCGAAAACTATTTTTTTAAGGGGATCCCTACACTCCTGTGTACGGCTTCCGGAGAAATTTCCTCTGCGGGAAATAAGATTAAGAGCGCCTAACCCTTTCAGTCTCTCCATTATTGTTACACCTGGCGTCTACTAAAGCCACCCGAACAACATGTAACAACATGTTTCTCTAGGATATCTGGCTGCCTAAGGGCTATATGGCTAAAGGAGCGAGAACTTTGTTGATAGCGAGTAGTTGATAAATTAATCATAATTGGGAGTTGGTCGAGTATGAATTTACCTATTCTTTTAGAAGTCGATGGTACACGTACTATTCTCATTTAACACCACATCTAAAAACCATTTAATTGTCCACTGTGTCGATTGTTTAAGACTCGAACCTATGTAGAAAGTAATAAGCGTTAACGACAGTGTTTTCTTGACGACTGCATGACTTTGTATACCCCTAAGGCCTTCATACTTTTCAAACTTTCAGACCTTGACGATTTTCCGGCAAAATATGTCTTCCATTGATTTATTAAACAATTGGTAAAAAATGCTAATCATAGGTCAGACTTCACTCATGAGCTTGATAGAATCATACCCTAAGCGCAAGTATTAAACTCTTGCAATAAATACGCCACATTTGCAAAGCAAAATTTAATAGATTATATTATTACTAGGCGGAGACTAATTATCTCTGCATCCGGATTAAACCACCATGGCACTACGATGACTTTGCAAGGATTGGTCCTAGGAGAATTGCTGTTGATGTGATGTAAATAATTTAGTTATTCATTATGCAATCTCTTCCAGTTTGTCCCATAATTTTAATGGCTTAAATCGAATATTTATATTACAAATATTAAAATATTTTCTTACATGTCGTTAATTTTCATTTATTATTGCTTCTTTTAATACATTATGTACATAACATAATTCAAAATTTGAAACGAAATCAAATTTGTCCAAAAATAAATTCAAATTACCAATCTTGATAACATATCCCTAACCAGTGTAGTATTTAAGAGCTTCCACTCAGGTAAACCTATATTTGAAAGACGGTAATTGGACGTATACTAAACGTTTTCATTTTTCCAAAAGCAAAACAAAACTTATAAACATATTTTATTAACATAAATATTGATTTCTAGATGAATTTTACAGAAAATACAGAGTACAATAAAATATTTTTTTTAAATTGCTAAACGCTATTGCTAAATCGAAAATAGTTCTTTGAAAAATTACATCTTTTTCGACTAAGAGATAAAAGGTTTGTCTCACCTTTAAACAATAACTCATATACCACGCAGATATTGCTATATCCTCTTTCAAACACATTTTTGTAATAACAATATAAATACTTACACTTTCGCAAGGGAATACATCATGAGCGCGAAAAAAAAAGTTCTCGAGTAAAAGAAAAAAAAAGCCTCGTTAAGGCATGGAAGAGAGTTGGGAAAATTAACCTGGAGTAAATGTTTATAATAAAACCCAACGTGTCAGTGACATTTATATTGTAATTTGTTATGCTTTGGTAAACATAGCAAAATACAGTAATTTGTATAATGATAAAAAATTATAATTTTTATAATTTTAAATATATTTGTAATTTACACATTTCGGTGCATGTTATATATTGTCATTATTTTTATTATTTTGTATAATTGACTGAAATTCTATTATTTTTATACATTTCCAGGCTGTGTATAAGCCAAGTGTGGCATTTCGGAATCACTTCTATTGAAATCAGAAAATTGTATAAATTGTGCCTGTTTGAGCAGAAACTACCCCAAAGTGTATATATGATACATTAAACAAATTTCTACTTGAATTTTGGAACCTAATTTAATTTATATATTATTAAAAAAATATTACTGTCAGCAAAATTCTTAGGTTTTAATCAATATCACCTTTAATGCTCTAATAAGGATTTCTGAAATTATGTGAGCTTAGAATTGCTAAAAAAATTGTAGACTCCGTTTCTTTGATTTAAGGAAATTTGTTCTTTAATAAAGATACATTGCAATAACCACGATTATAGTTGCCCGATTCTTTGCTCGCATTGACTATTACTGGATTGATTTCGATAGCATAAATTAACTCACCACTACCAAATTTTGTTGGAGACAATCAGAAGGCTTATTAAAACATCAATATAGTACTTTATTATTATTTAAAAAAATTTTAAGCCTGTTTATTATTAAAAAAACATTATAAAAATACAAGAAAAACGTTGTAAGGACAGGGTTCTTCAATGTGATTTCAAATAATTATGTGCTTAGTATTTTATGCTGATATTTCCTCCTTTGTTAATTAACTTGCTTATATTATGTTGTGTCAGAACAATACGCACCTACCTTTTTTATTTTTATCACCCTAATTTACACTTTCGCCATTTTATAGTATGTGTAGGTTACGGTAGTTTCATCATAAATGTAACGGAAAATTTGCAAAAAAATATGCCACCTCCCTTATTTTTGAAGCTAATAAACTTAAAATTATGAAATAATATTGGTTTTTAGAAACCCAGGCAAATGATGTAGGGAAAGTGTAACGATGATTCTAGGTGTCACAATTTTATAAATGTTCTCCATATAGTTCTGTCCACGAAAGATTTACTAGGCAATATATTTTCTATTTTTAATGATTATATTTACAATTATATTTTGAATTTTATAATTATATTTTTATTATGAAATTAAGTAACAGGGTAAAGAATCTTACTGGAAGGAACAAGTTGCAGGGCTGAAATTGAAAAAAAGAAAAGCCATTTTTTAAATTTTTCTTTGACATCTGAATTTGACGTCACTTCTATTTAAATAAAAATATTCAAAAATTAAATTTACAAAAAGTCAACTTGCAAAAAAGGTATCATATAAGTACCCGTTAAGTATAAGCTGAACTTAGGCTACGAAGGGTCCATATATACATAAGTTTTACATATTACTTATACAATTTTAGCATAACCAATAAAAAATAACAGTACCATTATACATAACGCTTCTACAATTTTAAACATTTAAAGATACACAGAAGATATATCTATTAAAATATTAACACACTCAAATATAATTTTTCAACATTCAAACATATTTTTCCTTAATGTAAATGAAGCAGTGATAACTCATACGGCTAGGATAGACTGGCAGAAATGAACATGTGAATGATTTTACAAGGCTTCTATTTCTGGAGGCATGGACCTCTACTGTTCAATTTTTTTTTCTTTAGTTTATTCTTATATTGCTAAAAACTATAAAAATGCACAAAAAATCACGGTTTAATATAAATGTTCGTATTAAACATTATGGTATTTAAGGCTAAAATGAAGAAAGAAGATTATATAATAAATAAAAGCTTCTCCGAGTTTCTCGATTAAAGTCACTTTAAGCAAAGCTGGTCACATTTTGATGTAAAAGAATTTAATAGTCTTCTTCTCCTCCTCGCCCTATAATTTAAAGTATGAAGAATAATTTAATGTATGAATTATTTATTATTCGTATAAACCGTGTGATTATAAAAAGATAATACACCTCTCTCCATTAAATTTTAAAGAAATTCGTTTTTTATTCCAGTACACAGCCTTTTTATAATGCAATAGTAGAACTAAATACAATTTTAATAAATAAATGGAATTACTTAGTCCTATGAAGGAATACCGGGCACATTATTTTGGAATGTAATTTTTTAGAAACCTTTAGGAAATTACATATTAAGTAGTATTTTCGTTATAAACACAAAGACGTTTGGTGAAGGAAGTGCTTAGTTTTGACAACGATTTATTTGTTTGCATAGTCACCAATTTAACTCTGTCGCCAAGATTTGCGACATAAAGAATATTAATTTTTAATGTGTGAACTTTTTCATTTTTGTCAAACTAATTCTTTCACAATCGTAGAATAATTATATTAAAAACTATTTGATCGAATTTGTTCAAATTTTAAATAAATCCTTTTAATAATTTTACCCATTATTATCTACGAGCTGTTCCCCTTGTTTCCAACCGTGTAAGAATACTTTAATTACGATGTCGTTTATAACGTAAGTATTACAATTTCGTGTTTTACAAGATTCATATAAGATATCATGACGTATGATAGAAATTACTCAATCATTTTTATCAAGCGATTATTACAAAATAAAACACACTCTAACTTAAAAACAGTAGATTACACAATAAATACAATTTCACGGCACATTCAGCCTTAAATTTTATATAACGCTGCCTTCTAGAAAATTTAAGGCTGATAACCAAACAAAAATGGGCCAAATTCTTAATACTCGGCTTGAGACTTTTCACAAAATGGTAAAAAAACTGAAACCGTGCGGACATGCAAAAAAGGTCAATTTACGAAATACGTGAATTTTACGAAAATTGTGACTTAAAAATAATATACAAAATTTCAAAATACGCGTCTAACCATATTCAAGTTGGAAGACAAAATAAAGTGGTATAATCCTTTTAATTTATACTTATTCCCGTGACAGAGCGTTATGTAATATAAACCATAAAATTTTTATCTTTATCTTTGATTATATAGCGTTCGTTCTCTCCAGAGAAACCATACAATTTAGAAAAAGTAATTTTTGGGCTGTTACACATTCTGTATCTGCAACTCTACTTCAAACCATGTGTGTGATAACTCCCAGCGTTATTATTTATTTACGATATTGTTTGATTAAACAGGTAATCACCTAATCAAACTTTATTATACAAAGGTACGATAATTTCTCCAGAAAACTACAGAGGAAGCGATAATAATTTAGGATCATAATATTCATGAGACTACTTATAAAAAGTTAGAGAAGTTCCTAGACACTAAAATAACGTCGAATGATAATAATTATAATAGATTTAACTCAAATAAACCAACGAATAACTATTTTTAATGCTTCTCAGTATTCAATAAAAAAATATATTTTCACCATCAACAATGTCACTAAATGTTAACCGCAAAAATATATTCCTTTAAACTTTTGATAAAGTCATAAACAAAAATAAAATATAATCATTTATTTATTTTTGTTTATGACTAAATGAATTGATTTTTTTAACAAAGAGAAAGTTCATCAGAAAGTAATGTCGAGAAAAAAATGTCACAGTTTTTTTAGAAGAATACATAATTCTATTAAAGACCATTAAAAAATAATCATAAAATTATAACAAAAATTCAAGTAGCCGGTGAAATTTTTTTAACTAGTTTCAAAACCCCCTAAGAATGTTTTCATATACATACGATCATTTTAGATCAAGCAGTTTATTTAGATATAATTTATATAAATAACTTTGTTAAATTTTAAAATTACTAAAATATAAAATACCATGTACTATTATAAAATAAATATTAAATGTAATAAAAAAAATATCTCCTCCAATAATATATCTCGCGCATAAAATTTGTAAAAAAGGAGAATTCCAAAGCTTTAGGGATTTATTTCACTTCTTATGACTAAAAATTAACCTGTCTGACAAACAAAAAAAGAATTTGAATCGAAAATATTAATGTATATTTATGTTTTGGTTTAACTACATTAAAATAAATTTACCTAATGACCAAGGGAAGTCTCTTCAGAGACTGAAATCGTTCAACTGACTTCGTGTTTCTCTTCACGTTGCTCTCGCGGTGAAAACAATTTGATATTTTCAAGAGCAACTTCAAGAGAATTTTTTAAGAATTAAACATAAATTAGATTTATTTTGCTACGCTCTACATTTTTATTTTTACGGTAGAAAAATAAGCGCTTCAACTATTTGTTCATGTTAATTTTATGTTTACCAGCGTCTGACAGCGTTTGGTATCAAAATATTTACCAAGTTGACTTTTTTACCCGAAAAACATTTGTTTAATAATACATTATACGTTAAATCATTATTCTAATAGTAATCATAATTGGTGACTTTAATTTTCTCAATTTATGCTTAAACTGATTTTCGTAACATTTTTAATAGACATATTACAAGTTATACTGTAAAATTTATGGCTTTTAACATGACGAATGTAACGATGTGATATCTGAAAGTTTTATTTGTTCTAATAAATTTGTGCATTATATCAATATGACTTTCTATCGTTTGGCTTAGATGATTTTTATATTTCGATAGATTTAATAAATTTAATTTGACATGTTGTAAAATTATTTGGTCAAGATGTATTTACAGGGCTTGAAATTTAAAAAAAGAAACAATTTAATCACAAACTACTAACTATAGCAAAAAATATAGTATTTTACCTTTTTAATTCTTTGTTCTAGAAATAAACGATACATATTTATCTATACGAGTTGCATGCAACGTTTTTTTAACAGGCGAATGCGTGTGATGTTTAGTTACTTAGGATCATGATAATAGATGCGTTTTACACTAATTTTCGACTAAATTTTACACTTTATCTTCAATTTTGAAGGAAAGATCGATCATTTAACCCGATAATTTAACCCAACTGGATATGGTTTATACTTCATGCTATATAACGTGGCTTTTATTGTTGTTCTCGTAAAAAGACCCAAGTCACTCAGCGAGTTGAAGAAAGGCCATCTCGTAGTTTCTCTACGAAGTATGATCCGTAAGGAGGAGAGTCATGGGTAAAGTAGGGTAACCGATATTACTCATAGGATTATGAAGTGGCAATTGGAAGGTCATATAAAGCGCAGAACTGATGATCGTTGAGGATGAAATATTCTTTAATGACGACCACGTACCGGATGACATAAAGCTGCTGCTTGCTAAATGGACAGATGACCATCTAGAACGCTGAAAATCATTGTACGCAAGCAGCACTGGATCGATCCTTTTTGAATTTACAGGGGTAGGCTTCGTTCAGTAGCGAGCGTCTTCCGAAGGACGATAATGCCATTTTAGGCAATATTATCACAAATCGAACATGGAAGAAGAAAGGCGACGAATGGAAAAGTTAATGTCATTGATTAATGAGGTCCAATATATGAGACCTATCATACATACTGATGGGATAACTAACATAATGAGTACTTTGTGTTCCGCCTAAACTGAAGAGCCATATAAATTCATAAAGTATATTCAGTAGATATTTGTTTATACTAGGAATTCGACAGTTCTAAATTTAAGATTGTTGAAATTGCTATATTGAAATTATAATATTCGAAAATTTTGAAACAACTGTACCCTAAACGCAAATAATACCAACACTGAAGAATAATAAACACAAACAAACCATACGTCTACAAAAGACATTGTAGAGTAAAGGCAAAGTTTATAAATAAACCGCCCAAGTACAAATAAACACACACAACGAGGGTCCCATTTTAAAATTTAAATATTCATGATTACGTAGCAGAGTGACTCTCTTAAAGTTATTTTCACTTTAATAAGAATTTCTCAAAAACCTTAGTTTTATTACTAATGACTTTTTGAAAATGTAATAATTAGCTATATTTCTTATTTATCGTTGAAATAAAAATATATGACAACATTGATACCGAGTTTAAAGATTTTATTGATTAATCAAACAATTGTCCATAAAATGATGGTTTATTTTGTTAATTTTTTTAAAAGAATTTATTATGATTGCCTATTTAATTTTTGGTTTTATCGCGGTTTTTGGTTTTATTTTCATCATATCACAGATTACGAAAATTTCAAACGTTAACGGAAATCGGCCAAAATTCAAATAATTGTAACAAACATAAAAATTACCTTGAAATAAGCAACATTCAGAATAATTTTCATAAAATAAAGACCTCTTAGGCCAATAAAATGAAATGAAGTGCAGATTGTGATGAAGTGCAGATTGAATCTTTCCTAAAGAATATCAGTGAAATAGTTATATAGGGCAAATATATTTAATGCAGTATTATTGTGGTTGACATGCAATATTATCGTTGATATTTGCCTTACAATTAGCAGTGTAGTAGCAACAAACTGAGTTGTAATTACAACCTTTCTTTCGAAACGCATATTTTATGAAAAATTTATATCGTGAATAACTTTGGTATGCCTTTCAGAGAAGTACTTTAAATTACATAATTGTACAAAGATGATTAAATTACTCATAAAACAAAATTGTTTTTTAAAAACAATAGTTGACTCAATAACTATTTTTATTCAACACGGTGTCAGCCTTTATTAACATAAATGTAATTATTACCAAGTAGTTTAAGCATTTATTTTTCATCGTGTAAAGTAGAAAAAAATATAACATGAAAATTTATCTTATTATTGTGGCAATTGAAATATTTATAGCGTCTCTTAAAGTTTGTCTAGAATACGATATTTTAATTTAAACACTCAGGTAAGAAAATATAAAGTTGGGGAAATACCTTGAGTGGCTTCAGACATATTCTCTGATATCTTTATAATAACATTTTAATACAATTTTCCTAAAATTCTTGTTTGAGCTTATGTTAATTTTGACCTTTATTTTTCCACAAAAAAAAATTATTATACTCCGCACAGCTAACGAAACTTTATATAAAAGCATATTACATTTCGGACATGATGAGTTTTGTGATTAGTAAGCAGCGAGATTCGCGTAAAGTGCTATATGAATAAATATCACGTTAAGTTTAAAACTTCGCTTTTTTTAATTTTAACTGAGAGTAATTTCATTCATATTTTTTTCGAAATCCGAATAAAACGAAAACGGTTGTTGTGTAAAGCAATACTCTCAAATGTGTGAATAATTTGGTGAATATTATTTTTTTTAACTTAATTTGTTATTCTTTAGTTTTACTAACAATTTAGGAAAGAAATCTCTAGATAATTATATACAATAAATTAGATAAATATTTGATTATAATTCCATACATCTACACTCAATTAGATAAATATCAGATTATAGTTCCTGAAAGTATTATTGTCACCTAAGAATACCAATGGTATTAATAATATTCGTATAAATTAAAAACACCACACCGTGAATTTAACCGAAAAAGCCATAGTTTATTTCCAGATGAAAATAAATTCACTGATTTACTTTCAAATGTAAAGAATTTCAAAAATAAAATGATTTCAATATTCTCTATAAATGCGAAGAACTGAAGATTGCTCAGGGAAACGTCAGAGCTAAAAGAAATCAGTTAAGTACAAGCCTAGGTGATTTTGAGAAATGAGTCTTGTAAATAATTTCATATTAAAAAAAAGTATTAGATATGTATATTTTATCTATTCTGATGTTTTTTTAAATACACTACAGGCACAGAAATGTTAAGGCATGTTAAGGCATCGAATTTATTATGAAATCATAAATTTAACTTTCAGATTATAATCAGAAATTATATTTATCTCCTCAACCATTATTAACCTTCAAATTTATATTGCCCCTTCATGTTTACGCATTTTCAATACGTGAATATATCGTCAGAAAACCTTAATCAAGAGCGAAGGACAAACAGTTGAACGGAGAGATTTCAGTAACTTCATTTAATACCCATATCGAAGCGAACTATAAATTTACAAAAGTGCGAGTATTTAATA
Organism: Druceiella hillmani; assembly: GCA_039881145.1. Classification (NCBI taxonomy): domain Eukaryota; kingdom Metazoa; phylum Arthropoda; class Insecta; order Lepidoptera; family Hepialidae; genus Druceiella; species Druceiella hillmani. Next base: position 8,241,294 of record JAYKKI010000090.1, read on the forward strand.
ACATTTTCAGTTTATTTCGAAAGTGTTGTACAGATATTTCTACTTTTACAAAGTTTTTTTTACAATATATTATCAAAGTTAATTTTTTTTTAAATTGAACTTAATTGGCGCCTTTCTATATGCAAAGGGACTTAAAATTTTACATAATTAACAATACTACGGTTTTGCCACTTAATACACTAGTCATTTAATAAATACATACATTTTAATTAAAAAAGACAACAAAATAGCCTATAAAAATGAAAACATGTATAAAATAAAGCCATATAAGTAAATTTTAGCAAGTTTTTGATCGTCGATATTATTTAAGCAGTTAATGTAAAGTAACACTAAATTCAAGTTAACCAGTGCACGTGGGAGAAATATTGCGAATTAAGCAAAAATACAGTATTTTTGGGATTTAATATAGCATCACCATATTGTTCACTTCTTTTAGAAATTTAATTAGATTTTTAATGAAATTTAAGTTATGTAAAAACACAGAGCCAACTTTTGATCGAAATTTTTTTGACGCTGAATTTTTTTTACGATATTATCTAAGTACCTATATAAAGTTTAGATGACGTACACACCTACTAACACGAGGAAAAATAAATATTAATACGTGGAGATATTTTTGTGTACGAATCCGCTAAAATATAGAATACATAGTATTTTCAGAGATATTTGTCTATATGAAATTATTTTACTTACGTGGAATTGCTTTAATTAACACGGATATAGTGCACTTTTTGGCATTTTCTCTCCAATATGTGTTAAAATAAATTTTGTAAACAACACACACACACACACAAACATAGCGTAGAGTATCGCTTGAAAGTACCACTAATAAGGATCCCAAAAATATTTCTAAGCAGGATACCTTCCGAGATATACTAATACATATGAGAGGAAATAAGTTCCACTTTATGTCAGAAATAATGAATCTAAGTTATAAAAGAAAACAGGATTTTGAAAAGTCTACGCGAAAATTATAGAAAACTAAAAGGGTGATTCCAGATTTCATGTTATTCCAGATATTTAAAGTAATATATGTATGTGTCCACCCCACATAATTGTATTATATATTTATTACGTTAGCAATGCTATATTAGTGTCGATAATATAAATAAAAAAAAACACTTGGCTAGTTTTTTATGTATATATGTCGATTGATTTTTTTTTATTTCAGAGAAAAAGATATCGTCAGAAATTTCTGACGTGATTCGCCCGCTATTGTAACTTAATTTTTTTATAAGTCCCTTATTTTTATATTCTTTTCATTAAAAATATTATGGCCCAAAAAGTTACGATTATTATTATTCGTGGAAACAATATAATGATTGTTTTCTGCAAGCGAAATAATTTTAATTGGGTTTTATCAAACTTTTCTGGTAATCGGTTTGAATTACTTTATATAGGATGTATACTGATATACATATCTTTCAACTATCAAATTCTGCTGTTTATATTATATGAAATAATTATTAAAATATTGGTATGTACGAGACCTTTTTCATATCAGGTTGTAGAAACAGGTATACAGAGCGTATGTAGATTCATTTTAGTAAATCTAGAATCTACTTCTTACATTATTTACCGTAGTGTATAACAGTTTTGTTATCGATCAATGTACAACAATTGGCTTAGAAAAAATTATGGAAAAGCATTATCGTTTTTATCTTTATACTTATTTTTTTTTCAAATTAGTAATGACAAAGATTCTGTCATTGAAACATAACAAACGCCATTAAATAAAAAAAAAAACGATAGAATAGGACATGACAGATGTACAAAAAGAAACAAACTTTTGCTGAATATTAATTACATATTTCTAATTAAAATTTCCAAGTACAGCACATAGGTATGTGTTTCATACGCAATTGAATAAAAATATTTAATTGTTCAGATGGCATTACCCTTAGACAAGATTATGTTTCGAGCAATAAAAGGCCTACTGTGTTTCATTAATTTGTAATATTTTTAGAGTGACAAAATTATTATTTTCCTTTAGTTTCATTTTATAACTGTTTTCTTTTTTCATAAATACTCCGAATCGGATAAATGAAGGTTTTCACATATTTTTTCCTGGAATTCGATATTATTAGCAATTTGCACAAAAATAACAAATTTTATAAGCATAGAACAACAAGAATCAAAGATAGCCTATTTTCTAAGAATAGCGTTGGTAGACATGAAATTTTGACTGCTGCCTCAACAATCATATCCTTACATTGGCCCTGTCTATGAGCAATGGTAAAAGTCATATCTGTAGATGATAGGTAAAAATATAAATATCCACCAGTCCATTGTTTATTGTGCCGTTAAAAACAAAGTATACGGCAATATGTTATAATACATTAACAAAAAGTATTCGAGATTATGTACCGGCAGTTAGTCGGCTTTTCGATGTAAATATATGAGAAGAAATGTCAAAAAGAGCTTTCGCACACATTATGCCAGTTGTGTGGTGCAATTTGAAATAATACTTTTTATTAATAATTTTATAATCAATTCGTTAAGACAAGTAATTATTATCAACCATTTTATGATGAATGTCTCATTACGTAATTGAAAAATATTGAGATGGATTGCATTAAATTGTATATCGGCATACAACATGAGTTAAATGGTAAGATGCCAAATTAAGCTAAATGCTGATGTATTAATAAAGCTGTAATTTTTTAATTTGTTTATCAGTTTTATAAAATAAAATAATTTTAAAGACCTTACTGAAATGATTTACTTTTTTAAAGAACAAGCGTACAGGAATTTAATGAAAACACTAGAACTTGGGCGTTATTTTAACGAATCGATGTAAAGTTTCTTCGTATCGTGTTCTAATGTTTTTTGTTAAAAATAAGTAAACAAATAATTATTCAAATAATAATGTATTGACAAAGTTCTTTATTAACCAATTATACGGTTTGGGCATAACGATTGTAATGCTATTTTGATTAATAAGTCTTAAAGCAAAATAAACGCGTTGAATGAATAAATTTCATTTGGTTCTTGAATTAGTTGGCAAATAGTAGACATGTGCATATATCAGGGGTTGGCAAGTAGTTTTAAGTGGAGTCCGGATAGTGTTGAAAAATTTTATCGAGGTCCGAAAAAAGCTGATAATGAGAAGTTTATTTTGCTTTCAAATTATTTATTTAACCAATTATTGAATACAATTTATTATATTATATTAATATGTTTATTATTATAACATTATTAGTAATATTAGGTAATAATTTTAAAAAATCTAAAAATTAATGGGAAAAATTGCATCGACGATCTTGAGCTAGTTTTTTTATAGTTTGGCTTACGAGGAGAGCAGCAAATGCGAAGTGTGTCTTCAAGATGGGCGTCCGTTAATCTCGATCGATATTTGTACTTCAAAAAATTCATTTTTAAGAATGATGATTCGCATAAATATTTGGATAGTGGCTAGATTGATAGCCAATTTCTTGCAATTACCATATGTTTCTGAAACATGTTTACCCCAAAATTCTTCAGTGGATGCAGTTTTATACATTTGCAAGGAAATATTTTCTTGCAAGTCAATTATCTCCATTTGAAGTGAAGGCTTTGAAAGATTGAACAACTTAGCAGCCGCATCAATCCATTCTCCCGATGCATCAACTTCAAAATGCGATTTAAGGAATAGAGAGCTCTCCCAGCTCTGCAAAGTCTTGGAATCTTGAAGAAAATTCGTTTTCTAGATCAGACATAAATTTTAAAAACTCTGCAATTTCTTCTTCAGAATTTTCCTTTTTATATTCAATAACTGTGGAGAAATGAATAAATTCTCGTGTAGCAATATCTTTTTCAAAGATATCTAGCTTGAGACGAAAAGCAGACACACTTTGTATCAGGTTACACATTAATTTCCCATTGCCTTGTAACTCTGTGTTGAGCGCATTTAAATATTTCAGAATATCTTTCAAAAAAACCACAGCTAGCATATTGCGATCGTTTGCTATGAACTCCAAGTGCTTCCTTGCTCCCTGCGTATCCAACTTTTGCAAGAAGGATTTTACTTGGTCTTTTATTAGCCAGAAACGATCAATAACTTGGCCTTTATTTAGCCAACGAATATTATTATGTTGAAGTAAGTCACAATACACAGAATCACATTCAGAAAGAAACTCCTTGAACTGCCGGTGTTGAAGTGCAGAACGAAATCTAATAAAATTGATCAACTTTACCAAACTGTCCATAACTTCTTTCAGTGTAGCACTAAGTTTTCCACAAAGGGCAGTCTGGTGAATTATACACTGATACGATATTAGACCAAAATTCTTATCCCTGCTTCTCTTTACTACACCTTTTTCTTTGCCAATCATCGATGGAGCCCCGTCAGTAGAAAGCGACACCATTTTATCATAACGAATGTTGAATTTAGTAATGAATTCATCAATGGCATTAAATAAATCTTCTCCTCGAGTTTTACCTTTCAACGGCAATACTGTTAACAATTCTTCTCTAAACATTTCACTATCAATATCAAAATCTCACAAAAATGTACATTTGTTCATCATCGACAATGTCATATGATTCGTCAAGTGCTATGGCATAGCAAGGTGCCTTTTGCAGAAGTTCAAGCAGAGTGCTTTTGATATCAGCAGCTAAAATTTCGGTTCTCCTTGTATTACTTCTTGCCGACAAGGGAATACCTTGAATAGTAGAGACCGCATCCTTTTTTTCTTCGAAAATTGCCGTAGCTACTTCCAACATACATTCTTTCACTATCACAGAATCTGAAAATGGTTTCTGGTGTTTATTAAGAGTCCAACACACACGTAAAGCTGCTTCTGCAGATTTTTCTTGCTCGCTCATGCAGCGCACTAGTAATTTCGTGCTTTTTGCGCAAGAAGTAAGAATATATTGAATTTTTTCTTTACGAGCCTCACTGCCGAGAGGAAAGTTTTTATAAAATTGCTGATGGGTAGTTTCGTAGTGCCGTTTTAAGTTGCCACTTTTAATAATAGCGATAGTTTTATTGCATTTGAGGCAAACTGGAACCACTTGAGGCCTATCAGGCAGCGTAAAACAATATTGTTCAGTCCATTCGATCAGAAATCTCCTACTTTCATTGTCCACTTTTCTTTTTTTAGGATTCATGTTAATGAAAGTACAATATTATGTAGGCATGGAAAGGTTTTCACAGAAACAAACAAACAAAAATAAATAAAACAAACGAACGAACGACAAATAAACGAGTGTTCTCGGACTGCGATTGACGAGTAATGGCCGGCCGCTAGTCGACTCTCTCCCGTCCACACCCCCGCAACTTCGGCACACGCTCGTTTAACTCGACAAACATAACATCAGTCAGTCGCAAGCGCACCGCCGATAGATAAGGATGCAGGCGGTGTGAAATGCTCCCGCACATTTATTTACGTAAAATATGGCATGTTGTTTAAAAAGAGTATGGATGGAATTAAATAGTTACTTAGTTAGACTCCACGTGGGTTTCAATCGTATGAATAAAGTACTAGTTCTATGAAAATATTTCTTATTTAGGTAGGTACTAGATATATTATAGAAAATTGACGGTCCTAAGTTCGTCCTCCCGCGGTCCGCACACGGACCGCGGTCCGCCTGTTGCCGTCTGCCGGCATATACTGTTGACAATAAATAACTTGACGCAATTGCAAAAAATTTTTGCCATTTTTCTTCTAGCAGAGAAGTTTTTTGCTGAGAAGGAAATATTTTTTTGATTAAATATAATTTTGAAGTTATCTGAAAATTAAATTAAAAAAGAAAGTTAGATAATATTACTAATTTTTTTCTAAGTGTTAAATATGAAATTATAATTTAAACTTGTATAGAATATAATATACGTAATTAAATGCAAACAAATTTCCAAAGAATTGTTTTTATTTAATGTTTCAATCCTTGTATTACAATAAAAATATGCATTTATCACTGTGTACACGTATGAATAAAAAGCATTAGTTTTTTCTAATGAGAAGATTGCGGTTGAATGGGTCAGTGACCACTTATTGGCACAGTTTCAAAAATTCCAGATTATTTTTAAAAACAAGATACAAAATAAAGCATCGAAATTAAATGAGCAATGTGATTAAAAATTGTTATCGTGATTTTTCATTGGTATGTGACCGCGATATCGTCAATAAAGTATCGACAGGATATTTAATTTATTTTTAAAGTCGATGAAAAATTAATAAGAATTTAGATTCATTCGAAATGCAGAGGAAATATTTTTTCGTCGCCGAAGGAATTTAACAATTAATGATACATTGTTTAATAATCTGTTTTAATGTAATTTGTACTTTATTAAGCACTATTAAATTTGGTCACTACACAGTATTTAAATTGCATGTGAAAATATATAAGCTTGACGTTTAATTTTTGAACGCATATAAAATTCTTTCATGGGTGCAGATTAATAAAAAATAACAATAAAAAAACTTATATTAGAAACATTAGGTAATATTAAAAAAAAACAGAAATACTGCATCTAAGAGTTTATCTGTTCATATGTTCTGTGTAATTCAAAAACATTAATCAGCTGAAGAAAATTTATTGAATATTTGGAAGTCAATTTTATAATTATACAAATACAATTAGAAATTATATGTTATGCGAAAATTATCAATAATAAGCTTTGTAAATAAAAATTTAATTTAGACAGACAAGTCAGTTTTAACTGTAATTGAAATTAAGAACAACTTTTTTTTAAATATATTATATTTAATTATACCTATCATCAATATACTAAAAAAATTATTTTAAATCCTTAATGATATTCATAAAGTAATTCTCCACGTTTTTAATGAAATTTTATTTGGTAGCTAGGTAATAAATGTTTTCTTGGAAAATAAAAAAAAATTAAATTCTTAACCGGATTTGTTCTGGCGATAATGAAATAATTCCCAAATCGATATTGTCAGAAACCTTTACAAATAAACCTATCTATCTCGCTTGACGTTTCCTTTTTCCCTTAAGTAAGATTATGCCAGGTTCGGGGTCGTGACCCTTATCAGGTCGTTGACGTTCGATTTTTACATGAGTGCACTTGATTTCGTTTATTTGTTAGGAGCAATTCAGTTGGATCACCTCTGCGGGAATATAATTGCGAATGTGAATTTGGAGTGACGAATACAAGATGTATGTGGACGATACCTGCACTTATTACGCTTAATGATAAATTTCGGTAGTATCTTTTTACAAATATATTTGAGATGCGATAGAAAAATATTTAAATATTGAAAAATGAAAACAAAGCGCATTACACCATAACACTGTAGGATTTTGTATCTAATATTGATAAAAAACGGAACTTATAATAACTCTATTATAAGTTCCGCTTTTTCCGCCTGTTTGTTAATACACTTTTCGCATGAACGGTCAGAGGTATCAAGTTGAAAGCAAAAGCAAATATTAATGTTCATGGTAAATTTTGATTCACTCAATTTTGATTTTACAATTGTTATTTTGCTTTATGTTTGTAAAATACATACTTCTAAACTTTATGATAACGTGAAATAATGATAAAGAATCTTCGGACCTCGAGTTATTTTGGCACTAAATGTGACTATGGAACCGTTTTTATAACATGTTGGCTGGCAATTGTGCGATTTCTTCATTTTTGTTACCGTGTTAACTTTGGATCACAGATATGTAAATTTTTAATTGCGTGTTCGTATAATTTTTCATTATTAACCAATGATACGGAAATAATTTATTTCTCGTAGTTTGTCTTCTCATTATTCGTTGTTTAATAACAGCCTATAATTTTTCATAATTTAGTAATCAAAATAGGTAAGTCCCTGGCTCTAATATCCTCTGTATGTCATAAGGGTTTACTTTGTAAAACCTGCCCTTTACAGTTTGAAGTGTGTTTATGTACTTTTTTAACAATATTTCAAGAACAGGTAGTTCTTGAAATATTATTAAAAAAGTTCATGAAATTCTGAAAAAAATTGATGGAACATCTATATAAAAGTACATCGATACAAAAGATTATTGTGTTATTGTAAAGTATAATTAAGACAAAAATGTAAATTAAAATTGTATCACATTTTATCGTAGTTTTTTTTGTTTTTTGACACTTTAATAATATAGTGAATTAAACATGTGTATCCCTTCATGGGATGATCAATTGAGACATTTAGGGAAACACTGCTAAAAAATATTATTTATAACATTGTATTAAGATGTACATAACAAAAATAATATTGCCTTCATTCGAGAATTCTCCAATTCCTGAATTATTAATGAAAATTACGACGATTTTTATATTATTTCTACTCTTTTTTAACCCTCCTTATGCCATCAATGAATAGAAATTAAAACTTCCTATATTAAACCGTAGCACATATCGACTTCCTTAACTAGTACAAATTGTATATGCATACTAAAAAAAACTTAGATTTACCACAATATGCTGAAGCACACTCATTATTGTTTACTTATGCTAAAGTAAACTTATAAAAATCCTTTAACCGTAATTTTGAAAGGTTAGGTTTGAAAGTTTGTAACGTTACACGAATATAATAAATTGGACGCAAGTATTTTGAGTAATTCCTGAAATTTCTTAGTAATTTTTGGGTGTGACATAAATTAATCATAATAGTGTCTACCTTAAATCTCGGAAAATATGTAATATAAACGTTGATATAGTATTTAAACACATGATATAGTATTTATTTCTTCTGCTTACTCCATGTGTGTTAAAAATACACATTTATTTTTAAGATATATATAGATCGCAATTAGATTTTATCTCCAACAAAATTTTTAATAGTTTTATATTAGTACAATTATTAATAAGAATATCAAAGCAATATATTGTGCAGATGATTATTATTGGGTTCTGCATCTTATAAACATTGTCAGATGATTGTTAAAATTAATTTCTATACAATGGTTTGTTGGTTTGCGCAAAATGGTGAGTCAGAGTGTGGGCAACTTATTTAAAATTAAAATTTTGAATACAAGAGGAAATTAAATATTAGTTAAAATTTTTATATATTATTTTCACATATACCACTTAAAATAATTCTTTCTTAATGGAAATACCGTGAAAGTCTTTGATATTTAAGTTGTCTTCAGGCGATATTTAATAAAGCTCTAATCATTATGAGAAATTATGTGCTACATTTAGACTGACCCTAAATTCGAACACGGAAGTCGATAGAAAATGGCGACAAAAGCTTTCAAACTATCCTTTTCTATTTAGTTTACATTTCCTTGCGGAAATAAAAAACCGGAAAATATCGAAGTAATCAAATTTCTCTTAATAATTTATAAACAAAGCAGTGTGTAGCGAAAGGGAAAATTCATTTATATTTTGTAAAATGGACATAAGATTTTCATAGAAATGTCATTTTTGGAGTAGCAACAATAATATTAAATTTAACTTAAAGAATTTGTGTTTATTGATTGTCTTGCAGAATCGAATAATTCTGCATTGAAATTGATATCATAATTTTCTCAAAGGGCTTTTAGATACATAACAGAATAACGGTTACAGAAATGATGCTGAATATTATTTCATTACAATTTCTCTGAATTTCTTTGAAGTTGTATTGTATAGCAAAAATGAAACAATTAATGCAAAATATGTTTACAAGTATTCTATTTTTGTAGTCTATTTATGTCGACAGCATATTTTATCTGCACTCCCGCTTACGTGTCCCCCTTCTGCACAGTTATGAGCTAGACAGAACTACGATTGGAAGAGTTTTATATGTTCGATACTTTGGCAAAGAATATTAAATATTACTATGTAAAGGAGCGACACTCACCTCCACCCGCCAATTTAACGTCACCCGCAGATAATGAGTACGGTCATGAGTACGCATTCATAGGTTGCCGCTCGCTCCGTGCGCTAGTGATTTGTTCGGTTTTTCGATCTTTTGTCGAGTTAAACTTTTATAATTTAGTCTTAATTTGTTAACTATTCGTAATGTTTCAATATAATGGTCTATTATTTCACTGTGTACGGATGCTTAGAAAACAATAAAATCAAAAAATATCGGAGATTTTTTAGTTTCCCTTCAAAACAAGGTAAGAAAACTATGTATTCTTGCAAATATTATATTATATTCCCAATATATTTGGTGAGTACCTATAATTTTATGTCATCAAACATATTACTGAGCAGTTTTAAATTTCAAACTGTTCTTAAAAATCATTGTTTTGTTTGAACGTCGATGGGATTGTACGATATATCCTTGTAGTGTCGGCCATTGGCTTATAATGTTATTTATTAAGAGACTTAGTCGACTCAAAAGTACAGCGAAGATAGAAATTAAAACTAAACAACATATCCTTTCTTGATTACAAGTAATTAATCGTCAGAGTGGCAGAGTTATAACAAAGATAATGAAATTTATCAAAGGATTTTTGATAAGTATCAAGTAGTAATAGACCTTAAAAATGAAGGTTATAATTACTCGTTTACCAGAAGGCTTAACCAGGATGCACTCAAAAACATCTTTGGGAAAGTTAGACAACAAAGTGGGAACTATCGTGAGCCGTCTGCTATTCAGTTTTGTTCAGCTTTTAGGAAACTTTTCATGGTTAACATCATCAGACACTCGGAATATATAAATTGTTCTGAAGACTTAGATCAACTACTTATGAGTGTAGAAGAGGCCCAAAACTCATACATGGCAAAAGAACAAGAAACTATAAGATTATCCCATAAATCTTTGCAAGTGAGGACCGCTGACTTCAGGTTCGAGCTTCCTGAAGAAAATGCTTTTACGTATGTATGTGGATATTTATTAAAAAAGTGTCATGACCATCATACAGAATGCCAAATTATGCAAAATTATGTTAAAAAAATTAACAATTTGATGAAAAAAATATTTTCATATGCTTTAAAGCACACAGAACTGACCATCCATTTGGCCATCAGAAGTTTTTAAACAATATATTTTAAAAACAGGTAGCATGTATTAAGTTCATTTTATGAATGGTGATTTTTATTAAATTGGTAACGAAATAATTGCGAACATAAATGAAATTAGATTGGGTTTACCATATCATTGTTTTCCTTTGGAATACCTAAAAAAACTATCTGTGAGATTCAAAATATTTAATGTTGTGCGATATAACAATAAAATGTTTAGAGACAAAAGTTTTAGAAGAAAATATTTCAGTGTATCACATTTGTAAATAAATGATATAAATATTTATATAACATTTTATTTCGTTTTCAAACTCCATACTAAGTACCTTTTTTAAAATTTTTTACAAATAATATTATTATCAAATTACTTTCAACAATTATACGTATAGTGCTAAATGTATATTTATATAATTCCATTATTACAATTAGATAATTATAAATACATGCGCGCCATTGTAAAGTTATTGGGTCAGCGAGCTATCCTGACAGTCTTCCCATTGACTCTGTTTGTAATTGGTTAGAAACAGAAACGTGCAACGGCCTTGTTGAGTTGTCTCGGTCGATCGACACGGACGCCCGCAAACATCGAGCCGATGCGTAGTAATAGTAGATATTCATTACCTGCGCGCTGCGGCAGCCCTACATTAATTTACGCACATCTACAAACGGATACGGACAGGCGAGTACGTATGTAATAGTGTGGGCAATTAAATCTGTTCGCTAGTATGGAGTGTCGGTGGTGTGACTTTGGTATAATTATGAACAATCAACTAACATTTCATTGTATCATTGGAAGTTGTCAGCAAGTCTATAGAGTATTAGGATTTGTTATACGGTATCCTCACAATTTTGATGAAATCGAATGTACAGTGATATTTTTCAATCCATATGTCCATAGTATTCTTCTTTTTATGGAAATGTTTAATAAAATAATTAAAAAAAAATTGGGTTGTGAAAAGTATGGGTATTGTTTTTAATTATTTCCTTTAGATTTTATGAATGTCACGGTCAGGTATAATTCACTTGAATCCTAAAGAGAATCATTTCTGATTAAGCATTTTTTAAAAATTATCATATTGAATATATTTGACGTTAATTTTGAGGAAATTAATTATTCACAATTAAATAAAAATACGTGATGTAGTATTACTTCTACTCTCTTTAAGTTCTTTACCACGACCTAGATTTAATTGTATTACAAAATCTTCGGGTGGGCTGTTAGCAAAGATTTGCTAACAGCCCACCTGAAGATGTTGTAATACAATGAAACCTAGGTCGTGGTAAAGAATTTAAAAAGAGTAGAATTAATACTACATCACGTATTTTTATTTTATTGTGTAAAATTATCATATGATTATTTTGATAACCGCTTCATCTTGAGTTTAGTAGCCTTTTATATACCTGGATTTTACAAGAGGGGATGCAAATATAGGAATATTATTTAATTTGCCTAAAGCAGCACGAAAATCCCGTAGCCTATCTTTCGTGTAATCACATTGTTTAATACAGAGTTGCAGGACATATTTTTTGTTTCATTGACCCCTGGAGTAATTGGTTTATTGAGTTGCTAGATGGCTGCACTCTTAAACTTGCCTAGTTTATGAAATTTTTAATAAAACACTATTTCAAAAAAAAGTTTGCTTATATTGATGATGCAAAGAGTTAAAATTTAACGTTTTATTTTAGAAAATGTTGCGTTTGAAAATTAATACCAGTTTGTACCAATTGAAAAGTCAAGCAAGTACTATATCCTCTTTACGATGACAAATATTCCAAATTAAATGTTTGCGGAAAATACGTAAGAATGTTAGGTAATGAAAGCAAGGCTTCAAAGGGCTAGATGTTTTTTCATTATCTGTGCTGTGTGTAATAAATGCTAAGTGAACACTATCAGCAACTATAGACAATATCGTGTAGTGAAAAAACAGTATGTTTTGTGGAATTTTAATCTCTTGATTAAAATCGAAAGAAATTAATCCAAGGATTCAGTTTATAAAGAAAATTTTATAGTTGCAGGAAAGATAATTTTGCGTATTCACATTTAACAGAAATTAAGTTGCATTATTGTTTTGAGTTCATCTTTATAATAAAATCGTCATCATTACGATCACCGTCAAGATAAGCTCATGCACATAGTTATTGATTATATAGAATTTGATTATATGTAAAAATAAAATCTTGTGCGTGCAAATTTATACACGTATAATATGATTTTTTGTTATTACAAACAAATGTTAAACTATACTCGTAAAAGAAACAAATACACAGAACAATCCGATAGGTAGCAGTGAATGTTAGAGTTTAATATAAAATAAATAAAATAATTTTTTAATTATTTTAACGCAGTGATTTAACGGAGACGATTAACACAAATATTACATGCGACAAAAACATTTGTTTACAGTTAACGCGCGAGTTCATTGGAATTAAACTTTTTTCATTATGACATTAATAAAACAACTGGCACAATATTTACCTTTAGCACCACCTGTAACTTAGACGCTATATTGTTTTCATTCAATAATAGCTAGTCTCTCTTTGCTGAAAACATCCCTAAAAACATAAGAAATATAAAAATTACAAATTGTTTTTGATAGCACAGTAGTATTTAATTGAACTTTTATTTCTAATAGGTTATGAGTAGATTTTGCATGCCTGTAATAAGATGAGACTGTCTCGCCATCTAGGCGCTGTGTTTTACCAACTTTTTTGCATTAGTTATTAACCGGGTATTAGTTTATTATAATATTGATAAATTACTAATTTGGTTTAGTTAATTACTTAATAATTTACATTTATTCTATACTAATAAGACAGAAGCACTGAAAGGTCTGACAAGTGGCTACTTGTAGTAATACAATAAATCAACTTTTGGAAAACGAATTTTCACTTAAACCATTTAGATATCAGCAACAACTAAATCAACAGTGAAGTTACGACCGACTTTGACTGGAATACTATGTTAAAGACTGACATGAATAACCTATGTCACCATATTCGAATTATAACTTTAGGAAGAAATCTCTCGTCGCAAAATCAATTAAACTTTAACTTGGGTTAGATTATAAAATTTCCGAATTCATGTTTCTTCTAACTGCTAAAAGAACTGAATATATTTTACAATTTATAATGGAATCTTCCAGCACAACTTATTATATACTACAGCTCTACTATTAAGAAAGTAGCCAAAGTATTACCATTTTATTAAAAATCGTGTTTTACAGCCAACTAATTCTTCAGGAGTTTTTGTAACTTTCATAAAAATACTTGAATTTGCATAATCTTGTTTTAGTTAATTCTCATTCACTGATGAAAACTGTTTAAAGTAATGTTAGTAAAAAAGCACATTATTGTGTTTAGACCGTAACACAAAAAATATATCTTGTCTTAAGTTTTATTCTCCAATTCAAGCGCGGGAGTACATACGTCTTTTAAGATTAAATATTATTTATTTTTTGTTCATGTCTCAGTAAAAAAGATATGCTATTAAGGTTGACCTTATGAAATAATAATTTGCTAAAAATCTTATAAACATAATTTAATTTAATTTGCGTACAAAAACCTAATCGATACTACTAAATATATCTAAAACAATCTTAATTTCAAATTGTAAATCTTTAGTAAAAATAGTAAATCTGTTGGAAACCTCATAAATATCATTCTGTTTTTTGTTACTCAATTTTTTAACAAGACATTGTACATACAATTTTTCCATCGCCAAAGTAGATAAAAATAATGACAGAAACTATAGGAATTACTTTTCTAATAGCATCCCCTGTCCGGTAACTCCCTCCATTTTTAGCACAAAATACAAAAGATAATGGAACCATATAATTTCATTCTCTCAAATTGCTTTAAAAATGAGGCAAAAATTAATGAAGTGTAAAATTATTTTTTTCATTAATCACAACAAGAGCCAGAAGCATAGCAAGAAAGAAAGAGAAAGAATCTAATAAATTTTTAAAATAAGCATTCTGTTTTCAATGGACGTGGACACTAAAAACGGAGAATGTGCTTGACAAAGGGAGGGCTGAGTAAATTATTTGACTTTATCCAAACGAAATAAACCGACTGCGGTAGACGAGATTGCATCGTTCACCGACCATTGCGTCATAATTATTTCATTCCGCTCGTCGCACCTTGCGAGGTGAAAGGGGTGCGAATTTTACAGGACTTTAAATAAATTGAAATTATTTGAAAAGCTGAGGCTCCTGGAATTAATTACAAAAGTATTTCGAATATATTAAAATATCTTCTGCACTTAAGTTGGAATTACTACAGAGAGTGCGCTATACCGGGGACCTCATCTTCATCGGCATACAAACTTAGTTCCGTTGCATACACCCTCAGAACAATCAGGGATTTAACAAATGTAGAAACTGCAAGATTGTTTTACTTTAACTTCTCTCATATTATACCATCACGCGACGTGTGTTGCTGTAGGGTGGGGCTGCTTATTATGTGTCCCACTTTATTTTGTCAAAAGTAAGAAATCTATTTTCTTAACAAATAAATTAAATTCTCAGGATGGCTTCAAATTTAAACAAATTAATGTATTCAGATTATTATCACAATTTTTTATTGAAAATATTTAATATTTGATTAATAGATGAGTGAAAAACGATTACTCCTCCGTACAAATTGGTATCATTGCTATTACAATATTAGAAAGAAAACAAAACAGGGTATTCTCGTATTCAGATTCATAACAATAAGTAGTTCATTTTTGGGGTAAAATATATGCCTTTATAATAAAATACTAAAAGATGTGTTGAAATTGTGTCGGAAAAATTTGAGATTTATTATTAAGAGACATTTCGATATCGAGGAAAAGCATATCTGTAGATATATTACATACATATATATATATATATTACTCTGTGCATTTTGACGAGCTGCATACCATGTTTCCTCAGCTCTTTATGGTGAAGAAATATGGTATGCAGCCTAAATGTGCGAGAAGCGACTCGCCTACGCAGATGTCTGTTCAGAAAATTGCAATCGTGTGGCTTTCTATTGCGAAATTTACAATTCGTATCATTATTGCTTTCTAACAGTTACATTATTCTAACAATAATCTTAATCGTTTTCGTTGCATCCTTATATGTTGTATATACTATGACTATTTATCATAATATTACAAACGCTAATTGGTGCAAAGTGTGGAATCCGGTGAAATACAGAAATTTGGCAGGAAAATCGTTTATATATTAAAAATAGAAAAAGAGCTAGTCAATTTTCTAAAGTTTTTAAGAGATGTTATTATGTAGTGGGAAAAAAATTAAGTTATCGTGCCACACGAAAAATATTGTATATAGTAACTATAATCGTTCATAGTTGTAAATAAGATTAATAAATGAGGAAAAACAACCTGTGTCAAATGTCCTTTACTTTTAGTGCAATGACTGATAATACAGTTGGTCTTTATAACTTATTATCATCTTTCAATTATAGCCTCATAAAAACAAATAATATTTTAAAAATAGGAATGATGAAAACAGAACCAAACAAAATTAAATTCAGCCTCAGCTGCCAAAAAATATATTTTACGTACATACATCTTTGTGATAAAGATTCATGTTCTTTTTCTGCAAATAAAAATGTTAACTACACAAATACTTAAAAGTTTCATAATTATATTGCCAACTTAACGGCATAAAAAGAGTGTTGTCAACATCTTATAATGATCCCTCTTTAATTTTGATAAGATTTGTTCGATTATTTAAAATGTGTTAGTAAAAAAACCTGTCAATGGCACTTATAAAATATTAATGGCACTTAGAAATATTTAAGGTGTTTCCGTTAAAATGTTCACAAAACTTAATTTTTCGCAATGTCAATATATTGCCCACCATATTCTTCGTACTCAAAAAACAAGGTGCTTTAATAAAAATTATGATATCAATGAAAATCTTCATGGTACTCCCGCAAACTTTGAATAGGCTTCTAGAACCCTATTTTTTCATAAATTTAGAACTATTAGTTTAGGTTAGGAAGAAGGAATATATTTCTTGCATATTATTAAATATATCTCTATATTCTCAGAGACATATCACTACTAAAATTAATTAAATAATATTTTTGAATTCTTTCTATTTTAGCTTTCAAATTAGACCTGACATTGTATATGGGAAATAAAAAAAAGAAAAATTCTAGTACATAATCCCATCCTCTAAAATTTAGGAATATATATTGGTGTGTTAGCTATTGAGATATGTGCGGGTTATTTTATTTTACTGTTATACGCCATTATGTGTTGGGTTTATTATAAGGCACACGGAATTTAACGTCGTGGTGCACCGAAGGGACCCAGGTTCGATTCCTGGCTGTCCGTCTAGCGTGGTTAGACTAGTGTTATAGTAGACTGTACGACATCGCAGCAGCAATAAGTTCACCATATATACTAATTAGATATAATAAAGTCCGTAACTAAATAAATAATAAATATAGAAAATTTCAAGCTTCCATGTCAAGCGGCTTTTGAAAAAAAAACTATTATGACAGACGGACAGACAAACTAGTGAGTAATCTGATAAGAGATCTATTTTTCGTTTTGAGGTACGGAACCCTAAAATGGTAAATAAATAGTTTTATTCAAATAAGTTGAAAAAAAATCGCATATACTTGTGTACGAGAGTTAGAAGATATACAAGTATAACTTTATTTAGCACGAAAATAATTAACAGAAATAAAACAATAAAACGACTGAACTGTGACTTTAAGTACGGTTGGCTAAATCAAATTTCAGTCAAACACATAAATTTTAAAAATTAAAATGTTTACAATGAATCGTTCAATTTAATAAAACCATCAAATTAACGTTTAATTAATAATGAAAATAAACGAATTGGCTAAAAATTTATTGTAATTTATTAATTTTAAGTATTCAAAAAATGATAAAGCAATCATTTATAATGCAAATAAATACATACCGAAACCTAGCCTCGTTAGAGATATACATTGAAAATATGTCTAAAAATTTTGAAAGCACTATTTCTGTCACAAATGTTAATAATAATAATTTACATGGACATCTATTAAATTAATTACTAAAAATATTATTTAAAAGTACAGATTAAAATTGTATTTGTTTGAATATAAAAACTTGTGTTCTATGTGTACAAATACCTCTATAACTATCATGAATATAGTATCAGTCACTACACGCATATAAATATATGTTTAGGAGCAACTTCATCCTGCCGATTTTTGTTGCATTATGTGCGCGTATCGTGATCAGTCTCATCGTGCGTGCTTATGCGTGCATCGGATGATTGAACTCCCGTAATTGTTGCCTAATGCTTCTCAAGAAGTATATTTCCAAAATGGTTTGCAATATTAGTTAGTGTAGAACCGGTTTGTGGAATTGTAATCACGAATACAATTTTTTTATTATTTTTACTAACATTTAACGACTTTAAAGATATTTCGCATATATTTAAAAAGAATTACCGCTTTTTAATGTAATCTAAGCAGACAATTTTGCTGCTATTTATATATATTGTAAGTTTCTACTACAGTTGGTTTTTATTCTGCAGTAGGTTCTATAGTTTAAATAGACCATAATATTTGAAATTTACATCAATCTGTACATGATTAGAATATCGTTTATGTCACAAAATTCATCTTATTCGTCTGTTTTTCAAAGAATAAAAGTTTGTTAAAAGGTTAAAAATTTACTCAAGTAAGGACAAAATAGCAATTTGTTACTTTCATAGTTTATTTTAAAATGAAAACCTCGAATCCTTAATTAGATTTTTTTTCCCAAAACATTAAAAGAAAATGCAAATTGCAGAAAACTTGTTTTTCTCGTGTGTTTCCTAGTAAATTTAATTTAATCATTTAATATAAACGTACGAAACTTTGTTTTAACTCGTTTACTTTTTTAACAAAAATGATGTTTTTGAAAGTTAAAAAGGAATTTGTAACTCGCCGTACTTTTATTTTTAGAAAGAAATTTCACCAACTTCGAACGTGTATTTCGAACAAGTGCTTCAAATTTTCTTTGCTTTCTTGACAACAACAAACTTCACTGTGGAAAAGAAAGATAGCGACAAATCACTTCCAGCTACTCTGACTTATTTATTGCCAGCGTTTTGTTTTTCGACTGAAACCTAAACCAGCCGACTTGCGGCGAGCGTTGTGAAATATTACGTCTGGAAAATGCAAATGACATTTTTCTCGTTTCTTATTTTACCATTATTCAAATAAGTTCGCAAACAGGTGCAATTTATTGATTGTATCATTCATATTTCGTAATAATAAGGTGATGATAACATTGTTGTGGCAATTTTGTTAAATATATAAATAACTAAAAGTCACGGAATTTTGCATAGTAATGAATATGTATTAAATATTTTAATTTAAATTTATATGGGAACTGAAGTTACTTCGGCACACTTTACCCGCATAAAAGGGAACGCTGTAACTGAACGCTGTGAACGCTGTAATAGTTGTAAGAAAACCATCTGATGGACTGTCGTATCTGTAGTACGTAATGATCAACACGCAGGAGGCTTTTGATGAAACTAAACCTGAAGACTTTTAAAAAAAAACTTTTCAAAGAATTGAACCGCTTAAGAAATAGATTTTTATCTATAACACAAAATCTTTGTCATCATTTCTGCTTTATCTGTTAAGTTTTAACTACGAGCGTATTTATCACAGGGAAATGGATGTATTTTGATTGAAATATGCATCAAAGTTAGGATACCTGTCTGATGGCAGACTGGACCAATTTTTTAGAGATAGTATATAATATACATTTTAACTTAAAACAAAATTATATTTGACTAAGGATTAACGGTTGTACTTTTATGTTTCAAAAAAATGTAATATATATTAACAAGTATCAGCGCGAAACCGTTCGCAGTTCGCAAACAACATAATTGTCAAGGCTTCTTTAATCATTGCTGTATCGAAACCTTAAGAAGCCTTTCTTGATAAGATTTTATTGGTTTACGTGGAAGCGTAAATTTAAAGGAAGGACAAACACATAAACCCTTCCTGGTTTATGTGTTTGGATTAGTAATATATTTAGACATATTTGGTACAGTAATATATTTCCCGGTAGCTTGAAACATATTGTCACAAACACTCATTTCACTTGAGTTTCGATATTCATTCAATAGCAATTTGCGATCACACCTTAAATCTTCTTAAAAGTAATTTAATGTGGAAAATTTGACTCAGATTCCTTGAGGTTTCCTTGATTGAGGCAAATATTTGATAACCTTAGAGTTCATTTTCTCAGCTATAATCCAGGTGTTCATTATTCTCTTTTTTGGCAAATTTATCTTCGGCGATATGAAGTAAAAGAAAACATTTCACCGCTTTTATGGTTTTGACCATATCCATCATATACTTTACTTTGAAATCCTTTGGTTCTGATTAACCTTATGATCGTTCAGATGATTGCTTTGGCGACAAATTAAAAAGACTTCTCCTGACTGTCTTCTTGGGTTCTTGTCAGAGAAAATTTGATAGGAATCCATCGTTTATCTGTATGATCCCTTGGCCTATGATTAGCTGTATGATCTTTATTTGAGTATTGAAGAAAACAAATTTTAATAATTGATATCATATGGCAAACTAGTAAAAAACTATTAACTAGGAAATAATTTAAAGAACTCATTAAATTATTTTTAAATTAGTTCATTTTAAACTTATATTAGAGATAAGTATACTTCATCTGTATTGGTGATATCAAATGGTAAAACCAACAAGTAATAATAAAAACTCTTTCGAACAATTGTATTTTCGTAAATAGTTCTTGAACGTACTCAGGTTAAAGGTAAGAGAAGAAGATTTACTTTTAGACAACATTCAATCGACGTCATTTCTCCTTTTTTACGCATAACTTCGCTGATAAATATTCTGTTCAGCTCTTATTAACTATATAAATATATAGATATATTTATATGTTTGATCTCAAGTGAATAAAAATAGGCAAAACTGCATAAAAAACAGTTTGTTCCTTTTTATGTGAGCTAATTAGCACTTTA
Organism: Druceiella hillmani; assembly: GCA_039881145.1. NCBI lineage: Eukaryota > Metazoa > Arthropoda > Insecta > Lepidoptera > Hepialidae > Druceiella > Druceiella hillmani. The sequence continues at coordinate 8,262,156 of JAYKKI010000090.1, forward strand.
AACAATTTGGTAAATATTTTTATTCATTTTCCAATTTATTTTCAAACACACAAACTCGGTACATATAAAATTTATTACAGAAATATTTAGGCGTTAGATGGTTATATGAAATATAACTTACTCAACTTTAGCACAGTTCTTCTTATATAATCTTTAATAATTTTTAGGTCAAATGTTGTTAGGTCAAATGTTGTAAATTTCATTTTATTACCATGATCGAAATGCGTAAATTTAATTGCATTGTCGCTGTAATTATTTATGAAAAAATCAAACAAATATATAAATAAATAGGTAGCGCTAAGTTATTCAGCGTTTTATAATTTAATAATAAACACGGATACTGGTGTATATCACCTTTAATAATAAACACGGATACTGGTGTATAACACGGATACTGGTGTATATTACTATTGTATATCGCCTACATCAAAAAACATAATATAGCACTTATTTATATCTGAAAAATATGAAGAAGAAATGTTGGTGCTGTACAGACTAGGTACCTGGCAACGTAACATGAATCATACAAATTCAAAGAATAAAATAGGTTTGTAATTTTTTTCAAATAAATAAAGACAGAAATCCAAAAAGACTATTTATGGGCAAGAATAGATTTGAAATGGAGAATAATTTGAGATAGATTTGAATGCGAATGGAATAGATTTGAGATAGATCTGAATGCGAATGGAGTGGGAAATTATGGAAGACTTTTCTCTAATCTAATATTTTTACTTTCTAGAATATTTACCACAATTTTATATTTATGGAAGATATACTAAGTATAGGCAATATTCACATGGTAAAAAATGCCGTATACCCTCAAATGTTTATGAACACCTTTTTATATAAGTGTGTACGAAACCTCGTTATGCAATTTCTCATCAAACTTAATAGGTTTATTTAACCTTCACTGTACATTTGGGCCATTGTTTTTATCGTACCTCCATTTTTACGTTACTTCCATCCCCATAACATTGTAATGGAACTACACGGTAAATGCTCCTTCTGCATAAAATAGGGGTTCTAAATGAAACATAGATGCATTATTCAATGCTGTTATTTGAACATAAAAAAAATTTAAACGAAAGGTATAAAATAATTATAAAATATTATTACAAAAATCATATTACATACTTTTTGAATATTTCTTAATATCGTTATTAATTTCCATAACACTTTATGTATTATTTTCATAATACATTATAATTTTAGTATGTGAATATGAAATGTAAAAATAATAAGTCTAGAAGCTTCAGAAATTTTCTCGTTATTTCCATTTGAGTATTTGATAGAAAGAGTTAAAAATTAATGGAACTCTTAGCGCTAAAGTGTGTATAAGCTGGGTATGTGCAATAGAAACGTTGTCATTATCATGGTTGCAATGTTCGTTGTTGCTCTTACTGTTGTATTGTTTAACTATTCGAGTTCAGAGTCGCTGTTTACTTTCAGTCGTATATTTTTTTTAAATATTGTGTCTTGTAATGTTGTTTTATAATATATTTTTCAATATATTATTTTTAATTATTTTAAAACATAGTCATTGTTTGGAAAACTTACACGAAAATGTATTAAAAAAAAATGTTTTTTCCTAGAATATCTCACAAGGTGAAAGAGATATTTTGACACTGAAATAAAACGTAGAACAAAATAATAATAACATTATCTTAGCGTATTGTTGGAACATATAGCATGGAACCAATATGGCACGTTAGGAGCAAAGGAACGTTTATAAGTTGGTTATTATGTTTAAGAATAAAGATGAAGGTTTACCCTCATGTAACAAACGCAATTCCAAACTCGGTGCTTGGTGATTTAAGCTCTGTCATATGCCCTTATAAAATTTTATTAATTTATTTATGTACTTATTTCTCAAAAAATCATGCCATTTTTACAGATTGTTTTCAAAGTTTAATTGTAGTACAATATCTAATAGATCAGAAAAAATACGCTGACCTGAATTAACATCTAAAGGAATAACGCTCGACCGTGAACCATCAAGCAACCCCTTAATCGTATTTTTGAAGCGGTCAATAAAGTAGAAAAAAATGTTCATAGCAACGCGCGTTTCGCTGTACCGAGTTGATCACTAATCTACATTAATATTACAAAAAGATAATATGTTTTTATTGTCTCTTTCTTTGTAGGTACTAATCTCTGGAACTAGTGAACCGATTCTAAAACTCCTTAACTTAAAGAAAGCTACTTTATGAGTGAGCCCTGACTAACACAGGTTAGATTTATTTGGTTAAAAATACGTTTTCAGTTTGAAAACATGAACGACATTAGCAAATCAAGTAGACTATTTTATCGGCATGTGTTTGGCAAATGGTTGAAATGTGTAAAAAGATGTATAAGGAAATTATCTGTCATTAGTATACCTAAAAGAAATCAGCAAGACCATATATGTAGCTTTAATATTTAAGCCAAGACAAGATTCCTGATTTTAAAAGTAAATTGATAATTATGAGGCGAACTATTATTGTATTTTTTTATATTTAATTACATGAATAATTATAAATATGAATCATTCCATCATCTGGAAAATGTAATGTGGATAGAATTGTCCCTTCATAGTATACTCTTTGGTTTAGTAGTGCGCTCAGGGCGTAGATATGAGACAGGTGAGAAGTGGTTTATCTCGAGTGGGATCTTCCAAATATCAAAATATTTTATTATCAAAAAACAAGAAGACATTGAATATTGTACATAGAAAAGCTTTGTTATAAAATTATTTTCTTCCTAGCCGAATTTGTCACCTACATCTGTACCTATGTAGCTGCACCGAGACTGACTGACTGACAAAAAGAGAACTAAATTCACTTAGAACTAAATTCATAGAAATAAATATAATGGCTGTAAAAAATCAATGTATTTATGATACATTGCTGTAAGTCCATAAAAATATTGATCTATTTAAGAAAAAAAGCGACAACCACATTATAAAACCTAGATTTACATAGATTACTAGACATTATAAACTAGTGCTCTATAAATTTAGTGTGTACGTATCCACAACAAAAATTTAAAAGGAAATGTGTACTATCTACAACAAAATCCCCGGTGATTTTGAAGAATTATATCAGTAAATAAGGGCAAAAGTATATTCAAGTGGAAACTTTACAAATAAGTCTATTCAAAAGATTAGATAATTTAGAAGATAAAAAAGTTTGCCTCGGAATATTCTATCAAGCAGAAATTCGCTCATCCATAAATGTTTTATGTAACTTTGTCTATAAAATTTGTTAAATATATATTGTTATTATTTATATAATAAAAATTATTGCTTCCGATTCCCTTACCAAAATCTTCTAAAACAGAGTGGTAAATTGATCGACGATTCAAAAGAGCGTGTAAATAAATTAGGCGATTACTTGCATTAGGAAGTAAGCTATTTAATCCTACTGCAAAATGAATTGTTTCTAAAGGTGAAAACGAAAATTCTTGTAGTTTAATAATTATATATACCTAATAGAAGAGCGAAAAGATATCTAATAGAAGCGCTGAAGGCTGTGGCGGAAAGAGATTAAATGCTGAAAAGCCAGGTTTCTTGATAAGTATAAACCGTATAAAAATCATATAAGCATAACCTGTCCTATAAGAAAATTGAAATCAGAAAATTTTACGCATGGACCAATTTATGTATATATACACACACACACACACACACATATATATATATATATATATATATATATATATATATATGTAACATTCGTACAAGTTAATGTAATTTAGAAGACGGGTTCTAGGTGAGACTAACCGGACGCTGTGAAGTTCCTAAGGGTTTAAACTAACATATTCGCATTTACGAATTTCAAAATTTTTTGCATTGTAAATATTATTGATGATAAGAAAGCAGTCGGAAAAAATACTGTGACTGTGGTCAATTATAATATGAAATCAGTTTATTTAGAAAGATAAGATTAACATGAAATTTAAAATTTGTCAATAGTTCAATAGAAATATTCTATACCATTAAACTTCCATCATCCATAAATGTCTACTGAATCCTCGTAGCGCAAGCTATACTCATGTTCGACAGGTTTTTTTATTAAAATTCACTATAACCACAAATTTAGTATGATTTATGACGTTTCTGGCCAATTTACTAGTGTAAGCTCTTTCAATGGTAAATTATTTTCTGAACTATGACAACTAAATGTAGCCCATAATTCCAATATTCCCATATCTGAATGTATGCTTGCTATATTCTTCTTAACAGATACTGACGTGGAGGAAATTCTGTAAAAAGTTTACTTTTTATCCAAAAACATGTCAAGTAGAATTCGCACTGCGAGGGCTCTCTACACATTTAGGTACGTAAAATGTTAAGGGTACGTAGTATTTCCGTTAAACTATTTAACAATATCATGTTATTTTTTTTCTTGCATTAAAATCTTAGTATACCTTTCTCAAGCGTAAAAATATCACAAATATCTAAAGATTCATAAAATGCGTAATCATCGCTACTGTTATATTAGAGAATGACAATAGAAACTCGTAACTCAAAATTATTACTAATGACTACTATTATTTAATTGCTAAGCTTAAATAAAATCAATATCTTTTTTTTTATAATAAACTATAAAAATTATAAAGGTAGTTTTATGATTTTCCCATGGACGGTGGCATTTATTTGCATAAATAATTCTAATTGAATAATCATTTAATATACACATTATGGTATTAGCACTATCTTAACTGTCTCTTAAGCACTAAGGGTGCTCTTAAGGTCTCTGGATGCATATTAAAGAAAAAACTGCTTGGAGATCTAGAATTTTTAATTCGCGTTAAGAGTGGACTGAATTGCTAGCATTCTATAATTTATTTGCTATAGTCATTTATATTGATTGTTGCTGTAAACATTTGAATTTTTTCCGTTACGCGCTTGCATTTAAAATGACCGTGGCAAGTTGTTTCATAATAATTTTTCAATTTACGATATTAAATTCTAAAATTATAGGGGTGGAAATAATTTTCCATTTCAGCGAATTTCCTTTCAGACATAATGCTATTGGAGCCCCGTAATATTGGAAATATTTGAAAATTTTGTTATTTTTCCACCAATAATTCATATAATAACTCTCGAGAGAGTGGTTTGTCTGAAAGTTAAAGCAGATATATATAAATGTATATGTATATATGTATATATATATATATATATATATATATATATATAAATATATATATATATATATATATATATATATATATATATATATATATTTACATAAATATTTAAGCATGGAAGAGAATTCGCCCATAATAGAGATTTTCGTTAGTATTTGATACGCGGAAAATCGAAAAAAGGTAAGTATCTAAATTTGCATGTCCAAAAAATTTAAAGCTTTTGTATTCTTTCTCTTTTTCTGTATAATATTTATATTGAATAGACTTTCAATTAAAACACTATTTATTTATTATAAGCATAGTGCATATGACAGACTTATTGCTACATGAGCTATCTCTCCAGTCCAGTCGACAATAACAATTGGTGTTGAAATTTAGTCCGCCTGTAAGAGTCCGCCTGTAAGAGGCAGGACTTTTTCACTCGATCTTTCAAAATGCTTAAGGACGTAATTTTCCTAATCTCAGGATCTCGGTGAATCCAAATTTTTCTGCTTGGACATTGGAGGGTTTTTCGTAAGTGGTAGAAGTATATCTAGAAATAAGTAGGGTGAGTGAAGTTTCAGATCATAGCCCAAGGCCGTGAGCAGACAGATCTTTAAATTAATCACCGCCGACCCCAACTCTATTTGACGAACGGTTTTCAAGATGTTGACACACAAACGATGCGCCGATAATGAAATAACGCGCATAAATGATGTTCCAATGCCGGTAAGATTTCAGAGGTAATACGAAATTCAACACGCCCCGTAGTTCGGGGCTGTAAAATGATTATCAGTCAATTTAATAGTACATCTGGGCATTTTATATATTTCTTGTAATTTTGAATATTATTTTTAAAATATCGTGTTTAATTAGCTCAGTTTGCAACTAATGTGAGTCTTTGAGTGGCACATGCTTGGTCTACATACACGACTTAAATAGAATATCTATAGAGAAAACTGTATATACTTCTTTAGTAAATAATTGAGACTATTCCTCTAAACCCAAAGAGTACGTCATTGAGGAAATGTTGAAGAGGTTTTCTTCTATTCCCTTTTAATTCTTACATAATGGTATAATGACATCTTGCCAACGTTTTCTTAATATATAACATTAATGTCTCTTATTACATTAATGTCATATTATTTTAGTAACTAAATGAAACACATTGCATATAACAGGAAAAACCTAACGCTAATATATTCACAACAGCATAGTTTATTCCATATTAAAGTATAGATGAGCCCTTTCTCTCTCGTGAAGAAAAACTATGAAATTCCATAAAATCACAATTCAAAGCTGAAGAAAAAAATACTTTCAGAATAGCATTTAATTATCCTTCCACTTTGTTCTACAGAACACTGAAAATGTTTAGTTTGCTATTATTTGCATATATAGAATTCATCTCTCAAACAAAGGCATTATATTTCCATGATTGCTACGTTAATTCAAAGGTGATTAAAAAAAAATCGTTTCCATTAATCGATATTGATTACTGATACTACTAAGAGATATATCAATGATTTAATTTTGCTCCTTATAACCAGATATCGTTTGAGGCGTATAAATTTTCTATAGGTATTTTTTAGATTCTACTACCTTGATAATTAATATGTTATAAAGTAATACATAAAAAATTACAAATGAATACAGATTACATAAACTATAATAGATGTTGCGCGTATTAATATAAAATTCTTTATTATGGTGAATCGTGTGTAAATAGCAGAACGCCATAAGAAAAACAAAATTCTCAATATTTTAAATGGGACAGAGTTTATCAACGTAATGGTGACAACATAATTAAATTATTAAATTAAATTATGAAATAAAAATATTTTAAATAATAATTAATTTTTCATTGAAATTAATATTTTAGAATTAAATTAAGTTTTAATGAAATAATAAATCTCAATTCTTTATTGTTATACAACAAAATAAATTCGCTATCTGTATAGAAAATTGACATTCACTGACCTTAACGGAACAAAATGGTTCTCGAAGTCCTTTGCTGCTCCACAAGATGGTCACCTGAAGATGATGATGCAAAATCTCGACTCAAAGCTGGTCGTCGTTGATCCGCAGGATAGTTCACGATGTGATTTAAATTGGAGAAAATATTTTAAATGTGTCTTCCGAATAAAACAATCAGGACCAGTTACATTATTTATTTTTATAATACACAATTCATTAATCTTCTTATACCCATATTTTAAAATAAGGTATAAAACTTTCTCGAACTAATGTTACATAGCACAATCCGATTTAAAATTGCAGTTTTACCAAGGCCTTGCGGCTAAGATGTGAAGATTGTTCACACACTCTAAGAGTTCAACAACGTGATCACAGAACTTACTGCTAGGATATGTAATTAAAAATCCTCGCACTTCAATAGTTTAAAGTAACTGATCACAGCACTTTATTGCTGGGACATACAATTAAAGATCCTCGCACTTTATTAGTTTAAAAGTAACTTTGCGGCTAGGATATATAATTATTATCCATGCCCGTTGAGAACTCGAAAGCAACAGAAAAATGATTAACGATGTATACTTGTATAAGGTTTCGAAAAGACTGAATAGAAAATTTTGCTACAAGAGCGCGTAAAAACAAAGGAAAATTTTATTATTTAAAAAAGGAATGCAACAAAAATTCCTTCAAGAATATTCTTTATCTTACAAAAATTATTCCATATTTCAAAAAAATTCAATACAATGTTGCTAGCACTTAAACATTAAATAGCCATACAGAGGAAACCAATAACATTGGAACTATTAATTATTTGACAAAAAGTCAAGTCACAAATGTCATTCTTCACACAGGTGGCGATGAAATTAAATTTAACAGATTTTATTGATGTCTAAAATAAATTATTCTCATGCAATAATTATAAAAAAAATTTAAATAAAATATCATTTTGAATTTTTAAAATTTTCCATTCTTCCCATGCATAAAACATTAAGTAGAAAATTTCTTCACGACATTAATTAATGTCTAATGTCGCCAACCACAGGATTAAATTCAATTTATTCATAACTTTTATCTATTTTTCATATATTTAGTTGAAATGTGATTGATTTATATATTTGAAGGGTAGTAATATTATGCATAGTAATATGAGTCAAAGTTCACACGTTATGGAGTTTTTGTTTTCTATGCAAAAACAAGACATACGGAAATAATGGCTTGGCATTATTATAAAATCCTGAAAATATATGCCGCATCAGTTAATTCTTTCGACTGATTTATTATATACTTATAAAATAAGTGAAATAACCATACATAAAAAAATGTATGGCAATCGATAAAAATCTGAGTTAGGATTTTAGTTTCTTGCTCATAAACTAGGAGAAGTGTTGTCAAAACAAAGGTGCTTAAATTCCCCTTTACCCCATTGTAAATATACATGTGTTTAAATGTATCTAAAGGTATTGAAAGAAGTAAAGTTGTCTATATTTGATAATTCCTGATGATCCGTGCAGATTGGATTGCATGAATTCCTTCAGCCAACAATAGATATGTTTATAATTTATTTTATAATAAATTAGGTATAAAAAAATCTCAAACTAAATTGACACAGTATTAATTATATTAATGATGAATTACCCCTTACGGTGCGACAATACTGGTCACCATAATAATATTTTTAGGATGAGGTCATCCTTATACAATTGAAATCTAGCCTTTACACAATTGAAATCTGGTACCAAGCAGTTTTTATCTCATCATATTCACATGATAGGTGTAAAAAACAAGGAACACAATTTATTTTCACTGAAAACAACTGCAACAAGCTATAAATGTACTGGGTGTTTGCATTAGTCACAACCTTCTCTCACGTGAACGAAGGTGGCTTATTATTTTTTTTAATAGTATTCTGAACAGAAAAACTTATACATGTTTTAGCTTAGCACCGTAAAATATGTAACATTAATCAAGAAGAAGTGTTTCGTGGGTCTCATTGAGTCGGTGACAAATCTTTCCACCTTTACCAAAAACCAACACCGGTAAAATTGTGATCAATAGCGTTTTATTAAATATTAGAAAATACATATTCTAAGATTCTAGATGTACTCTGGAATAATCCCCACTAACTTATCTAGAGAACTAGATAATAAATAGTATTCAAATCTTAATGCATCAATTACTTCTTTTAAGTTATCTTCGGGATTGCATATTTCTTTCATTCTTATCATATTTATTGTTGTTTTAAAGTTGTACATTTTTAAACTGTGTCATATTTATATTATATATAAATTAGTATGCTCCGTTATATATTTTTGTTCATAGTTTGAATCTAAATCCATTTTTGTCAAACAAATTTACTTACTTAATCAATAAAAAGTGTAATCTGGATTTCACTGAAAATCGTCTAAAGAAATTATATTATTTTCAAAGTTTATCTGTCGGTTATAATTTCGACTTTAGGAAATTTTATCATATCTCCAAGTGAAGGTCCCTCCTCCTGAACTGGATGGAGAGACGTGGCTGACACAATCTACATATTTTGTTTATAACGTGTCAAACAATAACAATAGTCCACCATACCTTATCTTCAGATTTACAACCTTATATGCTCTCGAATTATATTCTGAACACTTGCTTCTAGTTTTCCAAACATTTTATGAGCATTTATTGACTGTATATGCTGCTTAATTTTTTTCTCTCCTAAATTAATTTTCTTTCATCTCTTCCTTTAAATACGTATACAGGGGTGAATATATATATACGGGCTATTATTAGGACTGAATAGCAAACTAGTTTCTGTAAATTCTGGGTATAAAATAAGATAATTTTAATAAAGAATTAATTAATTTTTCGGTGTCCAAAAATATCTATGTATATCTTTGTGTATGCATATATATATATATATATATATATATATACATATCGGATATCCTTTATTTCTTTATAAATATAAATTGTTTGTTGCCGAAATAATCTTCGATGATGAATATGTGGATAAATTCTTTAAAACAAGATCTCTGCTATCTACATCTACAGCCTCGCCATCCCAAGGATCAAACGTTGATTTATCTGTGATTTTTCAACCTCTTGAAGACATACTTCTTGACAATACCCAACCAATTATACCACCTGCTAAAGAACTTACAATAATCTATAGAGCTATTTCCAGCCAATTGCCATTACCATTTAAGAAGTAATTCGTGGAATCAGCTTACTGAAACTGAAGAAGTAAATCATACATTTAGCGAAGCTTACACATATGATTTCGAATGTGAAGCTTACACATATGAATTCATATGTGAAGCTTACACATATGAATCACCATTTTACAAAATGGTGATTCTAATGAAAGAATCGCTTCCTTTTTTCAAATGTCTCGAAGTATATTATAGAACTTAATGTCATAAGCGAGAGAAATATTACACCAAGAGTTTGTTCCGACACACTTAAGAATAAAACATATAACAATAGAAGAAAGTTCCAATTATAAATACCAAAAGGACACGCTCTACACAAATATAGGCACTTAGTAAAACCATTTTTGTTTGTGTGTTGTGACGGATACATCGTAGAAGCTTTATGCTCCTATCCAGCCACAACTTCAGATAGTGATATAATGATTTCGGATGATGAATATGTGGATAAATTCTTTAAAACACGGTGTCATCTTATAACATTAAATAAATATATTATAAATTGATAATATCCTCGTTATTATATTGTAATTATTGTATTATAAATTGATAATATCCTCGTTATTATATTGTATTGTAATTAAAGTATAAAGACCTGCGTGAATGATATACGCATAAAATAACTCTACTTGCGGCCATCATACTATGGAAATATCTTTAATAACCCGTAAGGGGAAAAATAATTAAATTGAAATAAAACGTGTGTTAATGTTGATAAAGCCATTAGTACAGGGTATCTCATGTGAAGACTAGAGGTACTAGAATACAAAAAAACTTAACTCTAGCTTATACATATTGAACATAAATTTGCGTATGACCACTTGTATCAATTTCCTATTTTAAAAATTTGGTAGCAGATCATATGTTTTGCCTTTTAAAGTTTGTTAAGAAAATGTGAATATTAACGAAAAATAGCTTCAGTGTAAAACGAAATATGGGAAAATAATTTTATCAACTATTAAGAATTCTTAACGAAAGTTAATAATTATATATTGTTGAAAGAATAGGATGGAAATAAGAGAAATGATACAAGAGACACCAAATTATAAAGTTTTAATGAAAAAAATAATTTAGAATTTTATTAAATAACAAACGCTACTAGAAGTTTGACTTAACTTATCATAAAAGTGTAGTGATCACTGTTAATCTCATATAGTTAGATTAAGAGTGATCACTACACTTTTATGATATATAAATATAATAGATATTTATATGCATTTGAAAGATAAAAAGGTAATATTACCTATCACATCTTTCAAATGGAAATAATATGAAACCTTAAATATTTGTATGTGCATAATTATATACCGTACCGAAGTACGAGTTCTACTCGTCGTTTAAATGTTTTATGAGTTCATTAGGTAGAATTTACGTATTTCTTTACTAACATGGTAAAGAATGGTAAACATTGTGTCCCCACCTGATAAACAAGGTGATTGTTGAATCAGTCAAAAATAATTCACTGTGTTGTCTGGACTACACAATACAAGTTATGGCATTGTAATGTTTTTACATTAAAAACTATTACTTGTTATTGGAAACGAATAGCAAATGCGGCAATGGATGATCTTCAAAAAAAGAATAAATGCAAATTACACTATTATACGTATACGTAAAGCATACGTCCGTGTTTAGAACATGTGCTGATTTAAATGGGGTATTTTTTTATAAATATGTACGAAAAATATTTTGTTTTTTATTTTAATTTTATACATACATAATATTAGTTATTCGTCTTAAAAAATCATGGCAATGAGATCCGAAATAATTACCTTAAATACAAATCGAGCACATTGCTTATCTACGGCTAATCAGCTGATCGACAGTATTTGAATAAATGTGTAATTTCTAATTAAATTTGCTGTAGTATAACTATCTCATGTTAATTTCTCATTACTGGCTTCCTGGTGTAGGCAAAATATTTTCGCAAATAGTTACGTTCAGTATACACTATGTCTACACAACCATTAATCTTAACGTCTGTTTCCCAGAATTAAGCGTCTCCTTGTCATTTGATACGCAAATCTATTACTCTAGAAACTATGACGAACCCAGTAACATCAAATATCAAAGTTTTGTGGAACCTTTTAAGTTTTAGAGTAGTATGAATAATCCCATTCAGATGGACGCAGTCGAAAAACATTATAACCACGTTCGTTAACACAGTGGGATAAAAATATGGAGACCAACGACTTTGAATCACATTTTTGATCATTCTGCTTTGTAACTGAAATATTAAGATAACCATGAAATAAGAAAATTCAATTGTAATGAAATAGTTCTTAGCGCGGGCAGACATTGGCGGATGGCACCCACCCCGAGCGCTTTTGTATCTTAAATCTTACCTATAAAGAGCATATCAAGTCGACTTCTCATTAAAAATGAGACGACATAGCGTGCCAGCTTATCCATTTCTCGAGAAAATATAACTTCAATCTTTCATACAATTGGCAAATGGTTGCTGTAAACACATCGGCTAGTCATTATGCACCGAGATGTCCTCGTGGTCAGTCGTGTTTACCGGCTATTATATATAAAATCATTTCTCGATTTCGGCTACACTATTAATATAATTATAGTGAGATTGACAAGGCGTAAACAAGGCGAAGAAATTTACCTATTTAAAATATCTATAAATTAATTTCTGGCATAGATTTTTTTTCGAACCCACCTTTTAACGCACAAATGATAATTATAATATAACAAGCATTGCAGATTCTCAAAGTCTAAGAAAAATACTAAATATCGTGTAAATTTCATATTTTTATTTCGTAGCCAAGACATTCATTGTACAGCCTAAACGATGCAATTTTTAAAAATTTCAAACACAGATTGTTTCTGTGGGGAGTGGGCTGCGTCAAGTGTCGGTTTTATTTCCTCTACTATATATGACTTTAATATCTACAAAATATAGCTATTTAAATTGGACATTTGAGATACTAGAGCTAGTTAAAAGTGAAAAAACTCAGTAAAGTGCATGTATTTTCAGCACGATATTATTTTTAGATGTGTGATGTAAATTTTTCATGAAAAAATAACTTTTAGCTTTAAAATATCAACTTGAATGTGCAGACATCTTTGATATTTAATTTAACATTCTATAAAATTTTAACAGTTAAAAATATCTAAATGTAAATATGACGTTTCATAATTCAAATTTTGTGAGAGAAAACTGAAAAATGCCGGTTTCCTTTTCTTCGGGATCTTAAAAAGATTCATGCAATGTTTGTGCAAAATTAAAAGTGGTGCAGCAACGAAAAAAACAATTTTAGACTTTTTCAAATCGAATGACACGTTTACATTGACAGATTTGCTGCTGTAAATAAAAAGGAAATTAAATATAGACGATTTTTAATCGAAGGTGAGTAAGCGTGAACGAGGGACAAACATACATAGAAACAAATAAGGTTTCACTTTAATTATATTAGTAGGGATGATTAACTCTGCCACGCATTACAAATAATATTACCAAGTCTAACTTATATAACATTGGTTTAATAAACCGTAAAATAGATGCTAAAGACTTCTTTTATAATCTCATTCGGCGTCTGTTTCATCTAAATTAAAATTTAATGACCACATAAAACGTTAGTCTCACAAACGGAACACAGGTGTAAATGATGTTTATGCATAAATTAAAAGAGTAATCAAAGAGTTAAAAACATTTTAATAAACCTTATTGAGTCCAAAAATAGTGTTTATTTAAAAAAAATATGATAACTAGTATAATCATTACAACGTCCTGTTTTTTTCATGATTTTTGAGATATATATATATATATATATATATATATGTGTGTATATATTTTATCTCGCATTTTAATAAGCTTAATTATACACCTAGTATGTTAGCGAAAAAAAACTTCCTTCGCCTTTTTTCATCTGTTGATACTGTCACCGAAAATATACATTCAGTTTTCATGTACCGTCTATAATAGGATGATTAAATATCCAACTTTATTATACGATTTATTTATTAAATTTAAAAAAATGTGAGTTTTTTGCCTTAATTCCCTGCAATACTCATGCAATTTAAAATTTAATATTAATAATATAGATATCTGTTACACAAGATATAAATTAAACTCATTTTTGCCTTGACGTAAACTCCACAGGCTATTAAAAAAGGAACATTTAAAATCACACTATATTTTATGTTCAGACACATTCAGACAATCTGATATTTTAAAACTACCTTCAGACAATCTGACATTTTAAATATTTTGGCGGTAATCTCTACTTTATGTGACTGTTTGACCAGAGACTTTTAACTCTTTAACACTGACACTATGAATGTAAACAATATTTTATTGTATTTGTAATAATGTAATGTATTTGTAACACATATTATATATAATTATTAGGTTTCTACACTTCTCCGCATAAACTTTAAATTTCCAAATCTCACTCCTTCGTGCGTGCAATATGCTTAAAGAGAAGTTAGAGAAGTTTGTCTTCACGTTTTAATTTATAGATATTCAGTAGGACGAAGTTGCATGAGGGACGATACTATTTTTTTTTCATTTGGTTAAGAGATACTTTCCAATTCAAATTGCTAATCTATTAAATACATTTTCTGCCGCTGATTATAAAGCTAAAAATAAATTAAAAGGTTTAGCAGCATAACCATATACTTTTTAAATTTAAAGTTTGTAGAAAATGGAAGCTGTAACAATGTTTCCCAGCACTATTATGATGGAAGTTGATCAAAATTATAACAGCAACAAGATACATATAGACGAATACGGCGAAAGTAGGACGATACTTTGAATTACAATTATATTTTATTAAATATAGTTACTGGGGATAAGTGTCCTGCAGTACACGAACACCGGGTTGGGCAACGTTATCAAAATAACAAAAAGGTAACGCAACTTGTCGCAAGCCTTATGATGCTTTGAATATTAAGCAATACGGGTATTATTTCGCGCGAAAAAGTTCATTTAATTTAGGAATTGAGCGAATTAATGATAAGAAAATGTAATATGTTAATAATATTAAGAAAATGTTGAGAATAAAAACCGTTATCGAAAAATGAAAATGAAAAATTTCCCAGCAATAAAAGCCCGAAATAAATAAATGTGATATATTTTCATGTATTATTTTTTCAAGAGATCTGAAAAAACTTCTTGATTAATGAATACACCATTGACTACACTCTACGAGAGGAAGTCCACTAACGATGTACATCACGTAGTACGAAGCAAACGCTGTACTTCCGTATGAAAACAAGAAAGTCGATCATTTGTCGAGCAAGGGAAAGCGATAAACTTAGTCAGCGTGCTGGTGACACGGGAGAAGACAGTCGTGGTCACCGCTACAATGGAGACGGATATAACGTATTTTGCATGGGAATAAATGACCTGCAAATAAATGAAAAACTACAAGATGTGACAAGTTTATATATATATTTATATATATTTATATATTTATATATATATATACATATATATATATATATATATATATATATATATATATATATATATATACATATATAACACCAAACATTTGAAGTAAAGAGGAGCATTTTTATGAAAATGTAGTCGTTTTTGAGATAACTTCTCTACACTTTCTTCTTTGCATGCTATGGTGTGCTTTCTCTCTGTTTTGCTGTATACAATTTATACTAGGTTGCTCACTTGATGCGAGTTTTTAGTTAATGCTATGTGCATTGATGATGTGAAAAAAAAATCATTTATTTTATAAGTATACGACAAAATCGTAAGAAAAAGATTTTGTGTTTAATTTATATTTTCTAAATTATTTGTCACTATTGGCCATTTATGTTAAACTATTGGTCATTCCTGTTAACAAAAACAAAATAAACAAGAAAAAAAATAAAAATCACGATAATCATTTCGAACCAGAATACGCCAGTTACAAAAATGTTTCCTAGCACTATTGAGCGCATTAACCACTCCACCATTTGTGTCCTCAGCAATACTTGAAATTCTAAATAATGCACCGTTAGTAAGACTTTCAGCCTACTTTTGCAAATAGCTACTTAGAATAAACACACTATACAACAATTAAGATCAAATTAAATTCCCCAGACCCGGCCCTTCGTCATTATGAAATTACTACCAGTGACTGCTATTTCGGTGACTTCATGGTACATTTGTGCCACTGAAGGAACTACGGCGAATTAAATAATACTTCAGATATCAAAATCCATGCAACCATTTAGATTTAAGAGTGGCATGAAGAGTCAAGTAAACACACAATCTTAAAAAGTTACATCGTTTTTTACTAACGCAGTAGGGTAAAATATCAAGACCGTCGTACTTGAATTACATTTTGAACCATTCTGTTTTGTAAGTAGAATAATAAGAAAAAGATTTAATGTGCCATAAAACGAGAAAATTCAAATGGAAATTAAATTGTTCGCAGCGCGGGCAGACATTGGCAGACGGTACGTGCCGTTAACTCTCATGTAATTGCTACCGTACCTATATATTTCGCGAAGTGAAATAATATGTACCTAAAATCTGATTATAACATATATGATCTGTGCGTTTATTTTTCCTTAGCTGCATTTATAAAATTATATTATTTGAGAAAGTATCACGCCATCAAACACTTTAAGAATGTAATCAGTTCAACACACCACGATGGCGACATTTGCTTTTATTTTTTGTGCTATGGACGATTGAATGAAGCAAATAATATTATTTAGTTAATTATCAAAAAATATAATTATGGTGAATAATAACACACGATGACATTTATGAAACATGCCTCATCAACAAAAATTAACGGTGGTAGATTGCTTGCAAGCAAAGAAAGGGAAAAATAAAAGCTTACAAATATATTATTGAGAAATAAACCTAAAAATATTCTAAATGAGACAGAAGGACGACAGGAGAAAATTATTATGGGGAGTCGTACTTTAATTAGTCAAAAATGCTTGTTTAGTCTTTCTATTTCTTAAAAAAAATATAAATGGTATATTCAATGTTTTTCTTAAACATAGAGAGAAAATAAGCCAAGGGAAGCATTGTCGTAAAATATGGTTTCACTGAAAAGAAGATATTTTAAGTAGTAGTAGTATACTCGTGACTCTGTTCGTATGGTAGTTTTGCTGTATTCTATTACAATATTACCATATTATGCAATAGGACTAAGGTCGAATACATACAAGAGTGTATAGCAAGAGTAGGGTCGAATAAACACGCAAGCTCTTTTAAGACCAGGTAATAATATCCCATTACGAGCTACATATTGGCCTATATTGCCATTTATGGTCGAGGATATTCTGGGAAAATTGCTTTTGGAAGTTCTTGATTTACAGAGTTTTTTTATATGATTTGTATTAAAATTTTATTGTATACTTAAGGACTTAAAATGGATTGATTATACGAATGACGGCTTTCTTGAATAGGTTTTTAAATTGGTATGGCTCTCCCAAGGCATCCTCCGAATTTTTCATAGAGACACACTTGCTGAAGGCACATAGAAAAAACAATTTCGACGTGATAAAACTGTTTCTGACCCTAAGAAATGTCCCCAAAAATGGAAATTTTAGAGTGGCATAAAGAGTAAATAATAATGGCATAAAGAATAAGATCTAAAGTACAATGGTTAAACTTCCGTCTTTCTAATGTAATGTTTCAAGTAAACTTGTAATGTTAAACTATTAAGGTGTATGTGTATATAATCTATTGCTATTATATATACATATATATTACATATCTATGTGTATATTATATATTGCCATCATCTCATAATATAATTCCGTATTAATAATTCGTATATTATATTTTGTAAGTTTTATTTACTCAGTACAATGCTTACTAATATCGAAACTTATTACTAATGCATTCAGTAATGTATTGCGAAACAAAAACAAATATATATCGGACAATTATACAAACATTAATTAAATTTCATAAAAATAATGAGTCGGTGTTTGTATGTTTAAATATTACAGGATCTTGTCTCTAAATTCGTGAATCGAACAAGAGTCTGAGGAATGTTTTCAATACAGTGTTAAACAAATTTAGCACGCAGTCCATTGAGAAAGGCAAAGAAATGTCAGTACGAGCATGCGGAATATGAAATAACATAGGTCTTTGTATTCGCTCATGAAAATTCAATAAAAAAGAGGTAATAATATCACCGATGGGTTGACGAAGAAATCTCTTAAAATTGTTAATAAATGCAGTGTTAGACACAAATTTCTACTTGCTGAAAATTAAGATGACCTTATTTTATGACTAGACAAACATTCGAAATAAATTATCAGCAAAATTAAAAGGTAGTAAATTTTTGTTAATTTTTCGTTTTAGTTAATTTTTTAAGTAAAGTTTTTAGGTTTTCAAGCATATTTTGAGGGGATCAGACTATTTTGCCATTAAAAATAGATGCTAGTATTTATTGAAATTCTTGTTAAATAACTGTTTTTTCCGCAAGGGAACCCGCGCGGAAACGCACGGGAACCCGTACTTGGAAAGTAAAAGGACAAATAAAAGAGTTATATTTTTGACAGAAGAGAATTTTAATACGAAAAATATAACAGTAAAATGATATAACGAGGAACGTGTACGTGTATTATTGTCACGAAGACTGAATACACTTCGCACGTGTATTCAGTCTTCGTGACAATACCTCATGATGATTCGATTCAACTTTTGATCCTCAAATTCTGGTACTAAAGTAGTACTAGCGGCATTAACCGTGGAACTTGCTCAAGCGGAGACTTTATCATTAAGCCCGGATACCAAATCCTTAGTTCTTATGCTGCAGTGGTACGGCCTGTCTAAAACAAGAGAGTTGACGATCTGCTGTTTTCAATTTAATAAACTAAGAATAAATATAAACTTCGAATCATATTTCCGAGTCATTGAACTCGGAAATATGATTCGAAGTTGTAATACTTCAAATTCAGTGATCCAAGTATACAACCTTTAAATATATTTTTGAACTTGCAATACTTCAAATTCAGTGATCGAAGTGATCGAACCTTTAAATATATTTTCGAGTTTAAATTACCGTATTAATTTCTGTATGTATCACTCTCTATTTAAATATTACTCTAGTAATAGTGCTGTTGGCATATGAGTGATAATTGTAACGAGCAATTATTTTTGAAATGTACAAAATTTCATAACAAATATTTCGTATTATTATTCAAGTGCATATTAAAAATTTCTTTTATCGTCCTATACTCTATTGCCGAATAAATTCGACTGCCGTTGCACGAATGATCCTATAAATTATTTAGACGTAGTGTTTTTTTTTATCTTTTGAAATTGTAAAACCATATAATCCTTTTTAAGGATATTTTAATGATATGTTTTAAGTGCTAAAAGTAGTTATGGAAGACATATAAAATATAATTTCAATAATATTTTTATTCATTAATCCAAAACAAATTACATTTAGCCAAATTTGCAACGTTTGCAGTAAATATCTCTTCTTGAATATTTGTATATATAATCAATGATTCAAGCCATATTTCCCTATTGAAATTTAAATCTTCAAGTAATTATATTTATTTTTTTAAACTGACAAAATATTAATATCAGTATAAAAGTAACATGAACTTAATAAAAGTCATCAAGTCATGTTACTTACTTTCATACTGTATCAGTAATTAATAGACTGTCTCATAACTTGCATCTCACATCTTAAATATATATTGAAATCAGAGGATGACTTTACTATCATTTAAATATTGATTAGAATATTTTGTCTCATCTTACGAAAGGCTGAACTTACCGTAATTATTTGCTAGTATTTTTTCTATGATTTTTTATTAATTTATAGGCTTTCCTAATCAAATATTAATTAAAAAGGTTATTATCTTTATGCATGGTTTGATTAAACTTTGAACACGATATCGTGACAATTCACCGTTGCTGATTTCAAAGTAAGATAAAGAGTGGGCATATTATTTCAAAAATATTAACAATAAATTGGTATGTGAGCAAGTTGTGTGAACGTAATCTCACGCTCAAGGCAAAGGAGACGATGAAGACAGGACGAACCACTAATTATTTTGTACAAATTTATAGGTGTATGGGACGGGTGCAATAATCTCATAATCATCAGAGTAATAAGTCTTACGATGAAAATCGCGCAAGAAACTGTTCAAAACACAAGAATCGTTTTGTGCTTAGTCGCTTTATGGCGTGCTTAGTAAATTAATTTATTAAGTATTTAATGCATATATATATATATATATATATATATATATATATATATATATACATATATACCATTATTGTTAGTGAAGCATATATATGATATCTTGGTGATAAAATATATCAATATAAAAATTTAATTTTTTCGATTAGATATCATTAACAAAAATTAATATCATTAATTAAAATAAACTGCAATAATTTAACATAAAACTGATCACTATTTGCCGATAATTTATTCTCAATTTTACAACACACAATACTTATTTCAATACCAATGCAATTTAATGAACCGGTGTAAAATGTTATATAAATAAAACATTTTTCGTCCATTACCTTGAGAAAAATAACATCGTTAATGACATACAAAATGAATGTAATATTGTATTAGGTGGAACATACGAGTACGTATCCAATTTAAAAATCAATAAACAATTACATACCACTTAGATATATTTAATTCCAAAAAGTACTATTCGGTGATAGGGTATTTACAATTTTATAATAATTTACTTGTTATTTTTCAGAGATTTTATTTTTTGGTGTTTGGTTCAGTGAGGACAGAAATAAACACATAATTAACTTATAGGATGGTAATAACTCGGTACCACATACGTTAGTCCCTAAATTTAAAAAAAATTTAAATTATTGCCAATTTTATTGAACATTCAAAATGTTACATTGATAAATAAAAGATAATTCGAAAAAAAGGAAACTGTATTCCATTAATGTTTATTATTAATAAAATATATTTGAAAATTATTGAAGTATTATTTATTTATTTCACATACATTTAATTTGTCAATTATTAAAGATATGCGAGATAACAACTTTGCACTGTCTTGCAGAACACTTAACTTAGAAGATTTCTACGTATATAACATTAGTTTAGTTGCTCGGGTTACAGAACTATATTAACATTTGCTAGACATGTATCTGAGCGCGGATTGGCACGAAGCCCTATGGATGGTGCAAATAAAGTAATAACACTGCGAGTGGGAGGAGTCAGTTTGTTAGAGAGACGTTCAAATTGTCCAATTTTCGGGGTTGTGGACATCTCAACTTCTACGCGGACGAAGTGGCGGAAAGGTTTGAGGAAGGAAGGTTGATAAATATAAGATTGATAGAAATTATTTCGCCTTATACGTTTAAGTATTACGTATTGCAATAAGCTGAACCTCCTACTATGGTTTGATAGTTTCTAACCGACGTCAAAAATGGAAGAGATCCTCAATCGGACGTGTAGGCATTTTTTCATTTATTCACAGCTGTAACTTGAAAACCTATTGACAGATTTTCATTATTCTTTTTCTGTTTATTAGGTAATAGTTTCAAAGACATCCATTTTATTTGGATCTGAAAATGGATTTCAAAGTAACTTTTCAACTAATCAGGTTACAAGCCCTTTTGACATAATTGAAACTAAGTTTCAATCAAAATAATAGTCGAACTCATTTGACATGTCTTTCTAAGTACTTTATTCATACATTTTTGTCAAAGTCTGATAATGGAGCTGGAAGAGAGCCACAGAACTCTTCAAAGAACCAGGGGTCTTAATCGATTTCGGGTTTATTTAATCCGTCTTGTTGAGTTCATTGGTCACAAATAGTAACAAGATTCAATGAAGCCGGAAACTGAAAACAGGTACTCTTCAGTGAAGAGGGATATGTTGATAGAACTGGCTGATGATGATAGGAGCTCCTTAATGGTGAAAGGTTGGTTCATCGACTTTGGATTTGTCTGGTTTATTTGATGAGTACTTTTGTCATAGTCGGTGGTCAGAATCTGGTAATAGAGCCGAAATATTGTGACTGGAACTTTTGGTGAAATTTGAACTTGAACCCATTGAAATTATTTCGTGAACAATATTGTAAGTAATTAAACAATACAAATATATAACACTATATTTCCATTCGCTTAAAAATTTTAATTTTCCATTCCTCACGAGAGTTGAATTACTTCTAAGGAGTCAATTAGCTTTAATTAAATATGGAAAATTTGCAAAAAAGTCTCAATAAAAAGCTTACTTTCCATCGCTTGTTATATATTAAGAAATAATAAAAAGAAATAACAACTTTTTAAGTTTCTTACCCTATGTAATTGTCTGTCTATCCGATTATCATAGTCGTTTTTCAAAGAAAGAGTTTGATAAAAAACTTGACATTTAGCACAGAATAAAGCCTGTTAACCAGCACATATCTCTACATCTAGCATTCTGAAATATTCTCGTAGAAATTTTCTCTCACCTTCCCCCCTCCTCCATACATGTAAAATAATGAATTTAACCCAAATTTTTTTCACATTAAGCGGTAATATTCTGATTGAGTTTTAAAAGGGATATATTGTCTGTTATCAATCAGGAACTACTCTTTGGGAATTCAGGATACGCTTGATATATGTTAAAATCAAAGTTACAGGTTTTCATTACAGACTGTACTACATGATTAAATAAGAAACTAATGAACCGTAAAATAGAGACGCCATTCTGGAACTATTCAAAATGTTGCATTAACTATTTTTAATCCCAATTGTAGGTAATATATTTGTATGCCAAATTCCCTGTTAGTTCAGAATTATGGAATAACAAACTTGCGCTTATCCGCCTGATTTATGTACTTATAACAGTAATCTTGTTTAACCTGTTTTACATTTAGCAAATATTAGTATTAGTGAGTCGATTATCAATGTCTTCATCAAATTTGTCAGTAGAAAGTAAATATTACTTGTATTATTTAATATTAATATATTAATTAACAGTTTTAATTTATTTTATAATAAATTTTGAAACGTAAGGATCCGGAGGTACGATATCCCAGTTTTAAATCTTAATACCGAGAATGATGTCCACTTGGCGACAACTTGAGTTTACTCTAAATAAACCCTTTCCTTAATATACAAATAATTAAACCATACGCTTAAGAAACCGCTTTATGGAGGAAGAGTTCACGTGAAAAAGGAATAATTATGTATTTCTTCAATAACAAAATACTCAAAGTAAGAAGTATTTAAGGTTCGAAATATTTCCAGTCAATTACGAGCAACATTAATTACAATCCTTCCTCTTTCCTCTCCGAAAACGAACGCCATCGGATTTTGTGTAATTTTAGTTGTAATGCAAATATATCTCCAATTGCTGTTATTAATTTTTACGCTGTTTGTATCTTTTATTCTTCTTTAGTATTAAAAAAAAGAAAAATTAAATTTACGTCGTGTGTGTTTCTTATAGGTCCAAATAGTACCTATGACATATTGAAAGACGTTTTCCAACGCTGAAATAATAAAATTAACTCATATGAAGTTTCCAATTTTCTTGTTTATTACATAGAAGACGCCATGCATTTTGATTGAAAATTTGAGAGAAATTAATGAATTACGTTGCATTAGGATATTTTATCATGACTTGCCCGCAATTAATTTGGGCATATTATGATAAAATAAAATAATTTCCGATTATCAATTACCACGAAAATTTCCTTAATGTATTTTTAATCATTTTGCACTTACCTTTGTGATAGTAATTTGGCAATATTGTATCGGCTTCTTTAGAATGTGAGTACTTTTTGGATTTTAATGAACGCAGCAAAAGTAAGTTAAGCAATTTCACTTCTATACCAAATTCAACACTTATGAATATTTTGGCATATAATTTTCATAATAATTAAGATATTTATTTTGTGATAAGACCAAATTTTTCATCCTCTTTTTATAAAACTGCTTAACCAGAGAAGATAATTACAATTTTTCGTCAGCTTTGATGTTATCACCCTCGACTTATAAGGTCCCGTTTTAAATCGAGAAACAAGTGACAGCCATTGGTTCTCCGATCTAGATCATACGGTGAATGAACCAGTCATCACCGGCCAGATGGCCAAATGAGATCTTCAGTTATGTGAGTAGCATATAGCCGCGAATTGTCGTGAAATATCACCATTCCGATACAGAGTATGTCAAGTATTTGGTTTCCTATTACGCTATGTAATCTTTTTTTATCTTAAAGGCCTATATCAGCATTTATTATTGTAAAATTACCGACCGTAAAATTAACAAGAAATACTAACTGATTGGCTCAAAAACTTTGGTCAAAAGGAGTCAAAAAAGTTTACTTTTGAAAAATTATAATAATGAAAACTGACGAAGCATAAATAGGAAAAAAATAGAAACTGAGGGAAAAGAAAAATGCTGTGTGATGTGACAACAGTGTGCAGTGATGGGTTAATTGTTGTCTATATTACCAAAATAAATATCTATATTAAAATAGCAGTATGGTCACAAGAATTTTACCATAATGAAATTGAGAGCAGCTTCGTAGATGTGACTTCGTTTCACAGCATGCCACCAGCGTCTCATTGCGAGTTAGATATTTACTGACACACCTACAATATACTTAATATAATCAATGTACTGCAGGAAATTGGTTTTTCCAATTCTATAATGGCGATTCCTTATTACGGCGCAGGTTATGCATACTGATATTTAATAGAAGTAAAATTTGTTTGTTTGTTAATTATTTTGTAAGTGTAGTTTCTGGAAATACTGAATGAATTGTAAAAAATAATTTTGTAGGTAGAAATCTACATAACATTAGCCTTGACTAAAGCATGTCATATTATAATTTAATAAAAACGTTTTCAGTTAGAAATTCTGTCAAGAGTAAATCAGGTCAGAGGAAAATGCGACGCTTGATTAATTTATCGGCTTGCGCTGTCAAATGATAGGATATATTCACAATTAAATGAAACTACGTGATGTAGTATTATTTCTACTTTCTTTAAGTTTTTTACCACGACCTAGGTTTCGTTGTATTACAACATCTTCAGGTGGGCTGAAGGAATACAACGAAACCTAGGTCGTGGTAAAGAACTTAAAGAAAATAGAAATAATACTACATCACGTAGTTTCATTTAATTGTGAATAATGCATTTCTACAAAATTAATGCCAAATATATTCAATCAATGGTTGGATATATGGGAAAAAATGTAGTAAGTAAATGTTAGTCATTAGTAGATCTCAAAAAAAGTCAGGAACGCCATACATCTAGGTTTAATATTTAATCTACAATAATGTTTTTCACGTTAAAAATAAATGGAAAATGGTTAAGCGATCTTTGATTGTAATTTTTATGGATGATTACATTCATATTTATAAATAGGAAACATTCCATTATCTGAAAAATTTCATGTCGATAAAATTTCCCCTGTACTGTATAATATTATGTCCCATACTTTAGGATATACAATGAAAATCACATTCTTCGGTTCGTCAATCTTAGTGTTATATAATTATTATCTTAGCCAAATTCGTCGTCTACATCTATACCTATTAAACAGTACCGTGACTGACTGACAAAGAGACAATCGCTTAGAAATAAATTCATAGAAATAAACATAATGACTGTAAAATGTCAGTATATGTATTATACATTGCTGAAAGTCTGCACAAATATTGATTTGTGTAATATATCAAAAAGGACCAAAACGAAAACAACGACAATTGCAATTTGAATAATAGAAATAAAAAAAAACTCGCTGTAACCACGATTGGGGTCCATAAAGTTAGTGCAACTTTTAAACCACAATGTGTACCCATCTACAACAAAATCCCAAGTGACTTGCAAAAATATTCAGCAAATAAATTAAGAAGTATAATCAAGCGTAAACTTTGCACAAAATGTCTGTCACAACTTATATTATTTAGAAGATTGAATAACTTAGCATGGTATGTTCTTTCAAACATAAATTCACTCACCCATAATTTTTTTACATTATTGTATCTGTTCAATTTATGAAATCTATATTATTATTTATTTCAAGAAAAAATATAGTCCCCGATTTTCCCGCCTGATTTTCCTCAAGCAGAGTCCATTTTCTGAACCGTCGGTAAACTCATTGACGTTTCAAAAGAGCATGTAAATGCCAAGGATGATGATTTAGATTATAACATAGTCTAATTATTCCCTGGGGAAAATTTTTCCTTTCCACAGATTAATACGAAAATTTAATATAAAATTATTATACCACGCGGGCGCAGCCGCGGGCGGTTACCAGTCGTTAGTGATTTGACAATTTTATTCGATATTTACACATTTAATACGAGACACGAGTAAAAGATAAAGTGCTAATAATGAAATTAGCATCCAAAGATAATTTGATGCATTCTTAAATCGAGATTTAAACACGCAAGATGTATCAGGGGCACTTTGGAGTCTTCTAAATATGTTTCATGATTGATGGTAATATCTAGTAGATCATTGCGTACTTTCTTAATACAAAATAGAGTTCTTTATCACTTATCTCCAGGCAATGTATTCACAGTTTATTTTGTTACACATTATACCGATATTGTGATTAGTGTATAGCTAATTGTGCTGTTCATGTAAAAGTAACAAAAAACTTTTTCAATTCTTCTATGTTATAATATGATCCAAATGCTTATGAACATTTTGAAGCTATTTGTATACACTACAGCTACTAAAATGAATGATTTGTGAAAAAAAAGTATTTCGAACCAAATCCACTCCGATAAAAATCAATATCTCAAACTATCCATCCGAAACGAGGGTTAAAAATTTAAATATTTAATTTAGGGTGATATACATAAAACTAAAACAAATATAGAGTTTAGGTTGAATCGTTAAATGAATTTATTTGAACGAACACAATATACAAATGTCTATATTCTAATATATTATTAAATTTAATTATTTCCTCAAGTATCAGAGGTATTATCCATGAGAAGAGGTTGAGGGGTGTGATTAATGGCCCAATGTCATTCTTGAAATTTTCAAAAACGAGAAGCGTAGATGGAAACTATACAAGATTTTAACTCCTGTGTTTCTCTTGAGTGTGGATCAACTGAGCGTTTAATATATAGAAACTGGCTATGAATATGAGAGATATTTAATATACGAAAACAACAGTTATGCAAAATTTGTGAATGTTATTAATTGATAACTTTGCACCATTTGTTCATATATTAAATACTGTTTTTTGCCTGCGGCTTTGTATGAATTCTTTTCGCTGGATCACGTGCGCAAATACTCCATGCGCCAGAATTCTCCACCCGGTTAGAAAACTTAGGAACCGCGTGAATATACTAAAGGGTAAATAGTGAACTTCGTAACTATTGCAAATTGTAAATACGCAGTGCCAAAGTCTTTTGATACCAAAATATATTTACTTACGAGCAATGCAATTTATCTTCTTGAAGATTTATACCTTTTCACATTAAATATTTATGAATATGATATTCAGAAGCAATCGTTTGATTTGTTATTAAAACGCTTATGACGTGCATATTGCTTATTGGCGACAGCTGTAGTCAGTGCATACGTTTCTTTTTCACTACTTAGCTCTTCTAAATGATAACGTAATTATATATAGCTTATCTATATATAAATCTGCGATATACATTATTTGGATGAAAAATGTCATCGAAATAGGTTGGACTGTTTAGCATGGAATAAAGGTAAATAAAAAAACATATTTTTATTAAACTGAGATATAATTACAATTTAGATCCTACATTTTAATAGACAAAACATGAGAAAGGAACAAAATAATCGCATTGCTAAAAAATATAGAAATATAATATTTTGTGTCTTTCAAAATGGAAAAGAAAAGTCAGGCGATGCACAATTCAGCAAAAATCTCACCAAACCTGGTAGGGATAAATTGCTGGTACAATCCTTAATTTACCCGATAGATATAAATGTTCTACTTTATGAACAACTAACGATATGCCGCTACTTTTCATGGATATGTTTCAGAATAGACGAAGATTGTGCCTCAAATATCTCCTCATACACTACGTTAAGGGTCTTTCCCCCAGACATGACAAAACAACCTATAAGAAACAAGTAAACCTATAAGTTACAATTAAGTTATTCTATTAAGATTTCTATATATCTCATACGTTACTAATCCCTCTCACTTCCCACACTCCAAGTGTGAATGCAAAGTATCGAACCTCACTATAATTTACCTTCAAAAACCTTTAAATTTATTTCAAATTACTTACACAAATTAAGAAGTGCGGTCAGTTTTTATCTCATAAAAACGTTTCAATTGACTACAATAGTAATTTTATAACAATTAATAAATTAATTTATATATCGCCATTATTATCTTTGCAATTTTTTCCTCCACACGTTATTAATGGATCCGTAATAGTTTTACCAGTTTCTTGTCAAGATAATATTCAGACAAGCGACATTTTCTCTAAATAGCTTAATATTATTAAAGATATATCAAGAAATTGTACAACAAAAAACTAGCAAACAAAAATTAGCCTAAGTTGCCTAGAGAAAACTAAACACTGTAAGCTACAGTATTGCAAAAGTTTTATGTTAATATATTAGTAGTTTTTGTATGAGTCCCTAAGATAATTAATCAAACTTTCCACTCTATTATATTAGTAGGATATATTAAATATTTTTTCCTATTTGCATGTGTGATATTATTGTAGTATGGCAAAGAATGGAATTAACGTCTTGTATCACCCTGCAATATATGTGAATATTTCGGTATATCTATTACTTAAAAAGGCTAAAAAAATACGCAAGAAAAAGTTATGACCTATTTGCGTTAAATTTTGCTAATTTTGTATCTTATTTACTTGCTATCGAAATATTTTGTTTAATGGTATTTGAAACGGATTTAAAACTAAATTTGTAGAAACTATAGACAGACGTACAGAGCGACATGAAGAAACTGTCAATGTTACCTGTTTGACTACGGAATCTTTAAAAATTTAAATAGGAGTAAGGATTAAAAGATGGAAGAGTTTTGTTTATTCGCAGCTTTCTTTTCATTCACGTGTATAAAAACGACAAAACTAGACAACAAAAAATTGTATAGAAAAGTTTGTACCTACCTCTAATGGCGAACCAAAAGCGACTTTCATGATGGGCAGCGAAATAATTTTAAACAAAATACAAATAATTGTCGGTTTGTCCCCCATTCACGCACGTACATATAAATATTTTTTATATGTACGTGCATATAAAACTATTTACATTCAATTCATAATGAATTAGATGTTTATCTTTTCCGCCCACCGATAATTTTACCACCCCTCTGAACTGCCGATGCTGTGCCATACAATTATGTTATTATCAATGACGTATCCAATAAGTCTACCGCGCGAAGGCAATATGGCCGCTTCTTTATGGAAATAACCATAAACTAACTACATTAAGTAAAATTAATTTTGAAATTTAAAAATCATGTTATTTACTTATGAGTAATTTCGCTTTTTTAATCCTAAAAGTAATAGGTCAATTCAAATCATGATAATTATTATCATTTGGCGAATATTATTGCGTGAATATTCTTGTGGACAATATTACATCAGATATTTTACTTGCAATTAATTGAAGTATGTGGCTGGATTAGCTGTTATTTAAAAAAAAATAAATTTAAAACATCATGGTAAAAATACCGATAATTAAAGAACACAAATGAAAGATGCCAAAATAAATCACTAAAATTAGTTATTATATGTACACATTTAACAAAAAGGATAAAACAAATCTTACATCTACGAAGTAACGTAAACTTCTGACAATATGCCAAATCGATCGAACACTATTCCCGTTATACTTTATTGTACCGACGAATGTAGCTCGACCATTTGTATTCAGTGAATTCGGTAATAAATTTAGATTACCGCTCGTAAAGTAGCTTCTGCTCGTGACTAGTTTTGCAAGGACTATTGATAAACAGATCAATTACGATAGTGCGATTTAATCTAAGTCAAGTGTTATCTACTGAGGTTAGTCGGAAGTGGTACAATCACACCAATACATTGTTTTTTTTTAGTCCAACAAATAAAAATTAAATAATTTTAAACGTATTGGAAAGACAGTTTTTTCCGTGGAACTGAAAACGATTACGAAACAAACGAAATTTTGTCCATATTTGACACATGTAGGTACTTTATTAAATTTATTTTTTTATAATATGTATACGTGCATGTTTCCTTAAAAGAAATAAAAGCCGCTCGGGAATTTAAACTTGCGTTTGCCAATAGTATCAAATACTCTTATTCGTACTTTATAAAATCGTAATTCGTGTTCGACTGACTTTTTTGTTTTTTTGACGGCTCGTGTACCAGATTTTGCAATCGTGATTTCATTAAGAATAAAAATAATGTGTACCAAGTTTTGTGTAAATATTGAAAGCGCACACAAATAATCAATATTTTAAGACAAGAAAGCATAGCGCTACAAAGATTTTATATCAGACGACTTACTACCTAGATCTTAAATACCTAAAATTTTAACATATTTTTCAGAGTCATTTAAGAAGTACAGGGAAGAGATTATATTGTACGTTAGTTGGGAGCATACTTTGGGAATTGTGTTAAAAAACAAAAAAAATAATTAAATGGTGACCCGACTTACATTTTTTTTTAAAGATCTACGTTATATTACCCCACTCGATGGAATGCACAAAAAAATGTTCACCACCATTTTACATGAACGGGGGGGGGGGGAGAATTAGGAAAATTGTTGTTCTTTGCTACATTTATATTGATATATGAGGCATCTATTTGGAAATATGCCTAATGTTGCTTAAAAGCATCGGGCATATTTCAAACTATAACTAAAAATTAACAATTTTCGGATTTTTTCCTTTACTTATGGCATACAATTTTATTTTTGCCAAATTTCATGATTCTTGGTTAACGGAAAGTACCCAATAGCTTCTGATTTACTTTTGAGTGCCAAAATAATAAAAAAGATTTTAAATGATATAAGTACGTATTATCGATTTTCAGTTTTTTTTCCTTTTCTTGAGCCACGAAATCTTACTCTTTGCTAAATAACACGATTAGGGCAACGGCAAGTTTCCTATAGGTTTTGATTTATTTGCAAAAGTCAAAATATGGAGCAGAAATGACCAATTCTAGGGTTTTTTTATTGCGTTGACTTAGAAACTTGATTTTTATACAGCTCTAAGGGACCGTAGACCTAAATATTTGTTATTAATTTCCCTTTGATACCTCCACACATTCCTAGGAAAAAGGATCTTGATTGACTGAAAGACGGACAAAGAAGCGAGCAAATAAAGATTTTTTTTCTTTCGAGACACGGAGCTCTCAAATTATATATAAATTAATTATGACAAATTTACTCGTTTCGTGTAGCACATTCCGAATTAAGAACTAAGTCATACATACAAAATTCCAAATTTGAATTCTGGTTAAAATGATTATTTTTAATACTGCCGTCAACATTTTCACCTTCACAATAATTTGAACATAACTGGCGTAAGTTAAGTTTTAGGAACCTAAAATTTTGTATTAAGCATTATTACCTGTAATATACCCCTAAAAATGAAGATCCCTTCAGAGAGTGTATTTTAATGTTTAGGGTTACAATACGGCCGCTATTAAAGTAACCAACAGCGATAAGTGATTTTCATTTAAAGATGAGGATTGGTTGGTATAATCTGTTTTAATATTGGATTTTACGTAATCAATTTGACTAAACCGGTTGATTAATTGTGTGGACCTACGCTTCCATTACATGGAACCACACTTTAAAGATTAGTCTAAATTAATCGACCAAAATACAATAAGAAACAGTGAAATTTTCAAGACATAGAATATATAATTAATGTACCAAAATATTATTGCGTCAATGAAATAAGTATTACGATTTGTGGTAGATAGAGACAAAATACGAGAAAAAAAGAAAATACTCTGATATGAAGTAACATCAGAATGTCTTTCCTCAGGTTTATGTCCTTAGTAAATAAAACTATAAGGTATATTTTAACATTCAGCTAAATTCCAGTTTGTTGCATAATTAAGGGAAGAATTATTTATGGATGTGAATTTATCGGATTAAGAAAGTCATGAGTATTTTTTCCTTACCTAAACTAATAATTTTACAGAATTATCTTTAATTTTTGAAATCGTAATTATACTAGAAGATGTATGTAAGAATTTTTTAGAAATAATTAACAAGAGTTTAATAACATAAACATCAAAATAATAGCGATATTTTCATAGAGTATGAAAAAAGAAATAAGAAACCTTAAACCTACAGCAGCCATAGCCATGCAACAAAAAGCTTAAACATCACATTTAAAATACTTCAACTTTGTTTTCTCTAAACACTTTGCCTTTGTCTTCACAAGCGAAATCTCTAAAAAAATAGTAAGAACGGTTTTGGATTAAACTTGTCCTAAAATGAAAACAAAAATTCAGAATATAATTTACATACTGTTTTCCGTTACAACATCTGTACATATTAAATTACTCATCCTGTCGGTAGCAACGTCCTACAGAAAGCTTTGAGGTCGTAAGTTCATTATTTTTATGTACAGCGTCTGTCCGGTGCAGGCTTTGCGGCACATTGTACCCGGAGGCTAATGTATACGGAACCTCTGAGATTCTTTCCGAATCATTTTTATATGTTCCGAGCAACGACAAAAATTTTCAACGGACCGAGAGACAAGATTTCCACAATGTATTGCTGGGAGATCGCTAAGAACTTTTAGAAACTTCAATTTCAACGTAAAGTGGAAAGCTGATTTTATTTCAGCTCCTAGTTTCCTAAAATAAATACCCCGATCCCTATGAGAACTGAAATAGTATTTAGTAATTTGCAGCTGCCAGGTACAACAAGGTATCGGTATTTTATTCACTTTTATTTTGCCTTACGTCAAGGATCAAGAAACTCAAACTATTTGACAATCAAAATCAAAGGGTAAGTTATTATTTTATTGATATTAGTACCATTATTCTAACACTTTTTCACAAAACAAATCTATAAATGGTATAAAATTAGAGTGAACGAGACAAATGCGGAAATTAATGCTTAGGATTAATTGCAAAAAATAACTTTTAATAATATTTATTGCGTGAAATAAAAGTGATTAGCTTAAAATTCCTTGTCGATGTGGATTTTTACGTAAATATTCATATATTTACGTAAAAATCAATTAAAAAAAAAAAAAATCATTATCAGTAAAGCTTTACTTCGTTTTATTTTCACATAACCTTTTGATATTGTGGTTGAAAACTCGAGTTTATCCTGTAACTGAGGCGTATAGTTTATAGACAGGTTTAATTTAAAATATTTTTGGTATCTTTGAAATTAACTCTTTGTCGATACTGTCATCTGTTTTATTGTAATGTTGAAAATAATATATTCGTTCTTTTCAAGTTCGTGTATATCGGTTGCATCAATTTTTTCACCACTGACTAGTAGTAAGAAAATTAATGAAAGTCTAGTTCCTTGCTTCGTGTCTTCGAAACAGAAAATTAATTTTTCTTAAAAGTATTGTTTGAAAATAATTCTAGTAAAAATAAATATGTAATTTAAGTAAACTTTCAGAATATTGGAAAATATATTACATTTTATTAGGTAACTAGCTTTTCCCGTGACTTTGTACACGTAGACGACAGAAAAACATAACCCTGCTATTTTTTAACGTTTCGTAGCCGATCTTTATAATTTCGCCACGTACGTCTGTCTGTCCATATGTTTAGCAAAAGGCAAAATTTATAAAAAAAACAGTGAGCTTTCACGGGACGCCTGGCAGATGTGAAACATCGTGTTCGTACAAGTAATATGCATAAAAGACAAGATTATTACAGGAACTAAATATAGCATAATGAAAAAATAAAGTATCACGAATTTCTTACAGAAAATGGTGACTTTATTTAATAAACATTTGTTTAAAATTAGTATAAAAATTATAAAGCACAGGTTATGTGTACCGTAGTAAAAAACAGCGTCGAACTGAGTGAGGAGGGGTCGCGTAGTCGGTTGCGCATGGCGACACGTCGCCATACCGTACACTCTACTTCATATAGACTATATATACCTTAGTATAGCGTAGCGACTTGTCGCCACGGCAAGCGTCACCACGTCAACGTTCCGGTTTATACCGGCGCCTATAGATGTTTCACATCAAAAACATTTTTAGTAGTCAATTTAATAAATTCGTAAAAATTCTAAGCATCAGGACTCTAGATTAAAATAATTTGCCTTAACTTTCGTTAACAACTTAAAGATATATAGGCCACTATGGAACTCTATTAGGTGTTTTGATACGCACTTCGGCTGTTTTTGTTAGTATACTTAAACACTTCATCACTGGCCATGCCTATTTTGTCAACATATGTCCGGGCAGAAAATTTAATCGCATAGTTTAAAGCACGTAGGTATATATATATATATATATATATATATATATATATATATATATATATATATATATATATGTGTGTATATATAAATATGTATATATATATATATAAATATAAATATGTATATATATATATATATATATATATATATATATATATATATATATACGGTATATATTTGTGTAATTACGGCAAGGCAAGTAGCGAGGCATTTATTTGCCGTTGTACTAATACAATGCAAATGAATTTTTTAAAATTATTAAATTCACATATATTCTAATAGAGAAAAAAAGTTACAATGAAATAAAAATTAAATATTATTTCAACTTAACCCCTATATTTTTCAACAACTACATACACATTATCACGATAATTTATTGATTTCCATGTAATACGTAAACACACAAACACACGGAGCGAACGACAAAAGGATATAAATTCCAAATAATATCTTAGTATATCGTATATATTTTTCTTAATCCTCTTAATTATTTTTTCTAAATATTCCCAATATACGAAAGTGCATAGTTTACACTTTTTTATATGTATAGATTACTGACTGAGCAATTTTGACGGCAAACGTTTTTAAGAGCCTGGTAAGTGTATAGTACAAGTACGAGAGAGGGAGAAAACGAGAACTTTGCTGCGTCTTTTAAATGGCCAGTGGAGTTATTATTCTAACGATTCAATTATTGAACTTGAAACCAGAGAATAAATAACATATTTAAACGTTGCTCTTAGTTGCTTAAATCTATGACAGATGCCAGAAACCGATAAATTGTGGTGGGGCCCGATAATACCTTCCGAACAAATCGATACGCTTTAAATTAAAATTACCTTTGTTATTTAGTTAAACCATTGAGTGAAATTCCAACATTAATATAAAAATGTTGAGTACGCTTTCTGACATAAGAAAGTTTGATAGTTTTGTTCCGCATACGACAGAAATGTTCCAAAATTATTTTAGTATCGTCCAAGTATATATTTTTTCTTACAATCTATTTTAAATTACACCAGGTAAGAGTATATTCAGGCCGTGAGTAAAGTAAAATATTAAATAATTTGTTTTTAAAAAAATTTGACTATGTTTTTTAAACTTTTAAATTGGTGTTAAAATTTTCATAACATATTTCCTTTCAATTTTTCTTATTGACATATTTCAATTAAATGAAACTACGTGATATAGTATTATTTCTATTTCCTTTAAGTTCTTTACCACCATCTAGGATTCGTTGTATTACAAGATCTTCAGGTGGGCTATTAGCAAAGATCTTTTTATGTAAATAGGCAGTGTTGGTAGCCGGATAGTCACATGATTAGATATATATATATAATGGCACATATAGTTAAGACATATTATCAAAACAGCTTTAAAGCTATTAATTAATTTTATTGAAATCAAAATAAAAAACAGACCTGTTTTTTATTCGACCCATAATAATTTTTTTTGTGAAAATGTATTTACGTTCCTTTTAATATCCTAAACACATGGAATTTTTCTTTTCTTTAGATGAGCCACATTTTGTATCCATAATATTTACATTATTAACGACGCAAATTTAATAATCACACGCATTTTATCTGTTTACTATTAAATAAATATATTTTTAATTAAGCACAGCTTAGTGGTAAAAATGAAACCCTTTTAGATGCGTAAGGATCATCTCCCTGTGCCTGTCACTTTTGTACTTCCTACACTTTGAGGTCTATCTACCAGAAATATTGCAAGTGTAGCTTCGGAATGAGATATAGAAATAAAGTCAATTTATCTATCACGTCCTATCGGGTGGAGTATTATTAGATCGGTCTTTTAAAATTATATTATGGCTCTTTTTGATTTTTGTCTGCCAAATATTGAACTTCAAAGCGACGTATAATATTTCATCGTTTCTCTATTTTTTTAAACATTGGTGTGAAAAATCCGCGAAAATTTTTTAATTTGATAATCGATTATTCCGTACATATTTGTTACTGCAGTGTTATTTTTACCCGTGCTATATATTTAAGTATTTCTGCCCACGCTATATATTTTTATTTTCAAAATATATATGTAAAGTTTAAAAATTTACAACTTGGCCAAAGTTTGTATGTGCAAAATGCAGGTAGAATTATCAGTTCACTTTTATACAGGAAGGAAAATTTGTATCCTTGTTTTCAATAGTTTTCTTAAGTTAGTTATATTTCCGCATAATTTTTTCTGTCCCATCGAAGTGAGGTTTATAATCAGTATCTAAATTCGAGGCCTATAATAAGTATCTAAAAAGTAGTGCCTAGTATGATAGGTACAATTTTTTTTTCTACATTTATATATTCTTTTTTCAGAACCAATTTCGGCAATGTTAAAATCTTTTTTCCTTCTTTCTTTTTTCTGCTCATAATTTTTTTTTGATAAATTGTTTACAATGAAATAAAACAACGTGATGTAGTATTATTTCTACTTTATTTAAATTATTTTCCACGATCTAGATTTCTTTGTATTAAGACATCTTCAGGTAGGCAATTAGTGAAGACAATTAGCAAAGATCTTTGCTTTTTCTTATTTTCTGTGGGCGCATATTTAAATAAATCTTGACGAGAGGATTTTACTAAATGTGTCATACGTCTCCTAGCTTCAAAATGAGAACTTATTATGACTCCACTGAACGTTAGTTTGGTACTAATAGTTATTAGTTTATGTTAGTAATTAATTTCCTCAATTTCATATTAATTTCATATTTTATGAAATTCTTGTATTAAGTTTGCATAATTACAACAAAAAATTTGTTCACACGAAATGACGAAAGTAGACAAAATTTTCCATTTAAATGTATATCTGCTGTTGTCATAATTATCTGCACACTAGTTTTGTATGAGGGTGCGCACAGGTACATTTTTTATTTCTTGAGACCATGGTTTGCCTTTGATATAAACAAAAACAACTTTTATTTTGACCTGAATCACATTTAAATTTTAAAATTATGCTTACAAATAAAATATATGTGTTATATTTGTTCTAAACTTCAAAACAAATTGATGCAATAGTATCAAGTTCTATTCATCAGTTGCACGCCTGCATGCTCATTGTCTGAGTGTTCACAATTGTATTTCAAGGTTTGTAGGAAGTAATTGATCAATTATAAGTAGTTCAAATTTTAACACGAATCTTAGTTATTATGTTAATAAAAGTTTAATTAAAATCATTTTAGCATTTTATTTCAACTGTTTGGCTATTTACAAAATTCGGACTTACTCATCAAATTCGATTTATGTCACAAGATAATGGAAAATCAAATACCACGTCAGTCATAGTAACCTTTAATACTAAACCTCCTACTAAACCACCTAAATTTAATATTATGGCCTAAATAAATTAACCCTAATAACAAAAAATAACTTTCGTGTCATAAAAAAGTTCCAAAAAAAATTTATATGAACATGGAGTATGTGTGATGGGTGAGAAATATAAATTTGGTGACTATAGAAATTTAGTTCAATTATTGTAATAAAAGTTTTTGAAAAGTGGATAAATTATTAGGTTAGGTAAAAACATAACTCCGACTCTTCAGGGTGTCACAGTATACATTTAGGTGCTTTTTCTAATATGCTGTGCCGAGACGGCAATTAAGTTCGTCATCCAATTGGCGAGCATTCAGTCGAAGATTTTCCTCAATTAAAACTACTGTAATCTAGGGAATTCTGCAATGTATATTAATATAAAATAAAACTGAATGAAAATGATTATCAATTAGTTTATAGGCTTGGAAGTAACTCTCAATTAAAACCTTTTAAAAAATATTCTGATACTGTAACAACTTTATTCAAACGTCGCAAGTCTTTTGTTAAAAATTAATTAGCCAACCCACTCTTTTATATCGCTGTCTATTATATCAAAGAGCAATAAACAATATCTTCATGAAATTGTAACTAATCACATGGTTTTTACAACAGAAATACTTTGATTTTATTTTCAATCAACAAAAAGAGGGAAGAAAATGTTATATTGGTCGAATACATTGATTTTGCAAGTTTGAGGGAATTCGTTTCAAAGTCATTAGTAAGGTGTAGAAACTTATGTGTTGTCTATGTGTGCATGCGTGCTTGCGTGCATTTATCCTTCGATGCATGCATTATTGAGTGCTTTCGTGCTTTCGGGCCTGCCTTATTGCTTGCGTGCTTTCATGTGTGAAGACGCGCATGCGCACATGCCTACATGTTTTTATGTTGTTCGGTCCAGCACCTAAACCCCTCTAAAAATGATATAATTTTAAATAACCCAAAAAATAGGTCGATAGAGAGTCTCTCATTACCTCGCGAGAAAGTAAATACAGCATCGTTGTAAAATATATATCGTACAATTAGCTAATAATACTGAAAATCAATTTTTATTTAGTCACTAAACCTAAACATTTATCTACTTAAATATTCGCTCCTCTATTTTTGTGTGATACACGAGAATCTGCTGCGACTTGTCGCGGTCGCTTCAATAAGTGGAAGGATGCACTTATGTGGAAGGCACGCGCTCTAAGCCATTTAATCGTCATTAATCTAATAAATATAAAAACTTGGGATACTATGTTCAACATTTTACGTTAACTCATTATCAGCTTAGTCCGCATGGAATATAGAATTCTAGTGCAGTGTTTAACTGCGTTTATATTATTTCCTTATGTTAAATGAAAATAATTATATTAGTTTTAAATCTTGCTGACTAGCCTTCCTCATTCCGTTATTCCGCCCACTCATGCGTGTTCCTAAAACCATCGATGCCCACCATCTCTTTGGCTGTAGTTTTATATGATTTTGTACTTAATTTTTTTAATCCTCACAACTTCGGAAACATTTTACATACCATAACGAAAAATAAACTAAACGGATCCAACATTTAAATACTCCTACAGGCAGACTGTCAGACAGACAGACACACATATGTACAATATGTGTTTTAACATTAGATTCATATCAGCAATCAAGCAAGTAAACGGAAAAGGCATTATAATTTATTTAAAAACTGAAAATTGGGAAATCGCGGAGATATAATTAAATTTTCTTTATTTGTATGATTTAAGATTTCAAAGCTTAATTGCTCAATTAATATTTGAATGTAACTGATGTAATGCTTTAGCATAATCTAGAAATTGTATTTTCAAAGCAGATAATATTAAATTTGTTGTGGAAAACTAAGTGAATAAAAATAATGTAAGTGCTGTAAAACATAGATAAACTAAATATAAGTAGGTGTAGAAATGAAAAAAGAAAATGTAATTCTTATTAGGGAAATAAATTTGGTAGAGTTTCTTTGTTTTTTGTTTGTATAGTATAATTTTTATTTTAAGAAATTAAAATTCAATTAAAATTAAAATTTCTCCTTAAAGCACTAATAGGTGATTATACTGCTGCTTTGCCTAATTGAACGAGCAATTTCTTCGGTAAATCATGAATAACTTGTAATCGTTCTATTTTTACTACTCGATCGTAAACCAACTTTTATGCAGATATAGATCGTAAACCAACTTTTATGCAGATTGAGAGAGATCAAGATTTTATATTAATAAGCATTAAGTGGAAATGTATGGAAGCATAATATCTTCCAAGTGGATACAAAAAAATTAATTCCAAAAGTTCTGTGGTTTTCAATGTAAATATCCTGAGAGGAAGAGCTGAGATCTTTTTCAATGTGCTTTTTGTTAATTTTGACCCTGTAGAGTTTTAAAGAGAAGCGTATGTACATGAAAGACACTTTAATCATTTTAAATATGGCATGCAAGTTTATTCAGAATATGGTAGGGAAATGATCATATTTATTTTTAATTAATGCCCTAAAATATTCATCTCATTTTAACAACTAGGTTAGATTCTTTGTGTCGTGTTTAAAGAAAACAATGCCCAAAACTTCCCTAGATATAAGTTCTGGCACATGAGTGCCTATTATGAGCCAATATCATATTAAGCACTTTGCAAGTGAAGTTTTTTTGCTTTCCTTTACCCACTAAGAGCAAAGTTATTTAGAAATATAAAAAAAAGTAAGTTGTTACGTGTTAAGGAAAAAGTTCTCAAGGGTATTTGGGATACAAGATTAAACTCTAATAAACAAAAAGTAGGTATTTACATGTTATATAAACTGCTTATTCATCATTAAGCAACAAAATTTACAATATTTGAAAAGCTATATTATTTTTAAGAATGATGGCTATTTGAAGTCCGTTAAAAGCTGATGACAACTAACGTATCCAAGTAAAAATGTATAGTCATATACTGACAAAAGTAAGGAACATTCCAAACATTTTGATGTATACAAAATAAACTTTTCCTCTATGTAAATAAAACATATTTCAAACAATTTTTTCTTATTTAATTAGGAGTATACATACGAATAATTTCGTGAACCATGTTGCTAATTTTGTCACGGCTTGAGCGAAATACGTTTCATTCGCCTAGAAACTAATAAATTATCTTCAATTGGCCATGAATAAATTGTTTAACCATAAATTAATAAAGGTTTGTATTGAGAAGATGAGGCAGTAGAAATTAATATTAACTTTCTCAATAATCCAAACGCTGACCACAGCTTGTTCAAAGTTAACTATTATATTAAATTAAATTCCAACAATAAAATATCCTTGAAGTTGGTATTAAAGCAACTTTGCTTTAAGCAGCACACACGCTTTTATGGTTGCTTCTACGAAATTTAAGTAGATAGATTCAAATAAAGTATTTATGTTAAATGTAGTGTTCAATAAATATAAAAAGAGTAAGATTGAAAAAAACATTATTCACAGGCTTTGTGATTTTGCAAACATTTGTGTAACATTGCAAAAATAATGAATACGGTAACATCGATGGCAATAACAGTTAGTAAAATATATCATTGAAAAGCAATACTAATAGGAAACTCGCAATATGTACACTCAAATCGTTTAAATATTTTCGGTTTAACAGAAAACTTACTCGATCACATTTGGCATATAAGATAGAATAACCTGTACCATATTTTTTGTCTCATAGCCTTATTTTACTTTCCAATTGAACAATGTCAGATTTATGTTCCATTGGTTAAGTCACGTACTAAAATAAACATAATAAGCTCACTTTGCACAAAAACCTTCCATCACCCTCTTGACAAGGGTCACGATCGTCACCCAATTCGGTATCATTGTACTTAAGAAGAAGGGAACATGTCAGGTAAAATAGATTGTTAAGGGGTAATCTTATAATACTTTGATAATAAGGGATTCGGGTTACGGGTAAAATCTATTGGACTTTTACTTCATTATTTCACGGTCGAGATCATAGGTCGAAAGTCATTTGAAATAGTGCACTGATCGCAGCATATCGCTACGTAAAGATAGTGGAAACATGACCACAAAACTCGTGGACAGTCAATAACTTTTTTGGACCTTGGAGCACATGGAAATTTGTTTCATAATTCTAGTAAGTACTGAGTATTCTAATATTAATAAAGAAAAAACTAAAATCTAAAGCCTAAAATTTAAAGATTGCAGAACTATGTTTCAAGAGCTTGAAAAATATCCTGGCCCTTCGTTTTAAAAAAATCTTAAAAAACTAGTTGTTATCAATTTGGTTTCTCAATAAAATTTGAAGAAAAATCGATCACTTGCCTTTTCGGTTTCGAACACGTTTAAGCATCGAAATAATTTGTTATTATTTAATTTTACTTATTTTATCTAATTTGCTTCCCTCACTTGGCTAAAATAAAATCAGATTATGGTAATTTATGGAAATTTTATTTGAAAAACCTACCATGTCCATATTAACATAATTATATATGCATATCAATGAAGTGTGTGCGGTTTTTTTCATAATTTTGAACTTAGCAGTTTTTGAAATAGGGGAGAGGGGAGGGGTGAGGAAGGAGGTCGTTTGTATATATTTTTTGTTAACGTTTTCATTAATAATTCCACAACTGTATTTCATAAAATTGTTAAAAGGGTTTTGCAAATCTAATCATTTAAATTTAACAGACACTCCCCCAAACGAAAAAAAATTTGTTTTGGTTGACAATTTATCTTCTCAAAAATTTGTACATATAGATTTTTGAGTAAATGGCATTATTTTTCCAAAAATATCTCTAAAACTGTTTTCCAAAAATAGTTTTATGATCACTGTGACAAAAAATTAATTTAAGCCTTATGGTATTTTCATAAAAATATTTTCGAACATTAACTTTTAACATACGACGGTTAATATACTTTAAAACTACAACTATTCCAAATTTCAGTGTTCCAAATGTAATGATTCTCGAAAAATTTGTTTAAAAAATGGACCGACGATCTTGTAAGCGAGAATCTTATAAACGTTCGTTTTTTATCGAATATTTCACAATCTCAGTTTTGAATGTTTAAACGTAATCGTAAAATAATGACACCATAATATAACAATCCCTATTTTTATTTTTCCTAGTTTTTCATCGTAAATTTCCCTACACCTGAAAAAGTTTTTTTTTACTTTACTCTGCTTAACCTTAATAAGCATTTGTTTATGTACTTTCTATTTATTAGAGATATGACATATAAGCGGACTAAACGATTTTTTATTATCATTAAGTGATATTTTTTGGCAAAATAATGATCATATTTTCTTGAAGTTTTTCTAAACACGTGTATACCGAATCAAAATCAAAAATCAAAATCTTTTCCTAAACTGGTTAATATTCAATAATTTCGTATTAATTTTGTAATGAACCTTATAATATCCTAATGCAAAGCTGGATTTATTTTACTCTAAACCAATCTTTAGAGGAATTATGTACATATATTTTATATAAAAAGAATATTTACAAATACAGACATTAGTCGAGAGCTGACTAATTAATAATAACCAACATAATTAAAATTTTTCGAAAGAATTTTTTTTTTGAATTCTTGTGGAGCCATTAGATATGTCTTTAAAAATAATTATAAGGTTTCTTGAAGCATTTTTTCATAAACAAGAAATAAGAGCCAAGTTTGACATAAATCATAAAAATACGAAGTTCTATATGCACCCGGTTTCGAATTATGTCTATGAAAATACACTTTGGAAGGTTATTGGCAAAAAAATCGAAGCTGTAAAAACCTAGAATTCGACTACGTCGAAAAAAAAATTGGGTAGATAAACAAGTTAGGTAGTCATAACTTTTGTGAAAGACTATTATGACTGAATTTCGAAGCCCTAAGTGGCGTTCAGTTTTGACATATGTTCTGTTGAAAAAATATTGATATCTCAAAACTGAATACTACCTACGGCTTAACCTACATTCACGATAAATATAGAACCAAGGTAAATATGTGCCAATGGTCAAAAATATATAATCTTTTCGCAAAATTTAAAAGTTCTTCCAAATTTAGGTGATGTGTAATTCAATGTTGTGAAAAATGTATCATCATAATTAATCGTATTGAAAAACATAATTAAAATATCGATACAAATTTTCGGGTACAAACGGATCGAAACTAAATATATATTAATAATCGTTTTGAGCGTCTCTTGATAGACGCAGAGTCAATATCAAACTTCTTATAAATAATCGGGTAACCAAAGAGTAAGGTGTAATTGAGCAAAACTTTCCTCAAACGATCTTGGAAAGTTTCTCGCATTATTAAATTTGGTAAAACTATTGAGGTTTCTAGTTATTTTAGTCTAAATTTTTTATGCACACCAATATTTGAAATAGTTAATATTTATATGTACTTACACATTTTAGAAGAAAATTCGAGGTATTAACAAATTTTAATGGTCGGTTTTCTTTCAGCTTAGCTTTCAGGTATCCCGTTCTTAGCCTTTTGATTGTGGAGGTTATCTCTGGTGAGCAGTTGGGAACTTTCTTCGTGGGCCAGATGGGAGCCTTTGTTTTGCAACAACATTGACGTCGCCAAGTATATTAACTGTTCAGTGTCACATAAATGGGCCTATATACAATTTGTATGGTTTATTATCAACCAATAGTCCTCAGAAATCTATGTTCAGCTGACTGTTGAACTACCCGCAAAGTATTATAAGATTACCCCTTCTACGACTTAGAAGCCGTAGAACTATTATTAAAAACATATTTCATGATGGCAGCTTTTATTATTAAAAACGTATTGAGTGATGGCACATTTTCTGTTTGTACACCGTTACGTGAGTCATTTCAGAAAGTAGGCGAGTTATATTTTTAAGCTAAAACTAGATTTCTTAATTTAGAGAAAAACTTATTAAAAATACAAATCATGTAGCAAGAATGTGAACTATGCCTAGAGAAATTCGAGTTATTAGGTAATTTGAGAAGGATCGAAAAAATTACGCTCGGTAATTACTTACCACATTACGATGTTATGTGTGAAGAAAACGAAAGAAAAAAAATTTCTTCATGTAGTGTTCA
Organism: Druceiella hillmani; assembly: GCA_039881145.1. Lineage (NCBI taxonomy): Eukaryota > Metazoa > Arthropoda > Insecta > Lepidoptera > Hepialidae > Druceiella > Druceiella hillmani. The sequence goes on from JAYKKI010000090.1 coordinate 8,307,077, forward strand.
ACGTTCCAGCTAAACCGACCTCAAGCAAGTCCTTTAATGATGTTCAATATATTAGTTCAAAATTTCATGGCCTGTTTCTAGATATGATATTCAGATTTAGACAACTTGTACATATTCTACCAACTGATTTATGAAATATATAGTAATATTTCAGAGATGATTCTCAACCCCATATACAACCAATACTGCTAAGTAATGCATCATGTGTGATCCGTATTTAACAATATCTAATATGTGTTACATCATATCCATTTATGTGTTACAGTTAGACATTGTTAAATACAGAACGACTTCATATCCTTTTATAAATCTACGTTACCTGACATATTTGACTTTAGAAAATTAGGATAAACTTATATCTGAAATTAAACACCATGACTATTATTTCGAAAACCTATTAATTAGAGACTAATGCAAAGTCATACTTATTATAAATATATAGATCCACTACTAACAAGGTAGCGTTTGTATGTTTTCGATTACATAAATTGCAAACTGATTGAAAAGAAATCTTCCAAATTAATATAATGATATTCCGATCATTATATCTAAATAAACAGTTAAATGTGTTAGGTTTGTTTTGGCTTCCTAACATCAGCAAAATTCATGTTATGGTAAAAATATCTAAAACTGAAAAAATCACATTAAACATTTTTGAAGAGTAAATGCAAGATAACTGACCTAGTGGGCCAACTAATTCCTTGCACAATAACCTTATGAACACTTTTAAAGAAACTGCGGCTCTTAAACTCACGTTGGAAAGATCCTGAACCCGAAACCTACAAAAAATCTTGGCGTGGAATTTTTCAAAATCCCCGATATCTCTGTGTCTATACATGTACTGTGTACGTCCTCTATATTAATTGCCGTTCACTGTTTTGTAGATGCTTCACAAGGGCGTACGGTAGTGTATGCGTTACATTAAAATCGGTATAGGTAATTTTTGGTAACGTGATCGTGAAACTGTTCTTCGCAAAAAACGCGAATACCCAAACTAAAACCGACGACTATTCCACGCCTAGTATTATTTTTGGTTTGTTATGTTTTACATTGTGATGTTTAACGAAAATAAATGCGGTTTTACACATTTATAAGTGATTATCAGCTTTGAGAAAAAGGTTCCCTAGATACTGAATATATTTGGCGTTAATTTTGTAGAAATTCATTTATCACAATGAAATGAAACTACGTGATGTAGTATTATTTCTACTATCTTTAATTTCTTTACAACGACCTAGGTTCACGACCTATGAATCTTTGCTAATATCCTACCTGAAGATGTTGTAATACAACGAAACCTAGGTCGTAGTTAAAGAAATTAAAGAAAGTAGAAATAATACCACATCACGTAGTCTCATTTAATTGTGTTTCCTAGATACGTAAAACCGTTTGTCTTCAATATTAACACTATATGAATTCACTAGCGGGAAATCGTAGTGTTCTATACCTACGCCAATGAATCTGGCAGGTTTAGTTGCCAGAATAGTAGAATCCAGTTCACGGACTTTCATTTGTTGTGGTAGATCGGGCCTTCATTTTTGAGAGAAACTGAATGTTATTTAACCTACTGCCGACTAACTTAAAATGAAGGTAAATATTAATGGTAAACAAAATTTTATTCCAATTTTTTATTTAAAAACTTACGTTAATTTTTGATTTATAAACGTTTATGTAAAATCATTAAAATCATGTGTTTCGATTCGATCTGCGTATAATTCTAAACAAAATAAAATTATACTAAATGTATCTCTATCTCTCAGATCATGATGCTAAAATAGTCATGAAATTGGTTCGGCAAGGTTTATTTTAAAATGAATAAAATTTCTTTGAATATAAAAAAAACACAAAACACAAATTACCTTTTTATACAGTTTATGGAGGAGTCACTGTTTATCGATTGAGACAACGGACTCAGAGTAGGTGGTCGTCTCTATAACGCTGACTGTGACTACCATAAAAGTCATCCAACTCTCTCTGAGAGCAAGTATTATTTTACGTGGTTATTGATGGAACTTATAAAAATAGACTGAAGCCCTTTGATGATTGATTCTAAATTCTTTCATTTCATTTTCATTCTTTGAGTAATAGGATCTTTAAACGAATTGTAGTAAGATACTATATGATATGCATGCCTTTAGCTCATGGGTAGCTTATCAGCTGATAGGCTTAGACTAAATTTTTTGTATGTGTCGCCGACTTTCAAGTATGAGTCATCGACTTTGCTGGCGCATCCTAAATAATTAATAAATAAGTAGGAATCAATACCCAGTACGATAATGCACATTATTTCACACGGGCGAAAAATTAATTAAGTAGAATTTTAACTTCATCTACTTTAGCCATAAACACTTTTACTTTAGAAACAAGCATTCAATTTTCCTTTCCAAATTCAACCTTATTAAAAGTACATAATATGTTTAATATTAATAATTTTAGTCTGTTTTTTAACCATTAAAACGCTTTGGATATGACTTTATGTTTTGTCTTTGTTTAGAGTATAAATCTCCATAGTTCTAATAGAAACTACAGGGTTTATTACGCTGTGCTTATTGAAACTTTCATCTGCTTTGCCATTCAAAAGTTATTCACCATTCTCATAATTTTGCAAAAAGAAATGTAGAAATGCTGTTTGTCTCTCAGACAGGTAAAGGAGAACCTCAAAAATAATGATTGGGTAGTTTGTAATCAATTCACAATTAATTAATTTCTCAGGGTACTTGGAAATGATTTAAACAACATAATGAATTACTGACATTCTTTCTCAAACATTGACATAAAATATTGTATTTTATGTCGTGTAAACAAAATAAAAGAATTTTTTCTTAAGGTCAATTCAAAGTTTTATTGGCCTAAGATAAAAATTGCAGTATTATTGTAACATTAGTGTAGAACGGGTAATCATCAATAAATTTTGCTTCGAATTAGTATTATTATTTGATATATACATAACGAAGGTTTAACGTACATTTACAATGTCGTTAAAAATTGTGTTACTTTAGATCTCAATTCTTTCATGGCCTTAATTTTTCTTCACAGAGATTTTTTTGTTAGATATCTCTGAGAGCTGGAATCCACTTGTTTGTCTTGCATGTTATGAATAAAACAAGGCGTGTCAAGAAAATCCTGACAAACGAAACTTTCATGAAAACGAGGCAATATCTGAGTCACAATAATGAAATATGTCAGCGTCACAATTTACTACTAAATCAATCAACAGCCTATGATGTCACGAAATACGGTTGTTGAACGATTTTGTATATAGTGCAGTAAACTTTTCCGAATTGTAACAAAAATGTATAATCTATGCTGTAAAATAACATATCCACAGCAACGTCTTAAACGTGACAGTCTTCTTTATCTGTTGCATGTTTGCAATCTACCAGTAAGAAGGATGTGGAAAATTTATCTCCAGAAATTACTTATCCGTTTATAATGATTTTTCCTTTTAACCGGAAAAATTAATACAAAATGCTTCTTCTGATAACTATGAAGTTCAAAGCTTTTACTACTTTTAGTTATAGTTATTAGTATTTACAACTAATAAATATGACTCAATCATAACTATTTTATAGTGACGAAGCAAAAAGAAACGAACGGAAATGAGATTCGTAGTGAAATAAACTTATTAACCGCAAGTAACCGGCACGATACAAACACAGTTTACACAATGCGCATTTCCCTATCAGTCTTATTTGTTTAAAAAACTGTCTCGAGTACAATGCATCATTCAGTCGGCCACGTTTTTTTTGACCCGCTACCGCCGCCTGCCCACATTGATAACAAAATGCTCGGAGCAAATTTTAATAATTTATTATTCCCTCTTCCCTTATTTCACTTCCACAACCGTCTTTTTCATTTTTTTTAATTTATACGGTTATTCTTATCACATCAACTTCCTTTTTTCTTTTTAAATTGTTTATGGAAAGTAATTTTTTTGGAAGTATTTTCTTTTTCACTTTCATTACAATAACCCAGCTTCAGGTAAGTCTCTGGCAGACATTATAATTATTTGTTACGTTCAATATGATGTTCAATATGATGAATTTGTGCTTTAGTGCATTTGTTAAGGTATAGTTAAGGGTAGTACAGATTGTGCAGAGGATCTTTCTTGAGTTCTATTTCTATTTAACTTGCTTCTTGTCTTGTTTTCTCTTTTTTCTTTTTTTTCCGCTGTGTACGTTTTCGCATATTCTATGTTGTTTCTTATGACGGTAAGAAAATTGTTGATAGTATATGCCTTTATTATCGTTTAATGGCGGTGTAATAGGGTGGCATGCTTCGGGATATACTTTTACATTTTTTTTTCATTTTGTACACCTTTCCTTGTACTTGATTATTGCTTCATTTGATACGAGTATTGTAATCGGTTATTGCATATTTTGTTTGGTATTTTCTATTTTTTTCAAAAAATTTTGTAATTTTTTTTCTTTATTTCTATATTTTGGGATAATCTTATTCAATAAAGATAAATGCATTGCGCAATGGTTTTAATGATTTAATAATTTTAATGTTTTTTATTTTGATATTTTCATTTGGGTTATAAAATACCCAAATGCAAATATCATGTAAATCAATTTTTTCGTTCTTGGTTTGTCTTTTTATATTAAGTTTCATGCATCTTTTTCGAGTTCTTCGTATGATTTTTTACTTCTGTTACTATGAAAGAAATTAAGTTTTTCACTAAGGTTTGTTTTAAGCGATAACATAACAAGCCAAGTAAGGGTAATTTGTAGCGAGACTCTTATTTCGCTTGCGATATTGTACTAGTAGGGTAATTTTTTTATGTTGATAAGTCAATGTTTTCTTTATTTTTTTTTATCGAGATTCTGTTAATGATAATGAAACGTTTACATGTGATTATTATTGGCAAAGCATTGGCAATAAAAAAAATCTTTTGAATACTAAGATATTTCTATCTACTAATAACTAGAGAGAAATAACTTAGTACAACAGACATTATTTTTGTAAGAAAAATTCGAAAACAAACTGTTGCTGTGCAAATAAAGAAACAATATGTACGTGCTATTTATAGAGTAGCCAGTACCGCCCCCTTGTTAGTTCCTTTATGACCTCGATGATGATTTCTGTCAACTCTGCAGCTGTAATTTCAGTATCAGTTCTGTAATTTTTTCATAGATGGCACAATATTTCTTTTGTTAAATATTTAAAAACTAATTTATCTTTAAGGTTATTAATGTTAATTGAGTAACATTTAAAAGGGTGAAAAGCTTTACTACAATTAATTGTTCTTGACGAGATAATAAAAAGGAATGAGTTAGTTTTTAATAATGTTCTCCATTTTTAACGCTTCTTTCTTAATTTTTTTTACTGTATCACAATATTTCTTATGTAAATTTATTTTTCAGTTTTTTGGTGCATCGTTTTAACTGATGGAGTGTTTAAGTAAATAAATATTACATCCTTCATACTTAAGTTCTTTAAATCATCAACCTCTTTTTGAAATGTTTATCATATATATATATATATATATATATATATATATATATATATATATATATATATATATATATATATATATATTATTGTTTTTGGAAACTGACATAAAACTTATAAAGTATGTGAATTAGCATATGCTTAATTGTCAACACACAAAACTTTAGGGGAGTTCTAGAAGCGATAAAGTACTCAAATTTTTTTTTAAATTTTATTTCTAAATTAAATGAAACTACGCGATGTAGTATTATTTCTACTATCTTTTAGTAGAAATAATACTACATCGCGTAGTTTCATTTAATTGCGAATAATGAATTTCTACAAAATTAACGCCAAATATATTCAATATTTTATTTCTAATTATACGACTGTATGTAAGACAGTTCAAGAGATATTATATTACAAAAATATACACCACCCCTCATCTTCATAATTATGAAAGTCAGAATTATGTACACACAGCGCTGCTAGAAATATAAATAAATTTTGTCGGAAAACAGTAGTAGTTTTTCTCAATTTTACGACGTTTGAGAAATTGGGGATATTCTTATACTTGTGAAAATATACAAGTAATATTGATATGGTGAACAATATGAACATTATTTTAAAATTTTTGATAGATATTCTGTATACGCTTAATTGTTCAAATATCTCTAAACTCACATGAAAACCTCGTACCAAATATCAGTTGAACACCCATACGTAAAAAGATTGAGATGAAACTTTTTTCCACCTATGCTCTTGAATGATAATTGAAACTATCTGTTAAGAACATAGTAACATGTTAATTATCTTAGCAATGAAACACGTTATTTGTACCATCGCATTCTACTAATAATGTTACACATTGCAAAACAGGTCTAGTTATGGCGCTTCACCGGTGAGGGACGCGCATTCGCATTACCGCCAGGCAACATGTTGCACCGGCCGCACGTGACGTGCATGCGGGTGCAGTTGTGATACTATGCTCTATCACCATTCACTTCAATTATGTTTGTAAAACATTCCATATTAAAATTGACCCTGATATTTTGATAATGTCAATGAACAAATTTTATTTAGGGAGTCAGTAAATCAGTCATATTTTAGATATATGACAATTTTTTCCTGTGGTACTGGCATGGTGACGTGTTTATATGACGTTTTTAAAAGAAAAAAAAGGATTGAAGTTCTTATTTCACCTTACTCTTACAGTTTAAGGTAAAGTGGAAATTTCGTAAAATACAATGACACTAATGTGTACCACTGCTATCCAATGCAATATATTTCTGAACTGTCATTAAATATTGCTGCAATTCTCTTTGATGCAGTTAAGAAAATTGGTTAGATTTATTATACGTACTGCTTTTTAGTAAACCTCTAGTAAAAACCACTTCGTAACTTTAGAGAACATAGACAAATGTGGCAAGGCTCTTACCTGTGATTTTCAAGAGGTGAGTTAAAGTTGCCATTTTAATCATCTTCTTGAGTTAGTAGTTAGTGTTACCGTATTGTGTTAATTATTGATGTATTATAGTAGTTACTATTTACCAACATAAAAAGGTTATAAAAAAATTCTATAAGAATGAGTGATTATTTTGTGTAAATTTGAAATTTTCATTTTGATACCATAATATCACTACTATTGAAACCGTAATATCTTTACTGTAATTTCGGAATGCGTATATAATTTTTTAATTCATGGTTTCCTTTTTTGTAATATTAGTATCACATTTTCTGTACTTGCCAGATAATTACTGAAGTAGAGAATAAATTTCTTTTTCTTTTATTGAAATTTTACTATTTTTGCTGTGCATTTGGTTCCTTATTCAGCTTGTATTAAGATTTATATATAGATAAGTTACGAAATCAACGAAAGTAGAAGACCGTAGAAATGACTAAATTAATTTTGTGAAATGTACCAAAAAAATTAGTTGATTAAACACATTTTCAAATTAACAAATATTTATCAAAATGTAATCACCCATTGCTGAGATATGAAGTCCCAGGTAAACATACTTATAGCGGACGTACCTTAGCAGACAGCATAAGGGTTAACATTTTGTCGGTGTCAACCGCATACATTTGACGACAAGTGGCGGTCGACCGAGAGTTGGTGATCGAACGACAGCCGGCGGGCAGCCAGTAACTAGTAAATGGTAGTATACAATGTTCCGTATACTTCTGGGCCATTGTTAAATAAGACTAAAATGTATACAGGAAAAGTCTTCAGTGTGCATCTGCTCTTACTTGCCAAATACAAAATATCGTCTCCTTAATTTTAGAAATACAATATTTGTCAAGAATTTTGTATGTCTTTTGTTCATTTATTCCCCGGAAAAAAATATCGAGGTCTGAAAAACTGCTTGTTTGTAATATCATTGTATATTTCCGGTAGCCACTCTTTATTGATATAAACCTATGTAATATTATTATTTGGTTGCCCTTATTTAAACGTTAATTCTTGATTTGCAAAACTATCAAACAAATATATTTTATTGATAATTTAATTATTCCCCTACTACAAATATTTTCTGATCCTATCCCACCTTTATCTCTGTCCCACCTCAAATAATATTATTTCAATTATGACATGCGATAAAGCACATCAAACATCCCATTAAGGAACACTTCACGTCCCGAGCGCTACCAAGCATATTGATTGCTGATGTCGGAATTCAATAACAGCAATAATGAGCTATTCAATGAGGGCAACCCAATTTGACGCAAACAATGCCGTGCAGCACTTGCGAAGGCTACTTTGATAGAAATTTGCCGTTGTCCTCTTCTCCTCGGATGGTTTTTGTTATAAATCGGGTTTATGAATACATTTTGTCTCAAAAAATAATCCCAAGTATCTGCTACTCTGATTCTACACTCAAAGATGACTAGAGCTGATTAACATTTTTTTCTACAGATATTTAGTATATTAGATTTCAGTATCGTTTCATACCTTAAATAAAAGAAAACGGAACTCTTGCAAGCTCACTTACGGCTCCATCAATCTGTCCACCGGAACATGCGACCGACTGTTACAACCGTTTTTTTCTTGTTGTATAAATTGGATAGTTAGTACAGTGTTAAAATTTATTAAACGACATATTTCCATAATTAATACTCAGAAATATTTATGTGAAAATTTTAGAAGGGGTAAGTAAAATACCCAACACTTTTTTTAAATTTCAATTATCAAATATAAGGTCTAGTTATCCGGATTTCAAAATTTTTTTTCAGAAATGTAAATAAAATAGCCCTAGGGATGTTAAAAATGTTTACTGCAACGTTTACTTGAATACTATAGCATACGATATAGAATACGATCGTAAATTTTAAAATTTCTGGGAATTCGCGCTATTATTACGTCTGTTAAATATATGTTAAAACGTATTTGCACAGCAAAAAGTATTATTAATATTTTCAAATTATTTAACAAAATGCTTTTTACCCTTTAAAGTTTGTATATATCTAATTGTGAAGGAAAATGTATGAAAAATGCAACTGAAATAAATTTGAATATTGGTACGGCACGAGGGGCGGTTTAGAGTTTTTTGTCTACTATAGTTTAAAGTGAGCAAAAATTTCTGAAGGAACCTTTAAAAGTCTTAAATTTTTACTTGTCCCAACTTCTTAATAGACGTAATAAAAACACAGTCGGTTTTTTAATCATTTTAATCTTTTTCTTTATTTTCGAAATATGGTTCAATATTTTCATAACACGAAATTACCGAGGCGAAAATATATTATATTAAGCTTAAGTTAATTTTTGGAATATATATCATAAACATAGTTTGTAAAATGTATTAGATGATAGTTTATATAGATTTTCATGAAAAATTTACAATACCATTTATTGATGAGAAATATAACCATGTCGAATCTTTAAATGAATTACAGGAAGTGAAATGTTTTAATGGTTCCATGAAATACGACATTAATAGTCCCGGTTATCAAGTGTGTAAGATATGTATTCTCCAAAACACTTCTTCTTAGGATTAAATTCACTTCAGACATTATCAGTTGTAGTGTACATCCATCCAAGGACGTTGTAAGATATAAGTTACTTATTTCTGGTGAAAAAAATATGTACTCACTATTTTTTGGCTTATACTTCATTGGTTATGGTCAATAAAAATGACCTATAGTTCTGCTTCGCTGTTATTTTTTCGATCAAAAATAAAACATAAAAAATGATATTCACAAACTTGTTTGCAAAGAAGGTACCTTCAAATAAATAAATGGGTTTAACAAAGCATCTACTGCTTATAATTTAAGGATGTCGAATAGCATTTTCTCAACCGAACAAAATCAACCGATTCAGTAAAAAATTTAGAAACGAAACTAATTTTCGAAGGGTATTGAATTTTTCATAGATTTATTTTTATTAGTAACTTTATAAAGAACCAGTTTCTATATGAAACCATTTACTTGTATATCTTCATCCATACATATAATAAAATTGTAATAAAACTGAATCTGTATATGGAATATTTTTAACTAAAACCTACTGTATGTGCTACCTACCAAAAACGCGCTACTTACATAAAATAACAGTTTTTAAATTAAAGTTTCTTAGTCATTTTGTCGGTTTATTCGTTTCTATGTCTGTGTGAACTTTCATTGTGGATACTAATTTGATCACGGCTAAAATGATTTGGATATGGTTTTCAGAAATGTAATTAAATCAATGGTTCAGAAATAATAAAGACACGTCAATTTTTAATTTACGTTTATTTCACACGCGAATATTAAACTGGCAGAACCGATTTGGCTCTCAACTTCAACTATTAGCATTTTTATTAAGTTTTATGCTCATAGAGTTCTGAGAGAAAAAATAAAACACAAAAATATTCTGGTAACATTCTTTATTCCGTATTCCGGTTGAACGAAGTTGCGAAAAGAGCCAGTACTGAATAAATTATGAAAAATTAAACTTTTTTATAAAAAACTGGACTGACTTCAAATAATTGTCGAATAAAAAGCACAATAAAAGATACAAAATAATGAAAATATGCGTTCTTAGTTGGAATTTTCACGGTGAACATCGTTTCCGCACATAATTCAATTCTAAAATTATTGCTATTGGCAGAGGCTTTTGAAGTCGGTGCCAAGTGAAATGTGTCACTGATATATTTTTGTACAGCTGTGCTTGAAATCTAAATTACTATTTTAATAATTTCATGATTTAAGAAAGCTTTAGAAAGATCACGAGTGAGTAGGTAAAGTGAGGAATTCAGTGACAGAGTCTCTGCGTGCGATCTATAAAGCAAATTTAAAAACAACCCATCCTAAACTTTTACAATTTAAGCAAGCAGTTCTTCTGCAGTAATAGGACTGGAGTGGAAATCTAAAGTTAAATTAAAGAATTTCTGCTTGAGACCTATAATAATTATTCAGCAACGGCAGATCCTCAAGCATCATAGCTTAAGCAGACAGTAACTGGACAGGGTTAAGACGGAGTGGTCGGGACACAGAGTTTAATGCTTGAAAAACGCAATGTTAATTTAAAAACAAAAGATCGTTAAGTCTCATGGTTTAGACAGGCAGTATCACTGTAGCATCAGGACTGAGGGGTTGGAGCCCGGAATTCAATGATAAATTGTCTGCTAAAGGCTCAAAATTCTAATTAAAAAATAGCAGATCCGCAAGTTTTTGTTTAGGGAGGAAGTATCTCCGCCACCTATCAGAACAGAAATTAGAACGCCATATTAAATAACAGAGTATCAGCGTAAGAGCCATAATTCCAATATAAAAATAACTGATCCTTAAGTCTTATGGTTCAGACAAGCAGTACCCTTGCAGCATCAAGAATATAGGGTTGAAATCCTGAGGCCAATGTTAGAGTCTCTGTTTGAGGAGCAAAATATTAATTTAAAAACAGTATATCCTCATGTTTCCCAGTTTAAGCAGACAGTAGTACTGTAGAATCGTAACTGTGGAGTTGGAACCCATAATTCAATTACAGACTTTTAGCCTGACATGTACAATAATTACTTAACAGCAGTAGATCCCGAAGTCTCATAATTTTAGCAGACAATACTCTTGCATCATCAAGACTAAGAAGTTGGAACCAGAAATTCAATGACACCGGTTCTGCTTAAGACTCAAAATACTAATTTAAAATAGCAGATGTCAAGGCTTAGGCAGGCAGCATTTATGCAGCCTCAGAGGTTGGAACCCAAAGTTTGTCAGATAATCTGCATGAAACCCACAATAATAGTTTAAAAATTCAAATCTCAAATCTTAGAGTATAGGCAGGCAGTACACCTACGATATCGAGGCAAAGATGTTGACACATGAAATTCTCGAGATCTTAAAATATCACAGTTTTGACAGGTAATGCACCTGCAGAATCAGGCTTACGGGATCAAAAACTGGAATTCAAAGAATTCAAATTTTGGTGTTTTGAGGGAACTGAGTACATGTGAGAACTTTGATGAGAATCATTGATCAGTTCAATCATTTGACGAGTTCAAACTGGATTAGTTTACTCTTCATTACTGAAGAATTTCTACATTTTACATAGTTTAAGTTACTTAACAAAGAAACACTTTATTTCACCTGTCTACAGCGCTTATTAATATTCCTCAGTTCTTGGAATATCGATCGTAAATGTGAATAATTTATCTGCATCTATTTAACCATTGACTTAAAAAATTAGAGAATAACTAAATCGAATTTGTTTCAAAGACAACATGCGAGTGTAGTCATTGCAAATTTACGACACGTAACAATCGGTTTATGTACGGATGAAGATTTAATATTATTCCGACTGTATGTAAGCTTAAATAAAATGATTACTTTGTGTTAAATTAGTCTCTGTTTCTGTCAATCTATAGGTTTTTTTTATATATTTACTGCTATCATGATTCAGCATAAAACTGAAGGATCTTTAAGTTCATACACACAGAATATTACCCGCCTTTATTGCTATTTATATGGTCTGATGTAGTAAGTTGTGATTTTAGTTTTTTTTTTATTTTTGTTAGGTTATCGATTGTTTATATATTTATGAATACTGAGTATTATGTATAATTGAATATGTTGAAAAATTTATACCACCAAAAATATAGTGTTAAGTAAAGAGTAGATTGAGCCCTGAGAAAATTTGTCGCAAAGAAAAATACTCGTTTAGATTTTCTTATATCCTATTATTCAGCAGACCCACACCACATAATAAAAACAAAATTGTTTACATTGATATTGAACAATACTCAAAGCTCTAAGAGGCCAATAAAAAGAGAAAAGAGGATTTCACAATAAATGTTCCTTAATAGCTTTTTAGTTAAGAAAAGGCACAAAAATATTTTATCAGAATAAGCTCTGCCTTAAACTTCGCATAAAAAAACTTGATCCTGTGGTTTAATAGTTACTTTCATTTTTATTTTCTTTTATATATAAAGTTTTCCAAATATTGCGTAAATGTAATGCTGAACATTACTCCATCAATAACGTGAATAACATCAGTTTCCCTATTACAAAAAAATATTACACGTGAGATATATTTTTGAAGTTTGTACGAAGAAAAGGTATTAAATTATGTAACCCTAAATACAATGTGAAATATTAAACACAAAAGAAGAATTTCCAGTATGGAATGAGCGTCGGGCAAGAAATATTGCTCCGAATATAAACTAAAAATGTTGAATCATGCGAATATAAAGAATCGCTGATATTTAGGGTTACCTATCTCAAAAGGAAAAAAATGTCCAATTAAAAGATCACTTTGTTGTCAATCTGTTTTCAATTTGTTTGTTGTCAAATTGACAACAAAGTGACAACAAAGTCGTTTCTCAGGGAGGGATGGAGGTATCGAGTTGATTTAATATCAAATACTTAGGTCTACGGCCCCTTGGAGGTGTAAAAAATCAAGCTTGTAAGTCAACGTTGTAAGAAATTGTAGCAATATAAGCCGTATATTTTGACATTCACAAGTAAATTCAATTCAATAGAATACTTCACTTAAGGAAAAAACCCGAAAATCCTTAATTTGTAGTTATGCAAGATAAACATTTTTTTTTAAATATGCGCCTGTGAAAGATATATTAAGCAATATATTTTTGTTCTAAAAAATTACAATTTTGTAAATAGTTTAATAAGAATATACGTTACGCTTAATATGAATGCACGTACCGTTTAATTTTTATAAATGCCTAAATGTGCACCGAACCTACATAGTGCGAGTTCCACTCGTGCTTGGCAATTTTTTTAAATTCAACTTTACCAAGATATTATTTAAAATTATTATAAATTTCAGCCAGAAAAAAGAAGACATAATTTTCATTTCTTCGAGAGTGTCTTCTATGTCAAAAACAGTGTTTCATTATTTTCCTCGTAATTAATATAAATGTGAAATCGTTCATCCAATTTTGTTTACTAATTTGGTATCGCTGTCTAATCCACTTATATATCCCCATAAAACATATTTTCCATCTTTTTTTCAAACAAACTTTGGGTTCTTAAATACAGAAAGGAAAGGGAAAAAAGTTTTCAAATCATAATAATGTCCGCATTTACAAAATTGAACTTCAAAAAAAAAATTATTTCCGATAAATAGCAATTAAGAACGCTAAATGTGGTTTTGCCTTTACCTTTCATAATTTACCTAAAGGTCAATTTAAAATGCGCGCGCGTTTGTGTTTGTGACGGCGTACATGTAAAAACGCGTACGCGCACATATATACGTGCGCTGTGACTCCTACTTACACACACACCCAGAAACACATTTATACCTATTTTTTTTTAATTTTACGCTTCTTATTCCCTTTATTATAAAATTTATAATAAATTTCGATTATATCGATAGAAGATATAATCGAATCGATCGATGTTAATTTGAATTTCCTGAACTATTTTCAGACTGGCAATTTACTTATTTCAGAAAGATAAGAAGAGTGGCCACGGAAAAGACTGAATAAATTCTATAAATGTAAAAATATCATTTTAAACAAAATTATAGGTTTCGGGCCAAAATAGAAATTGCGTCAAAAAACCAATTCGAACTATTCAATAAAAAGGAAACACTGATAAATAGAATGAAATAAATTAAATTTAGTCATTAGTGTGCAATTGACCTTTTGTGTCCGCGAACGTATAATTACCTAATTTCTTTAAAAAAGAAGTAATTATACGTTCACAGACAAAAATCAAAAAAAATTAAGCTTGCACAAGCACATTTATTGAAAGAATTACTTTTGACATGAATCAATACAATATTAAAAAATTTACACATAAAAAAAATTTTAAATATAATGCGAATATTCGCATTATATTTAAAATTCTACTATATATCTTGGTCTACTATATAGTAGACCTGAAAGTTTACTACACGAATAACTTTTACTGTTGCTTCAGAAGCTGAAATATATTCAGCTTCTGAGGCAAGAATAAAACAAATTATGAAAATGTTACCGTACCGTAGAACCATGCCAAGAACCGCCTTATTAGTCTCAAAAAACTTAAAGTAGTTATTCAAAATTCTTAATCAATCTACTGTTGCTAATATAGTTAAAACAAATAGTTTATGATAAATAAATAATGCAGATGAATATGTAATTACATAAGATGTCTTAAAATAATAATTGTTAACTTAGTGTGTCTGACAGATTTATCAGCTACATATATGTACTTATATTAAATTCCGAGCTTCCATTGAGAAAATCTAATGGAAGTTCTTCAAAAATTGTCTATTCTAAATGTTTTTCCATAAGATAATATTGATGCAATCGTGATGAAAATGTTTTTTAATACAACGGAAAAAAATTCTTAACGTTGCCAGTTTATAACAAAAAAAATAAATGCGCCGGCTATGTTTTGCTTGTACCGTCAAATCTTACTGTTATATATATTATTTTCGACACACAAACCATAATGAATTTAGCATCCTTCGCTATGTGAAGTATGTCCTAGAGAAAAGTACTTTACCTTGAAATATTGCAAACAGTAAAACTTAATACGGGTGGAAACCTTGATCTGGGCTAAAACTGACTTTATTAACTTGTAACTTAAACAGAAAGATAAACGTAACTAACTGATTCGCGGAGAACTTGGGTTGACTGTAATATTTTAAAGGTCCTATTAATTTAGAATATCTTTCTATAACCTATATTTTATTCAATCAGAAATGAGCCAGTATTAGAATTTCAGGCGTCTGTTTTTTCCGATTCTGAGCATCGTTATGAAAAACACAACATTTTTACTTTTGTGTGTTATTAGCGAGGAATTTTTATACATTTGTGCATGTGGTATTTGCTTGAATACCATAAATTAAATATGTTTAAATATTCTCAAATATGTGTATATTAATATAGAGAGTGTTAGATGTTCACGGTAAATAACGATTAATTGTCCAAAAGTCACCGCAAACCAGATTTAATTACTAATTTAATTGTAACCACTGTGAATTTAATTCTGTTGTAAAATAATAACATGAATGTCATACATGAAATAATTACATTTGTATCTTAATAGTACAATGTATACTGAAATAAGGTTAAGATCGTTAATGACGTGCTACAACCAATAATTGTTAATAAAAGCCTTCAATTTGTAAATTTTCTACATGTACTTTCAATAATTGTTAAATGTATGCTAAGCAATGATTTTTAGACTTTAATACCTGAAAAAAAGGAACACTTGTAAGATCACTAAGAAGACCGTCCGTCTGTTCGTCTGCCACAGCGATTTTTTTTATTTCGTTTGAGTTTTTAACTTGAGATTAGCTAAAGATATAATACAAATAAATCCTCGTATATTTCAATAATCTTCACTCGAAAATGTTAATGTGGATATTTTAAACACTGTAATGAAATATTTTATTTTTATTTAAATTTCGAAGCCCTGTGGGGAATCAACTTAAAGAGCAATTTATATAGATACTAAACTTTCTCCGGGTTTTATTCATAATCATTCTAGAGTTATTTTTGAAAATATCCATGCCTCCTTTTTTTCAGAAACGTATTAGGTAGAAAAATGACAAATTAAAAATTTTACAAATTAATGTAACATATTAATTCTCTTAATTTTGTTTTATAAATTCCACAAATAACGTAATAACACTGGAAAATAAAAAAAATATAAGAATTTGGATACTTTTTTGAACGATAAAAATAGCGTTATTAGAAGTTTGCTTCAAGTTTAAAGTAAAATTATAAAAATAAAAAGCATTATTTATATTTTAAAACAGTTTAACAGAAATACTATTTACTGGCAACGTCAAAATGTTTGTAAATGCTGAATCTAGTATAGAGTCCTCATAGTACAACTTCCAGTAGTAGTTAATCAGTTTATTCTTACTGCTATTAAGCAAAATGATAGAGCATGCAAACAGTAAGTGAAAGGCATCGGCCGTTGCGTTTATCGAGAAATAAACTAACTCCTTAAATTCTAGACACATACTGGGTCTTAGTCAGACACAGCACCGATTTTAGTAATATATTGGTATGATTGGTAAAATAATAACTTAATGGATACAGTAAGACAAACAATGACAACCCCTAATGACTAGTTATCATCAGACTTCATATTTAGTGCTTTTATTGTCATATTTATGCTATCTAAAATTACTTGCGTATTTATTTCAAAAGATATGTTTTAATTGTGAAATTCAGTGAGAACTTGATCCATTACATAATATGTTGAATGTGCTTATATATATATATATATATATATATATGTATATATATATAAATATATATATATGTATATATATATATATGTATATATATATATATATATATATATATATATATATATATGTATAAGGAAAAATATTACTATTTTGAGCTTGGTTAAATGCGGTGAATCTACGTTTATTAGGCGAAGTTGTCGTTATTAGCCAACTTTTCGACTAGCTAGCCACTAGCTAGCACTGTTTGTTCGATTTGTTTTCAGAATATTATTATTTTTCAAGATGGACACGCCAAAAGAACAGAAAATTAGATAATGATAAGAAAGAAGCATATGAGTTAGAAAAATTAGATAATTATAAGAAAGAAGCATAGAGTCCGTTTTGCAAACGAAAATGAAGCCGTATCTATTAGAAAATTAATATAAATAAGAAAAAAGACAAATTAAATTTTTTAAGAAACTCAATGCATTGAAAATAAAGTTAAGAAAATTTCTAGCTTGTACCTGTCTATTATTGTTATTTAATTTCAAATAAATGGAATTTAGTCATCCGTTTGGACGTCGTCATATGCAATCACGTTAGTTAAATATATTCAATTCACGTCCCGCCTTACTTCATAAATAGGACGTCAAAATATTTTTGGACTATCACGATTTCTATGTTTTAACATTTTTTTAAATTCTGTAGAACGATTTAAATTAAAAATGACAAAAAAGAGTATTAGAAAGATAAACTTTTTAGTATTGAAAATATATAAATTTCGTCAGCGACGTGAAAAAATCACAGTATTGAAATTTTATATCATAAATAAAACACATAATGCAAAAAGTG
Source organism: Druceiella hillmani (assembly GCA_039881145.1). Classification (NCBI taxonomy): domain Eukaryota; kingdom Metazoa; phylum Arthropoda; class Insecta; order Lepidoptera; family Hepialidae; genus Druceiella; species Druceiella hillmani. The sequence goes on from JAYKKI010000090.1 coordinate 8,324,967, forward strand.
TCGAAAAGAAATGACAACGGACTGAAAACGTTTCTTTATTGATATTATTAGTCTTTTAGAAGTTTCTTTTTATTAGTGCCTTTTCATCAGAAATAAAATATGTTGCTTGATTTTCATTTGACATAAAATTCATGGAATATTTTTTGAAGTAAGGCAATTACATATTATTATTTTTATACAATCGTCATCGGAATACATTTCTGAATATAAAAACTGTTCTCGCGAATTAATACGATAAAATATACGTCACGCTAATGAAAAAAATGATAAAGTAATGAAAGAAATGATAAAGTGTGCAAAGAAATGATTTCTTTTTTAATCAAGCAGTTACCTGATTAAGTTTTTCAAATTAGGCAAGTTCACTTTTTAATATATTTAACACTTTAATTTGATACGAAAATGTAAAGTCCACAACTACTGAACAAAAGTAATAATTCGACAATATACACAGCACTATAGGTACCAAAGACTATATATATATATATATATATATATATATATATATATATATATATATATATATATATATATATATATATATATATATATATATATATATATATATACTCAATATATGATTCAACGAATTTCCAAATTCTCTTCTTTAAAAGGTGCAGTTATAATCGATTATATATTTCCTTTATTTATTGGAGGAATAAACCCATAAAACTATGAGATATCAATAGACAGAATATAGAGTCTCAACATGGGAGACACGAAACCGTATAAATAATATTTACTAGAAACAAATTCCTCTTGGAAACACTTCTAGCGCACAAACAGTTGTTCGTGTGGTTTAGTAATACTTTCACTTTTAGTTTCTTTTATGCTTAGAGATAGTCTCCCACGTATTATATAAACGTAATACCGAAAAATGCTCCAGCAATGACATCGGTTTTTCTCGCATAAAAAAAAATTTATGGCACGTAAAGGAAAAGTATTACATTGTGTAAGCCTAAATACAACGTGAAAAAGTAAATACTAAGGAGGAATTTCTTGTGTGGAATAAATATTGCGCAAGAAAAATTGTATGGAATATACTCGACACATGTGAGTAATGCGAATTAAAAAACTCTTTTTATTTAGATTTTTCGCAATATTACTTAGGAGATTATTATACAATTCGGTCTATAATGTTGACATTTATTTTCATTTGAATAAAACTCTCTTCTACTTTTAAAACAGTATTTATTCAATATTGTTAAAAGTCTATCATCCAAGTTCTCTGTACTCGTCTGGTATAGTGAGTATATAAGAATACAATAATTTGGCAACCTATTACCAAGCGAGTCCTTGAATTTGAGTGTTTATTGTATCTCAACAAGTAATTATTGATTTCATTTAACACAGTCTTATATTCACTTTTCATGATTTCTTTAAATTTTGATTAAGGAAGTTTAAAGTAATTGAAGACTTGTGTATGTTTGTGTGTGTGAAATGGTGTACATATACAAACATTCACAGGCATACAGAGGTACACACGCATTCCCTTTACAGCATACGCACATACGTACAAACATATGTCTATACATATATTTTACTTTCGGCTTTAATCCTTTTAATGCCAGGCTTATAATCGATTTTGCCAAAAAAATTTATTATTATGTAAATATTACCAAGTTTCTATACTTTTAACGAAATCAACATTAGATTTATTTGTGTAGGATGCTAAGTTGGTAAATTATTTTAAAAAGATGAGGAAAAGTTTGAAAAAAACTAAGTATATTCGAGTATATTTCTAAAAACCTTTGCTGAAATATATACATTTAACGTATATGCATATGATTTTGAAATTACACACATAAAATATGTTTAAAAATAATGCAAGAAATTATACATATAAATTCTTTGGAATAATTAAAAAGTGTTAAGCTTTGGAAGTCCCATTCAGTAAATCTGTAAAAATAAACATCTTTTTGTGAAATTTTCTCAAATTTAAAAAAATATTCTCTTACAGTACGTTAGAAACATCACAAGAATTAAAAATAAATATTCCACATTTTAATTAGTCTAATTATGCCAGCGGAGCTACATAGAATAGAGAGTATCAGATAAATCAATAGAGAGAAAGACCTAGTTGTATTGAATGGTTTTAGATACGATTCTGCTAAGAATTGTCGATATGGTATTAAAAAAGGAATAGTTGATTTCACAAATTTTGCCCTAAACACTATCGGCACTTGCCAGCTCTGATACTACCTTATCGCGACATACACGTACTAAAATATTCACTAGTAAAGTTTCATCATTTGACAAATGAAATCTCTTTGGAAATATCTTTTGACAATTCATTGCCATTGAAAATTACATTACTGCGATACATTTGAAAATTTTTCATAAATTACATTCTTTCCATACAAAAGGAAAATCTAATTAGTTTACATTATAACTTTTCACTTAAGTCGTTCAGTTTTACAGTTTGAATTTAAAATAAATATGCTTTTATACTATCTCCACGTACTAAGTGCATTTTGCTCCTTTTTTAGTATCAAGGTGTTCTTGACGCAGCTTAAACACGATACTTTTCAGTTAAATATTACTTACTGGATACCTAAACAGACACTATAAATTATTTCTTTCTTCGAGATCTCTTAAATATAAGATAAAGTTGGTATTAAAATTGGCATTTGAAGTATCAGTTTCAACACTTTCTAGAGGTATTGGTGCAGGCATTAGTATACTGTAGGGAATTAATAAGCTCGCAGATAACAATACTTTATAATGAGTCAAATATTTTATAATAAGTTTTGATTGAATAGTAATGCCTTTAATATCTGCCAAGTAAAAAGCATGATACATGCTCAGTACCACATATATGAGACATCCAAACCCAGGAATGATGATGTTCAAGAAAACCAAATTATTCAAGATAACGTTGGTTGATATGTCAGAATAATTCGGGCCAGTCCTTGGCATGTTAATAGATAAAATCTATTAAACGACCAGGATAATAATTATTATTTTTATTAATTAATATAACAAGAACATTTCACATGATACTATTGCAACAAAACTCGAGCTGCGGTGTAAAATTTGGCAAAGTAAATAACTAGATCTAACTTCACCCTAATTGTTTACCCGAAGAACTTAATGAAGAAATTGGTATATGTATTGATTATTACAACGGAAATAACCACATATCTTGACAAGTCTTATTCATTAACTAGTTAGTAACTACTGCCTCTGTTGTAACGTCACGTTCACAAAGTTAGTATGGATCGAATAATTCCAGTATGCATAATGTCACCATTGGGAATTCCGAAATACCCTTATTACCAGTATTATTACTAAGTACATTTGTGCATCTCCTTGTCCTTTTATTCATTACAAATGGAAGTGAAGAAAAGCGAGAAAAATACCAAATTATTTTAGTTACGCTCTGCCTGAGGTAGATGCAGATATATATTATATGAAATATAATTTTCCTTAAAATGTTATTTTGAATTTTTATTTTGATAATTAAAATAAAGATCGAATTACGTTTTGATCCATAGAATATAAATATTCCTAGAATGTAAAACAAATGCACTTATTTTCCTTTTTTGGATCACAGTAACTCGTTTTACTTTCCCTTTATGGATAAATACATTGATAGCATTAACCAAATATAATTGCAGTATTCATTGTCCCATTAATTAAAAAAAATATGACTTTAGGGCTTCTAGAAAAATATATGGTTTTAGATCCAAAATCCCATTCGAAATAGGTATTATTTTTAAATAAATACCAAAAGAAGGCAGCATTAGATTGTTTGAATAGATACTTCTGGGAATTATATCCAAACATGATAAAGTTACCTTACCTTCAAACTATCTTTTCTGATCATTAAATTGTTCATTTATTTAGGATGACGTCACACTATTCTAAAAAGCACATTACGCATTCGTTTTAGTTTAATTTTATCATTAGTCTTTTTGATTTTCATTTTACAGGCACTGACATGCTGACACTATTTGCTTTCCGAATCTAATTCTGAATGCTGTCGTATATTTAAGTAACAGAGATACTAAACACAATTCTTGAAAACAAATTTTCTAAAACTAAAAAAAATTGTGAGTGAAATTATTTAATGTACTGAGAGCTAATGTGAAAGAAACTATGCAATTCACTTATAGGTATAATACCTATATAATATCACCATTATAAGCCAAATACAAAACTTATTGCATATTTATACAAAGGCGAATATTAATAGAACGGGACAAAAGAAACGTCTCCGATACATAGCTCGAAGTCGTCTAAATATCGTTGCTTCTCTATTTCATCCCAAATGCGAGTTCCTTGGTTGATCGTATTTATTTGGTAAGTACGGCAAGCGTTAATATTTAACGTAATTATTATTAATATATCTAAACCTTGAAAAACTCGAATATTGTATTTAAGAATTTCAAATACCTTATAATATAGAGTTTATTACTTAAACATGTTAAAATTTATGTTCTTTAATCAAAGGAGCTGTCTGTAAAGCCATATTATTTTAACAATTAATAATTAACAAAAGGAAAACTGATGAAGCGCTCGTCTAGAATTTAAAGATTAAATACAATTATTAAGAATATACATTCTATTCTGGTAACAATTCAGCAGGTTGGATTGTGATATGTCGGAATAGTCATTACATCATCGTCATCCTTACTATTTGAGTTTATGACATGTAATGTGGTACTTTATTGAGCTAGCCATTACTGAATTCATTCATAATAAATGAAATCATTCATAATAAAGAAATTCAATTACAGTGATAGATGGATAAGATTGAATAATATGAAGAAACACTCCACAAAATACTTTTTTGCCATGATCATATCTCATAAGTTGCTCCAAGTAGCTTTTTGTTATTCTGTCTCGAACATTTGATGTTGATTCTATATCTATCAGTTTCTACTGAAGCATTACCTTTATATATATACATATATATATATATATATATATATATATATATATATATATATATATATGTAATATAGAGTATTAATAATAGAGTGTCATGAAATATAATATAATTACTGCATGCCATTATTCCGTCGTGTTGTTAAAATAACCAATAAGCAAATAAATAACTACAGATATATATTTCATAATGAACTACAATTATTGATACAAAATTCTTTCAGTTTATTTTGCCCGGCATAAAACCAGTTCTATATTCATCACATGTCCACCATTTTTGCTATAATATATTGGTTTATCAGTCAATAACGTGCTAGAAATAACAAAAATTAATGTTATTTAAAATGTATTGATGCGGTCCATTTTTCACTTTTCGTACCTGAAGTCACTAAAAGTGAGAACCCTTGTAAGATAACTTTCACGTTCGTCTGTCGAACAAAAAAGTTTATTATTAGAGATTGCTTGTCGTATGAACTAGATATTTGGCTTAACCATAAAGCATATGTAGATATTTTAGGTGGAGCAGAATAATTACCTGGCAAATAATTTATAAATTCCATTTATAATGTGACGTTTCGTTTGAATGGGAGAGATATAAATCTTAATAATATTTTTTTCATTATTTTAAGTTACATTTCTTCAGAGGTATATTGAATGATCTGTACCAAAATTAGGTACGTACTTGAATTCTAAATAGAGAATGAAATAGTTTCTCGAGACTGGATGCCATTCAAGAGGTATTTTAAAATGCTATAAAAACTGTTTAGTGCTTAATATTTACGATACAATAAAATTTTTAAACGTGTATTTGAAAATCAGAAAAATTGTGACAAAAAATTAAGTAGATACTTTATGGTGAAATTATTGTGGTCAACTTGCGTTAATATATTACAGAGGCATAAGCAAACAAATTATTGTATGCATTAAAAAAAGTTTCATAAAACCTTCAAAGCGGGCAAACACTAATAACAAATAGAGTTTATTTGCATGAGACACTACAATCATTGATACAAACTATGGAAACAATTATTTAAAATATCACTGTCATTCAGATTATATACATTTTACTGTAATATTAAAATTAATTAGTAACTGGCTACAGAATAATCTGATCTTAATATTGCCGTAAATTCAATTATACCCACCACTACTTCCTTAATTATTTGAAATTTGAAATTGGAGTAATTGAAGGAATCATGTCTATTCGAAACTATTTTTAAATAACTGTTTTAAGGTGCAAATTTCGAGATCTGCCTCCACTTACTCTCCCTTAATTAGTTGCAGACGATATGTAAATATATAATGTCGATGAAATTACATTGCTGTTGTTCGTGAAAATGCGTCGTCCATCCTGATAATAATAATAAGTTGAAATAGTTATTTTAGTACAGAATAATATAATGGTACAATATTAACAAATAATCATATAGTAATCATATTCTAGCAATGAATTTTCTTTTTTTAATTTGTTTAGTCCTTAAAGCTTATCGTATTCATAAAAGCTTTAAAATAAACTGTAACTGTCTTTCCTGTGGAATGGAAAAAAGCCTGTATTGTGCCCGTACCTAAAATGTTATTACCTACGAAACCCAAGGATTTTTGGCTCATATCTATCCTACCGCTTCTACCTAAAGTCTTTGAACGTATTGTTCATGGTCAACTTGTTACTTTCTTCAATGCTCATAAATCTCTAAATCCACTTCAATCTGGCTTTAAAGCTGGCCACAGTACCTCAACTGCCCTTGTTAAGTTTACTGATGATATACGCTTGGCTATGGATAATACACAAGTCACTGTCCTTGTGTTTCTTGATTTCAGCAGTGCGTTCAACTCTGCTGACTTCGATATTCTTCTTGCCCGCTTGAAATATCTTAATATATCCCAACATTCACTTGAGTGTTTTAGTTCATATCTTCATGGACGCAGGCAATGTGTTAAGTTGTCAGATATGTATTCTGAGTGGTCTGATCTTACAGCTGGTATTTATTGATGATGTTGTTAAAAACATTTCTAGCAATTATCATTTCTATGCTGATGACCTATAAATCTATGCGCACTTGAACCTCCATTCCTTATCAAAAACAATCGACATCCTTAATCGAGATATTGCTTCAATTGGTCAGTGGGCTCATGAAATGGGTCTTTTGGTTAACCCAAGTAAGTCACAATTTATCATCATCGATAGTCAAAGACTGATTTCTAAAGTAAACATACCTAGTTAACCAAAATTAGTGCTAAATAGTACAATAATACCATACACGTCAACTGTTAAAACCTGGGCCTACTGATCGATCAAAATCTTAATTGGCGGCCTCAAATAAATGATGTTAGTCGTCGTGTTTTCAACAGGATACACTCTTTGAAACGTCTTCAAAATTTTCTACCGACTAAAACGAAGATCTACCTTTGACAAACACTTTTATTACCATTAATCGATAATGGAGACGTGTGCTATCCTTATCTTAATGAAGAATATTTGTGCAAGTTGGAACGTCTTCAAAATTTATGCATTCGGTATATCTTCGGCATCAGAAAATATGATTACTGTTCTGAATACAGGTCACTTCTCAAATAGATGAAGATCCGTAATCGATGCCAACTTCACATACTTACATTTCTTTTTAACATATTAAAAAATCTTCATTGCCCAAATTATCTTAGTGTCAAATTTAAAGATTTGTCTGCTTACGGCCTTGGGATGCGATCTGAAAGTACACACACCCTACTTATTCCTAAACATACCTCTACCACTTACAATAAATCCTTCACTGTCCAAGCAGCAAAAATTAGGAATCACCTGGATCCTGACATCAGGAAAATCATGTCTCTAAATACTTTCAAAGATCGAGTGAAAAAGTTTCGCTTTTCCTGAAACCTTTTCCTTTGTGTTCTTGCTCTTTCCTGTCTTTTCCATTCCAAATCATGTCAATGTTTTGTTTTCTTTTTTAATTTACTTTTGTATTTTTTTTGTCTAATGTGCTATGAAGAATTTTCATTGTAAAATCTCTTACAGTCTACCAACTAAATTTCAATACAAATTGTTATGGTTGACTGGAAGAGACTGCTCATATAGCAATAAGTCCGCCATATGTACTGTACATAAAAGTTAATAATAATAAATATTAAAATTATGAGTATTTTAGCAATCAAAACAAATTATACGGTACATTTTTCAGTTATCAATTTAATATCTGCTTGAACTATGGTGCATGCAAAAATGTAGGAAGTAAATATCAATGCAATTTTGTACGTAAATAATAATATTGATCGCATAAATAATTGATATTATATGACTTATTAGGAGCAAGAACCAAATATAATTTAATAAATATTATTTACGTCGAAACATCATTATTTTACAGCCAATCCTTCAAAATAATCTTAGTACCATGACAATATAAATAAGGCGGAGGTCTGATTAACCTTTGCTGCATAACAATATGATGTACTGCAGGTATTAAACGTATGCACAAAATACGATTCTCACGAGTTCAAGTGAAACCCTAACTTAAAATTTATCTCCTCTTTCTACTATCTTCTAATATATCATCAACTTATTATGTTAGCAACCATACCATTAGTGTTCATATGCAAAAGTGGGAGCAAATCATCTCCTCAAACAAAGTTAAAAATATCCTGATACTTAGATTTTAGCAAACCTGCCTGGCAAAGATGCGTGGTTTAGTTTAGGTAAGCAGATTGTAACTTTTGAAGGACATCTTTTTTTATCTATACTAAGTTCGAAATATTGAAATATATTGTTTTGATTCTATAATATATACTAAAAACCTCAATTATTATTGCTTGAATGCACAAGCACAGTCTAGTTGGTTTAAATGAATTGGAACATAGTCATAAAGTTTGAATTCGTTTACTATTCAGCCTCAAAAAATAGAGCTATGTTTATTTGTGAAAATCATAGTTGAACCGATTAAAGGCGTATAATGATAAAAGAGAATATATTTTACATTGCTGTTGATTCTGCGCATAGTTAGCATCTTACGGATTTTCCAGAGAGCGTAGAGCTAAATGACAGTGTTGCTTTTCGACTTACAAATGTTTTGTCTTCTAAGACTCCACCACATTATCGATGAAAGATTATGTACAGTCACTCTACCAATATATCACCTTGGACTCTTTTACCTTCTCAATTTGCTACTTGTTTAGCTCAAAATATTCCAGGCGGCTTGAACGCCTGAGTTCATTTTCTACCCTTCTTTCTGAACCTCTATTTTTAATGCACAACTTGCCTCACAAAGTGAATCAAATTGAATAACGATTAGTATGAGCTCAAATACCACACGGATACCACAAACAATTGATCAGTTTCATTGTGAACTTGACTATTCTAGCTGCATATTTAGATGAAGCATATAGTACATACCACTAACAAAATTCTAGTATAAAAGTTAAGAAAATTTCAACACGTCCTTATTTACCTTCCTGGCTCACCCACTTCTAATTATTGTGGCAAACAATTAAAACTTTTCAAAATTATATAATTATATTGAAAATCCAATAATATGGGCCACCGAGCTAATATGACGATGGAGGAAGATGTGATCAAAGGAACTGTGTAATGATCAAAAACAAACCCGCCAAATTTACGCTCGTTTGATTTTTCTCAGTGAGACCTTTCGGTAAATATTTAACCCAGGTGGGTCAGATAATAGAAGTGGGAGGTGTTCATGGGAATTTCTCAATATTTAATAACAAACCCATCAATCAATTTGTTTGCTTTTCACAATGGTCAATAAGAAATCCATCGAGTCTTTTGACTGTTCTTGATAAGCTTTTTGCAATGGTTAATAAGAAATCCATCGAGTCCTTTGACTGATCTCGATAAGCTTTTTGCTTATATATTGTAAACACAAGTGTCTAATATTGGTAGGTGTTCACAAAAACTTCTCAATGGTTAAACCATTGAGTTTGGATTCATTTATTTCTATGAGTCCTTGAGGCACAAAAGAGTGTTTTATAACCAAAAATTTCACTTATTCTAATGAATATTGCATTGAACTTTACCCTACTAAAATGTTGTTAAATTAAAAACACTTGCAATTTTATATCATAGAGTAACTGTAAAATTGTTGTATAATACGGGACGTAGAAGTAAAATGTTACAGAAACATACAGCAAGAAATAAAAACAAATGACGCATTTCAATGCACGAATATTATTCTTGGAAGAGGAGGAACATTAAGAAATAATTTGTTTGGATAAAAGGAAAAAATCGGTGGTTCAATATTTGACATGCATATCGCATAGATGCACTACTTTATGTATGAGATGCATATCGCCTACACTCATTGTGTCATATGTACATATACATACCACATGGACTCATAGTACATTGTATGAGACGCAAATTGCATAAACGCATATGAGACACACATCCTAGACTCATAGTCCACTGAATGAGACGTATGTTGTATAGATGTATAGTACACTGCATGAGACACGTATCACATAGACGCATAGTCTAATATATTAATTAGATACCTACCGTATCTATGGACCGATTTACAATAAATAGGTTGTTTACTTTATTTAAACTAAAAAGCGTTTCAAATGTATACAATAAATTTGACTGTTCTTATGTTACGTCAAGAAATATTATTTCAAGATTAAGACTGAAAAAAAGGAAGAGACGAAGGTGGAGTGCTATTATGTACCAACGTTATAATTATAGTATTAAAAAGTTTTAGTACAATTGCGCACTTAAGACAGATCTAATATCGACACCAAAAAACATAAATATATACTTACCATTTACATAAGAAAATATGGTGAGATGTCAAGCTGTCAAGTAAAATAAACCTCGCACTACAAAGGTTCCGTAAATACTTAGGTATATCAAAATTTAAACATTTAAGAATACGTTATACTTCTATTTAAGAGTTTTATTAAAAAATTATGTACAGTAAATTAAAAAAAAAATACCTCGGTTTTATTATTCCCAACTTTTCAAAATCTCTACAGCGTGTTTTGTTCAAATACAGGATATCAGAAACATTCAATCCCAATTTACTCTTCCTGTGCAATTCAGGTTTTACAGATAGACGGGGGGAAAGTGGCAAATTTGGTAGTGCACCGGGATAGTTATTTTAACACACTATTATTTGGTCGACTTGTCCATGACTATATAATGGCATTTGCAAAACTGCATTTTATGCAATTCTAATTGTATCATCTTAAACTGCAGTTGTGAGTAGTTCTGAGGAAATTACAATAATATCATACATTTTTGACTAAAAAAATAATCACATTTTTAAATTAAATTGTCACTGTTCCGATTTATTGAAAACTTTGCACACATATTAAAATGCCATCCTATGAAAATGCAATAATTTTATGAGGCGTGGAGCTCTTTGTTTTGATATCTAACTAAAATATTAAAAATGTTTATTCACTTAATATTGATTAGATAAGCCAAATAATTTATTCTTGCGAAAAATCGTCAAACGCTTTACGCTCAAATAGTATGCTCAGTAACAAACATGGCTTACACTGAAATCCTTACTGAACAGACAGAGAGAACAGGTTTTGTAATTACTTTTTTGGTTTTTTTTTGCAGTATTTTCTAAAAGCTTGTTTTCTAGTTCTTGAAATTGTTAATTTATTCAATGATTACTTTCTATTGTAAACAATTTGTACAAACTATTTCATAGCACAATAAACATGATATTACAGGTTTTTGAAAAACTCATATGGCCAATCAATTCTGTGGTTCCCAAATATAGAATAAGACAAATATAATGAAAGAAATTTGTCCATATATCCATCAGTTTTCAAAATATTTCAGCGTTAATGCAATGTTTAGGCATTCTGCAATTAATGCACACTGGCGTCAGGCGGTATTATCAAAGCGATCAGTACGACGCGGTGAACCTTTTATTAAACGACAATAGAATTTCTGTGATATTTATATCTGTAATACTGGTAATACAGTGTATTCTTCTTCATTTATCTTTCATAATTTTTGTGTATGATTTTCTATTTATAATATAGGAATATTTAAATGAAAGTGTTGAAAAAAAAAATATTTTGTTACCGAAAAATTATTTATTTCTCCGTAATAAAACCCAAACTGAAACATGTTATAGATAAAATAAAACAAGTGAAGATACAATAATTAATTAAATACAAAAAGAAATGAATTAGATAATCGTAATAATGAATGTGGATTTCGTTTCATATTGAATTTGAAGAGTCTGTTTATGTGAGAAAATGGTGAAAATTATATTATCAAACGCCTAATTAATGAACAAGTTATATAATAATATCATGTAAACAAACTTTGCAAAAGTTAAAATTTTTGTATACATGTTGGAAATGTTTACGAAATAAGCTGCAAATTAAATTATGTTTAAACATGTCCATAAATTTGCTCTTAGCTATCCTACATGAGTGTTTAAATGTATTAAACACTTCCTTTCTTCAACCATTTGTTTTGATTAATGAACTTGACAAACGACCGACAACAATGTGTCCGATGTCAACCTGAGAAAATAGAACATTTACAATATATATTTTGTCGCAAACATTTCACCGTCTCACGGAAAAATCGCTGCGACTCTGGCCGACTCTCACCAATCCGAATGCTACTGATGAAAACGTACCAACTGAAACAAAACGTTAGAATATACGACTAAACACGCTTATGGAGACTGTAAATAGTCGACGGAGCGCATCTTGACGTATGCGCTGAATCAATGAAAAATCATGGATATGGTTGTTATTGACGTGGAGTATATTTTTCAGGTTCCTAATCTATTTAGTATAGAAAGGAAGATTAATATATTTGCTATAAAAATTATTGTGTTTCTATTTCCAAAGTCATTATTTTTTTAAATATATTTTTCAAGTTGGTTTTTTTTATAAATATTAGGAAACTTCCTTTCAAGTGTTATGTTTTACAACGACAAACAATTCATTAATATGCACAATACAAAAGGTCTGCTAAACAGACAAATTTCATAAAGAATGTTTTTAAATTTTCCATATTAGAACTATTTTCGGGTGTAATAATTTTTGCATTTTACTCTCATTCCTAACTCATAAAACAGTGAATTATTTAAATCCAGATTAAAATGAATTTTTCAGTGACTTTTCCATTATTTACTTGCTATTTTTGAGTTGAGAAAATGTTCTTTCCAAAAGTGTATTCAAACCTTTGTATAAATATATTTCATGGAACTACGTATATATAAAATTTCATTTACAATGGAACATTTTGAAAAACGTTAGGGGATAAATATAACTGAATACTTAGTTTAAAAAGACATTTTTTCACGAAATTGTTCTCATATTTTATGAAACGTAGTCAACTCCTAGTTTTCATTTTAAACTCGACATAAAATAATGAAGCCGGTCAAGTTTGCCTCGAGCGTCGAAGTTACTTTGTGTGAAGCAAAATTAGTTCCTTTATCGTAAGTTATCGATAATATGGACTAAATAATGTAATGATTAAGTATATTTTAGTTATAATACGTAATGTCATTAAGTGGGGGGACATGTACATGTAAATATTATCGTGAATATCTAAAAAATTACGGTTACGCTCCTTCCTCAAAAGTCTATGCGAAGGGTTGCAGGAAAACTATAATCTTAAAAAATGTTATAATATGCTTCCTGCAACCTTTTTTTTATAATTACAAGTTCGCAAATTTTTTAAGGGTGGAAATCTATTTTTTGCATACTTTTCCGTATACATCTAAAGTTATACTACTTATAATTATGAATTGTTTTTAAACAAAATTTCAGAATGTATATTTTGTTCTTTCAAACGAACTTCACAATATGTACGGAATTAAAAGAAAAGAAAATTTTCCATGACAAATAACTATACAAGTTTTCAATGTTAACTTAATATGCTTTATTACTTTGTCAAATGTCAACGTGTCGTAGAGAGTCAAGCGGTTTAGGGGAAAAACCATTGTTACAGATGGACAGACGGACACGTTATTGTACGGCAACTTAAAAATTATATCTATATTTAGCTATAGTTTGTTATTTTGAATATAAAAAAGGGACAAATACCAAGTTTATTAAAAAGAAATACTAACATTTAGTTAAATGTATGAGTATGTCCCATATCTATGTATATTCTCTAACGGAATCCACAAATTTTCACAAACACATACTTGTCACAATATGCGTTACAGTAAAGCCTTTTTGGGAGCCCTCGCCGCTTGTTAATTACAAAAACTCATCTCGTAACTAATTTACTATGCTTTGTGAAATGTTCTCTTTTTGTTAAAGGTTCACTTAATTTTTCATTAAAAATACTAAAACCTGAAAGTTAATGTAAATTTTTACATTTTTACTTTTATAAGATCATTAATAAGAGACTATGGAGGGTCTTTACAGAGACCGACATCATTTCGCTTTTTCTTATCTAAAAAGTAAATATTTTGTACATTTTTAACAGCAGCTATGAAAAATTTCCAGACATAACAATTCTAATACAATTATTATGTCTGGAAATTTTTACTATATTTATCCATAACTTTCATATTCTATGCGTGAAATTATAAAAAACTGGCCAAGTGAACGGGAACACACGTAAAGATATATAAATCTTTTGAAATTGTTGACGCAGGTTAAACACAGTTAAAAAACAATTTTAATGGGAAGCTCTAATCAAATGCTTCTCTTCAGGATTTTTCACGTTAATTTTTTTGGCTACATCTGAGATGTACTGTCACGTTAAAATTGTGTGACGCTTAAAAAAACAAATGCCGAAGCGTCCGATTCCCGGCTGACTGATCGAACGCTAACTATATAGTTGTCGAGTGCGTGGGAAAAGATTATTCAGATGCTAATATGACGATAAACTGGCAGGGATAAAGGGATAAAGACAGGGCGCTGCCGATTTAGTCGATTATTTAGTTTTGGGTTTGGTTTAAAGCTAAAATTATAGGCGCGTATGACATTATCGTTTATTCAATTGTTTCCGTTAACTGTTACTTTAATCGGTGAAAGTATAGTTTTAATAAGCATAAAAATAATAGTGGACAATATTCTGAAATTATTTAGAAGTATCTAGATAATTACTGAATATTAAAAAATTTATTCTAATATTAACGCTTGGAAACAATTTCTAGTATTAAGAAATTTTTAAATCCATAGTTTAACAATCTGCGGTGGGGCGATACATAGACGCTATTCTGGAGTTTTTTATTTTATAAAGATGGCTTAAAAATGAATATGGTACAACGATTTTATTTTAAATGAACAATTTAAATTTGTCATTCGATTGTAGAAAAAAAACTTTTTGTCCCCTCTTAGCAGATATGTGGCACCTTGAAAATAATCATTTAAGTATGAGAAAGACTCCTTTGTGAGGTTTCCGTATATATTAGGTACATATATTATATCATAACAAATCTAATAGAAATATTTTGTACCTTTAAATGTTTAAACTTTGTTATGTATCGAAGTGTCTAAATTACGTATATACTTAGGTACATGTAAAAGTTTAAACATTTAAGAGAATAGTATTTCCATTAAACTATTTATAAAGGTTAATGTTACGTTTCAACGTATTAATATATTGCGGAAATGTCTTTTTAAAACGTAATAATTTCTGAGTATTCCTGTAAAATTCCAGTTACAGACTAGAATCAACAGTTTTGTATTTGCGATGTTTGGTTTAGTAGTTTCAGAAATGTCGGAGAGAAAATTATATTTTTTATATTTTTCTGAATATATTTATATTTATATATATATATATATATATATATATATATATATATATATATATATATATACAATGAAAGGAGAGGTTATGTCAAAAATTTTGAAAAAAATCGTAGTGTTTAGTTTACTGCAACTAGCTCTGTGAAACGATTCCTTAAATGACATATAAAATTGTTTTTATTCCAGTACTAAAATTGTCTTCTTTACAATCACGAAATAAATATTTAAAAGTGTTAGGAGCAAAATATATGGATTATTATGATCTATTATTATGCCAGATCTCACAAAGAGTTTTTAAGAAAATCCTCTGTAACGGAAGGACACGCGGACACTTGACTAATCTTGAGTTTCGTTATTCCTTATGAGGCAAAACCGTTTGAAACAAAATAAAAGTTAGCGTATAAAAAGGTGATAACGGACAAGTTTATGATGCTCCTAGTTTAAACAGTACGATAAAAATACTGCTCAGAGCAATCAAACGTCAAACATAAATTACAGTTAAACAAAGAAATTAATTTATCGCCTTTTTACAGTGATACGGAAACAGAACGATTATAATCTTGACAGCATATGTATATGGGTATGAAGATGGAGATGTTCCATCCTAGAAACCGTATTACCCGAGCGATTTTGACAAATGAGGTATAATTGCATTCCTCTTAACATTAAAAGTAATACAGTTCATATTGAAAAAACACCACACATCCCCTACTGGCCACTATAGTGTCTCGAAAAGTATAAAACTTGCCTTTATATCATGTCAAATTAGTATTAAATTAAAGGCA
Organism: Druceiella hillmani; assembly: GCA_039881145.1. Classification (NCBI taxonomy): domain Eukaryota; kingdom Metazoa; phylum Arthropoda; class Insecta; order Lepidoptera; family Hepialidae; genus Druceiella; species Druceiella hillmani. The sequence continues at coordinate 8,341,346 of JAYKKI010000090.1, forward strand.
TTAATTGAAAAAGTAATTATTATACCTATCGTATTATGTACGTATGTAAATGGTTCGTATTCTCATTTGTAACTCTTATACCATGAAACCTATTTTCACACATAAAGTGTATTTTGATTTGTGTTAATAATTTGAGTATTACAGGCTTTCAAAATAAACGTGACAGTTATGAATCATAATATATTGGTTGATCTTCTCCTTTGCAGTCCATTGTAAAATATAATAAAATGAAAAAGCTTTGAAAAAGCAGTTCAAAAAATTATACACACACTTTATTTGAAAATAATGAATAAAAAACATATTAATCTAACTATTTGTCTGAATTCTTTATGAGGAATATTCATGAAGGAGTTTCAAAAGACAAATTCACAAGTACTTATTTGACATATATAAACAAACTTGTGAAATTATGGCAAGTAACAAAACTTGTTTATAATGTGAGTTCTAACGTTCGATCATATCGTAGTCGGGTTTTTTTCCAGTTTAGGGGTATAAATTCTATACAAAGTGATTACGATGTTTACTATTGTTATGTTTGATGTCACTTTTCTGATTAGATGTTTATTTTCATATCCAAATATACATCGCAGTAAATATTTCAAAAATATAAAATATGGCATGGCTTTTTTAGAGCAAGATCTCCTTGATCCAAAAAACTCTATTAAAATTAGTTATCAATATTACTCGAGTTTTAATTATTTCTATTGTCAAAACTCGAGAAAGACTTCAAGTCAATAAAAATGAACCCGACACAAGCAAAAGTGTAAAATTATTTTATTTAACCGCCATTAATATTTGACGCACAATTGCTCTAAATAGTTTTTTTGCATACTGTTTACATTTTAAGTATCAAACACACCTCTAACATTATCTTGTTTTAGGTTTTAATTTAAAATTGAGCATCTCAAAGTTGTTATCCGTCGCGTTAAAAATAATTAAAAGGTTGTAATTGAACAATAATGACAAAAGCGAAATAACTAGTATAAACTGGATTATTCTCAAAAAGTTGTATAGTACAAAATACTAGTCAAGTGCGTACCAGAATGCGCAATAATGGGATTTCAGCTTTATTCTTCAAAACAAAATTAATAATGCAACACGCCTGGAATAATTTTTGAATGAACGCGTTCACTGAGAATTACTTTTATGAAGCTTCTTTTATTTTTTTATTGATTACTCGTCATAATTTTTTAAATTTTACTCAGAAATTTGTAAATAATAGAATCTAGGGTCAAGGCTTAAATTCTGCTAGGTCCATTTTTTCCTATTTAACATTTTTAAGGGTAATTATATTTTTTTCACAAAAATATTTCATAGGGATGGCATTTTATTTTCTATTTTTTTATATACTTCATCTTGTAGTGATTATTAAACTTTCGTAATAATCTCTCCAGATTGAAATAGGAATGTTATAGTACAAAATATCATATTTTCATTTTTGTTACAACTCTACATACCGGCACTTCGCACTTGCACACGATTTGGTATAATCATCTTACAAGGGAAAGTTTATTTACGTAAACGGTGTTCAATCTCTTGCTATCGCTACCATATTTTTTAAGTTTTCCATCTAAAAAAACACAGATTTTATTTGGCTACATGAAATACTTGCTTCAAAACCTAAACAATATTATATTGAAAAGTAAAAGAAGTATAATGAAAAGAAAATAAAAAGAAACGAAATTCGTAATTTCGTTTTTGATTCTCAAAATACCTACTTTACTACATATTCTTAAATCAACATAAATAAAATGTCATTATCGATAAATCAATCCCGACATTTTGCTATAATATATGGTGCAAGTTATTAGAGAGGAGCTCATTTGTAAGTTGAAAGAACAACGCATTGAAGGCCACGTGTAGACATTCGTAAAAGAATACCAATAAAGTAAAATATTAATTTATTCCTTAACATGATAATCGGAAACAACACAAGGACGAAATATGAAAACAAAGGAATCTAGAAGAGTGTATAGAAATATAAAATAAAAAACACATAAAAGAGAATGTAAGTTTCTTCTTAATGAAATTTCCGTAGAATGAAAAACAATTTTAAAAATTACAATACGTTTATTGTTATTCAAAACTGTCTTTATTGTGATCCAATGTGTTTTTTGTGACCCAAATTTTTCTTCGGCAAAAAACACGTATCTTCGTCCTTTGGTTCGTATGTATGTCCTTAAGTACGTATGTTTGTGTAAGGGTAAACAACAAATGTCAATTCTTGGTTGACATCGATTGTTTAACTACAATAAAATAAATCTATTGATTTTCACACTGGTTGGTCAAATGCATTCGATAAAAAGGTTTTAAGTTTTTTTACCTTTTATGAGAAAAGAAACGCATAAAAATGCATAGAAATTATCTTATGCAATACCAAATTAGCTACATTTAATAATCGTAGTTATTGTGGTATCACCATAAACTGTAAATGATAATAATCATTTTTTTACTAATTACTTTCTGACAGAAACGTGTATATTCGATTATGCCTAAAAATTAAGGCATACAATTTATATTAATTCGATATCCGTATATTTCGAAATATTTAAACTTAATAAATCTGGTTGGGGTCTTTTTCATCAACAGTCTTCAAGAAATATATAGTAATTTCACGCTATTTCAGTTATTCATATAACTATAAAGGAAATAAAATATAATCCTTATCCATTTGATCTATTTTTCATATCTTCAGAAGCTACATTTAATCCCATACATTTGCTACTTTAAGGACCATGTCTGAGATTAGATGACATAAATGTAGAACCTCTGCATAGTTCATCTGTAAATATTTAAGGAAACGAAAATCTACATTAGTACAAAGACATATGATATACTTCTCGAAAAAAAATCTAAAACGAACACACCTTTAACTAGTAATATACAAGGACTTCCTTAATTGTCTGTAAAAATCTGATTAAGACTATATAACACTATATTGTCTAGATACCTGCAAGTCAAGACAACAATAATTAATGAATCACAATAAAAAGTATTTAGACATCAACTTCTCTCTAAATTGAGACATGATTTAGAAGAAAATAATAAATTTCTTAAAGGGAAATCAAGAGTTATATTATGGCAAACGTATTCACCCGAAAAAATGTGTAAGGGGATTTTGTCGTTCACCTCTGAAAAAGTAGAAACAGGTGAATAGTAAATTCCACTAAACACGAATATAATCATATCATTTTAACGCGATGTCCACTAAAATTTTACTTATGGATTCAACCTGACAACTTCCAATCATGGATCTAATGACCAACTCGTAAAAGTGTAACCTGGAAACAAAATTCTATTTATTAATTGTATTTCATAACCTTTAGTTCGATAAAAAATATACCAAAATTCTAGCCTTTTTTCCTGAAAGAAACTGGAATTTCAATCAGTTAAAATCAATGTTATAAATAAATATTTTAATTAAAACGCTGTCTCAAGAGTACGGTAACTCTAAGAATTATTGTAATTTACTTTAATTCTTATTTTACCAAAAACAATTTCCCTTAATCCTAAAACTAATTATAAAAAAAATATGAAAAACCTCCTTTCGAGTATCGCCATAATTTTAACTGAATAAACAATTACACGTTCTTTAAAACTCCGCACAACTGACTAAATATTCCATAAAGCACAGTGAATTACGGGCATGATGAGTTTTTGTAATTAGTACACAGAGAGGGACGCTTACGCGAAATAAAATACTTTGCAGTTATTCTTTCCCTTAATTTGAGCACTGCTCTTAAGAAAAAGTAACTTGTTTACATAAATACCCTCCATAATAAGGTACATATATTTAGATATACCGTTTTCAGAGAGAAACTTTAATAGATATCCATTTTAAACTAACAACGCTATTGATTAAAACATTATTTGAGAATGATAAAAAGGAAAACGATAACTTTGTGTTGATAATTGAGCAACCGCCCCCGGCTTCTACGTGTACATAAAGATTTTTCATGAATTAAGGCATAATTTTGATTACTTAATAATATCCTTGTAACTTTTTAACTGTTCGTTAGAAAACTATGATATGAAGGGAAGTTTGGTGCATATAATTTAAAAATTTTATTTTTAAAACGTTTACGTAATTAAATGCAGCAAGTTATATCGAAAATTTATAATTTTTAAGCAGTAAAACATTTATTATGGATACGAGTTCTCTTCTACTTTAACATTAATATTCATCGTTACATGTCGAATCCAGCAAAAATATTCATAAATTTATTTGTACGAAATATTCTTAATTAACTTGCTCATTAATCAATACAACTATTAATTGAAACCGGAATAAAGTTTATTTTGTAATAAGTGGGAAAATCTGAGAGAAGTGGGGGAAGACTACATTTTATAATATACAATAAATATAAAATATGATAAAAGGGGATTCCGAAGTGATTGTGTGAAAGGTCTAAATTACATCTTATAGATAATAAAACGTTTAAGAGATATTTTCAGGCGAAATCTTTCCTCACTAATTTCGTAAATGTAAAAAACCTACAAAAATGTTATCTTTAGTATTTTTGAAAAAAAATGCTTTGTGGAGGAAATTAGATTGCAAAAGAAAACGAGAAAGTGTCAAGCAATAATTTTTTAGTATGAAATTCAAGAGTATTTACTTCTGTCGCCATCAATTGCAGAGTTTCTAAAATATTTACTAGTTTAGTATAAAAATTTTAAGATATGTTTTTTTGTTATAAAGTAAATTCTAATGAATTACGGAAAAATATGAATATTATTTAATAACAGTTAAGCATTAAAAATAAAGCAAATGAAATATAATATCTTATTACGAGAATATATTTTTTTGTATTTAAAGTCGTTGCATTTATATGAAGAAAAATTTAGTAAAATTTATTAAAATACAAATAATGTCCCCTGGCCGTCTTAAACAAAATGAGCGAGTAATAATTTCACTATTATTACAAAAATAAATATTCTTTGAAAGCTACTTAATATTATCAGTAAACTTCTAATTGTGACAAATTTGGGAAAAGCTTATGATTTCCAAATTAATTTGAAAATTTTTTACTGCTGACAAATTTACTAGGGTGACAGGCTAACTACTGGTGACTGGATGACAATAATGACTGGATGACCATAAATGCACGCCTATATAGATTAAAGAAATGAACATCTGCCACATTCATTTTGAACGATAAATCATTTTTAAAAAGTACAATTTTCTTTCTTAAAAGTACAAAGTTCTGTCACTACTCAAGTCACTTTTTAAACATAAATTGATACACGGAAAGTGAAAATAATAGGTCTCCGGGAACTTCATCGGGTGTGAAACCATAAAGAATTAAATAAAATCTTTTAAATTACTCATAAGTAGAAAATGTTAAAAATAGGTTTTGACTTGAAAAATAAATAAATTTCCATGCATATGCACGTATTACATGTAAATATAACCTCAGCAAATACATATGTATACTTTGATAATTTTACTATAAAGATACATAAAAAGGAGTATGATTACATTTTCATAAAATAACTTTGTAAAATATCGCAACTCTCAGAAATTTGGGAAATCGGTGCCAAGTCGATACATCTTTCTCTGTCTCGCGTAAATGTACATCCACACCCAGAGTGTTATGTTAAACTTAGTACCGATTCTAAAAATCTAATAAAAATAAAATAATCATGAGAATCGATTAACTCCTCCCCAATTTATGGCTGTAAATACTTTAAAAAAATAGATATGATTCGAATTCCGAAGTTCCTCCTTTTTGAAATCGGTTAAAAATATATCTGGCGCTTTCTTGTTCACACATCAGTCACTTAGTTTTTTTTTTAATTGAACAACTGAACAAAATGCGGTTTTTTTGTGTTAATGCACAGAAGATTTTAAATATATTAAATGTTTTCTCTTGAGTGGTGGATCTTATATGTGTATATTAACCCTTTGAATTACTAATTCGTGAAAATCTTTTAAAAATTCGTTTCGTAATTTTACGTAAACGTAACGTAAGTACAAACAAGCAGACAAACAGAAAACATATTCTGAAAAGGATCGATTTTCTGTTAATATAACCGTTATAGCCTTTTAAACTCATTTTTTGAAGTATCTAAAATTTTATTGGAAGACAATCGTTATGATCAACACCCTTCATATGTCGCACAATGGCAAATCCTGAGAGGATTTGTGTTGTGTTCACATTACTAGTGCTCATAGTAATGTCTGTCAGATTACGATTGGCAGTTAAGGAGCGCACTGACTGAGAGGGATATTATAAATTGTTCCAGACTGTTTCTTCTTCCATTTGCGGTTTCCTAAAATACTGCTTGTGTAAAATGATAAATCTTGACATTCTCAAATTATTGCACTAACTTTTTAAATTTGGTCACATAATTAGTACACAATAACAATTTCATAACTGTAAATATATCTCTTTAAATATTTAACCATATTGTGCAATATAAAAATATTAAGAATGTGCGGTTGTCTGAGAACACTCAAATTAGACTGACCCGAAAAGTGTGTCGATTTCTCGTCGTGGCTTCGAATATTTTCAAAAACGATCCTTACTAGCGTAACGATCCTTAATGTCTTAACTCTAACTTATATTTTTATAAGCAATTTAATTGCACTGCACGTGGTATATATTTTATAACATTTTAAAATCTTCCCATCTTTTGTAACGTTAAACAAAAAATATTTTAAAAAAGTTAAACTTTTCAAACAGGCACCCATTTTTATCAGACACATTCACACCAAGACCCGTGGATATATTGATGCTTATATATCGCAAATTATCGATTATTTAACAATAATAATAGAGCAGTGTAAACAGATTTCGAGGTTGACGGTTGACGGTACGAAACAGAATGATCGTAAAATAAAGAGCGTGATATCAATAACAAAGTAAGTGGGAGTATCGAAGGTTCCGTACCTCGTCTAAAGTGAAATTACTTTATATATGATAAGTCAACTCTAAGCAGAGGGATCTTTTAAGGGTTTCATTTTCTCTTTTGAAGAACCATAAAAATTAAATGTCAGACAAGCGAAACTCACCGCTTACCATATTTACAATAATGGTTTTAAGGGAATCCATTGTTTTTGTGGTATGACTAACACAACTTTTCGTATTCAATTATCGATGTAACATATCTTGTTGATAGGTATTCACAGTATTACCATGATTCGTAATAGATTAAACAGAAAAACAAACCTATTTTATAATGTAAAACTTTCGCAATAAGTGACGTATTTTGCATAATCTTACTAAATACTCGCCTAACCTGAGAATTTTTTTCTGTGAGTAACGTTAATCCCACCCCATATTTTATATTAATATATTGCACATTTTGCACCCTGCGAAGGTTTGCTGGTAGTTATTGCTAATTAATATTCAAAATCTGTATTGAATATATATTTTAGATTTACAGATATTCATATTTCAAAACTAAGTCGAAAGTTATTTTATATAAAAATTGACAGTAAACAACTTAGGTCTGTGCATTTCAAGATCTTATCAAATATTCGTAATACTCTAACAAATTTTATATGTGAGCAACGTTAATCTCTTCACATGTTATGTCTTAATATATTTATCAGTATACATCTAACGAACTTTTTATTAGTCATTGTAAAGGTATATTCAAAATCCCTATTATTATACTTTACTATCTACTTACAGATATTCATATCTCAGAAGTAAGTCGAAGGTTTAACTTATGTAAAACTCTTGCAGTAAATATCTTAGATTTACCCAATGTAAGATCTTATCAAAAAACTTTCTAGTACCGTGAAAATTTGTCTCTGAAAAATGTCAATCCCATTGCAAATTTTCTGTTATTATATTGCGCATTTTGCACTTTATGTAGTTATTACTAGTTTAAATAAGTAAGGTATATTGAAAATCCGTATTAAATATGTATTCATTTCAGATTTAGTGATATTTATATTTTGAAATTAAGTTGAAGGTTATGATAACGTGAAAGTTTTGCAAAAAATTACTCCCACACATTACTACACATACTCCCACAGTACACTGAAAAATTTTCCCTGTTTGTAAATTTCATCTCACTGCATAATTTCTCTAAATGTATTACACATATAGCACCCTACGACGGTATTACTAGTTTTTATGTCTAAAATTTATTTTTACTAATTCAAAATACCTCTTAAATATATTTTTGTTTTAGATTCATAGATATTCATATTTCAAAATCAAGTCAAAGATCGTTCTGCTGAATTTAGGATTTATTACTAAAAATTTTTAATTTAATTACTCTAAAATAACTTTAGTTTGACAGTTTTGTAGCTCCCTAGCTAGTGCAACTCGAATAATAGCTCAATAATTACGAATCGTAACAAGTGTCCAAATTTTGTGAATTATTCACTAAGTTAAAATACATAGTAATTGCAGTTGGACTGGAATTTTTTGTTCAGATCATGAGGTCAACCATTTGAAGAAATTACATTAATATCTACATATTTACTACGTTTAAATTTATGTCAAAAGAAAACGTAAACCACTCTTTAAGATATTCTTAAATAAAATTGAAAAATTGTTAAAAAAGAAAAGGTCTAAAAGTTGAAGGTAATTAATTAAAAGCGAGAGCGAGAACAAATTAATCGAAAATTGTTACGTTAGCATACCAACTTTAATACTTCACTACTTGGACTAGAAATAGCATGAAAATATTGATAAACAGATGGAAGTTTCCAATAACCTTAAGCATATACTTTCTTGTGAATGTGGCAAGATTATGGTCCTAACCGTTTATTCAGGATGTTTACGGCCTTAGGCGATTAGTGTCTGTTTCACTCACATATATTACAAATCTTAGAGGTTGCAGGAATGTTAGAGGAGATCAGTTGCAATACATATTATTTTTGATATATCGTCCATACCTTAACTACCCCCATAAACTACACAAGCGATAAATATGATAATATGTTAGAACCTCTAAAGCACTTCCATTGAGTATGGATAAAATTAGCGGCCTCAAGTAGAGAATGACAATAACTCAATTTTGAAATCCTTTTTCACGTATTGGGCAAACTCGTTTTGCAATTGTGATTGTTCGTTTATCAATTGTTTTCTACTAAAAATTATTTTAAAAAAATACAGTTCGCTTAACAAAGCTGATATATTCAAACATTTTGATGAGTCACTTGGTCAGTCCGATACTGTGTCGCATTTAGCCATGAGTATGAAACATAAATAATTCGGAAAACACACAAATGACAAAATGATAAGTATATATTTTGACAAGATTTTATATAACAACATAAATTAAAATATTTCATTAAAATTCATTAATGAAAGTTTTCTACGTAAGTGTTTTATTAATTGTCGTCTACAATGAATCTCCATGAATGTAATAGTCATGGGGGGATCAAGATCACAAGATAAGTAAAGTTAAGCAACACAGAATAGAAAGGAGAAACCATTTTCGTTAAAATAATTTAAATTTACATGAGCAGAAATGCGTCAAAAATAACATGCATGAATATTTGTTATATATAATTTACATCTGCTTCAACAATTACACAATATTTATTGTCATAAAATATTCTGTGGATCGTGTTTTACTTCTAAATATTTTCAAAAGTCACGAAATGAATAAATTAAGTTTAAAATATAGATAAACTTTCGAGAACTATATGCATATTTATATCTATGAATTATACACCCCAACCTTGAAACTAAAATAAAAAAAATAATTAGACCCTAAGCAACTCTTTCCCCAGATATTTTAGGTAAATAAATTAAACCAGAACGTGCCGCCGCCCTAAACACAATCCCCAAAGCACAAGTGCACTCGTCTAGATATGTGTATAATTGGCGGCTTTAACTCTTGTTTAGAATGCCTACAATTGTTTCGCCAACGGACTATTTGTTATTCACACGACATCCTCGTCATTGTGCCAATTACTCCGATTCCCCGACAGCCTTAATGGTGAGGGACGGTGCCCGAATGCTTAATTAACGTGTGAAGCCGTCTTTGAAAGCTTACTTCATTAGTTCTGTTTACCATGCAGCGGCCCGATGTCTTTGCAATGAGTCCCATTCAGGTTCGTCGGATTTGAAACTTTGTACATGTAGACGGAGAGCAAGGTATCTATGTTTATTCAACATTTTATTCACCATAACGAACGTCCACTTGTTGTTAAAGCATGTTTGTTTTAGGATTGAAGTTAGTACACGACGGCGGATTTAATGTTCGTTGTGTTGACATCGATTGTGTTATTCATGTTGATGCGAAAGAAATATTAAATAATTCGAAATTATTAACTACTTGATAATTACGGCTTATATTTGTAACCACTTGTTTGCAGAAAAAGACTTTGCTTCTCGTGAATCGTAAATATACAAAAGAGTTGGGAAAAAGTGGGTTTTCGTAATCGACTGCACCCTTTAAAATTGTCGATACGAGTTAACTGGAATAATAGATTGAATGTATGTAGACTTCTTGGCAGATTTGTCAAACCCACGGTCAAATAAATAAAATGGTGGGGAGGGACACATTGCACGTCATTAGTTTCGTACGTAAGATTTAAAAATGACAAATGATATCAATATTTATTTTCAAAAGATTATTATAATAGTACCCCTTACAATGTTGTACCTTTTTGATATGACTATTTCTTACCAAGGGAAAGTACTTTAAAATTAAGAAAAAAAATGTTTTAATTGATATCATTATCTTAATCATATACCTGTTAATCAAATGTTTTAAATACACTTAGTTTCTATACTATAAGAATTTCTGGGATGTTGCAGACAGACTGAAATACATACTTGATAGGACTTGACTAAATTATGAAAGATTGTCTACGGAGTCCTAGCAAAAAGAGCAGATAGTATCGAAAGGTCATATACAAATCAACATTTATTTTGAGTCACTAAAGTCAATAAGAAACTTTGTTAATATTTTAACTATGATTTAGAGACTTATTGATAAGTGATATATTGGATGGTGCAAAAGTTCCCAGGCACTCAAAAACTCTTTTTATTTTATTATTATTTATTTGTGTTTCGTGGTAAAATATATACCATCTGCTAGGTAAAGGCAGAATGTCTTCTTCCCAAAAAGTGGGAGGCTGGCGTTCAAACATTCCGCGATGTGGTTTTAACTTGCTCACAATTATTAAACATTTTTTAAGCAAATGTTGCTTTAAAGACCGAAGCAGATGACAGTCCGGCGGAGCGATGTCTGGACTACACGGCAGTTTTGCTACAGTAGTCCAGCTTAGATTTTCTAGTATGCGATAGACGGATTTCCAAATATGTGGTCGAGGTGTCCTGGTGGACGGCGACATTATGTGTTTTCAGCCACTGTTAGTTTGATTTTTATGTAATAATTTATTTAGGTAAATGTTAGGTGAACATAAATCTGACACACCCTACGTTTGTTTAACCATCGTGGTCACGTATCCGTTTCCAGAGTGCACATAATATTTTTCACTAATTTGCTGGCTATTGTATGTAATTAAATTTACAGCACTTATGTATTTGTGAATATAAGCTATTACATAACATTTTTCATCTTTACTAAACCAAAAACAAGACATTCGTGGTCAATTCAGATATCAAAATTGAAATATAGTTTTATTTTTATTTACTTTCAAATGATATGGCATATAATAAGCATTACTTTTCTTGATTAAACCAAAGATCAAAGCTTTCTCCTATAGAAAAGAGCTTATTAATATAAGAATGACACTTCAATACTGAGCAACCTCGGATGTTATCGGATTCTCCCGAGCGGAAGATAAGAGCTTATTTCAATTGTCGTGAGCGATCTACTTATGGGTAACTGAACGCAAAAGCGTCGATCCCCAGATCATATTATATTTCGAGAAAAGCAATACAAGTGCACTAATGGTCAGTTTTGATGAATATATTGAAATATATTATACTCTGAATTTTTCGAGATAGATGAAAGATATTTTTTTTGAATCCACATATTCTATCTTACAAACATTTATAATGCACCTAGACTCCATACAAAAATGTCACACCAAAGATTAAATCAACCATTTAAACATATGCGCAAAGGCGGCAGTTTTTTAAAAAAAAATAATTATGACACAACCTACAGACTTGTGTCCGTCTTATTACAAAAACTTGATTGGATCATGAATAAACATCCGGTTAATTTAATTAATTATGGTAAAGAGCATACTAGATTTTTTACGCGTTAGAAAATTTGTAGTAAATTGAATTAATCATAAACTAAACAAGTAAAAGCACTTTTCTCAGAAAAAATGACAAAATTAAACTGACTCTACTGTTAGAAATATTTGAAAATTTCACTACATCCTCACCGACGACTCTTACCCGAAGTCGACGAAATAAGGTATATGCGTATATATACCACACACACATATATATATATATATATATATATATATATATATATATATATATATATATATATATAATATGTGCGTGTGCACTGCGTATGTTTAGACGTGTGCGTAAGTATCTACATGTATAAGAAATTTCCGTCAATGCAAAATTACTTGAAACAGACAAAAAGAATTTTCTGATCTCTACTCTAAAGTTGCAAAATATTCCGCGTTTGTAACTCACAAATAGTACGCCGATGCAATGTACGCCAATGGAATGCCGACTTTCGTAAGCAGTTCAAGACTATTAAGGTTCCAATTGGTGGACACCAATTGACAAGCTCCATGGCGACAACTTTTTTTTAACAACACGTACATTCACAATTAAATGAAACTACGTGATGTAGTAATATTTCTACTTTCTTTAATTTCTTTACCACGACTTAGGTTTCGTTGTATTACAACATCTTCAGGTGGGATATTAGCAAAAATAATATCTGATAATCTTTGCTAATAACCTACCTGAAGATGTTGTAATACAACGAAACCTAGGTCGTGGTAAAGAAATTAAAGAAAGTAGAAATAATACTATATCACGTAGTTTCATTTAATTGTGAATAATGAATTTCTACAAAATTCACGCCAAATATATTCAACAGATACATGTTAATAATCCTTACCAACTCGTTTTAGGAAATCATACAAAATAAATTCAAAATAAAATTATCTACTCTCCTATTATTCAATGCATTTTTAATGCGAATATTTATATTATTTTCTCGTATTTAAGGAACGGAAAAAAACCCCATTCATCGTATCCGCGATATGGATTATTGTAAATAATTATGTTCTATTTAGAGTTTTTTTTTAATTTGGATCAACGTCAATGGAAAAATTATAGATAAACCCTTTGTATATATCGACGATTTTGGAAATGATAACTAATCGATTACTATATTAAAAATATACACGATTTTCTTTAATTTAAGATAACAATTTCACAAAAATTCTTTTTGCTTTCGGTATCAACTAATAAAATTTTTTTGTGTACAAAACGCTTTTTTTATTTATCTACAAATATGTTCTGGAAATTATTATAAAACACTAGATAATCTTGATGAAACTGGAAAAAAAAATAAACATGAAGGAACCGATTGAAAAATATAAAATTCTTATTAATGAACTAGTATAATTATGCTCGGCTCTGTGAGGTTAAAGATAAAAAATTTATTCCCAAGTTAAATGGAATTAAGTTGTATGGGAAATATTTCAGAAAATACAAAAAAACTGATTTTACACGATAACGGCCAAAAGTACAGTTCTAAATAAATCACTTAAATTTGTTTATTAGAGTTACCCGAAACAATTTTAGTTTCAGTTTAATCAAATGGATTCAGAATCCTTTAACATTTCCAAAATTGACGATTGAAAAATTTGAGGACGGACAGCTGTCAAATAGAGCACTAAACGTAAAAATTGGTGAACGAAAGAAAAAATTCATCTTGAAAGATCTTTTTTAATTATATTCCGCCCAATGGTAAGGTACGGGAAAGTTGGTAAGGTACACTGTGTTTGGTAAATTATAATAAAAAAAATATTTATCTCAATTGGTATCTTAATCAAGATATTTCTTTGAAGTATCCACTTCCAAAAATGTTTGCTAGTATGTCTAAAACTGTGAAAACTGTTAGACTGTGACCGCCAGACAGACGGACGCATATAGGAAATTTACTTTTTAAAGAATTTTGTAAAATGGAAATATGAAATTAAATACTGGTAAGGTTTCGGTCTTCATTATTCTACAATGTAACTCTAAAAATATTTAATATTTTAAAGAACGTAATTGCTTTACAGTACCAGAAGAGGAATATATTTCTTTGAACAGCCTTCTGCGACGAGTAAAAAGAGACATTTTGTTTCTTTTAAATATTTTAGAAAACAACGTTTTTCGGAACAGTTATTCTGCGTTTTACAAACATCTTCATCTAACTGACGACAGATAAAACCAACAAAACTCTTCTTCCATTTATACAATTACCCGGAGGTGCATTACCTTATGGCATTCAAATTAATCAATCAGTCACCAGTGATCTGTGTGATTCATTATGAAGATTTCTCTTGTAAATTTTATCAAACAAGAAGACATTTAATGAAATTCTTTAGCTGATTTATGCTTAAATTTTTGGTTTGAAATATATCCTATTATAAAGTAATTACTACAAATGTATAAAATCTATGTTGTGACAATTCAACCTTACCGTTTCAAACTTATGATAGAGATTTGATGGAGACGACGCACGCTCAGGGCGGTCAATCGAGGGCACCTCTTCGGATATTATTGGACAAGATGAATAACTTGTAGTAAAAGATACCTAAATAAAAAAGAAGTAGTTGGAAAAAAACGGATGGAGGATTTTCTACAACCGTTTTGAATATACTTCGTGACATGTTAAAAGTTAACGCAAGGTGACTGTCAAAAATGCTCACGCCGCAGCAAAAGCAACAGTGAATCGAATGTTTACGCGACTTTTTAAATCTCTATAGAGAGTATATAGATGAAACTTAGAATCGAAATTGTTACTGGTGATGAGACTTGAATTCATTATTATGAACCTGAATCTAAGCAGGAGTCTGCAATGACATAAAAAGGATGCCCTGCCCTCTAAGAAGTTCAAGATCTCGCGATCTATGTGAAAAATCAGGGCGACAGCTTTTTTAAAGCACAAAGAGTATCTTGCATATTGTCTTCAAAGATAACGATGATATTCTAATTGGAGAAAGTAGTACGTTGGTCTACTGGAAAAGTTTAAAGAAACATTGAATATTAAGATTAAGGGATGATATTGAAAAGGACAAACAGCACCACATTTATTTTCACCCTCTTTCCATCCTATTTCGCGAAATTTTTGACGTCCTTTTGTATATGGAAATTAAAGAGGGCCAATAAAATAATCGCATTTTTTTATTTTATTTTGTATAAAAAGCAAGTCACAAGGATTTTAAAATTATTTTTCTAAACATTACAATTAAGATTGCCTCTTCATAAAGTGTTGAAAATTTTTAATAATGAAATATTTTTAATAATGTCAACAAACAATATTTTCCCCAAAATCTATATCTTTGAAACTTCGAATATCAAAATTATTATAGAAAAACATTTTACCAGAAGTTTGTCAGAAAACTATAAAAGCGGTTATTTTTATTCTGAAAAGTGTTTTTTTTTTCAAATCAACGATAATTTACACCTAGAAATATATAATAGGCAATGCATTTAAATGGTGAAATTGGATATTAACATATTTGAACAGTTTAACAGAAATATATTTATATGTACTTAAATACATATAGATAGTACACCGAACCCTGGTAGTGAACCCAGTAGAGTTCCACTCCAACTTAACAGTTTTTTAAACACAATGAACCTGCCTAGCTTTTAAACTGGAAGAAGAATATGCCAAAACATTTTAATTATTTAAATTATTAAATATTTTATTATTTTTTAACGCGTTTAAATAAAATAATTCTGATTTTTATTACATCATTACTTAAAAAATACACTGTATAAACATATTTAATTTCAGTACAGTCTATTTCGAGTACGTAATTTCAAAACAAATTAGTTTGTTTAATTTTATGTTACGTATGTCGTTCCACTTATGTGTCTAATTTAGTACGCTGATGGAAATTTTTTTGTGTGCAAATTTCCTTAAAAAATATGAATACCACAACATTTTATAATTTCCAAACTCTGAAGTTGAAATGTTGGGAACTGCAACAAAGTGGTAAGGGAATTTATTATTCACTCTTAATCTACATATTTTCTGTGTAGCCTTTACAATTTCAAGAAAACAATTCGAAATATGGGATGTATTATGCAATGAAATAGGTGGGCTACGAAATCTGATAAATTATTCTAAGGATACAAATAAAATTCACAGTTTTAGCTTAAAATACCATTTTTCTATAAATATATACTTCAAATGTATCTTTCCATCTTAAAACTAATATAGTAATGTGTCACTCCATAAAAAAAATTTTTTTTTCATAGTTTAAAATATTTCTAATCTGTGAAAAAATCGATGAACTCGACTTTCATCTACAAAACAGTCACGCGCGGATTACGCGACAGCGCGGGAACTACTCAATCAATCAATCACAATAAGCTCCTAATCCGGCAGATTCAACGAGAAAGTTGTTCCTATCAATCGTGTAATACATGATGTCACATTTTTGGTTGGTTGAATTATTTCAACATCGTTGTTTGAAACTTATGGTATGAGTAACGAAATTATATCGTCGTCTTTTATTTATGTTTATATAATGCTTATGTGCATGTTAAAGTTTATTTATAGGTTATAAATTTGTTTTAAACTCACTAGATTATTTTAGGCTCCTAACTATTCCACAGAAGTGACAAAATTAAATCCCTGTACAAAAATTATCTTCACATATAAGTTCGTGTCGTATAAGGAGTCAGTTAAAAGCGGAACCTTAGGAAATCAGGGTGTAAAAAAATCGTTAACAGTTTTCTTAATTCGATATTAATATATTCATTGGCAAAAAAACTGTTAAAAAGACATTGGATCATTTACCTTCAACAAATAAGAAGAAGCATGACAACTGTACAGATAGCAAGGACAATATATAAAAAAATTAAGCAGCATGAAAACAGGAGGATTATCATCATATATTTCAACTTGACCCAGATTTTTTAAACTACTTCACTACAATATATGAAGAATTATCTAAAAACGAACTGCTTATAAAGATGTTAATTCCAATACGCAATTTCAATACCCAGTTTCAATACACTAGTTCCAAGACGCAATATTTCATAACTCAACAATATGACGTCACGGTGCTGAATAAATAAATACAGCTACAGAAATCGTCAAACTTGCTACCTTCATTGCAGCTTAAGCCTCCAATACAGGTTAATCTTCCGTAATTAAAATAATGAACCGCAAGTAAAAATTAGACAAAATGCCGGCATTTAAGCCAGTTCGTACGTACAACAATAAGCGTTTCACGAAAATCACCGCATCTTAGATAGCGCAAAGGAGAAGAATCCCTTGAAAACTTTGTTATTTATATACATAATATATATATATACATATATATATATATATATATATATGTGTGTGTGTGTGTGTGTATGTGTGTGTGTGTCCCGCCCGCCAGATATGTCACAGAAGTTAATTTGTATATTTTCATTATATTATGCGCATTAAGGATAAACTAATAATTTTGGAGTATTTTTTTGAATTGACGATAGCTTTATCCTCAATTCTCTCGAGCTCTTAAAAATTCATGTGTAATTCTCCTTTGGTGCCATAAAAAAATATCTTACTTATCAACACCAGATATATATTCATTATCAGGGTATAAGTTCCGCATGTACATATTCCGCCTGTAGCTTACCGTGCTGACTATCTAATTGTTTTTATTTAGTATTACACAGCCTTTTACTACTTTTGGGTAGTTAAATATTGCTGTGAAGTGTATTGTAAGTTTAGGAACATACAATACACTTCACAGCAATTTTTTTTTTGACCCTTGTCACTCGCGGCTAGACTAACTTGACCGGATCTTTTTCCTGCTAAAGAGTCGTTATTTTGCTACCTTAATTTTTTTTTAAAAGTCGTGTTTTCTTTTTTTTGTAGTAGATTACGATATTTAGTCCTGTACGTTGAAGTGTCGTAGTCTAGGTTCTAGGCATCACATTTACTAGCAGAAGCTATGAGAGCAGCGGCATAACTTGGACTTTCATGATATGATTTCTTCTTTGGTTTAGACTTACACTCTGTATTTACTCGTATATGTCTATATTTAATACAATTGAATCCAGGAGGACCTTTAGTTAGTTATTTCTTGTTGCCTTTTTTCTTATGGTTAGCATAAAAAGTGTTGCATCACCTTCACTTAATTTAAAAATTTTTTACGACTTTTGTCTTCGCCGAATCTACATTAATCTTAATACTGGAGCTTTGGATGTTTCATGGATTTATACCAGTCTGGTTGACGGTTGAGTAGTAATGTGCCATTCATTCACAATTATTTTTTTCTGTTTATGAGTCATTGCCATTATTTTGCTCACGTATTCCTCTACGTTTTGACATACAAAATTAGATGTATATAAGTCAAGAAAAAATCCCACACGTGGTGTGACAACCCTGAATCGTCGAAAGCGTACGCCAAGTTTTTACACACTTCCTTGACAGACTTGGTTTTTTGAATGTGGATGTAGTTTGTCGAATTGACAAGTAGAATTATTTATGATTTCGCTTCCACATTATTCCTTGAATCTACAGGTGCTTCATCTTCTATAAAATCTCAGAGTTCTTTGTGCTTGAGATAAGTTCTCAATAGGTAGGAGATAAGTTATATAAGTACTCCTGGGCCCATAACACGTGGATTAACACGGATTTAATCAAATTTACCTACTAATACATACTGCACAAGAAATGTCACCGAGCAGAGTGAGTAGCGTGAATGAGCCATAGACAATGTACATTGCTTAGTTCGTTATTTTAACACAAAATATAGATGACGCTAATATGCATCAATAAAAGCTCGTAACTTACTATATATTAATATGTTAATAAACAGAACTACAACAGTTTCGTGCATTTAAGGGTATGTAGTACTTTTTATTAAAATACTTAGGGGGTTCTAGGAAACTGTACTCGATTCCTAATTAAGGGTTTATAATATCATGTGTAATTTATAAATTAAAACATAAATAATTATTTACCACAGTCCAGTAGAAGATGTGATCGTAATAATCTCAATTTGTTTATGAAATTGATAGGCATAACTTGAATTTATTTCGGCAAATTGATTTTTTAGAAAAAAACATATTTTTCTATAATTCGACACCCAGGTAAAAGACTCCTTCCAAGTTTTTAAAGTCAACGAATTAATAAATACACATTTTTAAATCAAGTTTTTTTTTTGCAAGTATTACTCTCAAACCAGTAGAGCCTAATAAGCCATGATAATTTTCTTTTTAATTTCCTACTACATTCTACTCTTGTGAATACTTTTGGAATATTATAAAATAGTTATTTAGAAATTTGTGATTGAAAATATTATGTTTTTTGACATTTTACTCGTAACTCTAACGCAGACTGCTATTTTAAAGCGTAATATTTCGTAAACGGATTCTGGTATCCTAAACGTGTTCATTATTATTTTTGGGTGCATAAAATAATCAATATTTTTATATCCAATACCCTCATTATTTTTAAATCTAAGATCGAATGACTACTAGCACAGTGTGGTTGTGAGGTTTTTTATTTCATTATATTCTTAAAAACGAAAAATATTTATTAAAAGAAAATGTGAAAATATTTAATTTTTCTCCCTTTTAATTATTCAGAATATTAGGCCGAATCACACCAGTGAAATATATTTCATTTAACTGCCTTTATCTCTTTTGGCGCGACTTGAGGAAAATACCTTTTATTTGTATTGAAAAAATTAAGCAAACGAAAAATAACTTGGCAAATGAAATAGGTAAATATCCCAAAAATTTGTAAGGAGAAAGGGTGAAGAAAAACATGAATGAATATTTATTGACGTTAGCCTTTTTTTTGGTTTTTATGTGCCATATAATTATTTTTCCATATAATTATTATGTGCCATATAATTATTTTATGGCCATATAATTATTTTTCAACTTTGTATCGCATATCGTGCCCGTATAAGTATTCAAGACGAAATTATAAGATATATATATATAATATATCTTATAAGACAATAAAGGTTTGTATAATTTTGATTTTTTATCCATATATTCTTTGTAATAATCATTAAATTTTACTTCTTAAAAATAAAAGAAAGAGCGACGCAGGTTCTTTTTGCTTTGCGGTAACATTGTAAAACTCTAAACATAGAGACAATTCTGAATCTACCTTTCATGGAAAAATTAAATACGTATATTTTCTGAGTCAAGATTGAAAACGTCAAAAATAAAAGGAAATCGTGTCTCAAGTTTCTCAGAATCTTATTTTACTGTATAACATATCTTTAATGGTAAGATAAAAAATATAAAATCAAATGTGTACGGTTAGTGGAGATATTTACAAAAAAATTACAGTAGCAAAATTTTAGCCATATGGCAAAATTAGTTTAAGCGCTACACCATCGGTTCCACACCTAGGAAACACGCGCGAAGTTATATATATACGATTGCACTCACCCTCACGCAAACACATAAACAAATGCATATTAGGAAGCACAAACACGTATATGCGCATACGCACACACACACACACACACACACATGCACATGCACATACACGCTCGCACCCACTTACATGCACTCACACATACGCACACACGTATACACTCATATTGCATACGTGCACCTACACACACAAACACACTCATACACATATAATCACACATTAGGACCCACGTCTGCTCCTACACACACGCGCGTACTCACACTCACACATACGCAAACAATTTTAATTTTTACGTAAGTAAAAATGTAGTTTGTGTCAATCAACAAAAAAATTATTAAATTACTTGCAAATTATTTTTCATAAAGTTAATTTGATACTTGCGTCTTAAACACATATAAGAAAAATATTTAAATTATTTTTCAGGATCACCCTCATATATTACCCAAAAAAATATGTTAATTGCCTCGTCAATGAAATGCTTATTTTTTATCAAATGAGTGTTGTAATTAAAAACAAGCAAACTGGTCGATGTTTCGGCTTGCAAGCTGCCTTGTTACACGGCGCACGATCGCTTGGACGTGAATAATTTTCTCGTCATAAAAGGCTTTAATTTCTCTAGGGAAATGCATGTTTTATTTTATTTATTGAAACATTACCTTTGCCACATTTTACCTTTTGGGTTGTAATTATCTTTAACACCAATTACAAGTTGTTTGCTTTCAGGCTAAGACAAGTGAATTGGTCAAATTTTTGATACGTAGATAAATTAACAAAACCGGTCAAGCGCGTGTCACACACTAAATCGAATTTTCAGTTGTCTCAAATGATAATATGTAGTATTTTCATATTTTTTCTACACTTTGGCTGAAAAATCAAAGTTATTGTGAAAAAAACCATTCATATAACTATTTCTAGAAGTCAATACAATTATATAGTTTTTAAGGTAATTTTATATTTATTTCATGATATATGAAAGAAATAATTTTTTTATGCTTCAAGTTATAATTGCATTAGAGAACGAATAACAAAAGAATTATTTCCTTGTGATACAAATAATTATAATAAATACCGACACAAAAATAAATTTGGAAAACGATAACGCTGTAGTGGCAAGTGAAAAATCAAGCGAAATATTTTAACCACTTGATTACTTTATCTTCTTGTAATTCAACAAATCTCATGTTTTTGTTTCTCGTAAAGTTGCTCCTTAAAATTGAAACAACTACTGAATAGGAAAGCACATATATTAAACCCGACCTGCACAGTTTTCCCACCACATCAATTAAGTAGAAAGACTTATTTCCCGAGGATTATCGATTAACGTTCAGCGTTTGATTTTACATCGTACGGTTGAAAATAAATCGAGACAAGAATGATTTTACAATTTCGTACAATCAACAGAAAAGGGCAGTCGAATTCAATGACATTCATTTTTGAATAACAAAATTGACTATAAATCCGTTAAATTCAGTTATAATAGAGTTTAGGTATTAAATCCATATGTAAAATAGAGCTGTTTCGCATTTCTATTTGAATCTTTCCATAATTGAACGTTTTCATCGACCCCAAATATAATAAGCACGTAACCAAATGAAATATACGTGACTTTTCAATTCATTGACATGCAGTGGTACAAAGAACTAATAATGAATTTTAGTGGAAACGAAATGCTAATCAATTAAATTCTGATTTAAAAGAGTATCGAAAATCGATAGGAAAGTTAAAGCTACTTCGGCAGTTCGGCGTTATTTCAAATAGATTTCCCCAGGTAGAATGTAAAAATGTTGTCAATGAACAATGTGAACAATGCCTTTATTTACCCTTCTTTATGATGCGAATAAATTACAAATACCCAGAAGTTTAAACATGAATTTTCAATTGTTAATCAAGTACTCCACTTCATTGTGACGAATATGAAGATCAAGTTAAGGAGTGAAGAAATTGTTATTGCAAACTCTATTTGTTTACAAATGTAATCAACCAAAATATAATCTGTAAACATTAAATATTAATAGAGAACAATTTCCTAAAAATTTTTCTCACTACGAACTTAATTACTCGTTTAGTAACAATTAAATGAAACTACGTGATGTAGTATTATTTTAACTGTCTAAGTTCTTTACCACGACCTAGGTTTCGTTGTATTACAACATCTTCAGGTGGGCTATTAGCAGAGATCATCATTAGGTGGGCTATTGGAAAGTAGAAATAATACTACATCGCGTAGTTTCATTGAATTGTGAATAATGAATTTCTTAAAAATAAAAGCCAAATATTTTCATTACTCCTCTAGGAACGTATCAACAATAACACTTTAACGGATATTTTTGTAAGAAATATGTATGGGAAATTTGCACCTTGAATAAAAAAGCGATCAAGTACTTGTTTGACCCCATTGTGAAAGAATTTTATAAGAAAATATCAGGCAAGATGTGTAGGAAACTAACATTAATTAAATTTTTTTAACTTTATTTATCCATTATTATATATGCTTAAATCACTATATAACTTGATTTATGTAACAGACTTCGTTATACTCAACAGACATAAGAGAAATACGGAAATGATTTTTACTCATTAACTTCTATGGAAAATTCCTTACGATAATTTCTTTCTATAGACAGGAAAATAAAATAAACGATTGATATTCAAATCTTTTTAAACTACGGTAATAAGATATTGAATATATTTGGCTTTAATTTTGTAGAAACTCATTATACTTAATTTTTCACAACTAAATTTTTACAAATTGCGCACCTGAAGATGTTGTCATACAACAAAACCTAGGTCGTGATAGAGATTTTATATAAAGCAGAAATAATACCGCATCACGTAGTTTCATTTAGTTGTGAAAAATTAAATAACGGTAATAAGATCCGTAAAAATGTAGTGTGAAAACCCAATAGCCAAAGTTTTGTAACTTAATAACCGCTAAAACTAGAAAATTAAAATTTAATCAATTGCTTTATGTTGTATTGTGTGATCGATTGCTAATTCTTATAAATAGGAAAATGAGCTAAAAAGTTGGAAAAAGTAAATGTATTTTATATGTGGCCCATGCGATCTGTTGATGACCGCTGACTATTTGGCTTTGTGCGATACTGTTAGTTATTTGTGATATTGAAATTAAGCCAGTTTACAGATTGGCAAAATAATCGATCGATATGGAGGAGAAATTGAATTCTATAAAATTCCATTTTTAAGTTTATTTCGTTTCCAGTACCGTCAATAATTAATTTAGTTCAATTATTAGCATGCTTAGGCTATTACTATTTAGTTCAATCAACATGATCACGTTTAGGTCATTACATACATTTAGGTTATTGTTATTTAATTAAATCAAATATGGACACACCCATTTCTATTCCAATAGCTTCACGATGTAATTATTTTATCGACCAGAATTCAGGCGTCAACCAGACAACTCACTTGCCTTCCAATGTTTAACGGAACATATATTAGTGGGAGTAAAATGTTGATATATCACGGTTCTCTAAATATGAAAGAATAATTTTGGCAAAGCCAATTCAGTTCAGTGACGTTTAATATCTGATTGCCTCGAGCGCGAAGATAAAAGCTTAGATAAGTGTTTCACTTATGAAACACTTATCTAAGCTGTGTCCCTTTATTTATTTATTCTGAATGAATATAAACATGTACATATGCAACACTATATATTACCCCCCCTTTGTATATATTAAGGTCTTATTAATTATGGCATATTTCATTAGCTTAAAATTACAAATAATTTAAATATGTTAGGAGATTATGATATTTTTGCGACTGTCATACTGAGTTAAGTTCGTTGAACAGAAAATTTTAAGTAATTAATGTAATTTATTAAATAGAAATAATTTATAAAAATAGTTATTATAGAACTTGACAGACAAATTAACTAGTACAAGAGCAAGACCAAACCATAGACGTCAATATGTCAACATCAATGTACAAAAAAATAATTAATGTTCTTTGCAAAAAAGGACTTATTTTTATAATAGAAAAACGGTTTCAATAAAACTATGGGTAGTAAATTTTTTTATAAATTGAAATTTTTGTGTGTGCTAGCAAACGGAAATAATAGGACAAAGAAATTAAAAATTGGGTATAATCCTTTTAATACTTTTTATAATTTTTTATATAATTCCTACATTACCGTAAATTAATAATAACATTATATAAAAATGTTTTAAATTATTAACGACCACCTGGAATGTTACCAGGAATAATGTAATTTTATATCAATTTTTAGCGCACTGTACATCCTTTGTAGAATTTAATAGTAAACCTTATATAAATAGATTCATTCGAGTATTTACAAAACTTATCACATTTAACAAAAAAAAACAGTTTGTAATAAACGAAGATAGAAGAGAAAGGTGCCATCATCTTCTCAATCACGATGCCGCTGACAGGCCCGCTGAGAATCATGGTCATCAAGTAGTACTGTCAGGATTTGTAACCCACCGATCAGGTTGTACTATCAGGAGCTAAGTAATTACCGAATAAGATCCTGGTTATCATAGGATATCAAAGGCAAAGTAACCCGTCCATCAAGTGGTATTGTCAGAGGCTAAATAGTGCCTACCCTACATAGGTGCACTATCTGCTTTCCGTTAGTCCAACTCTTTCTGCTTCCTGTTAGTTTGATAAATTCCTGCAAAGAAATAGTCCATATCATATCGCTTCATCGCATGAGCAATCACACGCAGGTCCTGGTGCTCTCTTCTGCACCCTGCACGAAAAGGCGCTCTATGGAACTCTAGCTCTCGTTCCGCAGTGGGATGTGGCCAAAAAAATTGAGTATCTAAAAATGCACTATGGTCGATCGACGCTGCTTGATGCTGAGCATTTAGGGTGTAGTATTTCAAATCTGGCGTAAATTTAATATGGAAGAGAGAAAAAGAGACGAAAATAGGCTAATCGCAGCGAAATTTCAATTAATTTTTATTCGAAATAAGTATTGAATCAAGTAAAAAGTTGACATATTCTGTGTAAATATAAAATAGGAAAGCTTTGAAAATAATAAGCTTTTATCGAATATTTTGAATAATCATATTCGATCATATCATAAAAAATATAAGATTCGAAAAATTTTAGATTGGGTGGAAGAATTTTCTCAATACGACAATGTGTGACACCAAAATCATAATGAAATTTATAAGACGCCAAAACCATAAGTCAAAAGTATGAGGGAAACAGGTCAGTGTAAACGATTAGTAGGTAGAAAAATTATAGACAAAAAAAAACAGAAATACGTAAAGTTCTTTATTACAAAACGCCAAGTTCAATACCCACGCGATATTTTACTTCTAAATATTTTATCGGCAATTGACTCGAACCTCATCTCACGTTAACTTTCTACTTGTCTTGAATCTGCTGAAATGACTACCAATTTACTTATTCGAGGAAAAGAAACATCCGAAAAAGATATGGCGTTACCGAAATAGAACATAGTTTTGATGCGAAATATCATTCGGCCAGCTTCGAGTCTTGTAGGATTTTTCTAATTTTATTCGGCCAGCTTCGCGTGTTGTCGGCTGATGGAATTATAAAATTAAAAATACCTTTTCTGTATTTTGCTAAGAAATATTTATGTGGTAAAAATAAAAAAGTTACATTAATATTTTATTACGAACAATTATCTAAATATTTGTTTTTTCGTTTTCGATTTATTCAAATAAAAATATTTCAATATTTACACAAACATTAAAAAAATTTAGATGTTTCACATTTGCCAGTTGTACCATGATGGCACACAATTTTTTTTAAAAGCTGGTATTTTTTAAAACACAAAAACCAAACAAGGTACGAATTGACAGTTAGAAAGGTGAAAAAAAAAAAATTAAGATCATAACACAAACCAGAGAAGCCACCTTCAAGACGCGCATTTATTGTATTTTTAATGTATCAAATATTGTTAATGTTACATAAAAATAACAGTAAAAATCTAACGCATTTCGGTAATATATTTTCAGAAATTGTTATAAAAAATAATCAATGTCGATCGTTTTTCTTTCTTTTGCGGTAGCCAAAGTTTTAATATTTGGATGGTAACTTTAAAGCAAGCAAGTGTTCGAACAAAATTTTATTTTAGTTTATACACCTTGCAGTATCTGGGTTGTATTATATGTGAATAGGCTTGTTATAAGGAATTTAAAAATATTTTTTTCAGATGTCCGAATAATATCATTACAAAAATGAACTGAAATTTATAAGAAAATGTTTGCACCTACTTCTGAAATTACTGAACCAAAAATGACAAAGTATACAAGGTTGTTACAATTAAACTACATGGTTACAAACATATTATGGCGATTATCCTAGGTCTTTTAGTTCTTTTTTTCCTTTAGATAATAACAATATTTTTATTCCATTAAAAATATACTATGTAATACATTAATAAATTGAAAAATAATATGTATATTTACAAATAATTTAACAGAAACTTTGTACGCTTAAATGTTTAAACTTTTATTTATATTTAAGTAACGCTGGTTGCGTGACAAGTAAATGTCGGTTCGAGCTATTCAGATTATTTTCGATAATTTTGATATGTTTTTATCAATTAAAACGAAACACATATTCCTGATTGCGGTAATAACTTAGTACGTTATTTAAATAGTTTCTTTAACTTTCGTTTCCTTCTTTATGTGGAACCCACAATATTTTATAATTTGTTTAATGAATATTTCGCGTGAAAACATTATTCGGACTATAAATTAAAGTCGACATAAATATCCTGTTACAATATTGTAGTTAATGTTGAAGTCATGGTTAAGCATACAGAGATTATGACGGCTCAAATATAATTGTTAATAAAAAATAATTGGGAAAAGGCCTTCAGTAGAAAAAGATTGCTCTTCAGATCATGCGATGACACCGAACAATAGAACTCATTTTCAACTGCATTTTCTGCATATGTGTAGAAAATTAAATATTTTATTATATGCAATGAAACGAGAATTCAACACAATATATCGATTTTATGGTGGAATTCGAATGCCAGAACAGTACTGTACCGGATATTTTTAGGTTTTACCTGTTGAAAGTATATAATATTGCGAGTACATTTAAGTAAAGATGGGTTGACAAGTCGATATCACCTTTCCCGTAAATTGTATTTTAAAATTTATATAGCTAAATAGAAAAATATAAAATTAATAATTCTCATAATGAAGCGTTTTATTTTAATTTCAAATTATATTGAATGATTTATACAGTTATATAAAATGTAACGAACAGAAAAATATTTTCCATATATATATGTTGGACTAATTGCTCTAGATATTACACTCTTCAATCAATTGTTGTTTAATAGATTAAACCTGGTCTCTATGTCTAGAGTTAATCAATCATAAGAAGAGAAGAAAAATATTTGTATATAACTTCATTCGGTAATAAAAGCAAACATAAATTAATTTTAAACTGAATACGGAATTACAATACAAATATTTACATAAATTGGAATGGGAAAACGACAAGAAAACAGAAGAAATAGGAGGTTACGAAACGTAAAACTTTGCAGACGGCTTTGAAGATATTTATGAAGGTTAATTTCCCGGTGTCAGGATTCACTTGATTGCAAAGTTGTATACTTACACAGTAACTGACTTTTCGTTAAGTTTAGAAGGTTATTTGGGAATTGGATGGGCGACTAAGTTTTATAACGTGGCCAAGGTCATAGGCATACAAGTCTCTTATTGATTCGATGGATTCGAGCTAAAGAAAAGTCTTCTTATGGATACAGATATATTAGGTTAAGTATCAAATAATAAAAAATATAAATGGGTGAACTATTCAAGAGTATTTCGTAAATAAATATATGTTTTGCCCTTTAATGACGTCATCGGTACATCTCAGATCGGTTTTCATGTGACACTAAATTCACCGGCGTTTGTTCAATAGTATCCACATTAGATCAGTGGTGTAACTGTAACGCATGTTATTAAGAGACAGAATATTAATGGGTGGTTTGTCTGCTGAGCAATTATTTCACAAATAAATTTATGAAATCCTTAGGAAATTTTTCCGTATTTGCAATATTGTTTAACATTTTTCATAATTCTCATGTTTTGTTAAGAGGTTCCCTAGTTTAGAGGTGTTATATTATTAATTAGTGGCCATTATACATATCTAGCTACAATACTACGTATGTAATTCATAATTTAAAAAATTGTCGCTTTCAGTATTATTTATTAAAATTATGTGACATTACATTATTTGATCCAATGACTTTGTAAGTTATATTCTCATAAAATAAACAAAAAAGTGGCTCCGGGTAGCGTTCATCTATGGTCAGTAAAGAAAGATACATAGGGTAAAGAAAGCGCGCGCGCGCACACACACACACACGCACATATATATATATATATATATATATATATATATATATATATATGTATACATATCTGTAGAATAATTGAATTGCAACCAAGGCAATTAACTTATGTTTTTAAAACCAGGTTTTGAAATTTGAGTTTTAATAACATTTATATAGAATTAATAAATATGTGTTTTAAACATATTGTCTATAAAATACTAATGTCATGTAATAGCCTTATTATATACATTGAAAGAAATCTAAGGGAATTGAGAAAAATGTTTTCATTACTTCACGCATAAAATGATACAGAAATAATGTGAAATAATGAATATCCGGACCTAGTCCTCTCGAATTTAAACCGATATATAAGTATGAAAGTATTGCTATTCCGTATCGCTGTCATACAAATATTTATAAGTTGTTTAAATTTATTTTTTGGTTCATCCATTTACTGATTTTATATTAAAATTATTTGACAACACACCGATGAAGTCGATAAAGATATCGCTAAGACAAAATAATCACATGGACTGAACAAAATAAAAAAAAAACTTTTAAAATATTCTTAATTTTGTTATCACCATGATTAATTATCAATCTAACGATATTAGAACGGCAGTGATGTAAAAGGACACCGTTGATAGTTATTGTGTTTTATCTCACTCCCGTACGAATTCGTATAAATTGATAACTTAAATTTTGTTTGAACAAAGAAATTAAATGATATTGGAAAAAGTCTGACGCAAATACTATTAATTAAAGTCGCACACTTATTCTGAAACTATGATACATAAAATATTCAATGCATGTGCAATCTTTAGATGTTTAAATATATTATTCATAGGTTTCTACGTTTTTCATTCGGTATCCCACAAATTTTCCTCATTTACTCTATACCCCTTGACACATCGCAAGGGATTTCGTATTGTTTACTCTCTTTCTTATAACCGTATTAGATTTGGAAGTATCAAAAAGCCGAACAACGTCAAGTAGTTAACTAGTACAAGTGTAACATATACAGAACTAATAACCAATACATACTAATTGATGATATAAGTGATACGCTTTTAAAAACCTGTCACCCTTTCTTAAAATGATATGGAAGAATAAATACGGCACATATGTCTTGATCGGGGTTACTTTTTGAAGTATCAGAAGTTAATTTTTTTTATTTCTTTGTATATTTTGAAAACATGTTTTGTGTGGAAAAAGTGATGAGAAAATCGAAATTTAAATCTATGTCTAGGACTGTTTTCCAAAAAAAAATTATTCGTATGTGCATACCTGTTATTTGTAAAATTCTGTACCGCAATAGGAAAAAAATTAAACTCTTGTAAACTCTGATAAAATCAATTACATGTTCATCTCTTTGTCCGTATGTTACAGTAATTTATCTAAGAAACTATTGATGAGCTGTTACCGGTAATCGGTACAATTGAGGTATTATTTATAATTCCTAAGCAACGTATAGAATACCTGGGTAGTCCAGGCAATATATGATACATACTTTAATTAGGTAATGTATACTATTCCCAGGGATTGCATAGACTAATTGCAGGTCCAACGGCAACGTGTAAGGTAAATAAATTTGGATCTGTATTTATCAGATTTACATCTACCTGTAAAATGATGGACAAATAAAACACCTTGTGTTATATATTAATTTATATATATATATATATATATATATATAGGGAGAGCAACTAAAGGAATCGAACTTTTCTTTCAACGTTTACATATCACGTAGTCTTTCAACTGAAAATCAAAGGGATTCCAAAACTACTGTTTTCATAATATAATGTAGGATAATCGTAGAGATAGTTCTGAAACGTACACGAATAATATGCCGACATTTTAGATTTAAAGTACTTGTACTGTTCGATTCGTGAAATATTCAATCATTGCAGATCTAGAACCAGTCCATTTCCAATTGTGGTTGACAAGTTTCAAGACATTGATTAAAAAATAACATACATTCTTGACTCAACACGACAGTCGAGAATCAAGAATTGGTATACGTTCGAGTGATAGGATAAATATATTCACTTCAACTCTTTATTCTTTACTTTTGGTATCCCATATTTCAACTTATTGATTCGGTACTACGACCCCATTCTTAAACACCAGGTACTCCATAAACCGCATTAACAACGAACGAATTCGTCTATGGAAAGATTACAAACCTGTACCGGAAAAGAAGGGTCTCCAAGGGTCGAACCTCACACACCACCAATTGGAATTATACAGCCTCAGTATAATAAATATTCATTTAAATGACGCTTATTGGCTCCATAATGACCTACGCCCCTAATAATTTAGCACTGAATTTGAGTGCGTACGTGGGTAAATGTGTACACTACATGTTGACAGGAAGATGTATGAAGACACAGATTGCACTTATATAAAACAAACAGCATTTAACTTGAAATGGAAATAATAAACGCACATTACACAGACGTCTCACGTAGTGGACCCGCGAGGGATCATGAGGCTGCACGATAGTACTGAACAACATTTGATGAGTTTAAGCATCGGGAGCTGGTTTTCTGTTTTTATGCAACTTTCAATTTCTTGTTCCTCCAACAATGGGAGTGATATATGATGACAAGCTATTTATTTTATAGACGAACGATGTATTGGCCTTTGACATAAATAAAGCGTTCTCATGAGGTTACTTAAGAAATTAGCGTGTACAGTCACATATAAGAAACATGTTCTATTCAATCCATGTACAGTCTACTACAAGAAACTAAATATTATTCGTTTAAATATATACATACATCTATAAAAAGTGTAACAAAAAAACTGTATATTGCAGCAAACAGATGATACTGTCCATCAATCTACGTATGTTCAAAGTGTGTTTCAGTAAAAAGAATTAATTTTTATGTTTACTGGAATCGTAATTTCTATTGTGATTTTTTCAAAAACGGTGGAGCATTGTTAGAAAGCTGTTTAATGTTTTTTACTCAATTAAGAACAAAATTATATATATGAATTACAAATACGCGTTTTTATACTTACATATTTGTATACAGGGTTGAAAATATTCATATAGTTCCTAAATATTTTCTACTCAGTTTGATGCATAGAATTCCCTGTATGAATAACAAATTTGTAACACATGATTGTTTAACATCCAACTGTAGTTTTGTTCAAAAAAATCTATATGAATGAAAAAAAAAATTCGTAAATGAAACCGAAAAGAACTTAAAAATATTAATTAGAGAGAAGAAATAAGACAAATTATTAAGGCCCTAGAACTTTCTTTACAAAAGTATAACGGTTCAGCTTTATATCACAAAGGAAAATTCAATAATTTCAAAATCTAACTTTGATAGTCAAATTTTTCAAAAGCAGGCTATTGAAATATTTGAGGCCAAACATTGAGAAACCTCGACTTGATTCTAGTTATAACTTAGCAATTATTTTAACAAACGTAAAGCCTCGTTGAAATATTTCAACATAAATATTCGGTTAGCTCTATAAGCGATAGAATATTTAGTTAGGTCTGTAATAAATAATCTAGATTATATTATGGTCTATGCATATACGACCCAGCGTGAAGTCGGTTTATGTCCGCTATTTTTAATAATCTCTGCGACCCACTTACTTTGTCAGTTGCTATATTTTTCTCCTTTTATAAATTTGTTTTATTTTGAAATAGCTTTGCCTGGAATATGTCGTCTTAAGATTTGCTTAGAAAGGTCTTTTTTTGATAGACACATTTAGTTAGTCAATACTTTTGCTGTTGTATCATATGTTGCACCCTATGGAATTTCATTGAAAAAGCTTTTGACAATATAGGGTCCTGCTGTTGAACTATGGATGGCGCTTTGTGGAATATAACGGAAATTCTAGATATAGTCTTAATATATTAAGTACTGTGTAAAATTTTTTCGATAACTTATATTTCAAAAATATCAGTAGTTTCTGACTTAAATTATTTTACCAACGGATACCCTTCAACATTAGATTCGTTATGATAATCAAATATACAAAGTGAAAAAATATTAAAAATTAAAAATCACGGAAGACACTTAAATTTTATTTATCGATATCGATTTTATAATTTGTCACCGTATTGCTCTTCTTCATACTTTTAAAGAAAACTAACTTTTTTGTGTATAAAAGTTGTTATTATTTTCCTTTTTTTTATTAGTCGTTCCATAATTTTTGCAAATCTGCAAAGGATTCAACAAGAATTAAAACGTACCTAAAAAGTCTTAAACTCGAACAGAACTAGCTATTATTTTACATTTTAAATATTTTTGTATCTGAGCAGGTAAGCAAGTAAATAAAAAACATCTCAAGGACAAGTAGAACTTACCCTACGAGGGTTCATTGAAGAATTCAATTATTTAAGGATAAAAAAATATTTATAAATGCTAATTTTATGATTCATCGTATTAACAATTTGAATAGCATATCTTACACAGGCGTAATAATTGTGCGTCTTTCCTAAATAATTACAAGACGTTAGATAGTCGCTATAATTTCCTAGTAATCAATAAAAGTCAGATGTTTGATTTGTTTCCATATGTATTAATGCTTGATGTAATAAATTTGCCTCAGTTAATGTATATGTAGCATAGTGTTAGCTAGAGCGAAATATTTCAAATAATATGATTTATTATTATTCTTTAAGAACTCGGATTTTTTTTCATAATTCTTTCATAGTTCTTGCTTTCGGATTTAAAGAAGGATAATATAATTTCAAATATTTTTCAGTTCATTTCTGAAGACGGAGCGTAAATTTGAGAAAAACATATTTTTGAAACGTTTAAAACTTTGAAACTAATATTTAATTTAATTTGCTACAGCAAAAATTTCCATTTAAGTACTTTTATGATCTAAGTGTTAAGATATGCGGGTGATAATACACCTTATTACAGTGCTAAATGTAATGTTTCTACATCAAACGGTTTTGGAATAAATCGGAAGTGACAAGACAAATAACAAATATATAAATGTTCTTGAAAGGATTCCATTTTTTCTTTTGCAGCACAAAAACCAAAAAATAACTCTATGCATATAGCGGCATTCATATTTCCGTTATAATTCATTGAAAAGGTCATATGTTTGAATAATAACCTATCAACCGTGTGCAAACATGAACATCATATATATTTGAATAACCGATGCAACGGCTTGCCACAAGGTCGATGCATATGCGCGGACGTGCATGCATAATCAATTAGTGAGCGATGCCGTACTCTTGCTTCGTTAGTGCACCTGATCGATATTATTTATAATAGGAATGAAAAGAGCACGCACTGCGAGGATTCTATATACTTACGCTTAAGCATCTACAAACATTTATATAGTATTTCTGTGAACCAGGAGAAAATGCCATTAGTTCTTTTCACAATGTAAATACATTGCCTATTATGTCGTTCACAGGCCTATTATTAGTGTTTTAAAAATTACCAAATTTAGAATCTCCTGTATACTTTTCCGCTAAATTGTAGTTAAACTTCTACTGTCGCTGTTTTATCATAGTTTTAACTAACGTGCTTACTATATACTAGGTATAATAAAAATTATGTAAAATGATAATCAAACACATAACTTAATTTTTTCCATAAACTTAAAATAAGTTTGAAGTGATGATTTTAGAAAACTTTAAGGGTTTCTTTAGGGGTTGCTCGTGATCAAAATGTAAGTCGACAGCATCCCACCCTTTTTTTTACATTGGAGTATATTTTTTTTATCAATCACACAATTCTTATTTCAAGTATACTAAAGAAAAATTAAGTTATATCCAGTTATGTGACATCCTTTCGCTCTTGGCCAAAATCTTTATATTTAAAGATTTTGGCCAAGAATGATTATTTTTAATTTTTTAATTCATACTGCTGCAAATGTAAGTTTTTTTATTTTTTTTTAATTATAATTTTAAAGTCTAAATGTTTAATTCCGATATTATTTTATTTTCATCGGTTCTTGATACATGTGCAAAATTTAAAATAATTGGAACCTCTGGAAGTTGATGAAAATTTAATTGAAAAATTCCTTTACATTCACACATACATTTATATAAGTGAAGCTAATATAAAGCATGTTAAACATATAAACTTTACCCAAATAAGCTCATCGATGAAATAACATTTGTTTAATCGTTCACATTAGTTCATAATTTATAATTGTTATTGGAAATTAGAATGTATATTTTTTCTTATAATTTTAATTGAAACCTTATTTTCACTAATTTATATTAATACACACAACAAATTTTTGCTTGGAGTTTTTGAATAAATTATAATATTGCACTCACTTTCAATTTCTGCTTTGTACTGTACACAAAACTAAACGCACGTGTAGAACCGCGAAAATTGATGGTGATCTACCGATTGAAGGACTATTTGACATGGTCTATATACTGTTATGCATTTTCGCATATTTTTTTGGCCTTTATTTATATTTTTGATAAATTATTTTTTAAATTCTGGTTGTTGTCAAATAATTTTTACAGGTAGATGAAACACAGTATTTTACGATTAAAGTTTTACGTTTACTATTTTATGAAAATGAAGGCTAATTATTGTAAAAAACTACATTTTTGCATTTTTACCTATATATTGCATGCTAAATTAGCCTTAAAGGACAATAAATAAATTTTAATATAAACAATGTTTTGTAACGCTTCCTTAACTTAAGGGAACATTAACGATACAAAATTATTGATATCAAATAACCGTCCGATTCAAAAATATGCAAATTTCACTATTTTTGTGGTAATAAATGCATTTATAATAAGTTCACGACTTGGAAGCTGCGTTAACAGTCTGTTTATTGTGACCGAGCGCTGAAAAACCGTGGTGCAAAACTTTCTAAGTGCTTCTTTCCGACGCCGACGCATGTACGACATTTCCGTTTTCAATAAACGCCTCCGCTTGAAAGAATTCAAGAGATGCCGTTACTACCGAGATATTTGGTTACCGACGAAAAGTAATTACAATTAATTATTTTTTTTAATAGTGAAATGTTTATTACAGACTTTATTTAATATTTCTGTACACAAATACGCCATCACAGAATTTATTGTAGACAATTTTGAAAAGTACAATATTGTCATATATTGTTTCCATGCATCTCTAACTATCGAAGCAGTGCACGCCAAGTTATCTCTTCGACGAATTCTCTTTTCAGATTTCATAGGTATTTATGATCACAGGTTGGTCAAGATTTACAAAATATTCATAAATTACACATTACAGTCGATCTACTAATGAAAATAGTTATGAAATAAATTTAGTAGCTGATCAGAAAATTGTGTGCGAAAAAAGACGCAACATAGAATAGACGCAAGATAGAACTTTGTTTTATAGTATTTATTCATTCATAGTTTAAGGACGAGAATAGCAACCGCATAATATTTACAGAAACACGGATACGCTCATTGTAACTACATGTTGCTTCTTTTGACGTACAGAAACCTCGTTTCAGTTAGATAATACCTACAATGTTTTCTGCACCGCGTTAGATGCTTTGCTGGTACGGTACCTGTAGCCACTCAAAGGGACTCTCAATAAGCTTTCAGCAACAAGTTCGTAGGAATCCGATTATAAATATCATTATGCCAAACAGGTTTTTTAGTCAACTTTCTTCAAATTCTGCTTTTTATTTTGTGATCAAATTTAGGGTTGAATATAGCTGCAAAGATATAAGAAGAGAATAAAGAAATAAGTGTAGTCATTTTCTTGATCATTCTGAGTTGAACGAGCTCATAGTATACTTTAAGTACAGAAGTAATATTAAGTATGTTACTAATTTTAGTAATAATAATAAATAATTCTTGATAAGAAAATCTCTCAAGCACGAGTAGAACTCACACCACCAGAGTTCCAGACAAATTTAGGCACTTTTATAGATTTAAGAGTACATAAAGTTTCTATTGAACTGTTTGAATGTAGGATGATCACTGCAGTTTTCCTAAAATCTCTGCGTAGGTTTTTAGAAATCTAATTTTTTGAAATTTAAGGTTAAGTACTCGGAAATAAAGGGGTGGAGGTCATAATTTTTTGCATATGTTTTTACATCTTAAGATATAACACCTCAAATTATGGAAAAGATCTTTTGAGGCTCCCCT
Source organism: Druceiella hillmani (assembly GCA_039881145.1). Taxonomy (NCBI): domain Eukaryota; kingdom Metazoa; phylum Arthropoda; class Insecta; order Lepidoptera; family Hepialidae; genus Druceiella; species Druceiella hillmani. The sequence continues at coordinate 8,378,260 of JAYKKI010000090.1, forward strand.
CAAATTTCCTTCGAATATTCAAGCTAAAAAACTGAAGTATACGGGGGTTGAAATGTTTTATTGTAGTGCTAATTTTCAAATTTCTATGTCAAACGATTCACGAGAAATACGGTTATGATAAACGGAGAAATATTCACATAAATAATCATATAACGGTTACGCTTTTTCTTTTGAAGTGCGAAAACTTAAAAAAAATAATAGTGTAGAAGTAACTTTTCTATAGTACTTATTTTGCCTCCACCTATTTTCCCTTTCCTTGTAGATATACAAATTTATGCGTCAATGACATATGTAAGGCCTAGTGCTTGTGAGTACTAGTAAAATTTTGCGTTACCACTCTGCAAAATTTCAAGTTTATATGTAAAACGGTTTCCAGGAAAATAGCTGTGACAGATGAACATATACGTGATTTTATAAGGATTTCATTTTTCCTTTTTAGGTCCAGATTCCTAAAAATTTGTCTCAGCAAAATTAGTTTTACCTAATAAAGGTATAAACTTTGTATTTTTTTTTGAGTTACTTTGTACGTTCATGTAACAAATAAATTATCGTTTTTTTTTCATTATCTTTAAATAAAATAAAATAAAGGTATAACCGTAACATGGCATCTTGCCAGTTAACAAAATCAATATCGAGATTGACCATCGAATATCTAACAGGTTGTCTCTTATTTAAACGAAATACATCCCTTTTTCTAACACCATTCTCGAATTAGTCTGAGCGAACGTAAGTTTATGACTCGCTATGGGGATGAGATTTTATCGGGGCATTCACTGTGTATTCATTAAATGGCCATCCTTTATAAACAACCGGTTGGCGGTGCACGATTCCTTTACAGTTCACAAAACTTGAGAACGGATTGGGACTCGCGGACCTTCAAAACAAGACGTATTTTTCTGAATGAAGGGTAAAATGACCAAGCAGTTATTCTGAAAATTTAAATACTTCTTTAATTTTCAAACCGAAATTTACATTCTCACGATAGTAAAGTTAGTGTTTTGAGGAATTTAAACGTAATAATAAGTGTAATATATCAGTTAGTGAGGGAAGCCAGTATAAGATAGTATTTCTTCTTCTATTGTGGAGAAAGTCAAGTTTGTTTAAGGTTTAGTTTTAACTCACACGTGGTAAAGTGCACATTAATTTTTGTGCATTAATAATATTACATTGTATATCAGAACTTGTGAAGTATACAACGAGAATTCTATCCTTACTTAAGCATATAAATATTCAAGAGTACATCTTCTCCATGAAAATGGTTTCATAAAATATTAATATTTTAATCGATAAGTAAACGCCTATCATATCTTTTACTGACACAAAAATTTCAGAAAGTTTCGCAAAAAGCCATAAAACCGTTGAGAGAGCCATCAGCAAGAGATTCCAATAAATATTAAGGAAGTGACGTTGTTTTCTTCTTCAAAATTTAAACTGTAGCGGTTCCGGAGTTTGGAGGATATATATATTTGGGACAATTTACACAGAAGGATAGTTTTGAAATATGTATAACTTTTACTTTCAATTGATGACCCAAACGATGAATGAAATTGAACCGAATTTCTAGGTATTGCCAAACTAACACGCATACAGACAGATGTACTGTGCAAAATATCATCAGTAACAAGGAACTATAGATGAAACGAGACGATAACGTTCTACCCATCTGCGCACTTGCTTAAATGAAGCTGTTAAGTACAAACAGAACTCGCTTTACTAGAGTTCCGCGCATTACAAACATTTAAGGGTCGTAAAGGTATATTTTTTGTACACGTACTGTGTAAAACCGTAAGATATTTAAAAAAAACTTATAACTTCCTGTTTCAATTGATATCCTGCAAGACGAAGGGAATAAAAAAATTTCGATTACAATATTCATTCTCTAAAATTCTGATTCGAATATTTTGGGTAAATTAATTTTAGCTTTATCAAATTTAAATTTTCTACGGCCGAAACGATTTCTGAAAACAAAGAGGCTCTGGTAGACGTACAGAAGTACGATAATCTTAAAAGGCGACTTTGTGAACTCGGAATCATTGACGTAATAGATCGCAAACACTTTTTTAGTATCATTGGTGTACACGTACACATATTTTCATATTCGATAAAATTTCCCTTGACTATTGTTAAGTTATTTTTTAAAAATTACAAAATATATATTTTTATTTCTTTACGTTCTAAAAGCTTTTCAACTACATTTTTCACGTTCAACGAATGTAAATTTCATTTGATTGGAACTTGCGTAATAAGCACTCGTCTGTAGAGGGTCAGTGCGGCTAGCAGTCACGTAAATAAGTCGAAATGCCTTTTGTCTAATTACGTGAGGTTTTTACGCGGTTGCGGGCGTCGGATTTATAGAGACACGGCACTTAACTCCGTGTCCGTGGTCGTAATGCTCTGTTTCTGCTCTGTTTCATAACGGCCTTCGAGACAATTATTTCGCATTATATCGGCAATATATGCAGTAGTCGAAGAGATATAAGTAAAAAGTTATCTAATAATATTTTAATAATAATATAATTACTGGATTTAAGACTTATTTAAAAAATCTAAAATAAAGTCGTGGTACTCTCCTTTACTTAAATTAAATTAAAATTATTTTGCTTAACTTGCATTAACCATTTCAAAATATATTTACAACTAGGGATTTCTACTCCTCGCTTGTTTCGACGTATCGGGTGTGTTTAAGGACAACCTTTTTGATATGTCAATTAAAATAATTTTGTTATTTTTTCAGTCCTTGCAAAAGAGAACGTCAACCATTCCTTTTTTTTAATCCTTTCACGTTTTGTACTTCTTTTGACGTTATTTATATAAATTTATTAGAATTTGACAAGAAGAAATTAAACCGAGGACAACATAAATATTTTGCCTGAGATTATATATTTTTGATTTCAAAAAGATTAAAATTAAGTAAAATGTATTCAACAAGAACTTATTTTTGCACAAACAATCTTACAATTAACCAAAATATTATAAATGTAACATGCCTCATATCGGTTTTTGATACTGCAATTCGTTGTATTTCATATAACGAATAGCAATAACGTAAAAATGATAAAAATAGAAAAAAATTAATTTTACAAAATGTTGAATTACATAATTCTATATATCGAAATATAAATGAAGAGTACAAAACAATAAAGTTATGTACATAAATCTCAAGTTCAATAAGATAGAAAAGAGAAGTTAAAGTATGTGGTTTTATAAAAGGTCTTTCAGTTTAAGAAAAATTGTGAAGAAAGTTTACGCGAAGGCGTAGTTAAATTACGTAAACACAGAAATCAAATTGTTGTATTCCTCCAAAATATAATCGAGTAGTATAATACTAAAGACCACTTTTAAAATGCAATAGAAACTACTGAACGTTATATTTGACACGAAATATTCTTCGCTAGATATGAATCGACAAAACGTTTTGCAACTCAGTTTTTAAATATCAGAAATCGGAAACAATTCATGACAACGGCATATTTATTTAATTATTTAACAATTTTATTGTGTAGTACATATGATGGAAGTATTGATACAGGAACAATTTCTTCCAGTCAACCATTACAACATTTTGAAAAATTTGTTTTGTGGTACTCCGTAGGATAGTCGCATCTCCTATAAAATATAAGACGAAGTAAAAAACCTGTCAAATACGCGTAGAACGCACATTATTATGGTTTTGTACACGTGTGGACACTTAAGTACATATTACGTAGAATTCTGTCAAACTATTAAGAAATACTAATTTTTCACAATGTAAACATATTGCAAAATATATATCAACAGTCAACTGTGGCACTGTTCTTAAATTGATCTATTTTATCGTGTATAGAAAAAAAGGTAATATCCTAAAAGACAAAGTAGAAGACGATAATCGACGGAGAAAACATTTTAGGCCTCTATAAGGGGCCCCTTCAAGCTATAAGTACCCTACACTATAACGAATTTTTGAATATTTTTAGTGCTCAATTGCTTCTTCAAAAATTTCCATTTAAATATTTAGGAGTAATAATTATTAAGATATATATAAATTCATGCAATTTATCACTATGCCAAATTTAGTGTTAGAAACTTGGAACGATTTCTAAAAAAAATTTTGTGAACATATTTAACAAAGATCTCTGGAATGAACGCGAGTAAAATTGTTAATAAACTATTTAGATTTCATACATTATAGGCCACTCCTTCCTCTTGATACCCTAAAAAAAACATGACATATAAAAAATATTTTCAGTGTTCTTTCTCCTTCTATTTTTTCTCTTTCTTCCTTCTCTTCCTTCTAATTTTTAACATGAATATTTTTAGTTTTTACTATGCAAATGTTTGTTTTAAATATATTTTAACATTCTGCTAATTCATTCAATCAAGTTTTCGTGTCAAATGGCTTAGGAAAAAAACGGATATGGATAGAAATGTGAGAGGTTTTACAAGACTTCCATTTTGATTACAACCTTTTGATTTACAAATCCCTAAAAAAGTATTTTACCATTTTTGCGGGTAATGTTTATAATTATTATTATTAATAATTTTAGCAACCTTTACTCACCGAAAACTTACTTTCGTCAGATAAATCTTAGGCATACTTTTTCTCTGATAATGTAATGGTGGCCTTAACGAAGTTTTGCAAAAAATAGTTGCTTAAATTATGACCATGTAATCACAGCGTTGAGTCGGGAGCCGTAAATAAAAAGCTGTATATTCTAACTTCATTCAATTTAGAAACGAAATTTCTCTGCTATAAATATTTATAATTTTCATTAAATTTAAATTTATTCTCTATGGTTTTCGCATGATAAGTAACTATATTGCTTATACCTACAAAGTATCTGCAATATTTATATCATTAAGTACCTGAATTTATCATACTCACTAAATAACTGAACAATGTTTATACCTTCTAAGTTAATAAATGGGTTATTTATACCATGTAACTGAATTATTCATACCTCTTTAGTAAATGTACTTTTGATATCCACCAACTAACTCTATTATTTGTATCTACCAAGTATTATTAATAAAACCTCTAGCTTACTGATGGTTAAAAATCTTCAAATTCGTCCCTTAAATTCTTGTCCATGGCTTTGCACTGAACAGAGCGTGGTCAGCATAGAGAGGCTATTTCTCTCTGTTTATCATCACCTGTTGCACTCATAAAGGAAACCATCTACAGCAGATTTTATCTGGTTTGTTCACTGCATTTACTAATTCCCACGTGGTCTAGTGCTTTCCACTCTTTCCTGCAAAGCAATATGCTCTATGGAGCCACTATCTCAGCGCATGACGTGATCAAAAAAATTTAGAAACCGAGTCTGAGCAAGTGTTGATAAGACGTTTCTTCAAGCAGAAAATCATATCGAAATTTTTCACCATATAGCGACTAGTATTCACAATTTTCAAGCATAAAATTTACAACTTTACGATGTATTCTTTAACACTATTTATTTGATAATACATCCTAAACTATTAAAAAGTAATTTTTTTCTCAAATTTCTAAAATGGCAGTTCAAGATGGTGCATTTATTCCAAATTCAAATTTAAATCGAGAAATAGCTAAATTTTGCAGAAGCTATTGCGTCAAAAACACACACATTCACACAGAAGATTGATCCTCAACTTATAAAATTAAGAATTTCGCTTAACTCCGAACAAATATCTTTTTGCACAATCTCACTGCAAAACTTATTGTTTTTGACTTTTTTTACGATTCATAACTTAGTGCTATCATAAAGGTCTCACAGTTTAATCATGTGCATTTTATAATACTTTAATAAGACCATCACTACACTGCAAATATGTCAATAATTTATCTGATCACGAGATGCTACAATACAATAAACCAGCTTTTATAAAATATTTCTATGTGAGATTTCTATGATCATAGATGTGATGTTCATATTATGTATAGTAATTTTTGATGCAAAAAGGAAAATGATGCCTGCGAAGATATTAAAAATCGCAACAAGTAGTATGAAATTCAAATCAGGATCGCAAATATCGTGTGTGAGTTATTTTATTTTAACTTCAAGCTAAATTACCGTCACCAATAGAAAGAAAAATAAATGTCACTATAAACCTATCTTCTACTCTTTCAACTGCCTATCGAACTAATGAGTCCATCATCAAGTGTATTAGTATCCACGGTAGGTTGACCCTTTTGCAGTTACACGTCGTCCTTAGATACTTCATTCATACTATTAACAAAAACCATGACAACTTAAAACGAGACATCCTATTGAGAAGGGTTGAGGACACAAGACCTCGTGGTCAAAAGTCGGCTCGTTAGACGGCTAGTGCAACAACCGAAGAGATCACAAACACCCCATACACACAGACCAGATCACAAACTCCCCATAAATAAACATCCAAGAGGTCGACTAGGGCAAGATTGCGCTAGTCGACCTCTCGGATGTTCATTTATAGGACGTTTGTGATCCGGTAGCCAAACAATTCTCTCAAGAACTGATTGCAGAAAGGAAACCTCATTAGTGGTAGTGCGATAACAGAACAAAACAAATACGTTCACGGTTTATAAAAAGGTCGTATAATTTTGTCGTCGTTGTCATAATTTAATCCTTTTATTTAATTTATTTGGCAACTTAATTTATCACGTCTGGAACTTATGGTATTATCTTTAAATATCTATCTCATCTGTTTTTTTTTTAAATAAAACCAAAATTTTCCCTGTCGCACTTAGTATTATTGCAAAAGCAAACAGCCGGAGAAAGAGAGCTCCAGTAACGAAATGTTATATCTTATATTTATTGAAATAACGCAAAATCATTTCTATTATCCATGAAACGTGATTAATTCTTTTATCGATTATCTGATCTGTGCTGAAAATAGTGTAATGACAGCGAAACACCGAGAAGTAAAATGATAAAAGGAACTATAAAAATATCGTAGTCTACAAACAGACAGTACGGACCACAAAAAATGGACTTCCAGGACGCCAGACTAAGTTATAATCTCTTTAAAAGTAAATTTGTTTCATATTTATTACGACTTAAAAAACTCTAACCAAATTATCCTCTCCGAAATCTGTTCCATGCTTACACTCCTGGAATATTAATGCAGTCCAGCGTAGAAGCGGCAATAAGCTGTAACGAACTAAAAAATACCCATCGAATATTAACAACGACAAAAAGGTTTGCTTCCATTGTTTAGTAATATAATTTACAGCTGCTTCAAGGTTCCAGGCCGTCGCACACGGCTGGCATTTCAATTGGACCCCCGCTTAAGTGGTTAGCCTCGATAAATTTTCTCAAACGAACACGCAGCCTGGGCTAATAAAACTTCCCAACTAGAAATAAGATAATTAGCCCACAAAGGTTTTTCAATAAGTTTTCGTAAAGTTTGATAGCGTTTCCCTCGGCGGGTCGAGTCACGGTATTGATCACTATGAACTCGCATAGTTAGTTGTTTTGTTATTTCGCCAGTAGATCGTGCGTTTGTTTATGTGGATGCGGTTACAAACTCGCGATATGTCTGGGATGCAACGACCGTATTTAATGTTAAATCAAGTTTAAGTATATTAGAGGCGGAAGTGCTTTCAATCCGCGAATAAATATTGCTTAGGATGTTCGAGAACTAAGGCCAGTACTATGGCAATGAAACAGTACGCCGTCTAGCAGCTTCATGGCCATATAAATTAAAGCTGAAATATTTAGCAAAGAGTCAATTGGCATGAACAGTCAAATAGGATTTGTAATTGTTAAAATTTTGTAATATAAGCAAATTATTGTAAATATAAATGTTGCTTCCTAGCAATTGCTTCGCGTATGATGTTCATTACAAGTTTTTGTATGTATATGTATATATATATATATATATATATATGTATGTATGTATATATATATATATATATATATATATATGTATCTATGTTTATATATATATATATATATATATACATAATTTTCTTGTTGGTATTAGTAATCATAGTTATTTCCTTAACAAATTTTAATCAACTTCAAAAAAAGCAGACTTCCGGTCAGATATTCTATTAGCAATCCTTGCAATTACATTGCATATTGTTAAACTGCTACAAAGCTTGGCATAAAAATATGAAACTTTCGTGGGTCATTTTGTGAATTTCACTGAATGAAATGATGCCATTGAGGAAATTTCTCTTTATATCGATTGATCGTGAATAACACGATTCAAAAAATTAAAATGGGTAGTTTGAAAGTTTTCATATACGTACGAGGATGGAGATTACGATTTTTGACTATTTGTTTTCAAATTTGATCGTAAAATACAAGTATCAAAGGCAAGTATCTGATACTGCAATGTACATTTGTTTAACTTCCTCGGGTTGTTTTGGTTGACACTCGACTATTTTCTATATATGATGGGTACTTTCCAACAGTTAGACACTTGCGATAGAATGGATCTACCAGACCAATTCGCACCGCCTCCTACAGTATATCTAACAACTTGCAGAACTGAAAATAATGGACGCATACTCAGCCTCAGTGGCGTGCAATGATTCTTGGGAAGGGCAAGCTATGAACGAGCGACATATACAAATTATATAGATATACAAACAAGGGCGCAAATATCCGCGAACGCCCCTTATAGCCCTGATAATGGTATTGAAGGTGCAATAAATGGAAAATGTGTCTCAATAATTGAATGTAGGCACTTAAAAACAATAAACTTTCGACGTAATTACCTCGACTTTTATCGTGACCATGAAAAGTTAATTCTTATTTATCTAAAAATAAAATAGTATCTATTTACCTTTTTAAATTATTTGCGTTTCTATCATTTGTTCTTTTTGTTCTTTCATTATGTTCCCAAATCGCAATAATTAGTTGTCGATACAAATTTCTATACGCAGATACAAAGTTTTTTAGTTTTACCGTTTACTATAAATTTTTTTCTGAATGGACATATTTTTATTTTAAGTTCAGTGTAGCAAAACAGTAAATTTCCCGTTTATTTGTTTTATATGAAGGACGGTACATAATCGGACACGATTTTTTCATAATAAAAAAATTATTTCAAAAATTTCTATGAAGAAAGAGTTGTCAATTGGCTTAACCGCACTATATGTGATCTACTTTGCGCATTTTCCTACTTTTATTATATGGGTTTATTTCCGAGCCAATTTAACCGAGCCCTACTACTATTTCATTCTTCGTTTCTTCTCTATTTTCTTTCATTAAAACAAAAAAACAGGGAATTAACATTTTTGTTAAATTGAACGCACTCCATATTTTTTTACAAAATTTGTCAAATAACCTAAACTATCAAAACTACCTTTATTGCATTTATTAAATTGAGTTCCGAATAATAAACAAGGCTAGCAATACACTTTATTTAAAATGCAATTCCTGTTTAGCCACCGACACCTATTGTAAAAATTACGTAAATGTATTAGGTTTATCAGTAACGTTAAGTTTCAAAACTGGCTTCGATCTATCATTTTTCAATGCACAATTTTTTTCACTAAAAGATAAGTTGAGAAATCTTACTTCAATTATACAATAAACAGGGCAGAATTGTATAGTCGCCATTGCTTGTTTACTTTCACGACGATAATGCACGTTCCAAAAATAAACTAATAAAATATTAATTTTAATGCACCAAGAAAACAGAATAAATATTAAACGTGCAAAATATAATACCTTACTTTAAAAACGGAATACTATTATAGTTATTTATAAATTAGTTAAAAAAATACACTCAGCCTTTTGGTAGCCAAGTCTATTGGTTATGCCTCACATTTATAATGGGGCCCGCCCCCTCTATTTTGTGAATTATTATATACATTTTAAAACATTATTTTTTGTAAGTAATGTTTTAAAAGGTATAACATAATTTACAAAATTATGTTATGTGTACGCCAAAACTTCATAATTTGTGACCTTAAAAACCCTCGTATATCAATATCTATATTTGTCACAACTATATTTTTATTACAAGAATATCTTCTTTGTGTCGTCATCTTAAATTGTTATAATACGAAAATTCAGAATGTGTATTGTCACACGAAGTATGTGCGCATGCGCTGAGTAGAAAAAAACATAGGCCATGAAACTTCTCCCAAAAAGGGGAAAATAATCGTAATTAGGATTATCTATTGATATTGGGGTTAGTTAAGAAAACAGAAAGAAAACGTTAATAAAATTTCGATTCAATTAAACTTACAATGGTTTAAACTTTTGAAGTCTAGTATCATACCTAAGTTAAGAAATCATTACTTCGTTGCCAACGACAATGAATAATATTATTTTTATATTGGTTTGGGTTTAATATTCTAAAAAATAAACAACGGTAAGTTAAATTGTTTAAAAATGTATTTATTACTTTTTCAAGAACGTTAAACTTTATATGTCCAGAAATTGAGTTACTTCTTTGGAAACAAACAGCATAATAATGACAAAACGGTCAAAATGTTCCGTACAAATGAAAAATATCAAGTTTACTACGCAAGAATCCTTATGTTATTGACGAAGTAAAACCTTGTGTTATGCAACAATTTATTCACTGTTGTGTTAATATACTTTATAAATAAAGTACTGAATATATTGACTTGAATTTCGACACAGTGATTAAGAATAATATCCAAATGAATCACCAATAACGGTTTTTGCTTAAATTTTATTTGTTGCATAAAGAATTGCATTAATTTATTGGTAATATAAACATTGCATACTCGTATGTTATTATAAACCCGCCATCTCTAAAACGTTCACCGTCTCAGTTACAAATGGTAATAGTTTCAGTTTGTGTAGGAAAATAGCGTGCACTTAATATTCGTACTTACTAAGTTTAAAAGTAAATGCGATTTAAAATGTATGTACATAGTGCCATCTAGCGACAATATATTCAACATTGTTTAATTAGCAAATTAATTTAATAAGAAGTAGTTTTTGGTATCGTTTTGTATTATGTATGAGCGGGTCTTTAGTTAGGTTTTTTCAAGTGAATAGTTTTCCCAAGTCTCTAGTTGATAGAATTGTTTACTCCGTTACAAAGTTTGTAGCATTCTCTTACGGGCTGAATTCTAAAAGATTCTAACATTTATTTCATTTATATATGTATTGGAATTCATAATTCATGAAGTTTCTAATTTAGAAGAACATCTGATTTTAAATAAATATTTCACCCCTTTGGGGGTTAATTTTGAAAAACTCTTGCCTGGTTGCAACATTATATTAAATTATTTTAGTTTACTTCATTATGAACTTTATGACAAAATGTTCATTATTAAAAATGGCATCACAATTCAATATCGCTGTCTTTATCTGAAATTTAATCTTTATAACTTGATAAATTTTCAATATTTGCCAATTTTTTTCATCCCTTGTCAGCTTATATTTCAAAATCAGGATTAATAAAAAAAAACATTCAAATGTCCTATAGGAATGTTCTCCATCACGTTTCACGGTAGTAGCGAAAACTACAATATCTAAGAAAAACTTTCTTTCAGTAATTGATTAAAATAATAATTTCACTAATATTGCTTCTATATTTAAAATTTAAAATTATTGGAAAGATTGATTGTTATCGATAACCCAAGCAATCCAATAATTTTAAAGTCAAGTCACGAACAGCTATGAAGAACTATAGATTCTGCGAACCGGGTTTCCGTTTGAAATCTAACCTTGAACACAGTTAAAATACATCGTTTAGAGCTTACAAAAAATCAAATACAGCCTAATAGTTTGTGGAATCCAAAAGACATTCCTTCGATACACATGGGACCGTACGCTTACTTCCGTTTTCTATTTCCTATTTATTTTCTCTTAGCAATACTGTACTTTAATCCATTGCAGTTCAGTAAAATGTTTACTTATGAAATAAAAAAAATGTATGGTGTGTTACTGACAAAATTCTCGTCCTACGTATATAAAACTTCTGCGCTCGCGTTCGTGTGATATTTTCGGAAATTATATGAGAATTTTCAACTTTTTCATGGTATTTAATTGGCCAACCACCTAATTGCAGTCGCACCAAGTATCCTAGAATTTATTAATAATATTTTTATCCTATAATTAATCTTCCCATCTGAAGTACTGAAAGGTTTGGATGTGTCAGTTCTTATTATTATGGCCAATTTGCCTTGATTTAATTGTTCTTAGGCTATAACAATTACTTTTGCATATAATCACGTATTTGTAGTACTCTTTTACGATATGAGGGCAACAAATATCATATCTCGAATTTCCCAATCGATATACTCAGCATTCATAAGAATATGCTAATAATTTCAACGCCGGTCAATATTTTCAAAAGAATAGGTTACATACCATAAAAGTTTGGATTCTTTCGTAACTTTTGGTGAATGGTTTTTGAAACGTTACTTTCTATTATTCGTTATTGACAATACATTAGTTAATGCCTCTGTGTTTTTTAATTGCCTATGTATTCATCATCTTTACCATTAGGCGGAGAACATTGACTGTCAAATCCTGTTTTTTCCAAAACTATTCAAACTAAAATTCTCAACAAAAAAAAAGGATTTTAAGAATCCTACACAATGCCTCTTAGGAAAATTATAACGATGATTCATAGTTTTTGCGATATTCATGACAAAATAATTTCCATAAAAAATGTATATTTCCAAAAAAAATATTTGTTATAAATATTCCGCAAGAATAAAAAAAATCCCAGCCCAGGCCGGCCCAGCCGGGCCGTATATTGAACTATTTATATATTTAGACAATAATTACAATACTTACTATTAAACAACAATTCACCTGACATGAAAAATATTACAAAAATTGGAGAAATGTGTGTTGCAATATATACATATACCAAAATATACTAAAAGACACAAACATACACGCCTTGGTTCCTTCACTGTTAAGTTAGTTTGTCACGTCAATAATTATTATTTTAATCCTCGGTATCGTCAAAAGACGGCACTGTCTGACTTCATTGTGGAAAAATATTAGTACACTACATTTTAATAAAAGTTATTAAGCGAATTTCGAAATTTGTTAAGAAGTCCGAATTATGTACAGCTTTTGGACTATATACCCGAACTGTGTAATTAACCTGTAAGGTATTTGAATATTAACAGAAACTGATAACATACCAAAATAAATTTGAATACTGACTAGTTAATTTTATTTTTTGATTAAAAGTAATATTAGCACGCTACGTGTAATGTTTACTCAGCATATTCTTTCCGAACCAAGTGTATGAAAGGCTGACTTTGAGTTAAAAAAAGAAATGAAAAACTACGGCATAACTAAAACGGGAATTGACGTTGAAATATAAATTATTACTTAATTTTTTTGTTCATATAATTGATGTGAATAAAACTGGTCTTCTTTATTATATCAATATTTTTAACAATATTACAAATTCACAATTAAATGAAACTACGTGATGTAGCAAAGAATCTTTGCTAATATCCCACCTGAAGATGTTGTAGTACAGCGAAACCTAGGTCGTGGTAAAGAAATTAAAGAAAGTAGAAATAATACTACATCACGTTGTTTCATTTAATTGTGAATAATGCATTTCTACAAAATTAACGCCAAATATATTCAATATTACAAATATTTACAAACAACATATAATAGTGAAAACCGTATCTAAATTAATTAGAATGAAACTGGTCTTCTGTGAGAATTGTGACATTATTGTTTTTATTGAAGATTCTAAAAATATTAATAAACAACACATCATAGTGAAATCAGTATTTAAGAAAAAAAATAAATTGTTTTTATATCAAGTAATTATGTACTGAAAAAGATTATATCTATTTTGAAAGACTTAATTATTAGCGCATACTCTCGTCGTCTATTTAATAGATGTATGCGCTAACATTAACCGCTGGGCAATAATTAAATTAAGCAAACATTGACATAACATATCCAATTATCGATATACAAATGACACTTTGAAGAGCTCATTAATAACTCAACGTCTTTAATATAGTATATTAGCGATGTTGAGTTATTATATGCCATTGCACCCTTTCCAATTTCAACTAAAATGATTGCGTTAGCTCCTTGGAGTTCACACGTTCACGTGGGAGATGTCAAGTGAGCTACATTGACGTGTGTTGCGATGACTTAAATCCAATTTGTTTACAGATTTCATTAGCGTGATGAGTGCGGTCGGGTTTTGCGCTCGCGCTATTGAAATTGTTTTAATAACCTACAGTGGAAGGCTTATTCTCAATTCATTGTATAACGGCAACATTTTGCATTTGTTATACGTTTGTTCATACCGACTTTCATCAATTATTAACAGTGGATTTAATATCTGATGTTACGAAAAACAATACGTAGATTTTTTCCTTGACACTATTCAAAAAATTAAAATGTAACAATTTCCGGGCCATCTAACGTTTCCAAATGGGTCTAAGGAGAAGCATTTGTGCTTCAAAATCTTATGGTTTACCCATTTGTTGTAAATGGTGAGACATGTAATCAGTGATTAATCACATAATAATTTTATATCATGACTTTTTCATCACGTTTCTTTTTTGTATTTCAATTTTCAATGTATCAACACGCAAGCTTTAATGATTTCTTGCCTAGCATAGGTGATCACTTTAAATGACAAATAAAAAATGTTACAAAATACGGAGCCTAAAGCTATTTAAAATTAATAGTCGTTTTCCTAACCTTAGCTCGCAATTTTTAATTCAACTACTGATAATTGTATGGAGCATTATATTTATCTGATCCACTTCAGCGAGTCACATATTAAAATTAAATTTAACATGTTTTATCCCCGAATCGAGCGACGGCGGTCTTTTTTTGTATCATAATATAAAATAATGAAATAAATCCATCAAGAATTGCTGTCCGTAGAGTTATTTGTACAAGTTGATTGGTTGGTAGAGAAAATTTCCTATTGCTCTGGAAAATATAAAATTAATAAATAAAAAATACAATATGAAAATAAAAATGTTATAGATACTCAATAACCCTTTTTTGAGCTTTTATCAAAGGAGACTAAATCATAATTTATTAAAAAATATTTGCTTAATTTACAATATTATTACATTATTTACATACAAGGCTGCAACGAATGTTATATTTAAAATTTTGTCTCTAATTCAATAGTTTTTAAATTTTTATCCAAGAACCTTGAACATAACCTGGATAACTAATTGCAAGTCTTGTAACTACTTGTAAAAGTCTCCACAAAATCGGTTTAGCCGTTTTGAAGATTAACCCAGACAAGCAGATAGACAGTCAGGCAAACAGACAAACATGTTAAAAAAGGGTGTTTTTGTTTTGATACCATAGAAATAACCATTTGAGCTTAAAGAAAGAAAATTATTTCAAAATTTCAGAAACACATTTTAATTTCATTTATTCGCATAAATAGAGGGTATGTTGGTTTACCCATTGAATAAATTTAGGAAAAACACAAAAAGAAATAATATCACTGAATTTTATCATATAAGTACAAAAATGTACAAAAAGGTAATAAAATTGTTAATATCTGAATGTCTCATATTTTAAACAAACAAGGTAGGTTTTAATATATTTTTACAGATTACACGTGAATTTGTTAATTTTCAATTTGCTGCAGTCAGGCGAATGCGTTGCGATTTAAACAGAAGCCAAATTGCTTTGGGAAATTCCGATCTGGTATGATAATATACTATTCAAGAAGTTTATGAATATTTGAAAGTTAGAGTTATTAAATCTTAATTATACACTCACGTTAACGTTGAATAATTTTAAGTGTTTCAATTATATATTGAACTATTTAATGTAAATAACAATACTAATCGAAAGTTCGATGAACTTTGTAAATATAAATAATACCAAAGACTATAACCAAATACAATACAATAATACCAAAGACAATACCAAAGACGCAATGTTTAGACTAAAAGGTTTATCCTTATTGTGAAAAAAGTTGAATGGTTTTCATAAGACGATTGTCTCTCCACAAAATATTCTTAATGTATTGATAAATATCTATTTATGATATGGTATAATATCTATTGATAAATATCAAAATATTCTTAATATATTGGTTATATATATATATATATATATATATATATATATATATATATATATAAAATTGCTCCATTCTAAATTTTATTTAATTTTTAAATTGTCGTTTTTTTTATAATTAGTTTGCGTCAAGCACCAAGTTCTATAATTAGATTCCTTCATGTTTAAGTCACTGTTGAGGCAGCAAGGTGAAAAGCGGAAACGAATGGGCGCAAATGGATTAATAAATTGAAGAGGGGAATTAATTTTAAATTATTCTAAATTAATATCCTTTTTGTTTTAACTCGCAAAATAAACTTCGTAAACGTTTTAGCATTATGGATACATTTTTCCTGTTTTTGTGTTGTTCCTTCCTTGCACCGATTGGAAAAACAATTTTCAAAAAACTATAGGGGAAAACAGAATTATAAAACACAGACTACAGATATGTAACTGTCTATATATTTATTTTAGATATGAGTCAGCTGTTAAGTGTTTATTTTTTAATTTCTCATTTTTCGATTCACCTTTTATGGAAAACATTCAAAAAAAGTTGTTAGTACATATATGTGCATATATATATATATATATATATATATATATATATATATATATTTATTTTAGATATGAGTCAGGTGTGATGTGACAGACAGACAAAAGAACATACGGATATAAGTAAATTATCAAAGTTTGACTACGGAGCCCTAGCAAAAAGAACACATAATAACGAAAGGTTTAGATACAAATCAATATTTATTTTGTGTCACATAAAAGGCAACAACAAACTTTGTTCGTGTTCCTTGTTAAGATTTAGTGACTTAATGATAAGTGAAATATTGGTTGGTGAATAAGTTCTTGGACACTCAAACAATTTTTTTAAATTTTGTTATTATTTATATGTATAAATTATTAAATGAACAATATATTCACCATCATAGTCTACAATACATAGCCATCTACCAGGTAAAGGCAGGATGTCTCCTTTCTAAAGAGTGGAAGGCTGGCATTCAAAATATTCCATGATGTCGTTTTTAACTTGCTCATTGTTAACAAACTTTTTTCTGCTAATGTTGCTTTAAAGACCGAAACAGATAGCAATCCAACAGAGCGATATCTGGACTATACCGTAGTTTTATTAGAGTGGTTCGGCCTAAATCGTTCAGTGTGCGATAGACAGATTTCGAAATGTGCGTTAGAGTATTGTTTTGATGCATGGAGACATTATGTCATTTCGGTCGCTTTCCACGCAATTCTGCGGCCAATTTTTTTTAAATTAATTTCATTTTAAAAGACTTTTTGATGACATTCCACTTAATAGAGTACGCGAAAATTGGTGATGTACATTATGTTTAATAAGGTATATAAAATTTTTTTTTTCTATTTTACTGCATTTTAATTAAGACATTTCTTTGAAGTATCTACTTCCAAAATTTCTTGTACGTATGTTTAAAATTGTGAAAACTGTTAAACTGTGGCAGTCAAATAGACGGATGGATATAGCAAATTAATTTTTTTAAGAATTTTTTAAAACAAAAATACGGAATAAAATATATGCAAGGTTTTGATTTTCATCATTCTACTACGTAACTCTAAAAATATTTTGTTTTTTTTAAATAACGTCATTACTTTTTAGTAGCATAAGGGGAATACAGTATCTTGCGATGAGTACAAAGAAACAACCATTCTATTAAAATTGTTTCTTTTAAATATTTTGTAAAACAACATTTTTCCCAACAGTTGGTTTAGATTTCATACAGACCTCCTTCTGACTGACGAAATACGAAACCAACAAACTTTTCTTCCATTTACACATTTACTCGGACGCGGATTACCCAACAGCATTCGAACTAATCTGGCTGATTTATTATGAAGATTTATCTTGTTAATTGTATCAAACAAGAAGATAATTAGTGAAATAGTTTAGCAGATTTATGCTTAAATTATTTTTTTTAAATCTATCCTTCTATAAAGTAATGTAGCACACATGTATCAAATCTATACTGAACCAATTCAACCTTACCATTTCAAACTTAGCAACTGAAAAAAAAATATCTTTATATTTACGCGGAACGCAAACGACCGGCAATAATCGATCCAATAATAGCACCTCTTGATGTATGCACTGAATCGATTGAAATTTGGTCACCTATCTCTTCTGAAAACTCGCCTCTTACAATAATCTATTGTATGATATGACATAGGGGTAACCAACTTATAGATGTTTTCCTTACAGAATTTAAGTCATTAATAGAAACTTTACTTGTATAAGGGAAGAATTATAGGGGAAAATAATTAGGAAAATACTAGATATTTTAGCTTAGATTTCTGAATGTTTTATTGATAATTACGGATATAATTAAAAAGAAAGTTGTTAGAACAAAGTTTAAGATTATTAAAGACTGAAATAACAAAATAATTTTAGTTTTTTCAAAGAACATTACTAAATTTATTACATGTCAATCTGTCAGAGCTGTTTTTTCCAAAAATCACTTGACCTCTTTAAACACCACGCACACAATCGGCCAATCTATGCCACCTCCTCGAATTTTATTGCCTAAAATGCTGGAAAAATGCCTAAATAAAGACGTAGCGGTTGGAAAAAATTATCAGAGTATCTTCTGTAACCATTTTGAATTAAATAAATGACCTGTTCAAAGTTAATGCAAGGTGGGTGCCAAAAATTCTCACGTCGCGGCAAAAGTAACAATGTATCGAATCACGCAACTTTGTGTAGATTTCCTTAAAAAATATTTATTCAATAACGTTTTATAATTTCTAACCTCTGAAGTTCAAACATTAGGAGCTGCGACAAATTGAAAATTTCAAGAAAATAATTCAATATCTAAGAAGTGTTATGCAATTAAATATGTGAGTTACGAAATTAAATAAATGATTCAAAGTATGCAAATGGTTATTTAAACAAATTCACAGTTTTAGCTTAAAATATCGTTTTTCCGTAAACATTTACTTCAAATGTAGCTTTCTATCGAAAAACTAATACAGAAAGGTTCATTGCATAAAACAATATATTTTTTTACAAGGTCCGTTCCGTATTTGGCTAATATTTATAACTACTAATCTCTGACAAAATAGGTGAACTCGACTTTCATCTATAAAAAAATCGCGCGCGCATTACCCGACAGCGCGGGAAATACTCAATCAATCAATCACAATAAGCTCCTAATCCGGCTGATTCACCGCGAAGATTGTTCCTGTCAAATTTGTAATACATGATGTCATTCTTTTAGTTTGTTGAATTATTTCAACTGCGTTATTGGAAACTTATGGTATGCATAACGAAAATATGCCGTCGTCGTCAATTTATGTTTATATAAAGCTTATGTGTATGTTAAAGTTTATTTACAGGTTGTAAGTTGGTTTTAAAATCACTACAACAGCTGTTTTAAAATGAAATTGCCCCACAGAAGTGACAAAATTAAATCACTGTCAAAAAACTTCCGGCAGATGGGTTTATGTTGTATAAAGAGTAAATTAAGGGCGGTGCCTGATTCAGGTTTAAAAAAATCATAAATGGTTTTCTTAAATTGATATTATTCATTGGAGATTAATTCAGAATGTTATAGAACGAAATTCTCAATATTTTGAGAATCACACCCTATAGTATTCGAGTGAGTGAAGCAAATAGCTAGTTAACTTCTAGGACGAAACAAATTTTCGTTTGTTTTATACTGTCACAAAAAAGATTATATCATCGACTGATATTTCGTGGACCTGGTTTTTAGTTATTTTATTACCACATATTAAAATTATAACATACCCGTTACGGATTGAAAATCAAAACAGGTATCTGTACTGATAATGACGTAAGAAACTGTTAAAACGACATTAGGTCATTTACTTTTAACAAATGGGGATCCACAGTATGACATCTCTGCGGATGGCGAGAACAATTTGTAACAAAAATTAAGTAGCACCAAAACAGAAGGACTAACATCATATATCTCAACTTAATCCAAAGATTTTAAACTACTTAACTACAATCTTTGAAGATTTATCTAAAGAAAAATTGCCTGTGAGACTCTTAAACGGCCATACGCAAAATTTCAATGAAAATTTTAACTAAGCAATGTGAAGTATCCGTGCTGAAAAATTAAACAGAACTGCTGATCTGTCAAATTTATTGCCTCCGTTGCAGCTTTAGTATCCAACAAAAGTTATCCTTCAACAAACTGCAAATGAACATTGAACAAAATGCCGTCATTTTAACCAGTTCATACAAAAATACGCGAGTCACGAGAAGCACCGCATATTAAATAGCACAAAAGAGAATAATTCTTTAGAAGGTATATGTTTTATTTAAATATTACACTTGCTTCCTATACAGAGGCCATCAACATAACAAAGAAATGCAAATCAAATGAAAATAAAGACTATTTTCTATATAGTAAACTTTTTTCCTTTTAGTTTATTTTAACATTTTTAATATACGAAAATATATAATTCAATTTCATTTTTCATTCATTCATTCATTCAAAAATTAGAAAACCTATTTATTTTTCTTCCTTCCAGATCTTCCGTCAATGATGGAAGTGTGAAAAATAACAATTTAGAAATTCAGAATTTCAAAACCAAAACTGAGAAAGAAAGTCCGAAAAAGGAAGAAAGATAATTATCGCAGTATTTGATCTACCATATTAGTGATGACTTACGATGAGTAGAGTAATATTACTACAAACAAGGTACGGAATACTCGATGGACAGTCTCGCTCGTGGTTGTTTTTTTTATTAATATCCATTTTTATAAGAATTTGGATTAATTTTTGAATACCAAGAATCAAATTCACGAGAAGTGAAGAAAGTTGATTAGAATGACAATTCACCGCACAAACTTACTTGATAGCTTGCCATATTCGTTGGACTTTTTTAAAGACAATAATAATTACAATTATTACTGCTACATTACTTTATTAGGGTCTATTATTTCTTTACTTCTTATTTTAATATTTACTCTATCGTACATTATTATTCAATCCATATTGATATATCATTTAAGTCAAATGTGTTATTCATTTTAAATATATATATATATATATATATATATCTATATATATATATATATATATATATACATATATATATATATATATATATATATATATATATGTATGTATGTATAAATTTATGTACATACCATTTGCCACTCTCTCTTTGATAGCATTATTTTATTTTGCAATCAGTCACCAAATAATAAATTTCCAAATACATATGTCAAGGAATAAGACAATCTGATTTATCAACAGCGGCGGATCAATACAGTTAGTAAATTACTAGTTAAGTCCTAATCAATACAAATACTTCTCCTAATACCTAACCCAAATTACTTTTTCATCGAATCCTAAATATGTTCAACACATAGCACAAAACTTATTCGTATTGATACAATAATTAACACTACGAAAGTATGCTCAATCAATATATACAATCGAAGAAAATCACCCAGACCGCGTCCGCCTGTCTGTGCACCCTTTTCTCAGTAAGTACTGAACATATTTTATTTCCATTTTGACCAATGGATGGGAATGGCGTTGTATAAATTAGCTAGTCTGTAATGATTTTTCTTGAGGAAGTCGAAAAAAAAATCAACTTTGCAAACCATCAGAAATACACGAACGTTATGCATATAAGAAGGTTGGCCTTAAATATTGCCATAAAAAAGTATATGACAATACCTGTCTGCCTTTTACATGGAGGCTATAATAATGAAATTCATGAAATCATCAAAACCCAAAATTCAGTTACAGTTGCAGTGTATTTTTGAGCAATAACATATTAATCGTAATCCTTTTAAAAATGTTAATTGCTGTTAATATCCCAAGGAATATTATTTTTAATACCAATTTATTTAAACGAATAATTCAGAACTTATAGGAATGTCTTTGATCACGAGGCAAAATAAATAACTACCTTACCTGAAAAAAAAGAAATATTTCTATTATATATATTTATACATATTTTTTGTGTTCTGAAAGAAATGAGCCTGTATTTAAAAGTACCAAAAGATCTTACAAGCGATTTAATTTCTTTGGAAAAAATTGTACTGGTATCAATTCGTTTAAAATTTAGCTCAATAGATGGCGGTAGTGTCTAATGAAATCACGACGTAATTTCTATACCGGAAATATACTAAAATATGTTGAAAAGTTAATATAACAAGTCTCCGTCTTTAAATACTTACAAAGCTCCATTGACTCCTAAGTTTGTGGATATTGGTTATAATTGGTCGATATTTAGTTTTTGATTATTTTTTTTATCAATAATTAAATAACGAACTTTTTAGTGTAATATTTTAGTTGTCATTTTTAATTTTAAGCTGTCAATTACTATAATTTTTAGTAATAGGGAAAGAACTTTATTTACGAAATGACAACTAGTCATTCTATACAAAGAAGAAGACAATTTTCAGTGGAATGAAAGTCTGCCCTTTCATTAAACCGTGAAAAAAGTTGACGTGAACAGAAAGAGAATCTTCAGCTGAATATGTTGTAATAAGCGCTTGTAATTAGACCACATAAGAGAAGAGTTATATTATTATCGACGAACAAATAGATCCGTAATGAGAAGATCCATATGAGATTTACAATCCCCGACATAGCTCACGCAATTAGTCCGCTCGGAAGAAATAGTTCTCAAATAGCCGTCATGTACCGAAAGACGTAGTGTAGGACAACGCGACCTGCTAAAGTCACGGGAATCTGTCGAATGCATGTAGCACGGGATCGATGAAGAATAATGGATCGATGGGAATCAATTGAGGAGGCCTATGTTTAGAGGTGGACGTCTTCCAAATTATTAGTCTTACAACAGATAACATGATACGTTAAAAATATCTATGTTGACCATTGCCAAATAATTTAAGCTTTATTTAAATTACTTAAATATTATTCAATTAGCGAAATTGGGAAAGATCAATCATGTTCATCTTTCCCAATTTTGCTAATTGAATAATATTTAATCATTTTGGATTATTTATAGCTTAACAATTTTAATAATCATTATATTTCATACTTTTTGTCAAAAGTAACATATTTCACTTTGATAATCGTGACGAAAGCAGCCAGTTGCATGTCATATTGTGCATAAAATAGAGTTGCGCAGTCATATATATCTCAAAAAATTAGTGACATAAGTTAAGTAAATATCTCCAAATCCCTCGCTTGGGCAATATCAGGGAGTGAGAGCATACAATGCGTATCAATTTGAAGCTCAGTATTTTCCATAAGTGGTTTTTGATTAAAAATGGATAAAGAAAGAAGTATTATTAAGAGTATTAGTTTTCTTAAAGAAAAAATTTCTTTAAGAAAACTAATACTCTTAATAATAAAAAAAAATATCGCCCTTACTTTAATCTACCTTCTAAATTAATATTTTTTTTACATTTTATTGCGCATTAGTTGAGATCGCCACAGAAATAATATTCTTTCGCAATATAGTATTTTATTTCCATTGGCTTAGAACCGAAGAAACTGTAATATAGCAGTAGATTTATTTACTACGGAATCAAAAAATAATAAATTTACGTTTAATTCGGGGGTGACTCTCTGGCTACCCACCTTCCCGTACTGGCATCTTACCATCGACTGATGGTTCTTTATGCAAACAAAGGTCAACGAGCTTATGAACTAGTTTTACCACAAATGATTTTGAAATCCATCAAGCCCTAATTCCACACTTAAAAGCAAAAATATCAAGGATAGTCGTTGGTTATTAGTAGTAATACTATTCAACAACTCTACAAAAATATTAGCGTAATATCAAAGAAAGAATTTTATTAGTAATTATTTTTTTTATAGTTTTTTGCTTTCAAAAATGACATGAGTGTGCTATGTAATTCAGTATATGAAATATATTCTATATATTAAATAAAAGTATATAAACTAGCCAATAAATAGCCACACCACAACTTAGTATTTTAATTAGTTCATAAAGAATTTCTCAACCATTAAAAACTCTTATTCGTCCAGAAGACAGAGAGCGCATGCAAACATCCATGACCATCTTTAGTAGAATAAAAATATATGGAAATGTCTAAGGTAGTACCAAAATAGAAAGGGATATTCATGACAAAGTCAATTCGGTCCGGAGATATTTTGGTATTATTGGAATCACCAGAGAGCTAATGTTGAAACTTTTTCAGTTACACCTTACGTGACGCTGAGTGAATGGGCGGCGACCCGCCTCACGAAGTTACATATGATTCCATCACGTAACTTTCGATTTTAACACGTTAACTGCCAAGATGCATACTGAGAAATAGTAAAAACACAACTTGGTGTTACTTTATTTAAAATTGTGTGTATATGCCATTAAAACAATAATAAATAGTTTATTAAGCTCAGTATTTTCCATAAGTGGTTTTTAATTAAAAATGGATAAAGAAACTTTCCTTTTAAAATGTTTTTTAAGAAAACTAATACTAACGCACCAAAAAATATAGCCCTTACTTTAATCTACCTTCTAACTTAATTTTTTTTTACATTTTATTGCGTATTAGTTGAGATCGCCACAGAATTAATATTCTTTCACAATATAGTATTTTATTGCCATTGGCTTAGAACCGAAGAAACCGTAATTACAAAACTGCAACTTGTATTATATTGCTGGGTATTTTGTTTACAAGTGTTGGAAAAGGTGAAAGTTAAACAGTGGGGGATAGTCTATGGAGATAAAAATCTAAGGAGCCTGTCTTATACTTTCATATTACGTGTGTAGAAAAATTTGTCATAATTTTTGTAAGCGGAGACACGTCATATCTACTTGCATTTCAACGTCACTCGGACCGAGACAAAATATTTCCTCTTTGTGAAATATATTTATGTTTCTTGGAAAATACATCAAAAAGTGCAAAAATTAGAGCGGAAAGACCTGTGCCTTAAAAACAATGTCACTTATTATAAATAAATCCACTTTTATTTAATTTTGAACAATATATATTATTCGTAAATAATTCACTCTCAATTTAATGAATTATTGAAAGGCCATTTCAAACTAATGAAATATTAAACGGCGTGTACCAAACGAATAATTTTTAAATTAAAAAGCAGGATAAGTCAAAATTAAATGAACCTACGTGATGTAGTGTTATTTCTACTTTCTTTAATTTCTTCACCACGACTTAAGTTTCGTTGTATTACAACATCTTCAGGTGGGATATTAGCGAAGATCTTCTTAGCTAGAATCTTTGCTAATATCCCACCTGAAGTTGTTGTAATACAACGAAACCTAGGTCGTGGTAAATAAATTAAAGAAAGTAGAAATAATACTACATCACGTAGTTTCATTTAATTGTGAATAATGAATTTCTACAAAATTAACGCCAAATATATTCTATAAAGCAGGATAAGGTTTAACATTTTCTATTGAATATTTCCATAATATAAATCGTTAGTTACATTATCTCCTGAATTGTAATTTCAGTCATACATGCAATCAGATGGCCATTGAAAACTTTGGTATTCTAATTTATTGAATGCACTGAATATTTTTGTTAATGATTTTATTTGTATTGTTGCAAAACATTCAGTTCAATTACGAGATATAATTTTGAATGAAAATATATTTCAAGGACAATATTTTGATGGCGTTATTTATGACAAGCAAAATATAAATTGAAAACATGCGAATACCATACTGTAAATGCGTCTTTTATAATTATGAATATTAAACTTTTTTTTCCCTGTAATGACATTAAATTAATTAATATTTTTTAAAACTTAAAAAATGATTTTTCATGTAATGTATAATTTATATCGAAATTTCCATATTTTATAAGGTACTTCCTAACATGATACTTTCTTAAGCGTTTTATTTTTATGATAACTTTAATCCCTATGTTCGTTAGTCTTTTTATGATTCATTAGTTTTCATTTCAAACTCCCGAAAATACCAGGTACTTTAAGAAACATTGGTAAATACGTATTGCCAATAATTGGTTACCAATAAGAAACAGTACCTTTTGCTCTCAAAATTTCACAACTGACTACTTTGGGATGGATGGAAAACAATACAAAACAAAATTTTAATTATACAATCTCTTTCAAGGTTCAAAAGGTTCGTACCTAGCATTAGATCTCTATAAAGACCATTAAAATATTGTATATTTTATCTAAATTTATCGATTCTTTTAAAAGCCCTCGAGAGAAACTTTGCTTAAGTTAATGACTTCACCTAATTCATAATTTAAACTTCCAAAAAGGTATTTTTCTGAGGATCTGGTAAATCATATTTCTTTTAAAAAATCTGTTAGGAGAGTCCAATTGCAAAACGATAATTTTATTTAAAAATATTAATGATATCTTTACTGTCAGAAACGGCACAGTTAAATGTTTTTAAAAATTTTGTCTGTTATTTTATTACTCATAGATTAACTAATAAAAAAAATTCTGACCAATTAAATTATTTCATAAGCATTGATAATAGTATTAATATTATTTAGCTGTTACTAAAACTTCATACTGCTTTAACATTGAAAAGTTCATTCAAAACCGTGATGTATTGAAGAAAAAAGTGCGTATGCGAATCCACGCATGTGAAGCGAAATTCTTTATTGAGATTATTTATTTATAACTAATTTATTTATAAATTTATTACTGGTAAAATTTATGTAGAATTATTAATATTAATAAAAATATATGCTGTCTAATTTAATCGCTTGGTTTGTAATCAAATAAGTATACAATAACGGAGACTTATAGAAACATACATTATAGCAAAACTCATAAACGACTGTGCAGATTGCGAAAATTATTTTAACATTTCTAATCTAACATGTATGCTAAACAAAGTAATGAGTGAGTAAAACAAGTTATTAAATCGACGTTTACTGAAGAAAATGAAAAGGAAATTAAATACTTTTCCCAAAAATATAGGAGCAGAATGTTTTAACAGAAATATCTACCTATTCTAAATGCACAGTACGTATATATTTAACTACTTGCACTTTAACAAAATCCGTCCTTTATTCCTTTTTTTATTTATACAAGAACAACAAATAACGACAAAGGAATACTTTGATAGAGGGCCTAATACACATCAAAATTTTATAAAAAAATTTTAAATTAATCGTGGCATCACCCCACAATAATTGAACACTGTCACCCATCGCACTCAAGCCGTTCAGCGCGGAGAAAACATACGACACAATCCATAACCAGCCTCAATATGAAAGAAATATTACTAAACTATAACCGGAAGTCCTCGAAATAGAAAGGTATATTGGTGATAAAGTCAATTTGATTCCGATACATTTAGGTAATATTGGATTCCCTACAGCCCGAAGATTGAAGCTTATTTCACTTACTCTCATACAAAATAACGTAATGGCAGTGCCACGCCTCACAATGTTTCGGATTGATTCTTAATAACATGTGATCTCAGCATTTCATAATTCCCGACTTCAGTTCATTCCCACCCTACTGAGCATAACATCCGCGGGGTAAATGAAATGTTTAGAAATCGATTTAATGTAACTAACAGATTAGTATAACATTTTGTATTCATTAATATAATACTTGAAATTACAGTTTTCTAATTGTGTTCAAGGTCTTACTGTAATTATCAGTTTAGAAAAGTACCAAATGTTTTATAAACCAAAAAGTAGATGCAAATAATTCATTTACCACATATATATATATATATATATATATATATATATATATATATATATATACACTTGGCAGTATGCCACATATACTGCAAAGTTATTCAATTAGCAATAACCTTTACGCCAGAAAGGTTTTAATTAGTTTGAGAAATTGGTTACGAAAATGTAATTTCAATGCCTCGATGTATAAAGGCAATTATTTTATTTTTAAAAATGGTTATTCAATTATTTTTAAGCAAATCAGCGAATTGATAATTATAAAAAAAAATAAGCAATTTTGTACTACAAGTTTTTCTATGTTAATATATTCTATATATTCTGCCTCCATGGACGCATACACGAATAGTAATCATTTTTGATAAAACTAAACAATCTCAATAAAAACTTGGAACGTTTTAGAAAACCTTAATAACTTATATAATATTGAATTAAATACATTTTAAGTACAGTTTCAATGACATAAGTCATAATAACTGCCATATCAAAACCTAAAACAAATTTACACACTTTTTAAGTTTTTGTTTGTGCAGATTTAATATACATTTGAATACAACGTGCACAAGTATTCACTACTTTAGCACAAAGAGTTCCTTTCACCTATTATTATTCGATCAACACACGAAGCAAATATTAATATCAGGTATATATTTAAATAAATATTCCGATCAAAGGCCTTACGATTTATAATTCGATGTTTACAAACAATTGAATACGTTTCATGGATTTAAAACATTCGTTTAAACGATTTTCGTCATCTCCAGAAATCAAATAGAGGGACCACAGTCATAAACTAAATTTATTAAATATTAAATAACACCTAATATAATTAAGTAGGAGGGGAGGGGGCATACATCGTCATTATAACAAAACTATGACATTTACAGCTATCATTATAGTTTTCCTGTAACCTCTACGCAGGTTTCTGAACACCTTTTTTTGAAGTTATACTTCTTTAGGCGCGTTATGAAAAAATGATGAGAGTGAAATTTTTAGATTCGTCACACAAGTACAGCATGAAGTTGCAGCGGTTGCAGTCTCGAAACAAAAGCTATTGGCACCATCGTCGCCTCTGTTCACTGTTTTCATATTTATAGTATTTATCCACATGTTTTTAGTGTCTACATTCACACATGTGTTTTAGTGTCATTTAAGTTCGATTTATATATGCGCTGATAAATTATATTCAGTAGTGATTTAAATTAAATATTTTGATTAATATATTTACTATTCGTAAATATTAATGAAAAAATTGTGTTTATAGACTTTTTCAAGTGCTCCAATATAATTGAGGTTATCTATCCGTATGTATTATTTAATGATGCCAAAGAAGTATAACTTCTCACGCGAGTACATAAGTACACGCTCCCTTTTTTATTTTTTATAATTATAGATTCAGTAGTTTCAGCAAAACGTGGGGACAAACATATGTTTGTATATTTTATATTTCTTTATCTCTGAATATATGCTAATTAAAATTACGTGTAAGAAAATAAATGTATGTCTGATACGCGTATATATATATATATATATATATATATATATACATATGTATGTATATGTGTATATATATATATATATATATATATATATATATATATATATATATATATATATATAATATAGGCATGTATGTCTTGAAAAGCAATGTTTAATCTTGACTTAAAATTAGAATACGCCATATTTAATATGTGAGTTTGTAGAAAACGACTAAACGTATAAAAGAGTCGATAATATTATATATAATGATCTATTATGAAACTATAAAGAATAGAATAGTATTTATCAATAATTGTAACTACAAAGGACGTGTCAAAACTTAATGTACCCCACAAAGCATCTAATATGAATATCTATTTTTTTCAATCTACAAGACAGTTATATTTAATAAGTGCTTTATTGCACATCCATTCTTTGTTCGTTATAGCGAACATTAAATAACTGTAATAGAAGCATCTAATAGAAGCCGTTTACATAAAAAATTAATATCTATAGTACATTTTTGTTATTGCTTCGATTTTCATTTCCCGATAAAGATTTTTCACATAATCACCATTTGGTAATTTATTAACATATTGTATCTAGACGTGCACAATCAGGTTGTTTCAAACTGACAATTGTAAGTTTGATATTGCTTGACACGTATAGCCTATATATAAGCCAGTTAGTTCTGCTAGCTATATATATATATATATGCTAGTTCGTATTGACACACAATCAAGAACACACTCTTCAGAAACAAAATCTAGGGGAGCAGAGCTAAAAATAATACAGATGTTAAAATATAGCAAAATGAAGTCAATATTTTTTATCCTAATGCATTAACATTTTTCCCCAACTTGTATTTAATAAAAGTTAGTGCAGAAATTCCTCGAAAAATCCCAATTAATTACAATAATTATATTATTGTCTAGAATAAGTTATAACACCCCCAAAATTTATGCTTCCGACATATCTTAGGCCACGGAAGGTATGATCATATTTGTATGCACTGGGCACCATCCAAATTGTTGAAGATCCGTGATCAATACCGATTAACGTCTTTACTGTAAGGAAGGTTTCAGTGTTCCATAATACCCGACTTCAGTTCAGTACCAGGCTATTGTAATACGATTGCAAAATAAAAAAAACGAGTTGAATATATTTAGCGTTAATTTTGTAGGAATTCATTAGAATTTAATTTTTTCTAACTAATTAAAACTACGTGATGCATAATACTACATCACGTAGTTTCATTTAGTTGGGGAAAATTAAAAAAATAGTCTTGAAATATTTAACAAAATTCAATATAACTGGTAGGTTAATCTACCATATAACACTTTCATTTCTAATAAACTAAACATACACCCGAGCTTCTCTTTGAAATCGCTTTGGCATGTATCAAGTTTATATGTTGAAAATATTTCGCGACAATAATGACAATAGTCTTAAATAAAATTTAACGAGACCCAGTTATATATTATTTCATCGTATCTGCAGTTGACAACGCAAAAAATTTTTATGATTATTTCATTTGAATTACCCACCAAAATACTTTAGAAGAATTGCTGAAAATAAGAAAAATGGGTGTGCTTATGACCACGCAGTAGAAGTGAAAATTTTGGTAACAAATATAAATGCACTTTCCACCTGGAAAATTTTGAATTTGAATTAAAAAAGAAGTAAAATACGTTCAAAATTAATTTATAAAAGTTACGCATCTGCATAAAAAATACATCAAGTAATAAATACATTTGTCTAAAGAGAACGTCTTCCATATAAATGTGAACTTTATGTACAAATTAAAATTCTAGTCGGTATTGAACTGAGTTGTTTTCCGTAATCCATTAATATAATAACAAAAAGTATGCACTACGCTGTATAAAATACAATATCAAAGTTTGCAATTGCGACATGATTGTTTACAAATAAAATTATTTAAGTATTTTAATGATAAATTTATATTTTCGAAATATTAAACACATATTACCTTATATCGTTTGTTTTAGTTTAAAATTGTCGATGTAGTGTACGTTCTCAACATTTCATTAATTTCAAATTGCGGTGAATTATTTACAAATAATATACACCTTTGCAAAAAAACGAGCACCTAAAATTTTTCTTTATAGCTATGGAAATATTAAAAAAGAGGTTTTATATGCATTCGAATATATCGGAAATATTTTTCTGCAAATTGAAGGGTACTTGAATACACGATAAAATTGGAGTTAAAAGATTTGTTATATGGTTAGGTGTTCTGTTTTTTTTTTTTTAAATAAATAACAAATTAAAATTACTCAAACAGTTATTTTTAAATACTGTTATAGTTTTTAGTGACAAATTTTATAACATATTATAGCAAATTTAAAAATAATCGCTTGTAATGTTGTGACTCTTCTTGAAGAAGATTGTACTCAATATTATGTTACGTAATCGTTTAGTGTAACCCATCCTATTGTTAAGAGGACCTAGCAAAGATTTAAAGACAGAAATTCATGGAAAAGAAAGTCAGAATAGGGAAGAAAACCATGCACTCAGCCAAGGCACGATGCACTGAGCCAAGTTTTATAAAATCTAAAGTTTACTTACACAAACATAAAAAATAATCTCGACAAAGTGAAAGATGTAAGTGGAAGCCTATCAGAAAAAAATTCTATAAGTTGATGTCTACAGCAGAAAACTGGGTAGGGTCCCAAATTACTCCCCAGGCACCGCTTTGCAAAGTCAACATTTGCCCAAAATTGTGCGACATGGACCGATGCAGAATGAAGTAGGGTTTTATTCACTTATGAAGCCAAAATCTCTTTGTTTGTTGAGGAACAAAGTCGCAAAGTGCTGGGAGAACCTAGAAAAGTTAAGCAAACATATGCTTAAAAGAAATTACACCTTACGGAGGAGGCTCCGGTATGTTTCGGGAATAAGTTATGAGGATCGTACGAAGTTCATTTTTGTTTTAAAAAAGTCTCTGACTACATAAAGATACATTGGAAAAATTCTAATTCCTCGTGCACAGTCAACACTAGCCGTTATAAGAGGTACTGATGTCCTCATGAACCATAATTCTCGAACGCTTTGAGAGGGCAATGTAGACGCTTATATGAATGAAGTGATATGCCATTTAGATTGACCAGCATAAAGTCCCGACCTCGATCCTATTAAGCATTTATAAAGCATTCTAAAATGGCGTATTAAAGCGGTATATCCAGCTCCACGGAACATCCGAAAACTAAAAAGAATTGTTTCGTCCGAATAGAGGTGTGTTCTCCAAGAAGTCAAAAAAAATTCAAGAAAATCGTTTCACAAGTGTCTCAGAAAACTGAATTTATTTAACTTCATGATGTATCCAGGATAAAATAAAATCAAATGTGAAAGGTTTGTAAAGATATTTCCAAAAATATTACAATAGAACAATTTTAGCCACATAGTTAAATTAGTTTAAGCACTACACCATAGAACACACGCACAAACACACACGCATGTGATTCTACACCTAGGAAACACGTGCGTGGTTATACATATACAAGCGCACTCACTCTTACACAAACCCATAAACAAATACACATTAGGCCGCACAAACATGTATATGCGCAAACGCACATATATACGCATACTAGCACCCACTCACATACACTCACACACACGCACACACGCACACACGTGTACGCACTTACTTGCATAAGTGCACATACACACACTTTCGCACTCATATACTCACGCACATATAATCACACATTAGGACACGCCTTCGGGTATACACACGCACGTACCCACACTCACAAATATGCAAACACATATTGCAATTCGTCTTTTACGTCTCACGTAAGTAAAAATGCAATTTTTTAAAAGCAGTAAAAAATAATTAAATTACTTACAAATTATTGTTTAAAGATGTACTTTGATACTCGCGTCCCAAACACATAAATAGAAAAATCTTTAAATTATTTTTCAGGATAACCCCAATATATTACCCAAAAAATTTATGTGAACTGCTTAGTTGCTAATGACTTATTTTTTTTCAAATAAGTGTTTTTATTTAAAAAAAGCAAACAGGTCGGCTACCTTGTTACACGGGGCGTGACCGCTTGGACATGAGTAACTTTTTTGTCAAAAAGGCTTTAATTTCTCTGGGGAAATGCATGTTTTATACGTACATAAATTGACAAAACTGGCCAAATGCGTGTCCCACACTTAATCGAATTTGAAGTTATCTTAAATGATAATATGTTGTATTGTCATACTTGTTCTAACCCGTGGTTGAAAAATTAAGTTGTTTTAAAAACCATTCATATTACTATTTCTAGAAGTCAATATAGCTATACAGTTTTAGAGTTAATTTTATATTTATGTAATAATATAAACGAAATTAATCGTCTATGGTTCAAATTATAATTGCATTAGAGAACGCAAGGCAAAAGCATTCTTTCTATATAATACAAATAATGATAATAAATTCTGATACGAAAATAAATTAGGAAAACATAACGATGAAGTGGCAAGTGAAAAATCAAGCGAAATATTTTGATTATGTTCAAAATGTATCTCTATGTTACAAACATTGCATAATGTTTCGATATAGTTCCATTGGGTAATTAAATAAACATAACTAAACTTTAAATGAAGAATCAGAATTACAATAAAAATATATACATCAATAAGAACTAAAAAACAACTAGAAAACACAAGAGGCAGAAAGTTAAGGAACTTAAAACTTTTCAGACAACCTTTGAAGATATTAATGAAGGTTAATTTCCTGGTGTCAGGATTCATCATCATTGCAAAATTTTGTGCTTTATAGAAAATTACTTTCCAAAAAGGCAGAAGCGTATTTGGAAATTAGACCTGCGAATAAGTTTGAATAACGTAAACAAGGTCATAGACGTACAAATCTCTTATTGATTCGGTGGATTCGAGCTAAAGAGAAGAACTTTACGAACACAAATCTGTTAGGTTAAATGTCAAATATTGGCAAATTCAATAGCATTTCGTTAATAAATATTTTTTGTCCTTAAATAATGCCACCGGATCTAGATCGCTTTTCAAGTGACACCAAAATAATCGGCGTTTGTTCAATAGTATCAACGTAACACCAACAGTGTCACTGTACGACATATTGTTAATAGATGTATGTTCAATGAGTGGTTTGTTTGTTTTGTTTGAATTCTTGGAAAATATTTCCGCACTCGCAATATTCAATTGCAAGTGCGGAAATATTAATATGCGGAATACACTTGCAATATACAATTTCGTAATTCTCATGTTTGGTTAAGAACTTCTCTA
This sequence comes from Druceiella hillmani, assembly GCA_039881145.1. Lineage (NCBI taxonomy): Eukaryota > Metazoa > Arthropoda > Insecta > Lepidoptera > Hepialidae > Druceiella > Druceiella hillmani. The sequence continues at coordinate 8,412,556 of JAYKKI010000090.1, forward strand.
GTTTACAGGTGCAGTATTATAAATTAGTGGCTACCATACGTTTTTATCCCTAATACCAAATACGTCCGTTCCTAATTAAAGAAAAAATTGTCGCTTTCAATATTATTCATTGAAATTATGTGACATTATATTATAATTTATCCCAGGATGTTGCATTAAATTAACAAGTTTTAAATGAAATATATATATATATATATATATATATATATATATATATATATATATATATATATATATATATATATAACTTATTTGCACATCTACAATTACACCATGATTCTCATGTGTGCTCCCACTCTGTAGCTCATGTTTTTGTTTTTAATATTTTTGAAGCTCACGAAATAAATAATTTAAGCTTAGCATATGAATGAACTCTCGAGGACTATATGAATATTTATATGTATGTATTACACACCCCAACCACGAAATTAAAATGAAAAAAGAGCTGGTTTTATGGCTCTGACGCATCTTTTGAGATTATCCCATGTATGTTCCATCGGATTCAGGTCAGGACTTCTAGCTGGCCAGTCTAACCGATGAATCCCGGACTTCTGCATATACGCATGAACGTCTCTAGAGCGGTGGGCGCGAGCGTTGTCGTCCATAAAAATAGACTCGACTCCAACTGCTGTTAATGCGGGTTGTGCATGAGGAATTAGAACTTCTGTTATGTAACTTTGCGCATTAAGTGTGCCATTTTCAGTAAAAACTAACTCGGTACGGTCATCTGAGTTAATAACAGCCCAAAATATTACGGAGTCTCCACCGTAAGGGGTGATTTCCTCAAAGCACACTTCTGCGAAGCGTTCTCCAGGTCTTCGCCGACATCGATCCTCATCACTAATCGATATACGAGCTTCATCGGAGAATAAAACACTATTCCAGTCTTGTTATTGAGTCCGTGACGAAACATTTTCAGCGAATCTCAATCTGGCAACTCGATGCTCACGGAACAATGTAGGGTCCCGAGCTGGGCGATAGCTACGCATATTGACGGGCTGGAGTCTCCTTCTAACTGTCCATAGGCTTACTCGTGTAGCTCTGACGTCCTCGAGGTTATGTTTGAGATCCACGTACGTAACTTGACGATTTCGTAGCTCTTGACTGACTATGAAGCGGTTCAGTGCACCATTTTCTACCAGAACCGGAGTTTTTCAACCATGCTGAGAACAGCAAACAGAAGTGAACTAATACAGCAAACAACAGAAATTTAATTAAAATTTATTCGTTAAAATAATAAAACGTAACAAATGGAAAAGAACTTAATAAGAGTTGGATTTCATTTACCGCCAAAAAATACATTTTGTCAGTGAAAACGTTCCTTTTATGTGCCAGAATACACTATACCTGCCAGTAACAATTATAATTAATACAATATCTTAATAAATAATATTTTGTTAATAATATTTAACAAAATCAAAACCGGCCGTTTATATACAAAAGAGTGTATATATATATATATATATATATATGTGTGTGTGTGTGTGTGTGTGTGTGTGTATATATATATATATATATATATATATTATATATATTATCTAAATATGTAAATATATATATATATATATATATATATATATATATATATATATATGTATATACAGTTCGTAAAAGATTTGTATTGTAAACAAGTCAAATATTTTGTGTTTTTAGAATTACACTCCGAGTAACTTAAAAGCATTTTGTTCTCTTCGTTAATAAATATAATAAATAAAAAAGGGATTAATTTAGATCCATGTGATACATTAGAAGTCACCTGGACATATGGTGATAAGAACCCAAACTTTAATTGCTTGCTATGAAAAAAAAATTCCAAGCAGGTTGTCCCTGGTCCCGTTAAATACCAGTTTTTGCATCAGCATTAATTGATCGACCTTGTCAAATGCTTTCTTGAAATTCATGTATATCACATCAGCCTGCTATCTGAAACACAATGACTCGAACAATTGTCGATCAAACAGTTTTTAAAATGTTTCTTAAAGGTATCGAAACTTTGCTCAATCAAGAAATACGAAACGGGAAAATATATATATACCAAATTTATATATACGACCCCCCTGTTCAATACCAGGTACTCGATAAACCGCATTACCAACGAACGAATTTATTTATGGAAAGAAAACAAATCTGTTAGTACCTATACCGGAAAAAGGGGCACCAAGGGTCGAACCTCACACACCACCAATTGCAATTATACAGTATTGGTGTAATAAATATTCATTTAAATGACGCTTATTGGCTCCGTTATGACCTTCACCCGTAATAATTTAGTACTGAACTTGTGTGCGTACGTGCGTAAATGTGTACACTACATGTTGGCAAGAGAGTTTATGAAGACACAGATTGCACTTAATTAATAAATGTATATTACACCGACAACTCACGTAATAGACCCGTAAGATACCGCGACGGTTGCACGATAGTGTTGAACAATATTTGATGAGTTTAAGCATCGGGAGCCGGTTTTCTGTTTTTATTCAACTTTCGATCTCTCTGATTCTTCTAAAAATAGGAGTGATATATGATGATAAGTTCGTTATATTATAGACGAACGATGTTTTGATTTTTGACATAAAGGAACCCTTTTCATAAGGTTAGTAAATAAGCGTGTACAGTCACATATAAGAAACATGCTCTGTAGAATCCGTGTAGTCTACTACATCAAGCAAAATGTTATTGCTATATATAGACACATTTGTATAAAGTGCTAACAATCTGTCTATTGGGCATACAGGTGATTATGTCTGTCAAGCTGGGTATATCCAAAGCATGTTTCAGAAAAAGAATTAATTTTTATATTCACTAGAATCGTAATTTCTATAGTGATGTTTTCAGAAACTTTCATTCCAAAATTTTCAGATATTTTCAGAAAGCTGTTAAACGTTTCTAGTCAGTTTGATGGACATAATCGTCTTTATGAACAACAGATAAAGTTTTTTTACACTTACATATTTGTATACAGAATGAAGCAGCCAACGTATGTAACATTCATGCAGGTTTAGTACGCATGAAACATAACTTTCACAGCATTTTTTATTGAAACGGTTGAATATATTAAATATAATTCTTTTATATTTTTCACTCAGTTTGATGCATAGAATTCCCTGTATGAAAAACAAATTCGTTCTTTGTTACCCCTGAATATCTAACATGCAACTGTAGTTTTGTTCAAAAAAAGCTAAATGAATGAAAAAAAATATTCATAAATAAGAACGAAAAGATTTAAAAAAATTTAAGAACACTAAGAGAAAGGAAATAAGACAGGTTATTAAGGACCTAGAAACTTCAATACTAATATATAATGGTTTAGCCTTATATTACAAAGGAAGTTTCCATAATTTCACAGTCTAACTTGAAAAGCTAAATTTTCCGAAAGCATGCTATTGAAATATTTGAGGCCATAGGTCAAGAAATCTCGACTTGATTCGAATCATAACTTAGAAAATATTTTATTAACAATAAAGCGTTGTTTAAATATTCAAAAATAGGTATTTAGTCAGCTTTATAATGGATAGTCGATCTATTAGACATTATTACCTTATATATAACTACTTAAGTAACTATATTCAAATTCCTGCAAAAGTTTTGAACGTGAGTGGATTAGTCAAATAGTGAAAATTCTAAATATGTACGACATAATTATGAGTTATTTTAGTAAGAAGATCACGTATTTAACTACTAATAACAAATATGAAATGGAAATTCATATTTAAATCATTTCGTGTTAAAAAACCTCCATGTTTCTCCAGCTATTTTCTACTTATAACTCTAAACATTTCTGATCTTGCATGCACTAGAAAATTATAAACGGAGTGGCATTAATAATTATTCTTGCAATAAAATACTTAAGGAACTGAGTGGAGTATATTACCATCGCAGCATACGTTGTCATATGAAGCAAACTATATCTAGGTAAAACCAAAATCAATACAATAATAAACTTCTCTGAATTGACTGTCTGATGCTTTTCATAGCTAAAATTTCACTGCTGCTGCTATAGTCTAGACTCAATATTTAATTTTCAAAAGATTGAATAATGCCTTTATTTAAAGGAAAAACGTCTTCTTTTCCAAGAACATGAGTATAATGTCTGCACATGAGCAATATACGAAACTACTATTTATAGTAACAAGTAATGAAACTTGATATAGTACATTTCGCTATCCATTGGTAAGTTATGGAAATAAATGTTTACTCCAGCATGGCCCTCCAAGTTATTGCATAAACCCAGATTTTATAAATAACAATGTGCAATAAAAATCGTCTTGCAATAAAGTTAAACTGTAATCAAATATTAAATATATTTGGCGTTTATTTTATAGAAATTCATTATTTACAATTAAATGAAACTACGTGATGTAGTATTATTTCTTCTTTCTTTAAGTTCTTTACCACGACCTAGGTTTCATTGTATTACAACATCTTCAGGTGGGTTATTAGTTCTTTGAAGTATCTTTGATAATAACCTACCTGAAGATGTTGTAATACAACGAAACCTAGGTCGTGGTAAAGAACTTAAAGAAAGTAGAAATAATACTACATTACGTAGTTTCATTTATTTGATGTTAAGCTGTTATACCAAATGCCAACATTTTTTTTACATGACTTTTACATTTTATTTCATGGAAATATTGAGTGAAGATAAATTGACTTTCGCGATTTCTTCTTTCTCTTTTGAAAGTAGGGTTCCTTTCAGACCCGCTATGTACAAAAAATTACCCCTATATAGACATTTTGGTTTCCAAATAGGAACCGTCGTCGATATTCGAATCCGCAACCCATTTGATTTTTTTATTGTATCTATAAATATCGCCTTAGCTCAAAAAGTGTGACCCCAGATTTTCACTACTACCCTTGAAAATGTGAACCATAAATAATTACAGATAATTAAAGAATTCATTAAACAGGGCTGCTCCACTTCGCGTGAAGAAGCCTCAATAACATCAACTGCACAAACAACATTTACAGAGGGTAAACGCGTTCAATAAAAGGTAACAAATTTACAATCGCCTCTCCCGGAAGGAAGCCCTGGAGGGTCTGAACCTCGCTTACCCGCTATCGGAGTCACATAGCCTAATAAATACTAATTTGAATGACGTTTATTGGTGCCATAATCACCTTTGTCTTTAATAAACAGAACATACACCCGAGGTTTGCCCTGAAATGAATATGGCATATATCAAATGTATATATAGAATATATTTCACAAAAATAATGACAATAGTCTCACTAATACTGCTATTAACAAAATTGGAGTAGAAAAATACCTTGCATAAATAGCGAATAGATAAAACGCTACTTTTTTACGCTTTTTTTCAGTTAAAATGTTTATATAATTATAGTCAAGAAAACGGCTGTATATAATTCAATTCGTACAGTCGAAACTATTGGGAAGTATTATTCTATTTATTATGTGTAGCTGCACCAAGAGCAATATATATTGATGCCAATTTTTAATCAAATAAAATTAAGTATTTTAAGCTTAATTTATTTTTAGAATATTTTAAGGAGAATTGATACATTTTTTTTAAAAATTTGATGCGAAATTTTAAATTAAACCTTGTTGGTTCATGCTGTTCTAATGACGTTTTCATACACAGCTCATACTGTTTTTCAGAATCACATGCACTTTTATAAATAGAAAAAAGGTAAATGTTTAATAAGAATGTACACAGGCAAAGAACAACATAAATTTTAAAGACACCCTAAAGATGCCATCCGATGTAACAGATGTAATTTGTGAACAAAGTTTACATATTTATCTATGAAATGCAACCCATTGCTACGTTGCATTTTGAAATAACTTCAAAATGGTTATTTTGTTGTTTTACTGAGTTTGTTAGTAATAATTCATGCTTTCCGTATGCCAACGTTACGAACGGTATAAGCGTGCTCAGAATAATATTAGATAACTTAAGTTTAACCATTTTTTATTAATAATAGTAATAAAGTTCAACGAAATACAATTATATACCTTGTATATGAGTAATATAAAATACATCTATGTTGGTAAAGCACTGTGAATAGTTATCGGAGAAAGAGACTAAATATAAATATACCGATCATTCCGCTAAATAATTTCCGATATTCTCGCTAAATAACTAAATAATTAAAGCAGTGAAAAATAACTCAACAAATGAATTAATTGAATACTTCAAAAACTTTGTGATGAGGAAAGTGTGGAGAAAAATACAGATAAATAATGAGTGAGATGAGATTTTTCAATTATAATTTTCAAACAATTTTAATAAATCACCCTATTATTACTTTTCCGATAGTCGCAATTGATTAAATAATTATGTGCATTTCCACAAGAGTTATCATGTACTTTGCTCGAAGGTATAAAAAATAATAAAACAAGCATTAACTATTTTGAGCACAATCGAATCAGGTAAACGTACGCGTGATTTAAGTTTAAAAGAGCATAGTTTGATATGGTATCCTATGGCCCTACAAATATTGTTCAACTTTGTATGGTATACCGTGCTTTTATATGTATTCGAAACGTAATTAGGCCCAATTCGGTTTACTATTAAACTAAAAATATACAAATATAAACTGAAAATATACAAATATAAACTGAAAACATACAAATATAAACTGAAAACATACAAATATAAACTGAAAACATACAAATGTACCAAGTTTATGTGACGAATGATATTTTAATTATAATTTTATTTAAATTATTTTAATTATAATTTTATCTAACTCAAATATAATTTTAGAGAAATGTATAAATACAAAAAATTGAACGTGCTTAATACATCAGAGTGGAAGAGAAAATGTAGGCAACTAATATATTGGTTGCACTGTCTACGTCTGAAATTAAATGTATTAATCCAAAAAATACGGTCAATTCATTTATTAAAGTTATGCGATTACATACAAAACACCCTATATTAAATACTTTTGTCTAAAGAGAAAATGTACTTCTTCATTACATACTTTATTTACGAATTAAAATTCTGAACAAAATATATAAATATTAATAATTGTTTCGAAATGAATGTAATGAATAACTTATATTATCGATATACTCCATACAGAATAAGAAATTACATCATAGATTTTAGTACAAAATTATCAATATAGAGTATTTCATTCGATATTTCATTAATTTGAAATTGGGATTATTTCCAAAAATTTAATGAAAGCTAATTTCCTTATACATATCAATTTTAAAACTACATTACTTATGACAAGCGACGTAGTTTTAGAATTCATATGTCTTCGGACTATAGTTTTTGGACATTTTGATATAAACATTTTCCAACAGAAATAAAGCAGTATAGGAAGCATGCAATGCACATATATATATATGTATATATATATATATATATATGTATATATATATATATATATATGTATATATATATATATATATATATACATATATATATATATATATATATATATATATATATATATATATACATATATATATATATATATATATATATATATATATATAGAAAGGGCTCTTTGAATAATACGAGTCGTTTGCGCGCGAGAATTGTCCTGCATGATAACAAAATCATTGCCCGCTCATTGTAAAAATGAGGTAGATTGAGGTCCGATTTCATGCCCAACAGCAGTTACGGTACCCTCATTCAGAATTATCAGATCCTTCGTAATTTATTGACCTTTATTAGCGAGAATTAATTTTCTCGCTGTTTTATATATCTATATTATTTTTCAACTGTTTTATATTATATTATATGATTGCTTTAAATAAAAATGTAAGCTAAACATTTTAAAAAAATGGATCTATTTTATATACAGCAGATTAGAAAAATAAAACCTGTTTATGACCGTTAACTAATCAGTTTTGCACGATGCCGTTAAATATTTGTGAGAATAAAGTTACGCTTGCATACAAGTTGGCACAGTAATCACATAAAGAAAAAATTAATTTTCTGATATTTCGTTTTTGGTTTGCCGTCAATAATTAATTTAGTTCAATAATTAGTATGTTTAGGATTATTTAGTTAAATTAACTTTATTACGGTAACGCTGTTTCGTACATTTAGGCCACACACCTGAATGCTTTCATCAACTGGAATTTACACGGCAACCAGACAATTCATTTGACTTCTAATTCCTAACGGAACAGATTTCAATGGCAGCAAAATTTCAATATATCATGGTACTCTAAATATGAAAGAATGCTTTTGACAAAGCTAATTCAGTTCAGTGATGTATAATATCGGATTCCTTCAGGCGCGAAGATAAAAGCTTAGATAAGTGTTTCACTTGTGAGTAATATCTTTACGTATATGTCTTCATTTACACATTTTCAATGAATATGGAACAGCAAATTTTGATATTAATTTATTAAATTAAGGGTGTTCATTGGGAATTTTTCGAGTTTTAAATTTAATAAAAATTTAGCAAATAAGTTTCGAACATTTATTTTATTTTTAAAATGTAACATGGGCCTGTAGATTTTAACTCTTAAAAATAATGTCTTCCAAGTGACGTCCATTTAACTCAATACACTCTTGTAAACGAACCTTCACATTGGCAAGTACGCGCGAGCAAAGTGCTGGGGGGATGAGAACGATTTCACACCGAATATTCTCTTGTAGGGCAAGGATAGTGCTGGGACTATTACAATACTCTTTAGACTTAAGGTAAGCCCAAAGAAAAAATCACATTGTGTCAAATCCGATGATAGGGGTGACCAGGGTATATCTCCAAACTTTCTTATTAATTTTTTAGGGAAAATTTGTCTTAACTTCGTCATGGAGACCCTGGCAGTGCGTGGAGTAGTCCCATCTTGTTGAAAATGCATCCTATTTTTGAGTCCATGAAACATTTCCAAATATGATACCAAAAAGTCATCAATCATACGGCAGTATGTCGAGGTAGTGACAGTTTCCGGTTGATTAAAAAAATATATGCCAATTATTCCCTGAGCAGAAACCGCGCATCATACTGTCGTTTTAGGGCAGTGAAAACTCTTCTGATGGATTCCATTGGATTGTTTCTGTTCCATTAGCGCATATTTTGTGTGTTTATGTAGCCTGCATTGTGGAAATAAGCTTCATCACTAAACAATATGTTTTCGAGGGTTCTTGGGGACCGAAAACGTTCCAATGTTATTCTTGTGAACGTTTCCCTTGAAACATAATCACTATCTTTAAGTTTTTAGACGACTTACATTTTGTAGGGATGAACATTTAGTTTTTTTCTTAACATCACAAGCAAATTTGACTTTTTAATGCCTCAAAGGGGTTGCTCATAATATGCTCATCCATCTCATGACCTATAATAATACGCAGTCTCTGGTACCCTTTACTGCACCCTTCACGACATGGCGCAATATGGAGCCCTTGCCCTCGTTCCGCAGTGAAACATGGCCAAAGAATTTGAGTAAGCTGGAATGTACAATGGTCGATTGACGCTGATTGATCTCGAGCGCTTAAGGTTTAGTCCTTCATATCTTGCGTAAATGAAATATGCGAAAGAAGAAAAGAGACAAAAGCAGGCTAGCGCAGTGAAATTGAAATTTATTTTTCTTTAAAATAATTCCTTAGGCCGGGCCTAACTAGGCTGTGGTTAGGCGGGCGGACTCGGTGCCGCTCGTTGGGAAAAGCGAGGGTCTGGATTTTTGCCGCCTCTTCGCTGGCTGACGACATGAAGGGGCGGATTTTTCCCAAACTGGGTTAAATCGTCAGATCTGAAGGTCAAATACCCGTTTAAAGTGCTGTACACGGGCATTTTTAAAATTTTTTTTTTTTATTTTTATTTTTTTATTTAGCCCTTCATATCTTGCGTAAATGAAATATGCGAAAGAAGAAAAGAGACAAAAGCAGGCTAGCGCAGTGAAATTGAAATTTATTTTTCTTTAAAATAATTATGAAATAAAGTAAAAACTTAATGTTTCCAGTATAAAAATGACATGGAAAAACTTTGAAAATCGAGATAAGAATATATCAAATTTTAATATAATTGTATCTAATCATATTATAAAATCAAGCCTTACAGTCTTGAGAATTTTTAAAATTGGAAATTTCAAGGAAAGCATATAATGTCAAATAAGATATTATTAGATTGGTTGGAAGACTTTTCTAAATACAGCAATGTATGACACCAAAAACGTGATAAAATGTATAACACACCAAGTGTAGAAGTCAACAAGATGATAAAAATACCTTAGCATAGACTATTACTAGGTAAGAAAAAAATAAGCAAAAAAAAACGGAAATACCAAAAGTTCTTTATTACAAAACATCAGGTTCAATATTCATGTGATATTTTAACTAAAAATATTTTTCTACACTATTTATTCACACTTCATCTAACATTAACTTTTTCTTGCCTTAAATCTGCTAAAATTACAGCCAACTTGACTTATTTGAGGAAAGGAAAACGACAAAAATGGATCTGGAAATAGAACATAGTTTTGATGTGAAATATCTAATGGTGCATTTGGATGGGAGTTAAAACGTCCTGATGGCATGTCGCGACGTGCTATTCGGCCAGCTTCGCGTCTTTTTGGCTATTTAAAAAAATATATTTTCAATAAATTATGAAAGAATATTTCTCTGATAAATAATTTCATAAAAATCAAGTAATAAAATTCAATTATTATTTTATCTTAACTATTTGAATATTTGTTTTTCGTTTCCAATTCATTCAAATAAAAATATTTCTATATTAATATAAAAAATATCAGGTGTTTCACATCTGTCGGTTGTCCCACATTTTTTTCTAAAAAAAGCTGGTTTTTTTAAAGCCAAACAATACAACAATTGTCAGTCAGAAAGGAGACAAAAAAATAAAATTGAACTCGTGACCATAATGCAAACCAGAAAATCCCCCTTCGTAAATGCGCATTTATTGTATTTTTAATGAATAAAATATTGTTAATAAGAAAATAAATTACAATAAAAATCTAATGAAGTTCATAATAACTTTTAAGTGACAAAATATTTCAATATCTATCGTTTTTTATGATTTTGGAGCAGCAAACATTGAGATAGTTTTATGGTAATTTTAAAGCAAGCAAATTAAGCGCTCGGAAAATATTTTGTTTAGTTTATACGGTGCCTGGATTACATTACACATGAATGGGCAAGTTTTAAGGAACTAAATTTTTCATTCACTTTTATTCACCGTGTGGTGTCTGGGTTACATTACATATGGATAGGCTAGTTACGAGGAATTGAAAAATATATATTTTTTGAGAATTTCGAATTTATCACAGATCACTATATTAAGAAAATTTCCCTTAGGAAAATCTGCCTATATTTGTAAGAAAATGCATGCACATACATCCAAGACCAATGAACCAAAAATGATAAAAGAATACACAGTCGTTTGAATCTGACTACATTAATACAAAAATATTGGGTTGGCTAATAAGTAATAAGTGATCATTAATATTATAATTTTTTATTATATATCCAATTTCAAATTAATTGATTATGGATATAGTAATCACCATAATTGTCTAATACATGTCTACAACGCATTAACTGAGAGCGAATTACATCTGCGTAATATTCAGGTGGCTTGGAATGAAAAAATCGGCCTATAAACTATAGTAGATGGTTTTCATAATCAAAGTTTTTTCCGCATAAGACATTGCTGAGCCATCTAAACAAACAATAATCCGTGAGTACAAGGTATGGAGAATATGGTAGATGGGTAATCTGTGTCCAACCCAAATCCAAAACTTGAAGGCAGATGCTTTTGTCCATATGTGCACCGGACTACAACTACGTTGACCCGGGCTAAGTTCATGTAGTACCCATGCACCGTATTTGAAAATTTTTCCCAAGCCGTGTAAATGATTCTGTATAGTTCAATGGGAGCACCCAAGCTCAGTTGCTAGCGAGAGATGTCATTAATCGATTATCTTCTTCAATTAACAATCTTAACCTGTCGCTATCCAATTCCACCGATCGACCAAAGCGTATTTGATCACTCAGGTAATAATCGCCACCGCAAAACCGCTAGAACAATCGTTTTGGAGTATCTTCAGAGATTAGCATGTGTTACGCATGCATGTGTTAGGCCAGCTTCAGCAGCACAGTGACCAGATTCGTACTCGTAGAGTAAACAGTGTCTCACATGCGCCTTAATGTCGTCCATATTTATTTCGTGTTAATAGCGCAGCGACTTAGTTACTACTAAATCAGTGAGAGCGTGCCGCTCCCTTTATATATATTTGACCATGGAAGATTCTAGAACATTCCTATATTTACTAGAATATTCCCATGTTTAATAGAAAACAGACTTAAACATCCCATTTTAAGAATCATACGTAATGTTAAAGTCGCGGATTACGATGGTTTCAATATAACTGTTAATAAAAAATTAAATTTAAAAATGCTTTTGCTTCAAAAAAATTGCGCGTCAGAGCTCATTTTAAATTGCGTTTTCTTCATCTACATAGGAAATGAAATATTTTACGATATGTAATGAAACCGGAAGTCAACACAATACATTGATCAACCCTTATGACGTAATTCATATGCCGCAACAGAAATGATGTGTAAATACGAATATGTCACCTTTTCTATAAATTTTATTTTTAAATTTATATAGCTAAATGGAAAAATATACAAATTTTTCCTAATAAAAGCACCATTTTATTTCCATTTAAAATTCGATTAAATTGTTTAAATATGTATGTAGAATGTAACAAACACAAAATAATTTGTGGCAACTACGTCTATGGCGAACTAATTACCCTAGATATAACCTTCTTCAGTCAATCGCGATTGTTGTTTAGAACGCTAAACCTGGTGTCCATGACTAGAGATAATAAATCAAAATAAGAGAAGAAAAATATTTGTATATAACTCTATCGGATAACGAAAGTAACACAAACAAATTTCATTGAAATACAGAATTATAATACAAATATTGACATCAATTGGATTGGAAAAACGACAAGAAAGCAGAACTTTTCAGACGACCTTTGAAGATATTTATGCAGGTTAATTTCCCGGTGTCAGGATTTAATTGGTCGCAAAGTTTTACGGCTGAGACAGTGAATTACTTTTCGTAGAAAACCGAAGGGTTTTTGGGAATTAGAGCATCAATTTAGTTTTGATAACGTAGCTAATGTAATAGACAAACAAATCTCTTATTGATTTGATGGATTTCAGCTAAAGAAGAACTTTCTTATGAAAATATATCTGTTAGGTTAAGTGTCAAATATTTGAAAGTATAAATAAGTAAAGTATTCAGTAGCATTATACAAATAAATATTTTTTTTATTTTCTTGAATGATATCACCGGTGCTTCCTTCGGTTCTCTTTTCACATGACAACAAAGCCATCAGCGTTTTTCAGTATTATCCACGTAACACTAACGCAATATCACTGTAAGGCATTTTGTCAATAGATCTAGGGTCAATAAGCGATTTGCTTCTAAAGGAAGTACTTCACAGATAAATGTTTGAAAATTCTTAGGAAATATTTCCCTATTTGCAATATTTTATAACAATTTCATAATTCTTACGTCTTTTAAAAAAATCCCATAGTTTACAGGTATTTCATTATTCATTTGTGGCTGTTATGCATATCGGTTTCTCATACCAAGTATGTTCTTTTTTAATTTAAGAAAATGATTCCTTTCATTTATGTCGACATTATAAACAAGTACAACTAGTACTATAAAGGTCCTCTGTCCACTTGGACACATAAACGTTTCAAGGTACGACGTATTTTGTTTATGCTATTTAAAAGTGTGAATATTGTTTTTAATTATAGAAATATATGTGACAACAAAATATTATTTGCAAGTATAAAAATGTGAATGTCTCACACGTCATGAGATTTTTGACGATTATTATAGAATTCTGGTAAACATTAATATATAAATTAATTAAATTGCTCATAATATGTGGATGTAGATTTTAAATGAAACTTTCTTCTAAACTTTGGATGCGTCCTTGTTGCGACAATTAATTGTACCGACAACCCACTGTACTGTCGACGATCGACGGATTATAAAGTACCATCTATGATTAATGTCCAGTACAATATCCCATCATTTTGTACCTGTGAGAGACAGCGTAAAGTTATTATGTAGCAAGGATAATTGTGTTACCTTAGTCCAATATTAAAAATAAATGTTGAGAAAAAAAATCTTTTGAAGCATTTCAGCTATAGGATTCGTACACTTAAAGGGCGTGCCCATGGGTATATGGGCCAGTGCAGCGTTCTAAACAATGATGGGAAAGATTTGAATACTTCAAATAATCTAGAACATTATAAATTCAATGGAGTGGAATGAGCAGCCAGAGTCGAGAAACACGTCTACCAAACTATAGGGGTAGTATTAGAAAGATTAATAACTATAATCAAGTTGCTGTCGTGGGTTTTAACGCCGATTTGAAATTAATTTACATACCTTTATGCATCAAAAATAACTAATTGGTCATAGACAATAGGTTACGTAGTAAAGGTAGAATAAACATACACTAGTTCTTTAGATAATGCATCTAATCTGATTTTAGGAGAGATAAAGTAGCAGTTTCCTTAGAAATATTACCTTATCGAGGGTCCCTGCTAGCTCCGTTTGCGACTGTCACCACTGAAACGTAAATAATCAGGTTAAAATGATATAAGTGTATGGACAATTAGATAATATGTATACATCATAGGAAAGGGAACGGAATAAGTAATCGAATGATAATACAGACATCTCTAGAGTTTAATTTTTTTTTGCCGCTTTGATTTTTGAAAATTGCATTTTATGGTGCTTTCCTTTAAATTGTGTGTTTGTAAATATTGAACGAATGCAAGTGTGTGTCATTGTTTTACGCGTAGTTATTTTTGTTGTAAAATCTCTTTTATATTTATTGTTTTACTTTTATAGTAAACAATATTCTTTCTGAAACTGACAAAATGCATGACGGGGCACAAAAATATCACTTACGAAAAATATTAGTGTTATCATTGAATTGTGCAATGCGAATAGAAAAATCATTGTGAAGAGGAAAAATTTATTTATTTGTCATTTGCTACTATAATTACCTCTATTTTTGTATATTTATTTGACGTATGCAAAATTTCACCGCCATTTTCAATAAAAATTTGCCCATTTTTGGTTTCTTATTTTTTATGCAATGTACTAATTGTGTATTATTGTTAAAAACGTAGTATTTTGCTAGTTTATAGTAGGCGACAGTACCGGCGTCGAGTTTTGTGCCCGGGTGCTTCAGAGGTTGCAAAATATGATTATCAGTTTATCAATATTAGAATGGTAGTGATGTAATGGACACGGTTGATAATTGGTGTCTTTTATCTCACTACCCTAGGAATGTGCTTATAGTTTTACAACTTAAAAGTTATTTGAACAAAGGAATTATATATTTAAAAAACCGACGCAAACACTTTTATCTTGATGAACGTCGCACGTATTCATTCTTAAGCTATGATACGTATAAAGTTCAATATTCGTGTGCTTTATGCCTATTTCGGTATGTTTTTCATAGGCTCCTACGATTTTCAACCGATTTCCCTTAAATTTCCCTCTCTTACTCTCCGCCTCCTTGCAACATCGCAAGTGATTGCTGATCTCCATCTCACTTTCTTAAAACGGTATGGGAATTGAAAGTTTAAAAAAAAAGAGCAATGACAAGTACTGAGCTAGTACGAGTACGGTATATATAGAACTAATAACTAATACATAGAACAGCTAATGAATGGCACAAGTGATGCTTTAAAAACCTGTCACCGTTTCTTAACTTATCGGACAGGAAGAATATGTCAAAATATATCTTGAACGCGGTTACTTTTTTAAAGCATGTTTTTAAAACATGTTTTTTACATAAAAACTTTTGAAACTGCCGACATTCAAGAAAGTAATTTTATTAAAATCTATGTAAATGACTTTGTTTAAAAAATGGTCGATATATCCATATTCAAGGTTTTTTTTACGAAACACTTATAGTCTTATTTTTAGAATTCTATACCTAAAAATAGGAAAAAAAGGAAACTAATATAAAATCAATTACATGTTCACCGATCTGTCCTCATGTTACAGTATTTTATTCCAGAAACTCTTATATAAAGTGAAAACGAAGCCTTCAAAATATCAAAAGTGAACAATCAAAAATATTGAAAATGCGAGTGGCAAAAAAATTAATGAACTTTTCATTCAACATTACACGTGGTCTATCAACTGAAAATTAAAAGGATTCTAAAACTTTTTTTATGAGTTTACCATTGAGATAATACTAAAACGTACACAGAAAATATGTGGATATATTGGGCTTAAAAAACTTGTATTTCCGGACTTGCGAAATATTCGATCATTGAAGCTCTCCGCATCCCGCACTGTGCTCGCCTTTACGTTGCGAACATACAAAATTTGCTGTATTTTTTATGTGGAATTACATTTATTGCAGGAAAGCAAGTATTGGGATAGTAATATAACAATTTTGAAGATGAATTGATTTTACCAGGTAAAGCGAGATATTGCATTTTGTTGGGTTAATTATGTGAAAATTTGGGTACAGACATATACACTATTATATTCCGTACTTGTGAGTAGTAATACTCTGCTCTCATGATTCTTATATTACCAAAATAATGCAGTGAAACTCCATCAGAGAATATCTTTATCATGGCAAAGCCCTATTTTCGGGCTCATTACCAAACTTTACTTCGATACGCCTCATCATTTGTACGCTATATAAACTCCAGGCAGAAATACTGCGGGTTTCAGATCATTTCAATTCAAATCAAGTCTTAATCCGCATAAGTAGTAATCCTGACATAAGCTGCTATTCAACTCTAACTATTTAATGATAATTAAAATTTATTTGTAGTAATTTCTAACAAAAATGATTAATTCAATAATAATGTATTTTTTAAACAGTCATGTTTTACGCACGCGCGCATACACGGGTACGTTCACACAAGAACCCGCACACACGTATGCAAACATACATACTTTTTAACTCCCCTTTATAGATCAAAATAAGAAAGAAGATTGAAAGCACGTTTAAGACGGTTCATTTTCATTCGGGGTTGACAAGTTTCAAAACAATGACTAAAAAATAACCTACACTTTTGACTTAAAACGACAATCTAGAATCAAGAATTTAAATACGTAATACCATAAATAAATTCTTTATTCTTTATTTCAGGCACCTTCACCTATATTAACTTATAAATTCGATACTACGACCCCAGTCTTCAATACCAGGTCCACTGTAAACTGAACGAATTAGGTTCATTGAAATGTAACAAATCTGTAAGCACCTATACCGGAAAAAGGGGCACCAAGGGTCAAACCTCACACACCATCAATTGACTTTATACAGCCTCGGTATAACAAATATTCGTTTAAATGACTCTTATTAGCTCCGTAATGACCTTCGTCCTTAATAATTCAGCACTGAATTTGTATGCGTATCTGCGTATATATGTACACTACACGTTGGCGAGAGAGTTTGTGAAAACAGAGATTGCACTCATATAAAACTCACGGTACTTAAAGGAAAATGACACAAATAAATGTAAGTTACACTGCAGACTCACGAAACAGACCAGTGAGGGACCACGACGGCAGAACTGTAGTGTTTAAGAGCATTTGCTGTGCAGAGCACTGTAACCATTAGACTTGACATTTTGATTAGCTTAAGCATCGGTAGCTCGTTTTCTGTTTTATTCAATTTTCAATTTCACTGCTTCTTTCATTAATACGAGTAATAAATGATGATAAACTCAATATATTAGAGACGAACAATGTATTTATCTTTGACATAAAAGAAGCATTGTCATTAGGTTACTTAATAAATTAGCGTGTACAGTCACATTTAACAAACATGTTCTATTTGATTATGTACATTCTATAACGTTACATAAAATATTTATTCGTTTAAATATATACATAGAGTTACATAAAGTGTAACAAATAATCTATGCATTAATCATACAACCGATTCTGTCTATCAAACTGAATATAATTAAAACGTGTTTTAATGAAAACAACTACTTTTTATTTTCACTGAAATCGCAATTTCCATAGTTATTTCTTCATTAACCGAGAAGCATTGTCAGAAAACTCACTAACATTTTATACTTAATTTTATTCAAAAAATCGTCTTTATGAATAACATATACGCTTTATTTATACTCACATATGTGCAAAGAGAAACAAACAAACAACGTGTCTAGCAAACAACGTGTCTAGCATCTTTATAGGTTTTCTTTTGCATCAAAGGGTTGAAAAGATATAGTTCCTTAACATTTTCAACTTAATTTGATACATAGAATTGTATGTTTGAATAACAAGTTCGTTTTTTTATCCCTGAATTTTTAACAGGCAACTGTAATTCTGCTCAAACGAGCTGAATAAATGAAAAAAAAAACATTCATAAACGAGAGCAAGCAAACTTCAAAAATATTTTCGAACACTAAGAAAAACGCTAAGAGGGAAGAAACAAGACAGTTCATTAAAACCCTAGAGGCTTCAGTACTAAAGTAAACAGTTTAACTTTATATCATAAAGGAAGATTAAATAATTTCTAAACCTAACTTCAGGAGCCAAAATAAATGAAAGCAGGCTATTAAAATATTTGAGATTAAACATCTCAATTTTACTTAAGTCATAAATTAGCGAGTATTTTATTAACCATTAAGCGTAGTTAAAACATTACAACATAAATATTTAGTTAGCTCCATAATGGATAGTCTAGATTATATTATGATCTAATAAACAATATTACCTTAAATATTGCTCCTCTAATCACGTTTTAAATGCCAATGAATTAGATAAATAATGAAAACTCTAAATAAATATGACGTAATTCTGAATTATTGTAGTAAGAAGCTCACATATTTAACTACTGATTAAAATCATGAAATGGAAGACATTTAAATCATGTCGTTTTAAAAAAAATTTAATATCTCCTTGGATATTTTGTATAAATAATTATTAGTACATTATAAATATAAATATTATTGATCTCTCATGCACTAGAAAATTATAAACGGCGAGATAATAATAACTATCCATGCAATAAAGCACTTGTAGAACTGAGTGGAGTACGTCACTACCGCAGCATATATTGTCATATAAAAAGCAATTCAATAATAAACCTGTCTGAATCTAATTTGTTTGATGTTTTTTCATAGTACAAATTCCACTAACACACAAATATTTATTAAGAGTAAACAAGATTTATTATTCAGTTTTCAAAAGGTCGTATAATGCTTTTAACGAAGGGAAAAATATCTTACTGTCCAAGAACGTCATTGTAAAGAGGAGCAAATAACGTCTATACGCGATCAATATACGAATTTACTATTTTCATTAACATCTTCTGGTTATGATCTTTGGCATAGATTCAATACCATAGAAATGATACTTCACATAGTTCCAATTGACGAACTGCAAAATGTTATCCATTGGCAAATTATGGAAATTAATATTTAATCCGGCATGACTCCGTAAGTTATCGCATGAAGTCCGATTTTATATATATATAAATATAATTTAATCTATATTATCTTCAGCCAGCAATGAGTACAGTTTTTTGGATCATCTACAGCAAATCTAAATATAGAGTATTAAACGTACAATATAACATCGGCTATTAAGCTAGAGGTACATTTTGTTACCTGATATTACTCTAGTCGTTATAATATTAAAACATTAAGTTTAACAGTCAATGGACCGTGCAATGAAATGAAAGAGGGAAATTATAAATTTAGTCGCGCGTTATATAATTAACTCTTGCTTAGACTTCGCATTATTACAAAACGCATTTTTGTACATAATTACTGTTAGCATTATATAAAATCAGTAAAATCATCTATATGGTTATATTACACATTTGTTAGTCGCCATTTTCATTGAAACCTCCTTTAATCGGACAATAAGTAATCGTTGCTTCGCATCTTCTGCCCTTAATTTTCGAAATTTTGCTTTGGAGGCTTATAAATAAAATTACGCGGCGATGAAAATGAAATTGTCTATAAAAATATAAATAAAAAAAAACCGTTTTTCCCTGTATCTTTTTCGTTAATCTTACCGTAGTCCGGATTTTAGACCCGATATCCGATCTATTGAAATAAGAGATAAAGGAAAATACATTACAGTTCAATAAACAGTAGAGGGCCACTTCGTTAAGCCGATGCAATACCAAAACTTTCACAACTTTCAAATTCTAAATTCTCAAACTTCGTTAAGTCGATGAAAATGCCAGCGTGAAGTCGATTTATATCCGCTATTATTAATAATCCCTGCGCCGGACTAGCTTACCTCAAGAGTGGTTCTATTTTTCTCTTTTCTAAATTTGTTTTATATTTTAAAATAACTATGTCGACGATATCGCGTAGACTTTTAGATTTGTTTAGAAAAATTGTTTAATCGAAATATAGTATAAACGCATATAATTAATCAAGGGTTTTGCTTCTGTACCATAAGTTGTACTCTATGGAATTTCATTGAGTTTTCGTAAACATAGGGTTCCGTTGCTGAACCAGAGACAGTGTCTTATGGAAATGATCGCAAATCTAAACATCGTCTGAAATCATACTAGGTACTGATCAGGATTATGTAATTGTATGGTCTCGTGTAGAATATAGGCTAAATATGAATATTTATAGAATCCACAGTATTTTAATGCATATCTGATATTTATTAGATATAGAGTATGGTCTGTTGCACCTACACGTACAATAAGTACGTGTAGGTACAACAGCTTCAAAAATTAAATGTATAGGGTATATAGTGTAAATGTGTATAGCAAATATTAAAAGTGTGTATGTGGTTTCAGATATTACAGTGAAATGAAAACTAAATTTACCCAGTATTTAAATCGATAATCTTTGTAAAATTCGTTTCAATGACATCAGTAGTTTCCGAGTTGAATGAACAAATAGACATAATTCAATATTAGGTAAATAATAGTAATCCAATAGGCAAATGGAAAATGTATTAAAAACTTAAAGTCATGGACAGACTCTTATATTTTATTTACCTATATCAAAATTATATTCCTTTTCTGTGTTGCTCTTCTTCATACTTCCTAACTAATTTTTTCGTGAGTTAAATGAAAAAGTTGTTTTGTTTTACTTTTTTGTTCCATTAATTTTACTAATTCAGTCTAGGGAAAATGTTCTATATAAAAATTTTGTGAAACTGTTCAGAATACGTTAAGTAATAAACGTAACTGGTGATACTAAACTACAGGCATGTTTAAGTATTTTCGTTTGTTCGTTTGACAAGTTTAATAAGTAATGCTGCGACGCATTATCTTAAGTGCATACATACGTATGTAAACAATACGAATGTTTAGTTAGAAAATTTTTCAACTTTTACTTGACTCTACAGTTATACTTTAATAGCAATTATCGAATAATATAGTAACTTATATAGACGTCTATGCAAGGATGCACTTAACACAAACGCATGTGTGTTTTCAATTTGTATAGTAATGTATTAAATCTTTTAAATAGCCCTGAATGTCCAATTGATAGAAGAAAATGGCCAGGAATTGAGACTATAGAACGGGAAAACATCGCACGCATGCATGCATCTACGCGTATATGCTCATGCACATGCAAACAAAAAAATAAGTGCCCACACACGAATGTGCACAGAAATACAAATGCATATGCACGCCAGTCCACGCACGCACAAAACAAATCAAACTATTATGATTATTGCAGTCAAAAATATACATTCATTGAAAAGTTGAATATCAATAAACACACGACTAAAAATTACGCTCAATAATTTGTATTGGTTATTTTTTGAAAGGGAATGGCCCGAAAAAAGGTAAAAATATAGTAGACATGATGTCGAATGACACATAAATATTGTATGTGCTAGACTAATTCCATTTTCATAAACACTTCGTAAATATTTATAGGCTTACCACCATATTCTTACAGAAAACTGCAAGGATTCAGCAAAAGTTAAAATTAATCTAAAAAATTCTTAAACTCGAAACTTACGAAAGCTGTTATTCTAATTAATTTATTTTTGAACTTCATTTATATATCTAACTCGTCGAATTTAATATCGGAACATAATTTTTTTAAATTTTAAATTTGGACTATTGCTGTATCTGAACATGTAAACAAGTAATCAAAAACATGTCAAGGACAAGTAGAACTCACTCTACGGAGTTTCCTTCAAAATTACCAATATTTATGGGTAAAAAGCGTTTATAGGAAAATATTTGTAAAGGTTATGAGGTCAGTGCACACCCGCGGACGCGCCTACATAACCAATCAATGAGCGGTACCGCACTCTCGCTTCATTAGAGCACCTGATCGATATTATAATAGAAATATATTCATTATGTATTCAAATCAATGGGCTATGCTTTCGAAATAATTTTGATGTTAGGAGTCGATTGTCATTAGTGACTGGAATTAATTCGCTATAAGTTGCGATGAATATTTGATCCAAAAACAAGGTTGTGAACCTAATGACTAGAGAAGAGCTCACACTACGAGTTCGAGGTTCCGTGCAAACTTAAGCATCTACGGACATTTATGTCGTATTTCTGTGAACCATGTGAAAATGCCATTGTTACTTTTCACAATATCGCCCAGCATGTCTTTCACGGGCTTAGAATACAGTGAATATTTCAAAAACTACGAAATTTAGAATCATCGCTATACTTTTCCAGTAAATTGTAGGTAAACTTCTAATGACGCTGTTTTCTCATAATTTTAACTAGCGTACACCCTTCTTAATAAAAATAATGCCAAAATTGTTAAATAAAATTATTTCAAAATCATGGAATAACTTAATTCTCATTAAAAAATCGAAATTATCATTAAAAAGTCAAAATTCTTAATAAAATTATTTCAAAATCATGGATTAACTTAATTCTGTTTCACAAACTTAAAGTAAGTTTAAACTAATTCACAAAACAAAATATTTTAATGTAAAAACGAGGAAGGAGATGCTTCTTATGACAATGTAAGTCAATAGCACCAACTTAATGTAAATTGTTTATCAATTACTTTATTCTTACTTCAAATTTATAAAAAAAAATTAATTGTAACGAATTGTGAGACATCATTTCTCATTTGAAAAAAAATGTTAGATTTAAAAATTATTTGAAATTGTTTAGTTCATACTGCTGCAAAAGCGTGTTTTCTTAGTTTTTTTAATTATCATTTTATTTTCAAAATTTTTAGTTAAGAAATTATTTTATTTTTATCGGTTTTTGATATGTGTAAATAATTTCAAACAATTGGGACGTCTGGCAGTGGATGAAAATAAAAAAATCCCTTTACATAAATATATAAATTTTTATATAAGTCAAACTAATTTAAAACATGTTAAAAATATAAACTTCACCCATATAAGCCATGTAAGCTAACAATATTTTTTAACCGTTCATGTTAGTCAATAATTCATAATAATCATTAGAAATTATTTTTATTCTTATTTGAAATTAAATTGAAACATTATTTTCATTAATTTATAGTAAACCAGTTTAATAACTTCTCACTCCAAGCTTTTCGATATTGCACTTATTGCTATTTTCTGCATTATACCGCACACAAAACTAATTGCAGATCTAGAAAATCTGGGACGACCTGCCTATTCATAGACAGATCAGCGTTCGACTAAACTTTTTAACATTCTCGACCGCCATCTTGTTAACACTCGGCTGGTTCCGCCACAATTCGAATGCGTTCGGCATTTGTTATCTCAAGCGTTACAAAACATTGACCACATAATATACAAATATTAGTTGTATCAGAGTACATACTCATTGACGTGATAAAATGATCCACACGTCGTCTAAACGTCGCTAAAGAAGATTCACTATGGAAGTACATGTGTTTTGCAATATTTCATGACAGTTGATCTAAACAAATTTATGCTGAAACAGAACTTTAAAATTGATATAAATGTCATTTGGACTTAAAAATTAGTATTAAAAAATACAACAAGCCACTCGCGTTTTGTTGTGTTTTTGCTTCATTTGTGTTCTGTTCCGCGTTTTTGAATCATTTTTTTTGCTTGGCTTGTTTTCGACAAGTTAATTTTGCATTTTATTTTATGCTTCATTTTTTGGAAATGAAATTTAAATATTGTTGTAAGCAAAATTTCTTTACCGCTTTAATAATATGTTGCACCTAAAAACAGCCTTTTAGGTTACTAAACAAACTTTGCTAAAAACAAAGTTCGTATCGCAATCGTAATTGGAAGGGAAATTAACGAAAACAAATTAAAAAACCACGGAATGCAATTATATGTAAGTTTCGTATTATGGAATTTGCATATATTTTTCCATGGTTATTTAATTTCTTTTCCTTAATTTTCATTGTAATAACAAGGTTTAGTAAATATTTACAACTTATTCGCTTTCGGGATTAGCGACTCGAGGCTGCCCTCAGAGTTAGCATTTGTTTATTGTAACCGGCGGTGAAAAACCGGATAGAGCATACATTTTTATATGCTTCCTTCCTACGCCGACGCACGAACGACGTTTTCTTTTCAATAAACGCATTCACATGAAAGAATTCAAGAGACGCCGTCACTACCGAGACGTTTTGATTACCGACATTAAGATTGTTTGCTGCGACAGGTTTGAAATTAAGCTTAAATTCCTTTGGCTTTATTTATTTTATTAAACATTTTTTATTTTATTTTATGTTTTGTTTTCAAACATGATTTTTTCACTTCGTCGTCCGTCGGGGTATCCATTCGTCAATTAACGTAACGTGGTTTTATCATTTTAGAACGATCCTCATAAAATTTCAAACATATTTAATATGTTAATTTAAAACTTTAGCTACGTAGGAAATATATCAACAGGTAAAACTCAAAAGTATTTTTATGAAAATTTTGGGGGTTGGGGGTATCATTTCAAAGTGCTAATCATAAAGATTTAAAGTAAGAGTTTCTTTATAATAACTGACATAAGTCCTCTTATTTCCGAGATTACTGAACCTAGAATCACAAAGAAGGAGAGTATTTAGAATCCTGGTCAAAAGTTGTAGAAAAAACGATAATACAAAGCGTTATAGTTTTTTAAATTTTCAAATAATATGTGGGTATGTCCTCCTGTTAATTATATTAGGTAGTATTAAAAATTTGTTACTGTCATCCATGTGTGTGACAACTTATGATAAATAAAGTAACTTCAGTCCAAACCAGGAACGGAATCTGGATGCGCGGTACAGGTACGGAATACCTGGATTTTCCATTGCTTAATTTCACCATATTGCCTAGTATATCCTTCACAGACGTAGTTAAAAAATAAAAACAGACGTTTTTTTACTTGATTAGATGAAATGTACAGATGAACCTCATCTGTCGTTATTGAATGTGATTTTTTTGCAGATTATGATTTCATATACATTATAAACTAGAGGGATTGCGGACCATTCTCAACATATTCTCGAATACCAAAAGCTAAAATTGCGGCGGAAACTAGAATATTGAGAAATATTTTTCAACTCTCCTTAAACGCTCTTTTCCAGGCATAAGCAAAAACATTTTCAGACACATTTTAATTTATATTTAATTTTGGATGTCATTTTACATTTAATTTTGGATTGTCAAATTTGCTGTATATAGTTGCTAGCATCAAATGCAGTTGCTGGCACCAACATGCTTCGGCTTCGCACGAGCAGACAACAATTTTTCACGCATTGACACATCTGCTGCTAACACTTACGTATGAATTTACTTATTTAAAAATACCGTCATACCTTTTAAACCATTCATTATAACACTACAGCATTGAAGGTAAATTTTATCCACCTAAGTTAAAACAGTTTATTTTCAAATTATATTTCATGATCGTTAAGGATGTTTTGTGTTATAAACAGTAAAACGTTTAATCTAGATTTAATGTGATATATATACTTACGGTATATTGTACTTTGTTATAGAATTTATGAGAAAAACATATGTCATTTCCATGACACTTTAGAGATTTAAGCAGTCCTCACGAAGATACCTCTTGGTCGACGTTCGTTGTCACAGGTTGAATAAAACAAACTCATAGTTTAAAATTCAGAGTACTGAAAGAGTCATTTAAAAGAAAAACCAAGCAATTTGGTCTCATTCGACCTTCGGTTACTAAACCCTAACAACAGCGTGCAGTACTGACAGAGACACGAACGAACGCATTGCAAATACATGTTGCTATTTTTGAGGCCCCAGAACTTGCACGGAATATGAAATTGCCACACGTATCGAGACTCTCGTTCCAGTTAGATATTGACTATAACGCTATTTGCCCCGCGTTATATGAATTGCTGGTGCGTTACCTGGTGCCACATAAAGAGATTCGCAACAAACTTACAACCACACATTCATAGGAATCCGAATATAAATATAATTGTGCTGAACAGGTTTCGTCGTCGACCTTCCTCGACTTCTGTCTTTTATTTTGTGATCAAATTCATGGTTGAATTTAGCTGCGAAGGCATAAGGAGAAAATAAGGAAATACATGCGGTCATCTTCTCAATCATACTGAATTTAACGCGCTTATGTTATCTTTTGGGCACAGAGATAATATTTTTAGTATAAATTTAAAAATAATAATTAATAAGTTTTATCAAACAAAAAAAATCGTAACCACGAACTTTAGAACCCACGATACCAGAGTTCCAAACAAATTTAGGCACTTTTAAAAATTGAAGAATATATAAAGGTCCTGTTAAACTACTTTAAAATATTAATTTTTCACAAGGATGGCGCTTATTTGATAAGTTATAAGACCTAGGAGTTTCATTACCACAAGTCTACAAGTCATCACTAATAATGACTTCATTGAGGTAAATATTTAATTATATCTAATGCTATTAAATAGAGTAGACACGTAAAACATCGCAAATGTCTCATAAAAAATAACATCTAGAATCATTGTTTTAGTTATGCTGTGACCTTTGCATAGCTTCTAAACTCTGCATTTTCAAAATTTTAATTTTTTGGTTTCAGTAAATTCGGAAATGGAGAGGGAGATATTGCTTTTACATGTCTCTTGGTAAATGTCTGAAGATATGGTACTTAAAATTAGGAAGAAATATTTTTAACATCCTTATAATTAATTTTTTTAACGATGTCTCACATATGTTATACGGAATTTAAATGTTTTTATATATTATTGAGTGTTAATGAAATATGTACAGGCTAACGCCGTGAGTACTAGACGGATTTGTGAGGTTAATATGCCTTACAACTCTGCTAAATTTCAAGTTTATATGTTAAACAGTTTTTGGCGAAAATAGCTTTGACAGAGGAACACGTGAATAAGTTTAGAAGGATTTCGTTTTTTCTTTAGATATATATATATATTCCTAAAAATTGTTTAAAAATTTTCCAGCAAAATCATTTTTACCTCATAAAGATATAAACCTTGTCCTTTTCATTGAATTATTTTGTGTGTTCGTATACAAATCATTTATAATTATCTGCCTATCGATATAGGAACCTTTCCTGTTTTCCGTTAACTTTAAATAAGTTAAATTTAAATAACATTCATAACATGATACCTCGCCACATAATGAAATCAATTTCTATCGACTATCTAACAGGTTGCCTATTACTAAAAGGCAGTACATCTCTTTCTCTGTCACCATTCTCGAATTAGTCAAAGCGAACGCAAGTTTACGATCTCACTGTCGGGATAAGATTTTATCGCAGCATTCACTGTACGTGCATTAAATGACCGTCGCTTATAAACATCCCGTTGGCGGGGTTCGATTCCTTCACAATTCACAAAACTTGAGAACGGATCGGGACCCGCGGACCTTCGAAAAACGACTTGTGTTTCTGAATAACGACTAAAACTATCAGACATTCCGAAAATTTAAATACTACTTTAATTTTTAAAGCGAAATTTACACACATAAATATTTAAGGGTACATGGTATTTCCATGTACGTCGTATTTTCATTGAATATTACTATTTCATTCGTTAGTGAATGCCTTTCATATTTTTCACTAATATAAAAAGATAAGAGAGTTTCCCAAAAGACAGAAAGTTTTTGCAAGAGTTTTCCGGAAATATTTAGGTGACTTTAAATAATTATATTTTATCTCGTGATTTTAACTGTAGCGGTTCCGGAGATTGGAGGAATTATATTTTATGTTAACATTTTACACTAATGAATAGTTTTGGAATTATGAAACCCCACACGATTTATGAAATTTAAAAAAAAATAAATTTCTTCTGCCAATATGAAATTATTTTGAGTACTGTTATAATAGGCATATATTATCTAACATATATATATATATATATGTACACACACACACACACACATATATATATATCTTACTTTGAAATAGTGGTAAAAAGTCTATGATGTCTGGAAAGGAGCGAAAATAATTAACGGTTTATTCATTAATATACCTTTATTAAAATTTATAAAATGACATTTTCATTAAAAATATTTATGCTAACCAAAAATCAAGCGGGGAATTCTATTCTGAAACGCTGCGTGACAATCATCAAGCTTTCAACTAAATTGACGAACCTCCAGGAATCCTACATTCGGCTGCTCTCTATTAACGTAGCACCTACATGCTTCTTAAAAGAAACTGTTAACCAGTTTCTTATGTTTACATAAATACTGAACGGTATGTACTGTCTCCCTAATATGGCTGCGCTAATTTGAATTTGAACAGTCTTTAAAAAGATTTCCTCTTGTTAATAGCTATGTGAAAATTTTTAAATACGTTTTAATGCCCTAAAAAAATTATTCTTTAATATTCATTCCTATCAACGGGCTAACATTCAATTTTTTTTTCATTATCACGAAAAACAAAGGTAAATTCATTGGTAAATTTGAAACCCATAAAGTCAGTTCATCTCTACCTTTCAAATCCACAAGCCAGCATATAATTATAGTAGATCACTTCAATGATACTAAATTTCCATTTATTTAAAATCGGCACCATTTTTTCAAATTATTTAAAAAATATTATTAAAAAATTATTCTAGTTATAATAAAAGTTTCTAATTTAATGGTAAGATATCTCCCAGTCTCCACCACTTGCGTAGAATATAATGAACGAACCAAAAACCTGTTAAAAACGAGTAGAACTTATACTACGAACTTACACTAATTTTTCACAACGTGTCCCTACTGCCTACCGTATCTTTCCCAGGCGTAAAACCATGGTACATATTTTATAAATTATCAGATTTTGGTTAAAGCTAGAATTTTTATGTAATATTCTAGCAAAATTTTACCGACCCTGTTTTTTTCATAGTTTTTGGTTCATTAATTTCCGAATTAAGGCTGAGAAATACTCTATTCTTGCGTATTTGTTTTGAAAACTTTCGAATATGTAATTTAAAATTATATATTTTTATATTAAATATATTATTATATTTTTGTATTCGTCCTAAAAAATCCTTTTAAATGATACCCTACGTGATATATAAAACTGAAAAGAATCTTTTTGTGTACTTTATTTAAACCTTTTTTAATTCTGACATAAATAATGAAAAAGTTAGCTTGTGTTGCACTAGCTAACTTATGTATAATAAGGTAAATAAGTCCCATGGTTTCTGAGAAAAAAGGCTATGACAGGTGGACAAACCGATTCGCAAGTGACCTTATAAGAGTTCCGTCTTTTTTTAGAGGTACGGAACCATAAAAATAAAAATCATAAATTTTTAGTTTTTGCAAATACTGATGCGTTTAACTATAATTAGTGATTAATTTTTACATAAATAGTTATTACTAATATATAATAATTATTTATATATAATTTGTTTTAACCGTCACGTTTTTAAACCGTACTAAAAAATAAAATAATTTCTCCTTGTATAATTTCTCCTTGTAAGATTTATTACCAAATACAGATTTATAACACATAATTCTGGAAATTTGTGATTGTGAATTTTTAATAGCTCTAATAATACTTTTAAGGTATAAAATGAAAATCGTAGGGTGCAAGTTCACCTAAGTCACCGACAGTTTTATTGCACTACGAATGTTATGACCTATTGTGTAAGTTTTCTCAACGACAGCTTCTCTCTACATTCTTTACTATTATCTATTGTATGCGCCACACGTTTGTCTACGTACAAAACGTTTTTAGACAAAAATGCTACAACAGAAAAACAAAAGTACGGATAACTTGATGATCTTATGAGGTAATTTTGGCGACTCAAGATCGCCCACATAATCTACTGCAAACAGTCTGTCAGTAACTTTGATGGACAGATAAATATATCCTCATTGCAATTTTATAATAATATAAACTCCATGGGCTGTCCTCAAAATTTTTTCCGCGTTTGTTCCTTGATATAATCATATTTATTCCCAAATATCTTGTTATTTCGAAAGTTATTCGTTTTCACCAAGTCTAAGTACACTTTTAAATGTTACTAAATAACCTTTATTTTTTCTTAAAATCTCTTGAGGTAGGTACTGAAAGCTTTTTCAGCTATATTTTCACTTTCAAAGAATTGAAGCTTACGTAGAAAGCCTCGCCTGTAGAGGGCCAGTGCGGCTAGCAGTCACGTAAATATATCGAAGTGCCTTTTGTCTAATTACGTGAGGTTTTTGTGCGGCTGGGGGCGTCGGATTTATAGACATACGGTACTTAACCCCGTGTCCGCGTTAGTAAAGCTTCAAGAAGCCCTTCTAGTCCTGTTTCATGACGGCCTTTGACATTATTATTCCACATTAAATCGACAGTTGTACAGGTAGCAAGCAAAGATATATAAGTAAAAAGTTATAATAATTTCACACTGGTTTCAAAATATGGAAAATTCAGGGTACTGTAACTTCCCTTTAATTAAAATGATTTTGCCTAATTTACATTAGCTCTTTCAAACGATATACACAACTACGGATATATATATATTTATGCTTGTTTTGATGAGTTTGCCTTTTTAGGTTGTTTTTTAGATTTTTAGTTCATCTTTTGACATATCAATTAAAATAATTTTATTACATTATCGGCCTTTGCAACAGAGGACATCAACTATTTCTTTTATTGTAGCTCTTTCACGTTTCTATTTTTGCTTACGTTATTTACGGTGGTTGCACGCAATCAAGTTGACGTGAACGCATGAAACGAAAAGAACGTGAATATTTTCTTCATTATATATATCCTTGTATTCATATATATCATGAACATGTTGCACAAGCAAGTCCTTGCCGTTAATCAAAATACTATAAATTCAATATGACTTACATCGATTGTAGGTACTGCAATTGATTGTATACGTTAGTAATAGCAATAACGTAATAATTATGCGCAAAAAAAAAGACATTTAACAAAACGTTGAGTTTCACAATTACATGTCTTTGAAAACAATTAAAAGAACAAAACAGAGAAGTTAAGGCGGACAAATAATTTTAAAGTACACATGCATTGATTATGTATCCCTACTGTAAGACTAATTGAATCCAAAGTTTAGATAACAGGACAAACCAGGCAAGTTAAGCTATGGGATTTCATAAAAAATCATAGTTCTTTCAGTTGAAACCAATTGTGAAGATATTTTACACGAAGGCGTAGTTAATTAGTATAAAGTCAGAAAACGAAATTTTTTCTTTCTCGAGTCCTCCAAAATATAATCGAGACAGAAGATCACTTTTAACCTTCCGTGAACCACGCGGATAAAAGTTATGTCCAGCACTATGTGGGGTTTAGCATACCCCAACATAATTTTATATTTTAAATCTTTTTAAAATTTATTTTTTATGTAATAACATTGTTTTTGAACTATTAGGAAATAAGAATAAAATAAATTTGTTAAAAATAATAAACATTTTTAATATCTTTAGGGCATAGTAACAAAAATAGTACTTTTTTACTAACTAAGAGGAGACCATCTTCTTTGGTTCAGCCTTATAAAAAAAAACTTAACTAATAAATTCTGATTGACCTTCATTTCAGGCCCTAATGAGATAAGAAATAAAAATAATAAAAAAAATAACTAAACATAATTAGACTTCTTGAAATTCCAGTTGGTTCAAATCTGTACAATTTTTACAAAAAAAATATGCGTGCTCTAAACTTATAGGTACTTCGCATCGCTCGCAACCGTACTTTGTCTTTCAATATCTTCGCTTATCGCATTCCGAACATCTTGTTATACGTCTTGGCATCTTCTTTGGTGGTTCCACACTTGTTTCACCGAGTAAAACATTTATGCGCTTACGAGAATCCCTTGGAATTCGTGGATTATCTTTGCGGTTTCTCAGGTGCTCTTCAATCAAAGCCATTCCCAAATCACGAATAAACTTCCTCCTTTTGTTAGATTTCCCTGCTTCAATGCCATTATTACGGTCACGTAATATAAAGAAAATAAAGGCACACATTTTATTTTTAAGATTGTTGCAAAATCTTAATCGCAGGTACGATCTATGTAATACTTTAAGTTTCAATTTAAATTAGTATATTCTATTCACCTTCATTTCATTTTATTTTTAAGTTTTTATGTATTTATATTTTACATGTCACTCAGATAATTTATTTACGTATGTAATTAAGGTTAACTGCACTCCGGGTGCGAGTGTATTGTTTATGGGTGCGAGTGTATTGTTTTGTGTGCGCAGACGCTGTGTCTATTGCTGTGCCGTTTGTAATTTATGGTCTGCGTGCATAGATCACAAACTTTTGCATATTATCTTTACCATGTTTATAAATATTTATTTGTTTTTATTCTCTTCTTTAGTATTATTGGTTATATCAAATGTAATTCAAATTCTCAATTTTAGGTGTTTGTATTTGTTACATTATGTTAGCTGTGTTTTTTTTTTTTTATTTTTTATTTCTTATACACATTTTTTAAATTTTTTTGTTGTTTTGTATGTAATTTGTTTCTGGTTCTCTTTTTTGTTACTGGTTAATATTATATTAATATAACTTTATAATATATTGACATGTCGTCCACATCTTCCTCAAATTTCTTTCATTCCTTATCTTCCAACAATTCGCCCGATTTTTCATCTAAATCCTTCTATACATAATATACTTCAATCTGCTTTTATCTCCTCACAACCAGATCTTTATTTCTGCCACATCAATGCCCAGAGTATTCCGTGCCATTATTCAAATTTCATTAATTATTTTGAAAATCTGAACCTTCACGCATATCTTATAGTATATCTTGTTAGTGAGACCTGGCTCAAAGCTTCACTCCCATCAAATTTGTACTCACTGCCAGGTTACGTTTTAATACGTAACGATCGTATTTCTAGACGTGGTGGTGGTGTTGCTGTATATTTTCGGGCTGACCTACCCTTCAAAATTATCGCAAAATCTTCCACTGGCTGCACGCCCACAATGGAATATTTATTTGTCGAAGTAACTTTTTTTCAAGCCAAGTTACTACTCCGTGTCCTATATTCTCCTCCTGATGTTTCGTATTTCGGTGATTTTAAAAGTATAGTTGATCACTACCTACCTTTATACCCCCATTCATTGGTTTTTGGTGATTTAAATAACTGCCTATACAAGCATAACACTAGAAGCGGAAAGCTTTGTGACAATGTCAAGGCTGGTAACCTCACCATTCTCCCATCGTTTGCTACATTTCATGCCGATAATTGTCACTCCCTTCTCGATCTCATCCTAGTATCCTGTCCTAAAAATGTATCCTTCTACGGTCAACTTCCAGTACCCGGTCTATCCCATCATGATCTCCTCCATATTTCCTATAAATTAAGTAGCCCTAAACCCTCTTCAAAGAGCATATTCCTCCGAAACTCTAGTCGTATTTACCTACCATCTTTTCTTGAGGATGCCAGATCCATTAACTGGGATACAATTGCGATGAATCACTCTGTTGATGAAAAACTCACTGTTTTCAATATTTGTATCACTAAACTGCTCGATAAATATGCTCCCCTAAAACTCGTCAAAATTAAGCGGAGAGCTGCACCTTGGCTAAACGATTCTATCAGAAAAATGATGGCCAAACGTGATCACGTTAAAACTAAATATAAGACTGATCCCAGCCCAAATCACTGGGAGAATTTTAGAGTGCTTAGAAATAAATGTTCTCAAATGTGTCGAAATGCCAAAAAACACTATATTTCTGCATCAATACGTGATTGTACTCCTAATAATATTTGGAAGTTTTTGGGTATTCTAGGCATTGCAAAATCTTCTACCACTTCGGAGAGCTGGCGATTGGATATCGACCAGTTAAATTCACATTTTTCTACGCCACCCACGGTACTTGAACCAGCTGTTAAGTCTGCAACTATGAGCGATATCTCGTCTTCATCCGTTTCTATTGAACATCAATTTACGCTAAGGGATACCTGTGAGTTCGAAGTTAAAGCTAATCTTCTTGCGATAAATTTCTTGCGAAATCCATGGGATTTAATGGATTAAATATTAGTGCTCTTAAACCAATAATAGATATCGTAGCTCCGGTCATCGCTGATATTTATAATACCTCTTTGAAAACTGCTGCCTTCCCTTTGGAATGGAAAAAAGCCTATATTGTGCCCGTATCTAAAATTTTATTACCTACGCAACCCAAGGATTTTCGGACCATTTCTATCCTACCGCTTCTATCTAAAGTCTTTGAACGTATTGTTCACGGTCAACTTGTTACTTTCTTCAATGCCCATAAGTCTCTAAATCCACTTCAATCTGGCTTTAAAGCTGGCCACACTACCTCAACTGCCCTTGTTAAGGTTACTGATGATATACGCTTGGCTATGGATAATACTCAAGTCACTGTCCTTGTGCTTCTTGATTTTAGCAGTGCGTTCAATTCTGTTGACTTCGATATACTTCTTGCCCGCTTGAAATATCTTAAGATATCCCAACATTCACTTGAGTGGTTTAGTTCATATCTTCATGGACGCAGGCAATGTGTTAAGTTGTCAAATACGTATTCTGAGTGGACTGATCTTACAGCTGGTGTACCTCAAGGTGGAGTTCTATCTCCTCTCCTCTTCTCAGTGTTTATTGATGATGTTGTTAAAAACATTTCTAGCAATTATCATCTCTATGCTGATGACCTACAAATCTATGCGCACTCTAACCTCCATTCCTTATCAAAAACCATCGACATCCTTAATCGAGATATCGCTTCAATTGGTCAGTGGGCTCATGAAATGAGTCTTTTGGTCAACCCAAGTAAGTCACAAGCTATCATCATCGGTAGTCAAAGACTGACTTCTAAAGTAAACCTACTTAGTTTACCGAAATTAGTGCTAAATAGTACAATAATACCATACACGTCAACTTTTAAAAACCGGGGCCTACTGACCGATCAAAATCTAATTAGCGGCCTCAAGTAAATGATGTTAGTCGTCGTGTTTTCAACAGGATACACTCCTTGAAACGTCGTCAAAATTATCTACCCACTAAAACGAAAATCTACCTTTGTCAAAAACTTTTATTACCATTAATCAATTATGGAGACGTGTACTATCCTGATCTTAATGAAGAATATTTGTGCAAGTTGGAACGTCTTCAAAATTTATGCATTCGGTATATCTTCGGCCTCAGAAAATATGATCATATTTCTGAATACAGGTCACTTCTCAAATGGCTGAAGATCCATGGTCGACACCAACTTCACATACTTACACTTCTTTTTAACATATTAAAAAATCCTCATAGCCCAAATTATCTTAGTGGCAAATTTAAAGATTTGTCTGCTCACGGCCTTGGGCTGCGATCTGAAAGTTCACACACTCTACTTATTCCTAAAAATACCTCACCACTTAGAAAAATCCTTCACTGTCCAAGCAGCAAAAATTTGGAATCACCTGGATCCTGACATCAGGAAAATCACGTCTATAAATATTTTCAAAGATCAAGTGAAAAAGTCCTGCATCTCCTGAAACCTTTTCCTTTGTGTCCTCGCCCTTTCCTGTCTTTCCCATCCCAAATCATGTCAATATTTTGTTTTCTTTTTTAATTTACTTTTGTATTTTTTTTGTCTAATATGCTATTAAGAATTTTCATTGTAAAATCTCTTACAGTCTACCAACTAAATTTCAATACAAATTGTTATGGTTGACTGGAAGAGATTGCTCATGTAGCAATAAGTCCGCCATATGTATTATACATAAAAGTTAATAAATAAATTATTGAACATATGTAAAATCATAGCGTTGATTCCTGCATGATTGACAATCGAGAAAAATATAGTGAGAGGCCAGCGTTTGCTGTTGCGAGAAACGTCGTATATTCTGGCGAGTTTGTCGACCACGTCTACTCCACTTTTAGTTTCATTATAGGAAGTTATCATTGTTGGTTTCTGCTTGATTCCAGTTTCATGGTCGATTTCTTTATCGTGGTGAAGGGGTGACATCATATGAACGTACTTTCGAGGCTTTGGAACATAACTAACGAGACTGACATCTTTTTGAAAGCCAAACCGTGATGCATATAACTCTCGAGATTGCTTGAAGCATGGCGGAATGCAAGCTTTGTTAGCTCTTAAAGTACCAACTACCGTTAATTTATGTTTCTGTAACAAGTTTTCAGCAGTTTCATGACTGGTAAAAAATTGTCCATGGTAACATTTCTTGACGAGCCGGAAACGCAGTTCACCATACGATCTACTAAGTCAAATGGCTTATTGCTCAACATAAACTGACTGTTATCTGGCTGTTTACCGCAGTAAATTTCTAAATTTAGAGTATAAAATGTTTTAGCGTCTACTAAGGCATATATTTTTATTCCATACTTTGTGGGTTTTGATGCCGAAATCCACATCTCTCTCAAAAGGCAACCACTTCTTCATCAAGTGTTAGGTATTCGGATGGTGTATATGCGTTTTGGCAAAGCTGGACAAAGATGTCAAATATGTCTCGTATTGGTGCTAAACGATCAGTCTTTATTCTCTATTCTCTAGTCGTAGCATCATCGAATCTCATATTATTGAGTAGGTAAGAGAATCGATTTTTAGACATCGTGCACTGAAATATTTCGATTCCAGTACCATCTGAAGCCCAGAGGTCATTGAGGTTTTGTCTCCCAGAACGGTATAATCCCGCTAAAAATAAAAGCCCAAAAACTGCTTTCATCTCATACGCAGTTGTTTCTTTATAGAGAACATTTAGCGGTTCACCGTCTGGTGGCTGTGGTCTCAAAAGACATATCTTTGCATTCGTATGTCTTACAATCGTTACAAGTATATCATTGGAAACAAATACTTCAAAGCATTCTAAACTAGTTTTCTTGTCTTTATATTGACTTTTCACTCCCTGCAAATGTGTAATTATATTTTCTCGTCTTGTACGAACGTTAGTCCTCAGCGGTTCCTTTAGCCATTTTGTTTTGCCATCTTTACCTTGTGAGCTAGAAGACTCACCACCTGAAGAAATGCCCTCGTCCTCTACATCTCCTTCAATGTCACTTTCAGATTAAATACTCAAATGATCCGAATCGGCTTCACTTCCGGATAAACCACTATCATCCATAAGTGCCGATAATATTTCGTTTTCTTTTACACGACGAGCCATTTTGAGGCCTGGAAATAAATTCACAAACGATTGAAGTAATAAAAAAAAATTAATTAATATTTTTTTATAGAAATAGATATGTTTTGCATGTCATACTGCTTACCTTTTAGATGACGTCCCGTACTACGTGGGTTTTATGCCACCTTGCCACTGAATTCGCGCGACCATTGTAAAAGATACGACAATTTATGTTTCGCTAGGGTATATCAAACCCCACGTGGTGCACGGAAGGTTAAAATGCAATAGGAAATATTGAGTTTTATATATGATACGAAACATCCTTTCTTTTTTTCTTGTCAATTACAAGGATACAATTTTTTTGAAGAAAATTTGCTATTTCTAATAAATTAAAAAATAAACACTTACAAAGCAATTCCGAGTTATCATTACTTATGTCGTCAAAACTCAAGGCTCTCATTAATCCTTGTCCGTTTTGAAACTTTTGAGATCGTTGGTAACTTTCGACCCGATTCTAATTCCTGATTTTGTTTTATTGCACCTGCCGTATTATAGATCTATTTGTGTAATTAATATATTTTTAATTAATTTATGCAATGGATATACAATAAAAAAAAATTATTTTTATTACTTACAATTCTCAATATGTCACAACTATAATATACGCGAGTTTGTACGATAACATTTTTGTTTTGTGCAATAGTTACAAATTGATTTTAATTTGTTTGCTTTTTCCACGTTATCATTCGCTGAATTATTTTGTTTTATATATTCTAAAAAACATCAGCTCTTAAAAAATGTAATATTCTTCTGTAACGGCATTTTCGCCGATCTACTTTAAACAGAAAACTATTGAATTACAGAAAATATGATTTGATCATATTGAGATCATATTGACATGAATAATGATTGGAAAAAGGAAAAGATAAAAGAACAGATAGATTAAGGATTACAATTATTTACAAACAAATATTTATTCTATTTATCAAAGCTGATTTTATATTGTTAGGATCCATTAGATTGTAATGTTTTGTCGTTTGATAAATAAGTAATTTTCATAGTAAGCAGTGTACCAATGTTAGTAAATGTGTTTCTATTTAAAATTACATTTTAAGGAAAAATACTTAAATAAGCTATGCTTCTTAAATTGATCTCTTTTATTCTATATAGAACATAAGTTAATATCCCAGAAGAATGGTCAGTATAAAATGCCAATATAAAATATACTAAATTTTACGTTAGGTTCCTTTTCTATCTAAGTACTCGGGATTAAGAGTGACAATTTGGGTATGAGAAACCTTTCGAATAAAGTATTAAGTTATAAATATTTAATGTTAGGATGAGGATGCTGATTTCGGATCAGATGTATGGGTGAGGCTAATGGCAACTCAAACGATATAGATTTATTGGATCATTTATTCCGAAATTTTAGCGACTGAAGGTAGAATTTGGAGACATATAGTAAAGTTCGGGTGATGTTTATAGATAGAAAATAATATCGTCTAACCTATTATACAGATTAACTTTAAATCCAATATAAGTTATGGATACAAGTCATATGAGATAGTAGATGTGAATTAAATATTAATTCACACAGTTCTTTCTTAATTTTATGCAACGCAATGAGATCAACGATTATTGAATCTGCCTAATTTTTTTTTACATTTTAATTAGATTCGATGCTATTTAATATATTTTTCTTATTTATTTTTCAATGTACCTCTAAAGAAAAAAACATTTTGAGGCCTTTTTCATTAGTTCTTTTAAACAATACTATTACGGATTTTTAAAATTTTTTTAGTGTTTAATTGCTTCTTTAAACATTTTCATACAAACATTTATGAGTATTAATTATTAAGATATATATGAATTAATATAATTTATCACTCTACCAATTTTACAGTTAGTAACATAAAATTATTTCTGAGATATGTTTTGTGAACATATTCAGCAAAAGTCTCTAAAGTGACCGCACGTAAAATTGTAAATAATCTAGTAGTACTCTTTTTATTGACACCCTGCAAAAAAATTAAATATGAAAAAAAATTTTAGAATTTTACTGGCCCCTCGAAATTTTCTACACGAAAAATTTTGAGTGTGAACCATTCAAATATATGCTAAAAATATGCTTTAGCTTTCGAGAAAAACGGATATGGACACAGATGGAGGAACACGTAAGAGATTTCATAACGCTTCCATTATTTTCTCTTTTTGATTTACAAATCTCTAAAAAAGTATTTTACCACTCTTCCCATCGCGCGGAACTGTTCGTCAAAATAATAAAGAATAATATGTGTAATCATTATGAATCATTAATCTCTTGAAGAAATAATTCGCATTATTACTCCAAGAAAAAGAGCCTTACTCCAAG
Source organism: Druceiella hillmani (assembly GCA_039881145.1). NCBI lineage: Eukaryota > Metazoa > Arthropoda > Insecta > Lepidoptera > Hepialidae > Druceiella > Druceiella hillmani. Next base: position 8,452,274 of record JAYKKI010000090.1, read on the forward strand.
ATAAATCTTCGGTACACTTTGTCTGTTATGTGTAATGGTGGCCTCATTAAATTTTTGTAAAACGCGGACGCTGAAATTATGACGATGTGATGAAAGCAGTGAGTTGTGAACCGTAAATAAAAAGCTATACATTCTTACTTCTTTTAAGTTAAAAATAAAATTTCTGTGGTATAAATATTACTAATTTACATGAAATATTTACGACAACAATATAAATGGTGGTTCCATTATACTATAAACTTAATTTTCGTTGGGAATCGGTATTAAAATGCAAATTTCCCAAATCATTGTTCAAAGATCGAGTAACAATATACAAACAATAACTCTCAAACCTTGCATCAAAAAACAAACAATATTTTCTCTACAGTATCTCGATAATGTCAAACCTAATGACGTTTTTCAAAGATGCCTACGATCTACGAGCACAATTTTGTGTAATCCGTAATATTTATAGATACTTAGTAACTATATTGCTTATACCGACTAAGTAACTGAATTGGTTATACATTTAAGTAACTGTATTTTTGTATCTACTAAGTAACTGTATGGTTTGAATACTTACAAATTAAATGCAATATTTATAACACTAAGTACCTAAACTTATTATAACCTCTAAGTGACTAAATGGTATGTGCCTATTAAGTAAATTAGATTTTATACTTACGAAGTAACTAAATAGGTTATACACACCAAGTAACCGAATAATTCATGCTTACTTAGTAAATGTATTGTTGATAACCACTAAATAACTACATTATTTATTGAAGTATTACTAATAAAAGCTCTAGGCATAATGATGGTTAAAATATTTAAATTTGCCCGTTAAATACTTCGTGCCAATTAAAAATGATTACAGCACAAAATTATATTTCTAATTTAAATTTAACTAGATTATAGTTGCGTCGCAGAAAAACTTACTCATGATTTTCAATGGGAAGGAAAATGTAGTAATGGAACTGCAAGGAAGGACAAGGAATTAAGACAGTAAATTTTTAAAAAAATTAGCTCCTTTTTAATAGTAAAGAACTACTCTTCGGTGCCTTTCATTTCACATATTGATGTCAAAAATTCTTAGCTAATATAGCGATTAGTATATAGAATTTTCAAGCAAACAATTTACAACTTCGTACCGTATTTTTAACATTTTTTTATTCCATAATACATTCCAAATTATTAAAAATAGATTTTTTCAAATTTCTAAAATGGCAGTTCAAGATGGTACATTTTTACCAAAGTCAAATTTGAGTCGAGATAATATGAGAAAAGTCCCTGGCCAATTTCTTTAAACTTTCCAGAAGTCACTGGGTCAAAAACACATACACATACACATTAAATATTAAAGATTGGTCACTTATAAAATATAAGAATTCACTTAGCTGAGTCTGAATATATACCTTTTTGTACATACTGCAAAACTTTTTTTTTCACGATTCATAACTCACTGCTTTCATAAATTTGTCACAGTTTAAACATCAACCTTTTATAACACTTCACTAAAGTCAGCACTGTACTACATCAAGAAGTACTACAATACGTTAAACCGGCTTCTATGACATATTTATATGTGAGATTTTTATGATCATAGATGTTATTTTGAACTTATGTATGATAATTTTTGTTGCAAATCCGTGCTGTATCGTGTCCGAGTTTGTTGGTTTTAATTGCACGCTGAATAAAACTGTTCCCAAAAGAAAAAAAAGGTAATTTATTTATAAATCTATCCTCCAGTCTTTGAAATGACCATCGGACTAACGAGTGCATCACCATATTTGCATCCACGATAGGCAGAGCTTTATGCAGTTATTCATCGAGTCCTTAGATACACTATCAAAAAAATCACAACAGTCTAAAGACTGAGAAGGGTTGAGGATACAACACATCACGGCCTAAGGCCAGCTCTTTAGACCGACCAGATCACAAGCACCCTAAAAAGAGGTCGACTAGTCTAAAGCCGCAAGAATTGGTACCAAACAATTCCCTCAAGGACTAGTGCCAACAAAACCTCATTAATGGCGTTGCGGTTACAGAAGAAACCTAATACGTTCATCATATATAATAAAGTCCTATAATTTTTTACGTCGTCATTTTTAGGTGAAAATATTTATTTGGATACTTAATTTAACACGTTTTGAATTCAACGTATCATGTGTCGTATAGACGTAACCTGATTTTCTTTTTTTTTAAATAAAAACAAAGTTGTCGCTGTCGCAATTTGTATTATGGCCTCCGATTGTCCGGTAATTAAATACTACCATATCTAATATTTAGTAGAGTGACGCAAAACCAATTCTATTATCAATGAAAGACAATCAAATATTTAATTAAATACCTGTGACATATATATATATATATATATATATATATATATATATATATATATATATATATATATATATATATGTCACAGGTATTTAATTAAATAAAATAGTGAAAAGATAGCCAAACACCGACGAGAAGTAAAATGCTAAAAAAAAGTGTAAAAATATCCTAACCTTTAAAAACGTAGATTTGGTATTGTTAATGCAGACTATGAAATGAAATGACTTTCTTGGATACAAAGCAAAGTCATAATTCCTTTAAAATTAAATCTGTATCATATTTATTATGACTTAAAAACTCTAACCAATTACCCTCCCCGAAATCTTACAGGCCTGGAATAATAATGCAGTCCCACGTAGAAGCAGCGAAAAAGCCGTAACGAAGTAATAAAATATCCACTGATAGAGTTTCGAATGTTGCCGGTGACAAAAAGGTTATGTTGTTTAGTAATATAATTTACAGCTGCTTCGAGATTCCAGGCTGTCGCATGCGGCTGGCATTTTGATTGGGCTTCGCTTAATTTGCTCGTCGCAATAAATTTTCCCAAACTAACACGCGGTCCGGACTAATAATACTTCCCAACTAGAAATCAGATAATTACCAGACAAAGGTTTTTCATTAAGTTTTTGTAAAGTTTAATAGTATTTCCCTCAGAGGGTCGGGTCACGGTAGTGATTACGATGAACTCGCAGAATTTGTTGTTTCGTTAGTTCTCCAATGGATCGCGCATTTATACGGCTGCGGTCGTGAACTCCTCGTATATCAGGGTGCAGTGACCTTTTTTAATGTGAAAGCAACTTTAATTCCATTACAACCTGAAGCGATTTTAATAAGTATGGCTGCAGATGATTAAAAACTAAGGCACCAACCTTAGTTTTTAGTTAGAGTGACGATGAAACTGTATGGCGTGTTTCAGCTTCATGGCAACGTAAATTGTCTTTAAAATATTTAGCGAAGAGCCCATTTACGTGAACAATTAAATACAATTTTCACATTGAGTGTGCGTAAAGGAACTATCCGAGGTAGTATTAACATCGTGTCTGTAATTGTAAATACCTAAAGAAATTAAGCAAATCGCAAATATAATTTTCGTTAGTAGAAATTCCTTCACGTACGGATCTTTATTATAACTTTTTACGTGTATTTACATAGTATTTACATATAATTGTTGTATTGGTACTAATTACCAAGTAATTACGAAGTTAGTAAGTTACCAAGTATTTACTTCTTTCGCTTGCTCGAAAACACTTTTTATCTACTTCAAAAAAGTAGGCTTCCGATCCGATAATCCATTAGTAATCATTGCATTTACTTCGCCTATTTTTAAAATGGGTCGTTCAAAAATTTTCATACGTTTATTTACCTATTGTCGCGCTGTGTGTTACTTAAAACAATAAATGTTTAAACGATAAACTAAAATATTTTATGATTATTGGTGGAGTTAATATTAATGGATTTTTGTAGTGAAAACCTGTGTAGATAAATTTCACTGCTGGCAAATAAATTTATTATTTAGTTAAAAAAGTTTCTTTGACACTATGTACTTATCATTTATAGTATATTTACGCGGTACCTACATATTTCGACTGAGCGGAATTCTGGCGGATAGAACGTTTACGCATGTGAATGAAGTGAAACGCGACCACGCGGGTGTGGTAGCAGGCAAAAGCTAGTATTCAAATTAAAATGAAAAGACTTTCCTGTACTTCCAATAAATAAAGCTAGGTATATATGAATAAAATAAGAGATCGAAACAAGTTTACAAGTTAAAAACACTTGAACACAACACAATGGCGACATTTTATATAAACATTTAAAAATGCTTATCGCGAAATTGTGAACACGGAAAGTAAAGAACATTTGTTGGAGACGAACGCCCCTTCTGGCACGAGCCTGCTGGCGTTGTGGCTGTTTATTTATTTTTTTATTTTGGACGCCATACAAGCGTGTTGGTAGTAATAAAAACAAATGGCTGCCATACATATATTAATAGCTGGCAAAATTCCTGTTTATTCAGCGTTAGTCGCGTGTGAACGATTTGTTTAACCGAGGCCCACTATGGAATTAGTATTGAAATAAATCATTTTTGGGACGTGCACATTGAACTGTAATTACGTATTTGATCGAAACTCAAATACGGGTAAAGTTTCAATAAATTCGCAGTGACATTTTCTATATATTGATAAAATAGAGTAACCATTTTGCATATTTATTTATCGTACGGTTATCTAAATGTTTCAGATCATACTACTACATATAATAAACCTAAAAACCAAATTTGTACTAATGTATGCATTCTAAACTGCACTGTGGAAATCCAGAACGATTATAACAAAACGATAGGAAATAAAACCTGTTGCAAAATACAAATAGACATCGTATCATGAGAGCTCCTTACACACTTCGACATATGTTAACATTTAAGAATAGACAGCATTTCCTTTAAACTATTTACAAATATTAATATTAGTGTATCTTTCGCAGGCTCAAAATAAAGAAATTGATGGTAATTGTTCTATCTTTTTCAGTACAACGGAACATATCTTTCCAGAATGTTCCGTTGTACTGAAAAAGATAGAGCAATGACCATAAAATCTTTGTAGACATTTTCAACAATAGTTCTAGAACAATTTTACTTAAAATTTAGAAAAAAATTGTTTCGGAATCCTTATAATTCGTCTTTCCTTTATCCCACACAATATATGTACTTAAAAATTAGTGTAATTTTGTCTAAACTAATATCTCTAAAGACCTGTAAAACCTTTTATATACGTATTTCATATATGTGCGTGTGTTTATGAATATAATATATATATATATATATATATATATATATATATATATATATATATATATATATGTATATATATATATATATATATATATGTATATATATGTATATATATATATATATATATATATATATATATATATATATATATATATATATATATATATATATATGTGTACCCTAAAAATATTGAAACGGAATATTTTTGACAGGTAATTATTAAGATATATGCAGGTTAATATGTTTTATTCAATTGGCCATTCGATCTTTGAAATTGAAAAGGTGCCTCATACCATTCATCTTATCATAGAAGGCGAAGCTCACTAATTTTGTACACTGTGTTTTCTATAGTGCAGTTTAACAGCAATTGCTAATATTGAAAATTAAAATTGGGCAATCAAATCGCAAATTCATGCAAATTCATCTTACTGTTATATAAGGGGTAATTGTCTATTTTTAAATTTGCTCTTTTCAGTAAAATTCAAGAAAAACAGGTTAATTAAAAATGGGTAGTCAAAAATTATTAAAACTGATTAAAAAATAAGTGAGTAATGCGCTTGTAAATTTAACGGTAGGGATTTATTGGGATATCTCCCTGTCTTCTTCGCTCTCGCAGAATAAATAGAAATCAATTAAAAATTAAATGAAAATTCAGTATTACCTTTATTGTTTAAATCTTAAACTTTTTAAAATTCCATACACTGTGTCTAATGTTATTAGAAAGAGCTTGTTATAAAGGTTTAAACATTTTTTTCATAATTTTATGTGGTGTATGTAAAATTATGAAAAAAATGTTTAAACCTTATTATAAAGGTTTAAACTTTTTTTCATAATTTTATGTGGTGTATGTTCAAAAGCATACTGAAAAAGATGTAAAAGATATGTCACCTCTTCCTCTTATTTTCGAAACCACTGAACCTAAAATTACGGAAAATAATAGGTTTTTAAAAACCTACGCAAAGCTTGTAACTATTACGAATATTCTAGATATATTAACTTTTGTGATATTTGCCATGACATATACATTCCCTTACTTAAACATATTACGTACTTAATTGAGGTACTAAACTATCGACGCACTAGTCAGACTCACACTTAGCCGCTTCTTTTTACTTTTGAATTATTTTTATTTAAATTTAAATTAAAATTAATCAGGTAAGTATTTATGAAAACGGATAAATAATGATCCATATAAATTCCTTTTTTCTAAATGTATAAAAATTGCAGCACTTTAATTTTTATTATTTATCAAATTGTTAAAACCAATCACTGTTGTTAAGTTTATAGGAACACTGTAGACCTGAAAGTTGCTTAACATAAGAGTTCTAGTTTGACTTGAACTTTGTGGATTTTTTCGGCATTACAGTAACAGTGCGCTGTACAAATATAGAATAGCAACGTGTAAACTGATTACTTAGTGAACTGAGCTTAAATTCAACTTCTTGAAGTGATTTTATAAAATATTACCTGTAAAAGATTCTTACACAGACAGACTTACGGTAAAATGTATCTTATACTTTTGCTCATGGCTGCTTATATCTTACATATATTTAATATATCTAAGGCGGTATCTTGAATTTTCACAACAATTTCGCATTAATATAATATAGTGTAAATCACTGTCATTGGGGCACATATAAGTTATATTAAGTATATGTTTTATTCCATTCCAACATATACAATTTGGCAGTATATTTACTCATAATTTTGCTTCTTTTGCAAAACAAGGCTTGTGTAGCATTTAAGGTATTTCCGACTTCGCTTGTTTATCTCCTGCTTGCTTATGACAAGTTACTCTTATATATTAAAAAAAAAATTTCTCTCTCGCAAGATTTCCAAATTTATAAGATTTTCGAAAATTTACCTGAAAATGATATCGTGTTACAACCGAATTTCGTATTACTGATATATGTATTTAAGAATATTGGAAACGAATATTTTGTTTGCCCACTAAGCTTGTTCTGCGAAATTCCATTCCATTTGGGGTTAGCCTAATAGTTCTAAGGGCGAGAAACTTAATGACATAGTAATCAAGTGATCCTGTAAAAGACGTAGTAAGCAATAAATTCACGTTATAGATAAATTAATATTTTTAAACAGTTTTGATAGAAACACTATATACCCTTAAATATTTTAAGAGCCTAAAAGTGTACGGAACCCTCGTAGTGCGCGGTTTATTCGTACGTAGTAGATGTTTTATTGTAGTTTTTGTTTTTTCTCTATCTATATAAAACGCAATGCTTGCCTTTCTTCTGTTAGAACTTGAATTCTACTAGATTGATATTAATGCAGCTGATGACGATTTTCAATACCATAGAGAATATCTACAGTTTTGATATAGCATTTATAGTTTATGGTTTCTCCTATGAAGGTTTTTATGTGTTAAATATTCACGTCGGTTTATATTTTATTCTTTTACCGAGCCTTCTAACATATCCGAACAGAAATTGAGTTACATAAAATTATTACAAACAAAGAATTGTTTGTTATCCTTTTCCGACTTTCAACTTTATTGTGTACAATAATGCGACTCTAATAATTCTTCCTATAGCAATGTGACAATTAAAATGCCAAAAATTTTCTGTTTTCAGGGCTCGTTGCACAAACTAATGCAGGCCAATAATTTAAACACTTTCAAAAATTGTTTCCAACACATCTCCCAGTCTTTGCTCTACTACCTACGCAGGACATCGTTAGTTTGTATTGCCTAATCAAAAAATTAGTAAAAGTGGACGACGCATCGCGGGCAGATAATTCTAAAATAATTTCGTTTTTAAATATTATACTTACATAATGGTAAAAATAGTTGGAAGAGTTAAATAACATAGAAAAAAAACTACAATAAGCAATTGATTGTTCATGACAAATTTACTTGAAATCCGATTTTTATAATGTCTTTGGAAATTTTACCACAATAGGTAAAAGAACAATATATAAAAAAATCCATGAATATAGGAACTTTTTGGATGTTCGTATAGGGGATCTACAGCTTATAGGCCATATACCCAAACTGTCTAAGATACTTAAATATTAACTAAAACTGAAAAGTTGTCAAAATGAAATTGATATTAGCAAGTAATTTTAAAGGAATTGTATAGAGGTATGTATGTGTGATATATAATACTTGAGATACATTAATTTCTAGCTGGGTTCGAAATGCTGACTTTAAATCACAAAATAAATGAAACGCTGCTATATAATTGTAATTGTGGTTAACGTTGAAATGGAACTTACTTCTTAAATCTTTTATCGGCGTAGTAAACTAATATTATACAAAAATTGTCTTCCCTATTCCCTTAATGTTTTTAGTGGGATCTTACAGCCTTTACGAACAACATGTAGTCAAATTGAGAACGAAGAAAAACTAATAAAAAACACTTTTTTACTATCACGTGAGTAAATATTAGAAAAGATGAAATAGTCCGATTTGAAAATTCTTGGCCGATGGTATATTTGTCTACTTAACACATATATATGCCAACATAAAACGCAGGTAAGCAATAATTAAATTAAGAAAAGAGAGGCTTTATATATACTATACATGGATATAGATAATTATCTATATCCACGTATCGCTCTGAAGCGCTCCCTAATAACTCAACGGATGCCGTCACGATTGTGGTAATGCCTATATACCATTGCACCATTTCCATTTTCGACTAAAATTATTGCGTTAGCTCCCTGGAGTTCACACGCTCACGTGGAAAATGTCAGGCGGGCTACATTGACGTGTGTTGCCATGACTTAAATCCAATTTGTTTACAGACTTCATTGGCGTGATGCGTGAGATCGAATTATGCGTTGGCGCTATTGTTTTAATAACTTGCCTGCATATAATATGGGTTAAATATAGACAGGGCTTATACTACGTTCCTCGTGGGGTGATGACATTTATATACAGACTGCTTTTCGATAATTTTTAACGTTGCAAACATTTACGGGGTCGTTTTACGCTATTACATGATCAAGTTACTTAGGCATTTCTAAGAGCAGAGAACTAGAAAATTGACACTTCTATGAAAGAGTAATAACTACTCTTATAGAGATATTTAAAACTGGAATCTGAATTCCAATCAGTAAGATAGACTTAAAGAAAAAGTGAAGAATCTTTAGGCTTGCTATCTGATGTTACAAAAAGCAAAATATATTTTTTTTGACTTAAAACCATTCAAAGGTTGATATATTTTTATTGCTGCACCATCTATCGTTTTTAATTGAATCTGATTAGCCCCATTTGTGCAACCGGGTTCATAGAGCCGTATTTTTAATTAAAAATTATAAAATTGGGCTGAACCAAAGATCAAGTTTTAAACGCAGATGGACTGTAAGAAGTTGAACAATGATTCGAATGCTCTCTACTCATTTTCAAATGACGACACTAAGATGACAAAAAGAGATAGCAAAAGACGTTTACAGTCACCTTGAAACCTTGGACGTCGCTAATTTTGTTGTTTGGTGGCGAGCAAGCTGAGCTAATTTAATACAGAAATATACTCCGAACGAAGAATTTATTAAATTTTACTGCGAGGTCAACTTCAATTTTTATTATTACCGAGAATGGCACCAGTTTTTATTTAAAAATGTTATTTTACGTTTGACCAAAAACCATTCCCATCAGTAACATTGTAAATACGAAAGCTTTCAATTACCTAAGCAGGTGGCTACGAAGTCATCACTTGCGCATTTCGAAAAATAAAAAAATAAGGTAGAATTAACCGATTATATTATTACTTTATTCGAGTTCGTAAAATTTTGTCCGTGGGTTCAATTTTTATATAAATTAATATAATTATATTTTGTCTGTGGACCGATGTTTTTCTTTATTTTTTAGTTCTCGAACATTCTACCGAAAAGTACTTTATTTCACTAGAATGCTGAAAATTAAGGCATATAAAAACAAATTATCAATTTGGCCGATAAAAATACCAAAAACGGTTGACAATTTTTGTTTTGTGATTGTTTGTTTGCAGTCCACTGAACTAATTTTTTCGAACACATCTTCTATAGGCAGAATTTTTAATCGTCAATGTTTAATTATATACACCTGTATAATCTTAGGCATCAATCACGCTATGTTTGCCCATAAACTAGATATTTCGTATGCTCCTTTTTATTTATTTTTAATTATGTAAATTATGGTAAAATATAAATTACATTAATTTTAATATTATTCTTTTTGTGTATTACCGAAATAAAATAATACTTTTTAAAAATATTTTGAAAAGTCCAACTCTCACTTCATCACTGATTGAGTGGAGTGAAAAAGTATTGCGCCACTATTTGAAAAGTGCAGGTACATTTTTGCAACAAGAAATATACATGGAATTTTCATAAAATTTTTCAATTGCGTTTCCAATATCAATTGAAAAGGCGACTTCTGACAATTTCGATACCATCCATTCTAGAATTTTAGGTATGATAATTTTAGAGATATTAATTAAAATTACCCATAATTTTTTGAAGAAGAATAATGTAATTTGACATATATTATTAATTACTTTGCAGATCTGAGACATAATGGTACAATTGTGAGTTTTTGCAATTTTGTAGCACAAACTTATACACTTGTCCGATTTTTCACGTTTCATGATTCACGTACAATAACCCAAACATAATATTGGGCCAAATTTGAAAACGATTCGTCCAATATTTAAAAATCCGTTGCTGATGAAACTTGATACATACATAAACACGCACAAACGCATGCGCTCACACACGCAGGCATACATGGAAATACACGCGCGCGATGCACTAACGCACATACAAGCTCACGCCCTTACACACACAATATATGTGTGTGTAAGGGCGTATCGTACATATCGCGTAGTGATGTGTAAGGGCGTATCGTACGTACGTCATCTGGACAAAAACTGACTTCAATGACGTCGTTTCGCCCATAACATTTTTAGGAAATATCTTCGAAGATAGTCACTAAAAACGATATTTTTTACGTTATATATCATTATTTGAGCTATTTGTGTCCTTACACCTCTTGAAGAAATAAGTATGGATAAGAAAGAGACATTTGTGTTCCAACCGGTGATACCTGTAATTCACCAAGAATAAGATATTAATTCGTTAATATTTGGACTTGATGTACGGTTTTGGATTGATCTGTTCATTATCTTTCCTGTGATATATAATTTTTGACATATCTTGTTTTAACCTAACTACTTACGTTTAATTGACGATTAATTTAATTTCGTTACGTTTAATTTTAGTAACTATGGTATCTGGGTCGGTACCAATTATAACACAGTCGTCTGTAATGTATTTATGTTTCTTAATAATTTTTTCTAATATATGATGTTTTTATTTTTAAAAGTATCAAAAAATCCGAGCGGGAAAGGGGTCGCTTATATTTACGAAAGACATAGTTATATTATTGAATTACGTATATTTGAATAAAACATTTTGTAATGCAGATAGCGTAGTCATTATTTATTATTTAATACATTAATCTTTTATTTTTTGTACAATTATTTAATGTATTCAAAATTTGCCGTCGTTTCCCACTGAAATTTACTAATTTTAGATTCGTTATTTAGGTAATTTTTTTTAAGTGACTTATTTATTTATATTTTTTACCCACCTTTTTTCCACTTTTTCTGAACTATTGATATTGAAAGCTTTTAAAAGACTTAAATTATGTTATAACATTATTTTTTCACATTTAGAACTGCAAAAAAGACAGGATTATTACGACAGAAATTATATTCATTTTTAGTGTCGCATTTGGTTACAGTGGCCTCTCCAGCACAAATAGTTGATATTACTCATTAAAAATTTAAGAATGACATAATTTTTTTATTAGAACAATTGATATTTTTACGTTCACATTTAACTATTGTTTATTATTATATAGTTATAATGAAAATTGCATTTGATATTGACATTTACTTTAAAAATGTATTCCTTACAAAAATGGACTTTTTTTTTGGTTTTCAATATTTTTGTAACTCATAAATATGTAAGTATTGTATAAAGGCTTTGCCTGTCTTGCAATATCCTTCTTTTCTATTTTATTTTTCATTATTTCATTATTACTGGACAATAAATTTCGATGTTATGCATTATTTTATCGGAAGCGGCGAAACGGGAGTCATGCCCGTCCAGGGGTTAATCATGTCACAATTACGTTAACGAATATGTTTATAACTTTGAATTGAAATCGGTTTACATTGCTCGGATTGATAATAACGTTATTATTCCAACAAATTATTTTCAATTGCATTATTTACAATGAGCTAATTTATGGCGTAGTTTTATTTGTTTTATGGATATAAAAATGTGAGATATAAAATCATTGCTATAATTTTTCAATAAATTTTATGAAAGTTTCCAGTAACATTGTTTTTAATAACTTTTAATTTAGCTATTTTGGGGAAAATGCACTTATTGTTATAGACATTTTCTATAGAAAAATGGTTTTAGAATCTTTAAAACTTCCTTTTAAAAGTTATCATCTAAATGACACATGGAATGTAAAATGTAATTTATTACAATATTGTAAATTAATTTCTTCTTGTAAGATTCTTCTATAATCCTTTTTGAATGGAAAACCATTGAAGTAGGTATAAGTGGGTTAATATTCGTTATGCCAAATTTCAAGTTTTTCAAATGTCAAAAGGTTTTCTATTTCGAAGTTGATATTTTCAAAAATATTTCAAGAATTTTATAAAATTCTGAAAGAAACAGTTTTAATGTTCTCATAAATTATTCTTTCAATTGATATTCAACATAATATATGACATGAAAAAAAATATTCGTTACTTATTTAACCTTTATGAACATTTTTATGTGTCGAATATTGGTATCTATACGTTAAATGCATTATTACTGTGTCAAATTTCTAATTTTAATGTGATATATTTTCTGTAATAGATATACGGAAGGACGAGTCTCGAGGTACGGAAAACTAAAAACTTAAACATAAAAAAATTATTAGGATGGAAAAACGTAAATTGATTTCCATTTCCTTAGGGATGTCGCTATTCATATACATAAAACGCGCAAGCGAAATTTGTTTGCGGCAATTCATAAAGCGGTGATATCCTGTGGCTATCTATGCATTAATATCGTTTAAATATAAGCATTAATTTATTTTATGTATTCGTTCAAAAGTGTATTTGAAAGCATTTGTATTTTCTAAAATTGCGGTTTATACGAATGGGAATAAAAGTATTTACATTTTTGATTAGGATGAAAATATTTACCGCATGTTTCAATCAATTTATTTGAAGATAAATTATTTAAAGGGCGATTTGAAAAAACATAAATTACGATGTATGTGTTTATTATTGGTCAAATATATGTTGGAATAATTGTAACTGAAGGAAATGACGTCTATATTTTAGTTCAACTAAATTTTGGTCAATATTCAGGTAATCCCAGTAACTAACTTTCCAGTGATTATCTACATTATTTTAAATTAAAATAAAATGTGTAGCGGAGATAGACGGAGATTATACTTATTCTGGACACGTAAATGCATGTTTAAATAATGTCGAAATAAAATATTTGTGATAAGAACATAATTCCCCATTAAGAAAAAAGTAATTTCTCTTATCTTATTTTAATTTATACAAAGATAAATTGTACGCAAACAATTCAGAAATGTAGTCTTATTTTTAAACAACTGAAACTCTCTCAATAAAACTTTCACAATCATTTTCCTGTGGTCTATGTAATTCTGTAGTTTTAACATAATGAACTAGATGATTCTTGTTCACATTGGAACTTTCATCTGCTTTGCTTTTTAAGCCTCTTTTCGTATTCTCATTATCTTGCAGGGGAAAAATAAAATACTAGTTTGATAAACCCCCAAGTACTCGTTGATTTCTAAAAATTGGTCGCGCAGCGGAGGAAATGTAATTAATAAATACCAAGGTAAGGGATCGGTTGTAGGGAGACCAAGATAAAGGATAATTTGCAATAACACTGATCGATGCGCTTGCGAAACCAATTAGCCTACCCCAAGCTAGAGGGAGAGTCCGTCTTCTACTAGCCTCCATGAAGTTCGCTCACAGTCAAAGTGTAATATATAACTCCAATTTGTAATCTCCAAATAGCGTTATATTTTAATAAATTTTTTGTAACACAATTTTTATTCTTCTGAGCTTTTCGCCGCCCGCTACACAATCCGTTGCTGTAAGTTTATCATCGAGCTAAAGTTAATAGTTTTTCTGTCTGCAATCGTTTCAAAGGTATTTAAAATATGTTTTATTTTAGTAAGTATTCGGAAATTATGCTGAATAATTTTACAAATTATTGTAATTTTTTTCTAAAATATTTACATAAAAGGCAATAAGTTAAAGAAAAGTGCGTTTATTAAAAAGTATTAATTTTAAGGTAAATATCTTTTATTATACAAAAAGTAGTAGTGCCGTCTATAGACTAACAGAAACACGCTTCAATTTGTTTTATTTTAATTTAGTTAGTTTTTTACTTAAAAACTTATCGTTTTATTTGCTCCGCTGAGCATTATTAAATAAAAAAAGTCAAAAACATTTTAAGGCACACAAACGTACGTGCATATCTACGTGCGTTCATAAATACGGACATAAAAAAATTATGTGATCCATGATTATGTGTTAATGTTCTTTGGAAAATTTCATTGCCCCCTCCTGAATATTAACATAAAACTTTCATATTTTGATAAATGAGGAAACAAGAAAGAAAAATTAATTGTAAAAGACCTTAAGAATGAAGTTACATTTAATAAGATCCGCGAAAAACATTTTACCCAATTTACTTGATTTATTAGGCTGTGCAGGTGATACGACACGACGAAAATATAAAATTACAATGTTTCAAACCCCTAAAAATTGCGAAATTGTCATTCGATGCTGAATCGACTTGACACTACATTTTAGATTATCCACGATTAGTTTGATTCAAAAAGTCATTAAATCAAGCTAGATCATATGAATATATTACTAACATGTTCACCCTTCGAAATCAAGCACATTTGGTAAATATGGGAATGACATAACTGTTCCTGAATCGCTACTCTCCCTGATCTATGGTCGTGAGCGCAGATATTAGGTAAATATTTTTAAAGGGCATAAATTATGTAAAAGCGGTAAAAATTATGTATTTTTGTTTTAGGGCATCCGGCAGGTACGTTAACCCTGTATTTACGTAAAATATGAATCTATTAAGCTTCTATTGAATGTATATTTAATAGAGATTTTGAAGTTGCATAAAAGTTTAAATTTTTTAATTAGATATTTAGTTATTGTTATTTAAATGCCAAAGGCAATTATTAAAAAAATGGCGATTTTCGCATATCAGTACAAAATGGACTTTGGGTGTGTGAATTGAACACGAAACTGCAAATAATTGAATAAAAATGAATAAATCATGATACTACTTAGCTACCTGCTAGTTAAGTTAACTACTGAGAAAAAAAATTGACAACATTTAACTGAGTCCAGCCCAGGTACATTAAGTTTTTGGAACTCATGATTCATATTTTTATTTAATGTCTTAAATTTAATAAGTTTCTACCTTTTTTAAATAGGTTTATTTAAAGTGTTTAACTTACGCAATCAAATGTTATTCAAAAATACTTTTCGATGAAGTGAGAATGGTTTATTTAAGCTGTATAATTACCATTTATTACAACTATAGAATCTTTATTCACGCTGTAATTAAAAAAGATAATAGACAATTACTTAAGTAAATATCATGTTAGCTTTAATTAAAACCGGTAAATTTCTTACATTTGCTGGATGAGGTAAACATCATAGTTGTTTTAAAACTTTCCTCCTAATAAATATAAAAAATGGAGTTTTCGTAACACTAATTATAGTTATTAGTGATTAGGATAAATTAATATTTGTAAAAAACAAAACTGACCAATCAAAGCTTTAATGTATTGCGGAAGTGATATGGGAAGCTAAGATAAACTTATTAAAAGATAGTCACCAGTACACGCTACGAACCTTATTCGCATAATACTCATTTCGTTATCAGCCTCATTCGTTAGGAAAAACTGTCTGGAGTGGAGTGCATTATTCAGTCCGCCATTTGTTTTTCTTGACCCGCTACCGGCGCGGCACCCGCTCGCATTGATAACGAAAGGCTCGGAGCAAATTTTAATAATTTATCACTCGCTTTTCCTGTATTTTATTTCCACAATCACTTTTTTATGTCTTTAACAGAATGTGCAGCGGTTCTCATAGTACCAATTTCCTTTTTCCGTTTTAAATTATTCGTGAATATAATTGTTTTAGTGGTATTTTCTTTTTCATACCAATAATATATATATATATATATACATATATATATATATATATATATATATATAAATATATATATATATATATATATATATATCAATATATATATATATATATATATATATATATATATATATATATATATATTTCTACATACACATCAAAATACCATATCATTGTGATACATAGGCCTGCCTTCCTGCTCTTCTAAATCTTTTAATCTGTGTTTGTTCTTCAATGTTGCTATATTTCATAGTGTATTCATTTTTCAGTGTAATAATTTTTTTACGACAAATTTGATTCATTATTGTTCCTCGCGTTGACTGTCCGGCTTGAAAAATATTGGTACGTTTCTCTCATTTCCATTTAATTGCAACTATGTGTATACTAGTTTCGCTGGTTATGCAGATGGGTCTCGTGGCCTATTATTTCCGTTAAACTTGCTTCCTTTCCTAGGTTTGGCTTCTTCTTCATTTTATTGGTAGGTACATATTCGTATACTATATCTGTAGCTTCACATAAGGAGGTTAGTGAAAATTGCTGCCCATATTACATTTATATTTAGCGGCCTTTTTCGTTGTAATTACACTAAAAGTTTGGCCGAAAGTTTGTTTCGTGCTTTTTTAACGTGCACTGCATTGTAAAAAAATACAGGGAGTAAATTGGCCATAGCGATACCACCCAGTATATCCACGTACCGGCAATGGTCCAACGTCTCCGTGCATCTTCTATTATGCTTGTTTTCTCTGTTCATTTATATATGTATGCTTAAATATTAACTATTAGGTTTAAGTGGCCGCTTTTACAAAAGAAAAACGAAAAGTCCGAGGCAAAATCAAGTTAAATCGAACGTAATTACGTAACTTGTTTCCTTTATCACGTAATTACGCTATTCTACAATTACGGACTGATTTGAACTTTAATAAATCCGTAAAATAACTGAAATTCCCTATTTATCGAAATATGTACAAACTTGACTTAAACAGTAAAAATAAAACAAGAATCCAGGATCGATTGAGAATACATTGTATACTCAAAACATGTAAAATGATATACCAATGTAGGCTGTAATGAATCTTCTTTGAAAATAGCAGGCAGCACTGTCTATCTTTACTAATTATTTGCATTGGCATAATTTCCATTTTAGACTCGGATGACTCACGCACGACAGGACGAATGCTGAGCAAAACTTAATTTTTTCGCATAAAGAATAGAGTTCAAAATTATTTAATGACCTGACTTAAGGGAACCCCGCAAATTAAGTTGCAGTACGAGTTTGGGTGGTCCATGAGTAATGCTTTAAAAATTAAAAGAAAGATTCATTAATTTCCCGATCAAAGTTATCGTATTGAAAACGACTCAATCATCCTATTATACTCTAGTTAAAAGTTCCTTTAGTATATGTTCTTATTTTTAATTTTTATCTTATTTTAATTTTTTTATATTATTCACTTCTGATGGTTCAACCTGGAGAAATCGACCTAACGACCTGGAGACCAGTAAACATATTAGGAAAACGCTAGAACAATACTCTGAAAAAGCGAGTGTTTTTACTACTGCAAAAATTATCCGAATCAAGTGAGAAATACTTTAAATTAAACTCTAACAAAGAAAAGCAAACTTACCTATTACATTGATAAGATCAATAAAATTGGATAAATAGTATAGATTGACAGTACGCCACATTAAAAACCACTCTGTAAACTTAGACAACACAGACAAATTGGCCAGGCTCTTATCAGATATTCTCAAAAATTGAGTTAAAAATGACCTTTTTTAGTGATCTTTGTAAGTTAGTAGTTCATATTAACGTACTAGGTTTATTGTTGGTATATTATAGTTATTGCTATTTACTAACTTATATAGATTGTTAAGATTTTGCTTTTGGAAAGTTTGATTATTTTGATGTAATTTTTACTTTTCATTTGATTTTTTTCTTTGCTAGCAAAATATTTTATTTATATTAATTTTTTCTAACAAAACTTCAAAAAGATTAAAAAAAACTCAAAACTGAAAATACAAAAAGTAAATATAATTTGGATTCTGTACCTCGAAAAGAAAAAAGTAACCCCTTATAAGATCATTAACTTGTCTAACCATAAGTTAGATCTGTTTTTAAGCTTTACTCCTACTCTATTAGAGCTATGAAGTTAAAATTAGCACGGCTATATATATATATATATATATATATATATATATATATATATATATATATATATATATATATATATATATATATATTATATATACATATAATGCCCCAAAGTTAGGGAACGAAACCATTTTATAAAAAAGAAAATAGGGTAATTTTCCTACATATGAAAAAAAGAATTTTGTTTAGTTTTCGCATTAGTGGAAAAGGTGTCGTTAAATAGGTTTTCGAAGAATATGGGAGTTGGGTCATTAACACATTTCCCACGCATTTCCATAATCCTTTTACGAGTTTCATTTTGGGTTATTTTCTCTACATGTGAAGTGGAGGGGTTTTTTTATAAATTTTTATTCATTATATTTGTATTTTCCGATACAGTGATCTAATCACAAAATATTAGTGAAACTAAAGTGATATTTTTTATTACATTTACACCTTACCACCTCCTACCAGCTGAACCGCTATTTTTGAATAGCGGAAAAGTATAAATAAAATAATGGTAGTATACAAAACAATCATAAAAGGATTATCATTACAGCTTAGTAGGCTTTACTAGTGTACTAGTAATAGTCGACCAACTTATGACATGTAGATGGGTCGGTTAAAAGTTCGTAGTAACTCCATACAAATTATTTAAATTAACTTCTTACAGAATTTTACATTTTACAATCTATTTCTATTATGTATGTTGAAGATATGCTAAACAAAATATTTACATATGTAAATGATGAGGAATTACATTTGTAAATAATACGACAGAAATACTATATATACATAAATGTTCATATTCGCCTAAGAGTGTACGGTAGAGTGTATGAATTCGTAGCGCGATCTACACCGTATTACCAATTTTTTTTACAAATGGTGTGACATATAATCTTTAAGTTAATGACAAGGATAAAACATATTTCTTAACTAAGGAGACATTTATTGAGAAATTAAAATAAAACAAATAAATTAATCGAAATGTTTTTATTTCGTTTGTGGCTTAGGATACCAAGTGAAAAAGTAAATTATAAGAATTTGAAAATTATTTTTACTTTAATTTATTTTAAAAGGTTTCTAGAGACATTGTTCAAGAGGTCGAAAATACTTATCCCAAAGTAGTAGAACACATTTGGATCTAAATAGCCTTCGCGTTTAGTAGTTCACTCTACTACGACAACTCAATAACTCTTTGACACAAAATTAACATCCGCAAACAGTCAAATTATATTTTGGAAGCGCGGTGCATTATATTAAAACAATAATAATATATTTATACTTATACTAAATTAGTCACACTATACAAAATTTAATCATAATGACTTAATGTAATTCTTGATTTTATAAAAGACAAACGGAAATAATTTTCGTTTCTACAAAATTGTCCCATGTTAATACTCACCAAGTCATTTCTGTTTAACAAAATTAAAAACAATATATTCTCACATCCTATCCTAATGAGGCACCGCTGACAAAATGCTACTTTTATATTGCGAGTCATTTCTGTATTTCGTTGTCGTGTGACGATTGTGGGTAAATTTTCATAATACACTTCCTATTATGCTAAACATAAGACAACTTCCATATTACGCTAAACATAAAATTTTTGCTTAATGCTATTCCAATTAACGTTCAGGAAATAAAACGAAACATCAGAATATGAGCTTATAAAATGATTTTTAATATTTTCGTAACTAGAATTTTTTTTTTATTTTCTTCATTAATTTACAAAGAGCGACTCTTCACATATATTTTAATTAAAGAAGTATAGTTTTTCGATATTTACTAAAAAATGTTCATTTAATTGAGATGGCTTTCTTCGCAAGAAAAACTGGTTAAGACAAATTATAATTACGTCAAAGATAAAGTAATTTTTTAATTTATATTAAGCATATTTCTATTCTTATTCTAGGTAAAAAGGAGTAAAAAGAAAATAATTTCATCCAAAAAAAAGTAATTTTTCTTAATAATTTTCTAGCTCAAATTATTTTAAACGTAATGTATTTTCTTTATTTTTCTTTAAATTTGCTACCATACGGGGGCGATCCAAAAAACGTAATATATTTTAATCGTAATATATTTTCTTTATTTTTCTTTAAATTTCCTACCATACGGGGGCGATCCAAAAAACGTAATATATTTTAAACGTAATATATTTTCTTTATTTTTCTTTAAATTTGCTATAATATATATACGGGGGCGATCCAAAAAACGTAATATATTTTAAACGTAATATATTTTCTTTAAATTTGCTACCATATGGGGGCGATCCAAAAAACATAATATATTTTAAACGTAATATATTTTCTTTATTTTTCTTTAAATTTGCTACCATACGGGGGCGATCCAAAAAACGTAATATATTTTAAACGTAATATATTTTCTTTATTTATCTTTAAATTTGCTACCATACGGGGGCGATCCAAAAAACGTAATATATTTTAAACGTTATATATTTTCTTTATTTTTCTTTAAATTTGCTACCATACGGGGGCGATCCAAAAAACGTAATATATTTTAAACGTAATATATTTTCTTCATTTTTCTTTAAATTTGCTACCATACGGGGGCGATCCAAAAAACGTAATATATTTTGAAAGTAATATATTTTCTTTATTTTTCTTTAAATTTGCTACCATACGGGGGCAATCCATAAAACGTAATATAATTTCTTTATTTTTCTTCAAATTTGCTACCATACGGGGGCAATCCATAAAACGTAATATATTTTAAACGTAATATATTTTCTTTAAATTTGCTACCATACGGAGCAATCCAAAAAACGTAATATATTTTCTTTAAATTTGCTACCATACGGGGGCAATCCAAAAAACATATTATATTTTCTTTAAATTTGCTACCATACGGGGGCAATCCAAAAAACGTAATATATTTTCTTTATTTTTCTTTAAATTTGCTACCATACGGGGGCAATCCAAAAAACGTAATATATTTTCTTTAAATTTGCTACCATACGGGGGCAATCCAAAAAACATAATATATTTTCTTTAAATTTGCTACCATACGGGGACAATCCAAAAAACGTAATATATTTTCTTTATTTTTCTTTAAATTTGCTACCATACGGGGACGATCCAAAAAATGATAACAAAATCGATCGATTTGTATACATTGCGTAATAAAAAATGTAATTTTTTTTGTCATTTATTTTTACGCTAACGTTTAGAGCAATTTAAAGTGGAAGGATGATTATGACTCGGAGATTAAAACATACTAATAGCTTCTTTGCAAAATTACAGGGCTCATATACTTAATCAACCTTTTCAAGACTTGAATCCAGATTTTAAGATTTATCGGTACATTTTTTAGATCGCGTTCGCAAAACTACAATATTATTTTAATGTCGGAAAAAAATGAATAATAAATCTGTCATGTTTATGAAATTTAATTACAAAATTGACCTCTCCCTTGTGTATTACAAAGCAACAATATAAATTTTAAAGTTTTATGTAATATAACTATTTTACAAATTGATCATCCGTGACACAGCGCCGCTTATCCTCCATCTTTTCTACTTCCTTGTTTGTTACGTATTTACTGCTTAACTCCTTATGAGTCATTTCATTTATAGTATAAAACATTTTATGCAGTTCTATAATTGTCAGTAACAGCTGATGGTAATCCATCACATAATTTTTTAAACTGTAACTGTAAGTTATTTTATAGCAGCAAAACTGTGTTACCAAAAAATTAAAATAATTTTTAAAATTCATAGTAAAGTTTTAATAAACAAAAATATTGTAACTTTATTTAATTCATCGTTGATATAGCGGGAAGTTCATATGTAGCATTTAGTGACTAGCTTTTTGCGCATCGTTTACATCATGTTCCACTATATAATTAAAATTTTATCAAAAATAATAATTGTTTATAATAAAAAGCAACGGTTTTGGACCAAATATAGTAAAGGTTGGTGACGTTGGAATATTATTAATAGAAAACATACTATAAAAGTAACAAATCAATGTGTTATTTATTTTCTTTAAACTGCTAACACCCCTTAAAATATACTTTAAAAACGATAACAATTGCAGCAAATATATCGATGCAATGATAAACCTAGAAGAAACTGTAGTGCAGGCTGAATATAAATCATAAAAAATAATATTCCTCGAACTGTCAAGAAAATTAACAGAAACTATTCACAGCCATGCCTACCGATATCATTGGCGACGATAAATGGGTACTCTGCATGTATCCTCCTAATTTTGTCTTATTATTTTTATAAAGTTCTGTACCTCAATAGGAAAAAAAGGAATCCTTAATGGATCACTTCGTTGTCTGTCTGTCAGTTGATATAGATGATTTTTTCTGAGGAACACGTGAAGATATGAAGTTGACATTAATAGAAACTATTAATTTCAACTTCATATCTTCACGTGTTCCTCAGTTTGCGATCCGTTGGAGTTGTAAAAAAATCAAGTTTTCAAGACAACGCGATCAAAAATACCCATAAAAATACGGCCAAACCTACTTTCCGTTGACCTAGAATCATAAAATTAGGCAAGAAGCAAGACCTCACAGTACAAGTAAAGAAAAATATTCGATAATCGCTAATTTATAGTTATATGATACAAATAATTTTTTTAAAATTATATTACGTAAAGAATTTTTGTTTCATTTTGCCTGTGAAAAACATACCAGGATATCTTCGTTTTTTTGCATATATTTTAATAACAATATTATGCACCATTAAATATTTATAAATGCGTACATATACATGGAACCTTCGAAGTGAGAGCTCCACTCGTGCTAGATGGGTTTTTTATAAGTTCAAAAATATTATTATTTTTCAGATAACGTACAAAAGCTCGATAATAATTGTAGGTCACTAATCTGGAATTTGGATTCAACTAACATAAAATCGTGAGGCATTTAATAGAAAATTTTCCGTAGTCTAGAAGTAAACAACTTAAGATCTATTTAATAAAAATAATTGAATTGACTACCGGTGACAAATATGGCAATTAAGGGTCCAATAATTTTACGACCACACTGTTGTAAACTAATGTCTTAGAATATAAATACGTCCTTTTAATGAACGTATTAAATTTCAGAAAATATATTCACAATTTATTAATTTACTTTAAATAATAAAACCTGCAATAAAATATAATCATGTTCATTTGGATATCTCCTATACCTTGTTCATATAGTTGTAAGAATCACGAATCTTTGAACTTAATGATTTTCAACTAAAAAACAGCTAAAGATTTATATTCTAATTATTTTTGCCCTTCTAAAAATATTAAGTTAATTTTAAAATAAATACACGTAACTCAAAATATGGTAAAAATAATAAAAGTAAACTTTTTTGAGTAGACATAAATTTTATTACGAAACGTGAAATTGCCGTATTTCATTTTTAGTTGGTCGTTTACAATAAAATATAGCCAATATTTTACCACAGACCCAAGAGAATCCACCAGTAAAAAATTCATCGAAATTCCTTTGGCTACTCTTACGTGGTGCGTGAATAAATAAACAGAGTTACACACATTTCAAAAACAATTGTCTTCTGCTACATTTGTTATGTTACCACATAACAGGGGGGATGATATAGAATATGTTTTATAACGATGAAAATCTTGTTTGAAAATGAAAAATTACACCAGGTGAATAAGGAAGAAGCAGTTAAAAGGAGCAAGGGGTCAACGTGATTTTTTAAATCCCTACTTACGCAATATAATAGAGGAAAAAGGATCACTTAGTTTAAACCTTAATTTAGGATACCTGTAATATTATAACTACAAAAATGTGTTTTTTTGTCCTTTTCTCACTTCACAGCCGAACAACCTATCGACGTGATTTTGTGTCCGGAGATAGTTGGCTTACGCAGAAATGACATAGTCTAGTTTTTGTGCCATGAAACCTCATTCCAAATAATATTATAACTTATATTATAAATGCGACAGTTTGTTAATTTACAATTAGGGTAGTTTGTTTATTTGAAATTGACAAACTACCCTAATTGCAAATTAATAAAAGTAGTTGCAAGGTAGGGATATGATATAGGCTATTTCTTATTAAGGGAAATCTCATAACTTTAGGAAAATTCTTATTTGAAACAAAAAAGTACACAATACGAATAATGAAGCAACGTCGTAACAAAGTAATGGATAGACGTGATTTATGAAACGCTGCATACACAATATAAGGTAGCAACAGAATCAATCACTTTAATTTCTAATTTAAAGAGAAATATCTCTATTGTCGTTGCCATTTGTTTTATAAAAAAGACTTAGCATTTAATTTCCTTTAATCATTTTAGTTGGCACTCCATGTTTTTAACTATAATCACGTGAGCAAAGTCGCAGGTAAAAGTTTCGGTTCTCCTTTTAGAGGTCTTTTATGGACACTTTAAATAAATATATGTTATTCTAGAAAGTTAACTTGAAATTTTTGTAGAAAAAAAAACAGGTCTCGCTGAGTTTCATTCGTTTACATATACTCGAAATTAAAATCAAAACTAACAAAAACTAAACGAGTTAATTCCAGCACTGCTTAAGAATTTACTTTCTAAATTAATTTACTAGGACAAATATGTGATATGCAATAAATAATCGAATAAATGGAATTAAATCAAAAGTAATCATAATGAGGCGGACTAATGATTGTGTGTGTGTGTGAGTGCGTGCGTGCGAGCGAATAGAACAATGGACATTGAACATTCCGTAGCAAAATATGAAATTATCGATGTTGTTCATTCTGTATCCAAATGTCATATTCAATTCACACGTCATACCCTTATGAGATACCCATAATTACAACTCTAACTAACCAGCATACTTATTGTTAGAAATTCACACCAATAAAGTGTGAGTGGTGATTGTTTGAAATTTTGCTGTGCTGATTTCCGGGGAAATAATTGAGAATCGAGTGGGTCGGTGAGTGGACGTATGATAAAAACAAAGCTCGTAACTCTTTTCTATATATATATATATAACATAAGAACGAAATACCTCTATTTTACTCGTAATTCCTATTAGAGAGAAAGAGATAGAAGGTGAGATGATCTCACTTTGGCCAAACAATAGAAAGAAAACAAGGTTAGAGACCTGTCGATAACAACATTTTCCTTAACAACATATTTATACACGCACCCTAGAGAGTATGGATATGCGTTGCCGCACCGATGCTCCTCCATTGTTGTGGCTGACTCCTTGGAATTAAAATATTTAATTAAAATTACTATTAATTAAAGTTATTATTAGTTGCTATTGGCTTATGTCTAAGCTTACTTTTTACGTATTTATAATTAATCATTTATACCAATAGTGTAGAAATACATCGTCTATATTTTTATAATTTTTATTATTATTAATTGTCCAAATAAGAAAAGAACAAGCGGATTCATTCCATATTGTTATGAATTTTTTAAACATGTATGTATTTCTCGAAAAATATTTAAACCATATCAAATGTAGCAAGAATTTTAATTTCAATGTTTAAAATTTTGTTTATGACGGTTTTGTCAATATCTTCAATATTTTAATGAAAAGCAGTAGAAAAACTTATTGCAATTTTTTATTCAATAAAATATAAAAAATAATAAATCAGCGCGTCTAAAGTTGTCCACTTAAATTCTATGAAAAAAATAATATAGGTGCAATCATCAATCATTTCTTTAGGGAAACGTTGAAAATATACATTATATACAAGATGCTGTTAATGTCATATGGTGATAAATTATTGAACTTTTGTTTACACTGATGTCAATTTTCGCGTGGAATTTCCCATAGCGTAAATATTCCAATCGATCAAAATTATGTACAATACCCTAATATGGTGTAGTGTGTCGTGTGAAAATATTTAAATGATGGTTGAAAACAATATACTCTTTAGTTTTTCAAAATTCTAATCTCATATTCACTCGTCACATAATGTCTTTCCAAACATGTAAACAAAGTGGGATTTCTGTCATCATTAAGTGACTTTTTTTGCCCTATTACTATTCAAAATACTTTGTCAGTATAAAAAATGTAGATCAAACGAGAAATATCAATAACTTATAGGAAACACAGAATAAAATACAACAATAAAAAAATATTTCCAAGAAATTATTCAAAATAAAAATCACAACTTGCTATTTACAGCATTTCGTAAAGATTTAATGAAGTTTTAGTGTTAACTTAAATTATTTGAGCAGTTGATAAAAACAATCACGTTCCGCAGTTTCTGTCAGATATTCGTTTATTGAATCCCTTGAGTTAATAATGATAGACATTCTCCGTATAAAAACACAATAAACTTTTTGGAATAATTTTTTATTAAACTATAGTAATCAACGTTTCTTTTTGAAATGCGCGAAACCTTAAATGGTTATACCGCTCAAAGTTGGAAAAGCACAAATATTGTGTTCTGCTTCAGATATTTTTCATTTATTATTAGGAGAAAACATTTCAATTTCTTAGGAAAATGAAGAATACTACAGGAGAATACTAGGAGGATACTACATAGGTACACTCTTTAAAGTTTAACCTTGTGCTTTATTTATAGGAATGACAGCATGGGCGAATTGGAAATTGGAATCGTATAAACTGAAACGGAAAATTTATGGAAATTGATGATATCCGGGGTATCATGAACTGTCCTTCCATAGCACAACCACAGATTATAATGACCTTTATTTTGTAATTGAGCAATTTTATAGGTTGCAGACATGTCCAAATTGAAAAATTAGAGGAGATTTAAATTTCGCAGTGGTAATTGAACGTGAGGTTATGTGACAACCACACCGGGATGGAATAACGCACCCATGTTTATTTATCTATCGGTGTATCAACATACATATACATATATATATATATATATATATATATATACATATATATATATATATATATATATATATATATATACACATAACAGAGCGTAATTAAGATTGGATAAAACTTTACCATTGATATCGTCGATAGAATAGTTCCTTGAAGCCATAATGGCTTTTGCAGTAAACCAAGAATTTAATGAAGAATTTAAGAGAGGGTAGAGGGCCGTAATCGCATATTGAATGTTATTGACAATGAAACGGAAATCAGAATCCTATAATGAAATTTGGGCCTCACGTATTTTGATGGTACCCTTTTACGATTGAAGTAAATTGTTAGTAAAACAACTATTATCATCTTCGAATAGTTGGAAACGCATATTTAAAGTGAAAGATAAATTTTGAGTATACTATTATACATAAGAACGCTTGAGGTATGGGTTTACATCATCAGTATTGTAGCTCGTGGAATCACTCGTAACGTTGGATCGAAATCAGCGGCAAGAAGGACTGGTACACCACTCACAAATTATTTTTCCAGTAATTCCTTAATGTACGATCGAGTGCTTCCACTGAATCTTTGTGAGACATAATGCTTTTGCCTATCAATGAGCACTCATGTAATGTCAAGCAGGTTTATGTCAAGCAGGGTTTTCGGGATACTGACTGACTGCTATTAAACTTTCTGAGCGAAGTTTTCATAATGATAAATTAATTATAAAAGTCTTTCCAGTTCCACCAGATGCACCCAAAAACATGTGTTTTCCGGACTTTGAACGATTGCTTGCAAATATATTTTTATAGCCGCAATTTGGAACGAAATTTAATATTCTCCTAACTTATAGTCAGTGACTCCAATTCTTGTCTGTTGCATAACCTTTCTCTCACGTATTCTTTAACTTTATACGCATCATTATCATTTTGCAATAATAATATAATAATAATGTGTTATATATATATATATATATATATATATATATACATATATATATATATATATATATATATGTAGTTAACATTAATCGTTTATCAGTCGTCTCTTTATTTCTCGAAAACCTATTTTTCTTCTAATTTTAATACGCCAGGCCTCTTATTAAATTCGGATTCATTTTATCTGATAAAATGCATCGCAAAACTTATCGAATATTTCCGCACATTCGAAAAGGCAAAGGAAAAGACGAAACAATTCCTTTTACTCTAAACTGGTAGGGTGAAGGAAGTTTGGTGTTAAATTTTCTAGAACTTTATAAAATTTATTCTCACCTTAAATAATATTCTTTAACATTAATAATTTGGCATGTTTCTGAGAGACTAAAATTTAGTGTTGAATTTTTTAGAAATTTCGCCAATTTTTCTAATATATTTACACTAAAACCTTTCGAAATTAATACTCTACACGACGGACAAAATGCTATCGAAATCCGTCTAACACAACTTAATTTATGGGCACAAAAGGACAGACATTGAATTTTATTTGCATAATATATAATATAGTTATATTTCAGATATATATATATTGAATATGCCAATATTTTCTTACACAAACAGTTTAAATTTTTCTTAGTATATGTAATTATTCCGTTGTCCAACTATTAAAATGTGTCTGAGGAAGTAGCTCATTAAAATTAATTACCCTAAAGGCATTTGAAATTTATTGTAACGAATGGAAAAAATATACAAAATATCAATAATTCACGTCAATTTCGGTTTTGGGTTGAAAAAAGAATATTATCATTCCAAATTTACAGTCTTGCCGTTCGGAGATAAGAGAAATGTGATAATTACAGTGCAGAGAGATTTATGCAGACATGTGTGCCTGTTTTTAAAGAAAGAAATCGCATTAAAATTTATAGTTATTATCTCTGTAAAACAATTTTGGCAGAATTCTACCATCTGAGGAAGTATTCGACCTCAGAAAGCGCTTGGTGAGCCGTAAAAAAAGGTATCTCATTTATGAGCGACCGTCTATATAAACACAATTTTCTGTGGTAGGGCGTAGTTCAGCTATATACGAAGCACCAAATCAGACTATATAAATATTATATTGAATGAGGCTGCTATCCCAATTAATATTTAATTCACTTATATACATTTAACGAACTCATTTGATCTCATTCCAGTCACATTGTGAATTAATTTTGTGTGCAACTGTTACTCATTCTAGCAAAGGTACGAAGAAGGAACGTGTATTATTTATGTAATACCTGCTGCACAAAAATTTAACATTTTGAACTATTCTCTTCATGTTGAATAAATTTTCCTGTACTAGTTGATATGGTTGTTGTAAAAAAGAGGATATAAATAATAATATTAATATGAAAGACAAACGTTTCTTATGAAATAATTTTGTAATAGTTTGTTTTAAAATACTGAGTTAATTTACGTAGCTAAATAAAACAAACAACTTTATTTTAAATTATGTGCCACGTTCACATTATGACACATACATAAATAAACGATCAACCATCGACGATTGGATGAGTTTCGTACTTCATTTTTTTTTTATATTTTGTAAGGCCAGTGCAGTCCACACCAAAATCGCACACATTTTTTCCTTCTTTAATATTTGCAGTTCAATTCAATGTTGTTGCATGGATCTGCAAAACATTTAGTTTATTTAATAACTTAATATTATTTCGAGTTGTCTATTATAAACTATTCTTTATGTTGCTATTCAATAATAAATAATAATAATTACTATAATGCTATTCAATAATAAATTATGCCAGAACACCATACTATAAAAAGCAATTATTATAATCAAATAGAACAGAAAATAATTAATTTCTTTCCACAATCGCCACAAATTAGATTCTAAGTAAGAAATATGTAGGAAAACGAAGAGTTACGAGTTGAGTTTTTAGATTACTATTTGTTTTGGCATGTGTATGCAGTGTGTATTTAAGATATTATTGAAGTATGTATAACTGATTCCGCTCGAAACATGTAACAAATACTTTGCGATCAGGACGTGTTCATGATATGAATCTCAAAGTATTGAATTTCATTTTTATTTTTTCCTACGGGTAAATTACTAGTGTATTGACTTGCTAAGTTAATAAATTTGTGTTAATGCAATTATTTAGTTAATAATACTATTTGCAATAAATATTAGGTAGCTCGTAAATTAAATTTATGTCTTTAACATCGACGCATTAGACAAACAGCAAATAGTTGAACAAGAGTAACAAATTTCATAAACTGAACAATGGAAGACAAAAAAAATGTTATCCATAAATTTTTTCCTGTGAAATTCGAGTAGAGTTTTTACTATCAAGGTTTTTACACACTTAACCAAATAAAAATATATAAACGCGCATATAATTTTCATTGAACTGGTAAAAAACATTATTATTAATTTTGGTTATTTTAAAACATTGCTTCATATTTCTTTCATTGATGTAAAAATTGAATTCTGAGATTCCTCATAAATATTGGATACAGTTTTTCGGAAAATTTTGGTTAAAAATCTAGCAACCCGGTTTCATAATTCTGATATTAACAGTTTTTAAGAGAGGTTGATATTTGGTGTGCATTGTGTGAATATTTTACGCAATTCTTCTAGAACTACGTGAAATTCTAAAGGAAAAAGAGATTGCAAAAATTAATTTTTTTAAAGAAGTATTTTCAGTAACTATACTTTCTTTATCAAAAATTTCCATCTATACCTTAAGATGTGTTAAAGATTGTTTTATATTGGAATATATGCAGATTTATATGGTGAATAGCCATGACAGATTTAAAGTTTCTAGGTAAAAAAGTTTTGTAAGAAAAACGTATGTGATCAATTAAAAGACAGAAAGGTAATTGGGTGATATTAAAAGGCATCCGGTTTTCTATTCTTTTGAGGTACTGAACTCTAACAGAAATAAAAAAATAAAAGTTTTGAATTTAAAAGATAAATAGCTGAAGATGGTGTTGTTATCATCAGCATCTGTCGAAAGAGGTTCACTACTGTATATAGGCCTCCCTAACATATCACCGTAAACATCGATTCCATATCGCTTACATTTAATAGTTCCCCATAGCTTTTACCAGGTCACTTAGCAGGGGATCGATAAATTTTGTATCTTCCGATACGTGGTGGTACATTCAGATACTTTCTTCCCCAACAGTCTTCAGTTGTGCGCTTTACATAGACTGCCCATGGCCAGTTCAATCTCCCAACCCTACGAGCTATGTCGTCAGATTTTGTGGATGATGAATTTTATTTAATATATTGAAGCAACTACGTGCGTTATTTTACTTTCTCTGTATACACAATACATTTAAATTTGTGAATTGTGGAATATAAATCTTTACAAGAGAAGTTATAAAGATCTAATTTTTTTTATATAGTTTGTAGATTGAAGTTTTATTTCCAGTAAGATGAAACACCTGTATTAATTTATATTGAAACATATTTGGCAATAAATGAAAACGAATATAACATTGAACATCAACATTGAATTGAACTCTTGAATTATCTTAATTAAACTTTAAAGACGCTTAATGAAATACGCGGGTAAACACAAAAATAACGTTTATCATTTGCAAGCACGTAACAGTTTAATGTTATGCAAATTGGTTGTCTTCGCTTAAAATAGCAAGCGTCGTATTCAAATTAACTCGCATGTTGCAATTGCTGATAAGCATTTCTCGTTTCGTCTCTGTGCAGAAACTTAAGCAAATAAACGTAAAGTTTAAAATTATATAAATACTTTCTAGAAATAGTCTCGTGTTTCTATTGCATTTAACAATGCAACACAGTTTTAATTATTTCTCTTCATTATTTTAATAGTAAAGCCATAAATTATGTTTAAATTTGATATGTGGCTTATATTTTAAATGAAAAAATGAGAAAAATTTAGATAAATAAATATTTCTGTACTTGAACATGGAAATGAATTTATATACTGTTTATAGAAATACCTAATTGCAATATTGTTTAAGAATATTTCATCCTCCTGTATATAACTTCAAACAGAGTTGCGAACTCAAAACTAATCTATTAGAGATTTCTGAGTCAAAAATAATCTATTAGATATTGAATTTTCTTATTAGATTTATCAATTTTTAAAATGTATATACCTTTTCAGATGTTGGAAAAATTGGCAAAAGTATTTACAAATATATAATCAGCATAATTGGTAACTTTTTAAAAAAATATTAAATTTTTTTCATAATCTACTCATACAAATCGATAATGCAGAAAGTATTGAAATAATTAACTAGTCCTTACCTTATTGTTAGAATTACTGTGAGGTTTAATAACACTACATACTTCACGATTCAACAATTTGTTATTTTTTTCGGTTAATTATGCCACTTCCCCAATAATTGTCCGACTGTTGTGAAGGTTGCTGAGGTTTATACATGTTTTTAATAAACTAATTCTCTCATTTTGGCTGTAAGGAAAGTTTAGTCTCAACATTTCCCTGTGTACCACATCGATTTTTTATTTAAAAGAGAAGATGTTCTCGATAGTTTAAGCAAACATTTTTTTAACCATAAAAATCTTGTTTTGTAATTCCTACAGATTCATTTCAGGAAACACAGTATCTTAAATGAATATAGTTTTCAATTAAAAGAACGTTTAAATTGAAATTTTTGTTTTCATTGCCATCAATAATAATTTTATAATTCAAGTCAAACGCAACCACACAAAAGTGTCGAAGTGATGAAACAATGTAGATGAATATAACACATATGAACATTTACAGCCTCGCCTTGGTCATTAATTACATTCGTACACCAAACTTTTGGAAGACAAAATGTGAGAAGTGATACAAATTATACAGATACCGATTCAATACTACGTACTTTTACAATAAATATATATATACTGTGTATGTCTGTTGTAGCTTGTAATATTGCCTCGGTATAAATATTTTTTGAGAATGAGTTTTAGATCGATTCATATCTTATTCCTTTGAATAAAAAACGTATCCTGAGATTTATTTTAAATTGTAGGTATACAATTTTTTAAATCACTTCCTGTAATTATAAAGGTATTTTTTAAATACTAACTTGCGTAATTTTATGTTAGACATTTATTGTAGACCCTGTTTGACATATTGAACTTTCTGTGCGATAAGGTAATATAACTTTTTGTAAGATAAGGTATGATATTATCGAATTGGACACCCAATTAATCAGAATTATAGATTCCGGCAATATTACTAACACAAAATTCATTTAGAACTACTTTGCATTCATGACTTAACTCTTACAATTAAAATAACTACGTCACGCTTTACTGTGTAATTTTTCCTAATCGATCAGTATTATATACTTTGAATACTTCAACGCAATACTAATAACTCGAACAGTTTCTTTTCTACGCATTTAAGCAGGTATTATGAAATTATTTAAAGCTTAAATTGATTCAAAATAAATACTAAACGAAGTGGAAATATATAAATACTAATAAAAAATAAAAAATTATTAAGTGTGCTTGCAATATATTAGCCCTTTCAATTATCATTAATTCACTGGGTCCATAATGGAGCCTGTGCGATTAGATTCATACTTAAACTCCTTATCGCTCTCCCTTTGTTCAAGGAATAAAACGTAATTTTAGAAGCCGGGAAATTGCAAAATCTCAACCAATTAAGTATACTACATAAGTAAATATATGCGGTTCATTGGAAAGAGGAGACTGAACATAATGCATGATTGTCAGTAAATGATACAGTTAATTCCTGTAACACCATCAATATATTGTAAATCTGATTCATATGCATTATTGTATATCATTTTTTTCATAATAATTAAAAATTTTAAAACAAGAGTTCATATTGCTCTATAGTGCCAGTAATTTTCAAAGTTAGTAAATAAATTTCGTCTGATATTGTATCACAGTACGTATATTATAATCGTGAAGTGGAACGTTATCATAATTGGTTGTTAGCCCTTAATCTAAAGCGCTGCGTAATGTTTATATTACCTTGCATATAGCAAGTTAATAAGCATTTCTCTTTTCGCTTTCTGCACGGAAATGTTATGCGAATAATAAAAACGTTCTAATTACACATTTATATATATGTATATATATATATATATATATATATATATATATATATATATATATATATATATATATATATGTAATAAGTATTCATAAATAAAAACAATTTTAATATTGTAAATGTGAGTAAAGTTAAATAAAGAAATATTAACAAACATAAAAATGAAATTTAATTAAACGTTCTTTGCTTAATTATTCATATCTAACGTGTGTAATTATTACTTACAGTTATCATTTCAAAACATAAAATATTAATTTTTAGGGGCATCGTCAGTGCGGCGTTGAATTTTTACTTTTTAACTCTTTTTAGTTGAACAAATCGTTTTTAGTTTTCAATCGTATTGTAATCACCTTGAAATACTTTTATTCTAAGAAATTTTCAACATTACAAAAGATTTTTCATTAAAAATATAACCAAATATCGTTAAGATGTGCATTTTAATCTTATTTGGAAAGTAATGAATATTTTCACATGATTCATTGTGAAGTATCGAAATTCTTCAGCTTCTAGTATTTCTTAATTTGGAATTATCCAAGTTTTCTGTCCTTTAAAGGAGATAGATAGATAGATACTATAATTTAAGATATTTACCTATGTCAAAACCTGGTTCGATTCAGTTTTGGACTTTTATGTCATGAATGTTTAATAATGGATCCTTTCAAAATCAAAATATATAATAAGTTACAAGGCAATTGCTATCTTACCATAATTTTTTTTTTGAATTCCGATGGTCTACTTGAATACCTCAAAATTATCTTACTAATCTAGACACAGGGCAGTGCGCCAACCAAGTTCACTCAGTACACGTAATGCATATATATATATATATATATATATATATATATATATATATATATACATATACATATATATATATATATATATATATTATATACATATATACATATCTATATATATATATATATATATATATATATATATATATATATATATACATATATATATATATATATATATAAATTTACACAAACCATTCAAGACATATTTCTAAGGTCTATAACTTTTCTCCGCGGAGGAACATTAAATTTGCATAGTTTCTTATTGGCTATGACAAAAAGATTACGACATTATCTTCAGTAATCAAAAATATATGACCTATAAAAATATATTATTTTGGAAACTCACTAATTGACTCAACCATGAAAATCTATGCATAGGATATTTTCCGTTGATTTAGAATCTCGAAATACGGCATAATTACCAACTTGGTATTACAAAGAAAGGGAAAAATTTTAAAAAACCCAATTTACTTATCATTTCTAGATACTTCTCGAGCGTAACTCGTGTTTTTATAAAATGCTCATATTAAACATTAGCACGGAATATTTGAAAATAAGGGATTATGCATCGGAAACTACATATAAAATAAATAGCTTTTTGGCAGAATTTACATATAAGAGTAGGTGTATAAGAGGAGTCAAAAAAACAATTCAAACACTTATAAAGTTTCTACAAATAATGACCTAAATATTTGTGTTTTGTCTGTTGATACAGTCCTCATAAATTAAATTTGTATACTACTTTGTTTGATAACAGCATTAGAGAAGATTTATAATGGTTATTAGGATGGATGTGGCAGATGCTAGGTTGCATACAAGTAAAAATTCTTTATACTATCAAAAACTTTGTACAAAGAATATACAATCTACAGGACAACCTTTGATAATTGACTCAATATCTATTATGAAAATGTTTGGTACTGAAATAATATATGCCGTGAAGACTTCTGATAATAGGGATTATATTACGAGTTTAAGGAAAATATGTGGGTATTTTCACAGTCGATACATAACAATTTAAATTTCCTTGATGACATGGGAAGGGAAAGTATTTTAGAGTGAGAAATTTCTAGTTTCAATAATGGATTTAGAACCAATAATGACATCTGTTGATAATTGTTAATATCATTGATGCGGATTAAATAAAGTACGGTCTCAAGGAGTTTACAGTCTCTAATATACAAGGAAACTTTACGATATGTTCCTTTAGTGATTTTTTTTATATATTTATAAAAACATTATGACATAAAAACATCAACATCAGGAAAGTGGATTAGAATCAGTAATTGAGAGTGAATGATTTTATGTATACGAAGGAACGAGTTAGAGGTATGTTCAAAATTTTTATGGATACAAATACAATCATTTTTGCATCATGATGCTAACATTTTAATATTTTAAAATCAAATGTATATAAGATATTAAATTTCAAAAAATACTTTTCTTTGGCGAGCAAGGGAGAAGAGGGCTAAAAATTATTACTAATTAAATAATACTTTTATTAAAATAAACCTTCCATTGAAAATTCAATTTTTTTGGCGTGAGAGTATTCAGAATATTTCATTCTAATATTTATATTGAATTATTTTATAATGTGTTCCGAAAATAAATAATTTTCCACAAAATGCAATTCTGAGCTGTAAAATCAGAAGTCTTCAGAATTTCGCATCTTATGAATGAGGATATAAGATGATAATATGAATATTACATAAAAATAAAAAATATGTTGATTTTGTCGTTCGTTCATATTCATTTGTCAAAATGTGATTTTTGATATCCGTTGTTGAGGTTATCCACAAAAACTTTTGTTCAATTTCATAATTTATTTTCATTCTTATATATTTTAACCTTAATTATTTAATTGTCGATACTATTAAATATAAGCAATACATCTTGTATAATACACTTACGTCATGTGACAAAAAACAAACCTAAATATTATACCGCTGCCTTCTTAGCACGTGAGACGTAATCTCCTTGGCACTTTAATATAATGAGCTACATTTTTGCTTTTCAAAGGACAGGCTTTATTTCTCGACAAGTAAGAATTGATTATGAATAATGTAACGTTTTTAGAAGAGAAAATAAATAAAGAATGCAAAATGTCAAATGTCACAAAGCGTAAGTAACTCTATAAAAATTACATTCAAAGTTTTGCATAATTCTAGTTAATATCATTGCGTATATTAATATAAAAATCAAATACAAGATTGTATAGTGACATTGATGTTTACTTAAACTTCTTTCGGGTAAGTAAAATTGTGTATTTTTAATTTAACCTAACCTCGTCCATGTAACCTAATCTTCATACTTACTGTAAACTAGTTTTGCTCCATGTCTGCTTTCTGTATATGACCTAATGATAGAAAAAAAATATCCTGAAATGAATAATTTACTATAAAATAGTTTTTTTTCCATATGCGCTTTTTGATATATAAATGAATATAAAGGAAATGTAGCCTGGAACAAATAAAAGATCGGGATATATCGCACTCATGTAATATAATAATCGTCTATATGGGAGTGGCGCTCTAGATGGTCTATTAAATAGAAAAAATTATTGACTCTGCCATACGTTCTACTCATTAGAAAATAGTCTTGAAATAAAGATAAATTATAAAAAAATCCTAATAAAATTAACTTGTTGTTTTGAGATTTTATTTTGACTGCTACATTATTTGTAACATTCTTTTAACTTTTAAGAAATTTTTTGGGAAACAAGATTCAAAAGTATAGTAACCTATAAAAAATAATATTTAATAAATTTTCGTTACATCATTTATTTCCCTTGCTAAACAGTTTCACAGGCTCCATGGCTTTAATATAAAATACAACCCAAAACACAAACTAGACGTTAAAGGTACATACTATAAGAATTTCGATTGCACAACAGTTAACAAACTTTAACTTACGAGAGGTGATAAAAGTAATGATTAGGTTATCGTAAAAAGAGAATGATTTCCACGGTCCAATATAATGATACATGATGTACTCGTTTTATAATGACGCGACATTTCACAAAATATCCTGCGTAGTATTTACATTTTAAACAAAATTATTTACATTAGGAAAACAGGTGAAAAATTT
Organism: Druceiella hillmani; assembly: GCA_039881145.1. Taxonomy (NCBI): domain Eukaryota; kingdom Metazoa; phylum Arthropoda; class Insecta; order Lepidoptera; family Hepialidae; genus Druceiella; species Druceiella hillmani. Next base: position 8,490,452 of record JAYKKI010000090.1, read on the forward strand.
TGAAATAGTTTTTAATATTGGGAGTGATGGTAAATAGGAAATAGAATATTGAAAATTCGATAAGGAAATCAAGATTTATTTTTACTTCCTAGCATAATATAAATTCAATAATGAAAAATATTATTGTAAATATCTAAAAAACTAGGAAAACTCCTTTGATTCTCCATAATTGTAGCATTATTAGTTTAGAAAATAAAAAAGGAATATATTTTTCTGCATGTTTTCCAGGATATCTCTGAAGAGAAGCCATCTAAAATTTTGAGAAAAATGCTTTTGAGGGTTAAATATTGAGATATAGCGGTTTAACATTCTTTCTTATTATACCAAATTTCAATTGTATATATCAAGATGTTTCTAAAAAATATTTCGACTTACCTGTCCGTAAGTCAAAGCATTTTCTCGTAAGTCAAAGTATTTTTGAGTGAAAGAAAAATCAAAACTGTTATAGGGTTTAGCCTGAAAACAATTATCTTTTATTGGTTTTATTTGTAATAAATATATTTCATTGCAGTATCATCATTACTTACTAGAGAAAAGAGCAGCCTTCTAAGCGCATGCGAAAAAGTTTCCAGATGCAAAATTTACGTCATGATAACATTAACCTTGTGTAAAAATTAAACACGATTGCTATTAATTAAGCGGAAAGTAGAATAAAATTCAAACTTTGGTACCGAAAATATACTGAAAGGAGTTTTGAGCTTGGCAGGTGACCTGAATTAAATAGATGAGCTTTGTATATTCCTTTTCAGACCCGAACCTTTCCACTAATCACTGTGATTATGACTTTCGGTTGGACTAAATAAATGAAAGTAACGACTTATAATTTTTAAAAATCTCTTTCACCTCTTATATTTTAAAGATGACGATGTTTAGACTGAATCAAGCAGCGAACGCAATTATTACGGTCAGCAGTCGAATTTTCAACTTTTCAATTCCTCAGTATTACTTGCCTGTTAACATTGCTTACAAAAATACAAAAGAAAAATAAAGTAAAATAGAATGTAAAAATACAGCCCTTCCAAACGATACATTTTGAAATTAATCAAACCCCCTCCACCTCCTTAAATTGCCATACACATATTTAAAATTGTTAATTAATGACGTGTATACAGGTTAATATACCATATAATTATGTAAAATTTTGAAGTTCTGTATCTAGTGGTTTCAGAAAAAAGAGCTGCGTGATATAAAAATCGACGTGCACGTGTGTGACATTGTAGAGGTTTTATTTTCCCTCTCCAGGTATAAAATCATAAAAATGTAAATATAGGAACAAAACGACAATTGGCTTGTTGAGGTATATAGCAAGAAAATTTATTATAAATGACAAAAGAATTATACTGATAATACGCGTTATACGTATATAAGACGAACAAAAAATGTGACTGATTAGCTCCATCCGCGAACTACGATGAAATAGATTAGTCAAAAGACACATGCACAAAAAAGTTACATTAAAAACGTGCTAATCACTACGAGAATCTTTTGAATTCCACTTGTAGAACGCTTAGGAGGTGTTAATCTGATACGAGGTGATTATTATTAAAATTAGAAAAACAATATTTTACATTACTGTGCTGTTTTGAATTCAAATCGTTTTCAATAAACATAACATTGAGACTCACAAAATTTCCACGTGACAAAATACAAGTATAATTGTTATGAAATATTCCAATTCTTAGCGAATTTGTTCATCAAATTTTTAATTCCCTTCTAATTGTTGTTTTGAATGCATGTAGTTTAGTGATGTAATATTATCGTCATTGCAAACATGAACAACTGTGAGAAAATGTGAAAGGCCTGCGACAAAATTTAAAGTAGAGAAAGCCTTGAGCGAAAGCGAGCGCTTTGACAGACTTTTACTTGAAAGCACAAAGAGTTTAAGTTATCGAAAAAATTATGGAATATTTACGGCGCAGCAATACATAACAACAAACGAGAGAATCGCAGCGAGCGGTCTTTCGGCAATCAGTTATTTGTTTTTGTTAGGAACTGCGTAATATTCGAGCTAAATACACTATTCAAATATAACGTTCTATTGGTCTTCGTTTTGAACGATTTGTAAAATTTACATTTTATTGTTATTCCGTGATAATTGTTTTCATCGTAACAGCAGTTCCAAAAAGTTAGTCATCAGTTTTCACAAAATCGATGTAAATCTCAACAAATACATATATGTATATATATATATATATATATACATATAAATATATATATATATATATATATATATAATATATATATATATATATATATATATATATATATATATATATATATATATATATATGGAAAGAAGATATTTTTTAATACTGTTAGGCAAAATTATGACACATTAGTTCTGTTAAAGAAACTATAGTTATTCTTTAATTTAAAAATTTTCATTTTATTAAAACCTTGCATTCCTCATAAGAATTTCTTCTCGCCTTCTTAAAAACTCATATTTTAACATATATGAGTTTTTAATATCAGTTAATCTATTATCGGAAAATCTTCTATTTCGTTACAGGAAAATTCTTCTATGTTTTACTCCTGAAAACGCGTCATATGTTAAACCAATAGAAGTTTCTGTTTCTCTCATATCTACAACTGCTATGTCTAATGTTAAACATTGCAACTTATGAATTGGAATTGCGAAAGCTAATTGTAATGAAATTGTTTTATGTAACAATTAGTACTTAATTTTCTTCCTGAATATTTAATATACTATTTACTGCCTTTTAATTACATTGAAAAGTCACCATTGGGGTCCAGATTCATAAACATTATCATTCAATATGCTTTGAACATCATCTTCGCAATTTAAATTAAATGAAATATTTTGATTTGCTTAATATAAATTGTTAAAGAAAACTGTTATTATCCGGTAAACATTGTAGATTATTTTCATCAATAATAATATCACTATACCAAGAATTATTAAGTTTAAGATATTCCAAAGCAGCGTCAACATTATTTCGGTTTACAACAATATGTTTAAATCGTTTACCATAATTTTTTCTAATAAAAATATATTTTGAAATAATATCGATAGAATGAAGGTAAAGTGGTAGTGAAATCTGTAATGTCTTGATGAAAATTGCTGACTGGCCCACTATATCCAAATTGATCACCTTTCAGTTGACATACTGTAATAATCGAGTGAAGTTTAGCAATTAATTCTTCTTCAAGAATTTTTTTTTTAAACACAAGAATCCATTCATATCATTGTCTGTTGAAAATTTATTGAAATTCTATTTACTAGAAATTTGTGACAAAGTCCATCTTGTTCAATATGTAAATAAAATCAACGACGATGATATAAATTGCAATGTGTCAATTCCGTTTTTTTTCTAAGCATTTTAAAAATTAGCGGCATGTTAAAAAAATGAGTATTTTCGCAATAAAAATACAATTTAACATCTCGAGTTCTTTTCTGACATTTTCTTGCACCAGACGTCAAACGGTTACTGTCGCTTTCTTTACGACCAGTTAATTAAATCTTCGTGGCATTTCGCTGTGATAATAACAAGTCCAAAATTGTTAAAATTATTTCTTTCTCACATTATTTCTGTCTCAACAGCGGAAGTTAGTTAAATTTACCATTACAATTTGTATTGTATGGTCAAAAAAAATTAAAAAACTAACTTTCATTTTTTTATATGTAAATCGAATCAGTTTCATGTAACGTGCATATTATAGTAAGCATAGAACGAAAAAATCTGAGCTGCAGAAGTTGGTAAAAAAAACATTTTTTCAAAATTTAAAGGTTAAAGCTTAAAGTATTTGTAAACTTTAAACTTCATCCCATTAACAATTAGGTAACAAAAATTAATCTAACATCTGATTTTAATATGTACTATCTAAAATAACCTTTTCACGTACGTCCACAATTTTGTTATTCAGCGCTTTTCTATATCTTGTTTTATTCGATTTATGTAACTTATTTAACCTCTACAACTTTCTATTCATTCATTTACAATATAAAACATTTACGTATCACGTTTTGATTTTGTTAGTAAACGCTCTTACTATAAATATTACACATCTACATGTCCTATTAATCCTGTAATTTCTAATAGATGGCGTTATTAACAGTATAGATAATAAAAAATTCACACATCACGTTTCGATTTTTGTATTAATCATTCCAGAAATGCATGTTTGCATGCAGATGTGTCATTCAACTGCATCCATCCTCTATTAATTCCGTTATTTGTGAACGGATGGTGCTTGTAATCATATGCTAGTACTATGCATCCTTGTGTCGTTTTTTTATAATTTATTAAAATATTTAAACGCAAAAATAATGATAGATAACAAATCTGGACATGACTTTAAATTATTCTGTTAAATTTCAAATCTAGAAGTGTGATAGTTTTTTCGTAAAGTGTACCACAAAACTATACGGGTTGTGGGATAGTGTTAGGGCTCGCTCCGCTCGCCCTAATAATTTTGTATTGTATTTCGCAAAATTGAACTTTATACAATTTCCATTACAATTGTGGATAACAACCTTTAATTATTTGTTTTACATGTGCTTATATCTGTTCAAGAGCAATAGCTTCGTTTCGTAAATTCTTATAATCATAATTTTTAATAACACTTAGTTTCCGGCCTGACTGAGCATCAATTTTTTTAAAATATGCTGCAAATATTGAAATGCTACCTGGAAAATATTATAAACATCGAAAATGATTGACAATGTGATAGTATTACCGATGTAAAGAGACTACTTTGATAATTAGGCAAAAGAGCCCAGCGAATAGCCATAGTTAACCACGTCCAATTTTAAGAATTAATATACCGTTATGAAATTATATTAAGTCCATACAATTAATTTTAAACCACGAATACGTCTGTGACCTTGTTGCGTATAAGACAAAAAAAAATATAATAACTGTGTGCGAATTCAAAGTAACCGATGAATTTGCAACAAAGACCTTAATTGACAGAACGTAAAATAAAGATTCTCAATGTTTTTTCTTGTAAGTAAATTTTTTGCCCATTTACATAATCAGTTACGATTTCAATGCACAAAAATAAATACTATATCTCCGTTGATAATATTATTATTTCATAACAGAATTAGTTATAAGTCAGATAAGTATTATTATATTTCAAATTATGAGTGTCAAATGTTTTTTCAAATAAAAAAAATTAAGTGTCTTCAAATATTTTGTCAAATATTTTTTCATAGGAAATATTTTTGATGCATTAAAAAAAAGTCGAATCTGAAAAAACATTTTTACAAGATATTATTATTACCAATATTTTCAGTACCCAATATATTTTAGATAAACAAACCACACATTTTATTAATCCATTCTACTTTGATGTGAAAATTGGGTCTATGTTCTCTTTATCTTTCGGTTAACTCAAAAAGTGTATGGAAATGGATCGAGTTTAAAAATGATATTATATCAAGTGAAACTCTTTTAAACACAATTCAAGAATAATTCATGGGTAGTTTCTTTACTTGTGGTGTTTAGACAAAGAGCAGTTATTTTTTTTTTTACTTTAACTTCCAATGAACGCTTTTCATTTAGGTAAATTGTTTAGTGCTAATTTCATCATTACTCATTTAAATCGCTGTAAGATTTATAATGCGATTCTTAAGCATCAGGAGAGTCGAAGTAAGTGGTTAAAATCTTTGTGGGTATATGTACATTGAGAATAATGTATTCATATAAAATTACTTTGGAGATAAAAACCAACCTTCTGGCGATAAGAAATGATTTTGTGCGGTTAAGCTTACCTTTTATATTGTAACTTCTGTTATTATTGACATGTTTAGCACACCTATGACGACTGCCACTTAACCTTCTGAGTAAAAGAAAGCGTTTATAAACCCCTTATCAAAAACATTAATGCGAGTATATGTTAATGGCTTTCGACCTATTTCTATACAACAATTCCTGTTAAAAATCTTTGGGGGTATGATCCATACTAAACATATTCGATGCCTTAACGCCTGTACTCTCCTATTTTTACCACTTTTTCATTTTCCCACTTTTATTTCAATAGCGTTAGTGAAAATCACAGATGATAGTGATTCACCCATACAACACTCTTTTCGTATTTGTCCATTTTGATTTCAGCAAAGCATTCAGTATCAACAACAGATCACCCAAGCATCTTCAAAATTTTCCAGGTTTTCCGACCAAAGCTTGCGTCTTTTGAATGCCCTCACCGTCATTGCTTAAATTAATGTTACCCACATCGTACTGAGAATCGCTTTGAAAAATTAGAACCCGTTCCAAACATATAAATATATTATGTTTTAGGTTACGATAAATATAAACTTATTCATGAATTCATGGTGCAACTTAAATAAACGGAAATTCAAAGTCGGCACAATCTACACATGCTTACCCTTCTTTACTATATTTTGAACTATCCAATATATCTTTGACACATACTTCGTAACTTGTCTGCACACTCTATGGGGCTTTGCTATAAAAATCAGTTCAGTCCCCTTTCTCTTAAAGATACAAACACTTTTCATGAGACTTCTTCGGAGTCCAAATTGTAAAACTTTAAAAGCAAATTAATCCGGATATCAGAAACTCGCCTACTTTAAATGTTTTCAAAGACTGTCATAAAAGATATTTCTTTCCCAATCCCCTATCCTTACCCTTCCTTCCGTTTTATTCCTCTATACTTTCTCCGAACCATACCATTTTAAGATCTATTTTATGATATATAGTTTTTTTGCTTTCTTAAATATTTCAATTTTTAAATGTAGAAACACAATATTTAAATAAATGTGTTTTACGATCTTTGACGATACAAAATTTTATTATTTAACCTTTTTTGTCGACAAAAATATATTGCTCATGTAGCAAAAAGTCAGCTATATATATATATATATATATATATATATATATATATATATATATATATATTTATAAAATAAAAATAAATGAAAACATAGAGATGATTCTATAATTTTACTACCTGAGTGATGTGGCATTATAATCTAACGAAATAAATCTTCACTCGATTCAAAATTACAAAGAATTACGTGAAATATGCTATATTTGATTTCTCTACATTTTAAAAAGAACGTCAGCGAATTATCCCAAATTAATAAAATATGGATAAGTCGTTGTGTCGACAATTTTTTTATGGATGATCGGCAAGAGTAATTTTCCATATATCGATATTTTAGTGATCACATATAGATGTCGGCGTCGATAATTTCAAATTGGATTAAACAACAATTGCTATAAAATATCGTTTAAACAAAAGAAGCCATCTTTTTGGGACGGTTATGAACAAATGCAAAAAAAGCACATCAAATTAAATTTTCTAGTAAAAGTTTCGACACAATGCCTGCAGAATTAAAGCAATATCTGGATGAATCAAGTGTTTCAAGAACATCAAAGCCTTGAAATTTTGGACAGACGTAAAAAGTTTTATTCTGTTTTTTCAGAACTTACCTCGAAATATGTGAATTCTTCCGCTACGTGTGTAGGACTAGGACGAGTTATCTCAATAATTATTCTTATGACTTTTAATGAGCCTAATTTTCAAAAAGCGCTATTAATAAAAAAATTAATGTTCTTAAAATTATCGTTGCAAAACAGTAGAAATACGATTTTCGGGAGGTTTTCCTTTTTAATGAATAGAGTAATGTACGAATAAATATACCAACAAACAATGCTAATATGTTAAATATATCTATGTATATCAAAGTACAAATCTCTTTTCGATATATTTAGAGTGAAAAATTGACATTGACAAAATTTATCAATGCTGCATTGCTTGGGGTATTTTTTTATTATATACATCTCAACAAAAAAGGAACAGATAGAAAATCAGTCATGTGTCCGCACATTTGGGTTCCGCCATAGTCGTTTTTCTCAGAATTTGTTTGAGGAAAAACCAGATTTGGCGTAGTTATAAAGCATATCATCATACACTTATCTTAGTAAATACTGACTCAAAATATTTAGCGGGAAATTTTAGAGCAAGTACATGAAATACTCATTTCTTTATTTCCTACGTTATTTCACTTGTGATATATTAATTGAACGTTTATTGAAACTTACAAAGAATTCAAAACCATTTTGTTCGTAATTCTATACAAGATAGCTCTAGAATTGTTACTGAAAGTGTCCACAAAAAGCATATCCTCCTCCCTCTCTCAGAAATAGTTAAAGCCAAAATTACAAAAAAAAACAAAATTACTATAAATTTCCCAAATTTCTTCGAAAAATTGTAGCGAATATTCTGTAGCTCCTATGTTTTAAGAAACTCACGATATTTCCACAAATTAAAGTAGCATACTAGTGTATTTATGTAGTGAAAATAATATTAATATTTGAATACAATTAAAAAAAAATATTTAATATATAACTATAAATGTTTATATGTATTTAAATATGTGCAAAAATCTCGTAATGTGAGTTTAACTCGTGCTTATTTGATTTTATTTTTTGTGTACGAACAAGTTATTTATTTAAAATATCGAAATAAAAGATTAGATTGTAATAATACGAAAACTATTATTTCTTAATTTTTTTACATAAAAAATATCAGCGGGAAAGTCTTATCACAAGAATGAATTCATTTATTATTTTAATCAAATTCGTATCGTAAATTCAACATGCAAGATAATTGCTTTTGTAAACATGAAATATAATTAAAATATGCGACTTTCTATAAATATATTATTATAAAAATATATTTTTCAAAATAATTACGAAAATTAAGAGATCTTTTGATTTATACAAACTAATGATTTGTTATTATTTATATCTCGATTATATTAGTCCTTTTAACGAAACAATTGACTTTTAAAAATTGTTAAATAAAAATTGGTTCGTCATTTAATGTATTTTGCAATAACAATTTTATATTAATTTCTTTGTTTTGTCATTTGTTTTTAACTTTCGTTTTTAAAATCAGAACACTAAAAGAACTGTTGCTTTATTCCTGTCATAACGTGAGTTGGGAATAACTTATCAAATATAGTGCTTCCCCTTTGAATTTGTTTCTTATTTAAAACCGCTTGAGTTTATATTGCATCGTTATCGATTTCATAAGTATTGTGAACTCGCAGCCTTTACGTAATTATATTGTCTTATTAAAATACTATAAAGTCGACAAAAATATTAAAATCGTTTCAAAAATTATCGTAAAAGATATGATACTTTTACTTTTATAAGTTCAAAATAAGGTATTTTAGGAATATATTTTTAGCAAGTGAATAATACAACTGGTTAAATACGTGTCGAAATAAGCACAAAGTAAGGTTTCGTGGTTATCTACATGTCGTGTAATTGTTGACGCTTGTCTACCCAAACAATTTAATTTATAAACCATAATCAAGTGAATTCATACTCGGCACCTCATTTTGAGTCCTAATAATTGGCAAACGGTGTTTCGAAATTAAAATGAATACCAATTATAAATCAGATTCGAACTTTCAGAGTTTTATTCCTCATTTTGTTGGAATTGAATTTTTTTTCTATATCATCATTTACCACTACTATGAACTTGCTTGAATAAACCACTACTATGAACTTGCTTGAAAAATTATGTCTAATGTAAAGAAATAATGATGGGATGATACAATTATTATAGTTTACCTGCAACATTTCTTTGGATTTCTAAAAAAATTGTTTCATAAATTTTGAAGGAACAAATCATAATAAGCACCAATGACATTTGGGAAGACTGTATATTAGCATATAATTTTATAAAAATACTTTTGTTTGAAGTTGTTTATTTATTTGAATGTACGTGTTTCCGTGTTTCGTGTTTCCTTTTAAAGTACGGACACTTAACATTTTTTAATTACACGGCTAATACCTGTAAAAGCGTGGGAACAATAGTTCTTCGGTAAAGCATGCAAATAACACTTCAATTCATTTTTAATATATTTATTTCCATGTCGTCACCTTCTAATTACCGAAATCTAACGGCTAGTTACCTCGACTAGCATTAGGTTCCGAAAGCCCATCAGTTCATCGTAACCCTTAGTTTCTGGCCGTCTATATTATTCACAATTTATTTGGTCACTAGTAGTTATTAATAACTTTAGTAGTTATATATTTAGTGAATTAAATAAGTTATGGGTTGTAAATCTAATACATAACGTCTGATGTATGACGATTGGTGGCGTTTTTATGGTCTGAACATTTATGATTTTTTCACCATGAATATTCTTATAGGTACCTACCTTCTTCATCATTTTGTACACAAGTACTAGATACACTTCACCAATATTTTAAATTTAAAAAACTGACAAGCATGAATTAAACTTGCTCCGCGAGGGTTCCGTGTATATTTAAAAACTTAATTTACTACAAATTAACGTAATTAACGTAAATTCACAACATAAATATATTGCCTGGCACAGACGTTACATATTAAACATTTCAAAAATTATAACATCTAGATTAACCGCCTATACTTTCCCACAAGTTTTGCGTAGATTTCCATAAACACTGCTTTTTCCAAATTGTATTTTAAGTAGTATTGTAAATAAGGGAGAGTGTGCCTGAAATGTAGATTTTAGTTAAAATATATTAATACTTAGAAAACATAACTTAGATGAGATAATTTATATTGGAATATTTTTGTCTATATATCACGCGTTAGTTAATAGGTAAACATTTCATGGTTACCAATAGTCGTTTGATATAAAATGAGATGGGTTCAGTTGGCTGATTTTAGAGTTCCATATTTATATATTCTCCAAAAAGGTATTTATAGATAGATCATTCTCTTTTTTTCCAAGAAGATATTTAATAGATTCATTTATTAATTCACTTCTTTGTATATCCGATCGCCCATTACACCTGTTTCTTTCTGAAACCGCTTGGTGTATAAAAATGAAATATCATAGACCTTATACTTTCTGAAATAAGCTCCATAGTTTTATGCTCATGAAAGATATAGTCGGCAATATATTTACGTTAATTTAATAGAAGTACCATGTTCCCTCGGACGTTTATAAGTGCATAAATGTGTACGAAACTCTCGTAGTGTGAATTCCACTCGTGCTTGATAAGGGTTTTTGTGTACATTAGTTTCTTTCGAAATGAAATAGAAAAATGCAAAACAAAAAAAAATTATTTAAATGGCTTAGTTTAATTTTATGAACGGAATATATTTCGTCCAAAATTCGGCAAACTTATTATCACGAATCTCTTTCACATAATTTTCACCTGAATAATATTATTAAATGTAACATGCGATATGTCCCTTGAAATGAGCCAGCCATTGCCGACACTCGACGTATTGCCGAGTGCTGTCGAATAAATTTATATCCGGCGAAGGATCGAAAGTAGAGATGGAATATATTTGATAAAATTAATTCGACGCAATATGCCGATGTCGATTCCATGAATAGATTTGATATTTTAGGTATGTACTTATGTGTCTTTATATGGTAGTATATTCACTATCCCAAACAACCAATATAGATTCCAAATTAGCAATAATATTATTGTTTTTCAAAGAATACTAGAATACTAAAAAGTCTCACATAATTAAAACCTCTATAACTAATATTATAAAGCACCTATCTGCAATTTCGTTGACTTCGTGTTAATTGGAAAAGAAAATATTTACGTTTATGATTCTAAGTCTATTTCCATAATTTCTGTATTCCCTCGACAAATTGTTATTCATCTGAAAGGGTCTGTTTGTTGGTTTTGGATAGTTTACGATTTTAACGATTTTTACGATTTTACGAACTTTGGATTGTTTACGATTAGGAATTATTAGATTTTTTATTTCAATCTGTTGGGTAGAAATAGAGAAATAAATGTTTGTCATTCGTTTCATTAATATTTGCTGCTTTTGTTATCGACTTCACTTCGCAAGCTCAGAAAACGACCATCGTTCCCTAACAGACACAACAATTGTTAATTGTACATATTTTCACTGGTAGCATAAATTGTAATACTAAATCTCAAAAATCTACAGGTAAAACTAATAATATAAGACTGTGACTATTTAAAGGCATTGTTAATATTTTCTTATATTAAAAAAAATTTATTTATTTTATTTTTTGTAATTGGTATGCTGTTATACAATTAGTAAAGAGGATATGATTTTTTATATTCTCTTCTCAAAATTTTCTAGCCAACATATAATTAAGAATTTATAAAATATTTAAAAATGTTAATGCGTGTCCATTAATAGACTTTAGAAAAAGTGTAAGTCGTAGCATAATCGTATGATATTAAGTTTGGCTCAGGCAGAGCTGTACTCAGCTAGTGAGTACATGGATTGACCAACAAACTCTACGTTGAAAATGGTGAATATTTCTAGAGGTGAAAAAAAACTATTAAAAACATTTTAATCTCGTTGCACATTCATATCTGCAGTATTTTCGGATCATTGCAATTTCCACTCCACTGAGCCCATTAAATATGCATAGATATTCTACGTACTCTGTAGTACCACTAGGAAGAATTAAAAAAATTAGGAAAAATATGAATTATTTACTGTTTTGACATTTTAAATACTAAGTCTATTTATTGACCTTATCACCGCCGATTTACATTAAACAAAACACCGACCGGAAAGCTTGTCGCTGTGCTTCAAATTTTCAATTATTTTAAGTTTTCTTCATGAAAAATAATTATTAAAATGATTTATAATGAACAATTTTGTAATTATAAATATATCTAATTTAATTATATAATTAACAATCTGAGGAATTATTGAAGCTATTACGCCAGAAATTTAGAAAATGAATATAAATTATCGCTATTAAGATATAGGTGGCAATCAATTGCCAAATTTTATAAATTCAGGTTGATCAATTGAGTAATACATAAATATATGATTAACTAATGTACATCCTTCATTTATAATTATATTTAAAATAACGTCTCTATGCATGGCGTATGACTGATTCTTCATTAAGAAATATCCGTGTGCAGTCGCTATATTTAGTGTAGTATCTAATATGTATCAAATATGGGGGAAAATAAATATGAGGACAAATTAAATCACTTTCACTTGAAAAGCGTAGAGCCCAGTAATATTTATTATTGAATTACCCATTTGGGTAGGGAATAATTCCAAAAATTTAAAATATCGATTTAAGATTTTAATAATTTTCCTAACTTTGTGAACCGTTTTTATTTTAAACCGAGGAAAAAACTACTTATTTTTTATTTCTTTTTAGAAGATCGAGATAAAAATTGTTTATTTCAGTAAATTTAATAGAAATTCGATAACGATTGAAATTCAAAATTAAATTTTTATCATAAAGGTTACAAGGTCCAGATGAAGATAATAAATGACACCTTTTTTAAAACATGTGTATGTAATTGACAACATAGTTTCATTAAAATAATGTTAAAAAATTATAAGCATGAAAAAGGAATTGAGTAAAATGTAAGATAAATATGATTTTTAGTAATTATTACATATTATTTGTTAGAATTTTTTTCAAATTACTAGTTTCGGTTGTAGAAAATAGCTTTAGCAATACTGGTAATGAATTGAACGTAAGTAATTTTAATATAAAAATCAAATAAAATAAAATGAAATAGGATCCATTTTGCCTAGCCAAGCCAGGAGGGGCAGTTTGTAAGTTACAAAACCGAAGAAAGAATTGAATGATTTGTAAGTCATTGAATTTACGGATGTCTTAAATTTATCCAAAATATATCGGAGCATTGTAGCCTGTATACCACTTGCTCTAACAAAAAAACACTCGTATACGTACCAGTCTTCGTACTGGCTTTAGTAGTAACCTAGTTAAGAACACCCTCTGAAAAACAAATCTTTACTACACATCGCCCCAATGGACTGGAAATAGCACCGCAAGTTGCCAGCATTCCACTAGAATCGCCTTATTTTGGAGAGATAGGCCATGTCTGTGATTCGATTTTTTTGCAACAATAAACAATCTTACTAACAAAAAGTCCTAACAATTGATTCAAATGGTCATAGCGCAGCTCGAAAAGTAAGATGTCGAAGAAATCAACGAAATCCTCAGGAAGCTCAAAGAAAACACAAATACTTACCCACTTATCAATAACGCGTTATTATAGTATAAGAAGAAAGCGAGGATAGACCTTACCAAAAATTAATATTTGATACGATACTTGGCAACCAGCGGCCCTGCCAGCTTTTCCGCAGAAGAAAGGACCTCGATGATAGTCTATTCCCTGAAAACACATTACGTTTTTGGTTGTTGAGTCAGCTACCAGTCTGTATCCGCAGCGCGCTAATCGTAGGTGACACAATTTTAAAGAGTGGTGCTAGGCTCTACGCTTTTCAAGTGAGAGTGGCATTAAACGATCATTAGACATTTCCACAAATGCCACCAGTTCATAATTTATATAAAAAACCAAAGTTTACCTAACGTTATAGAACGAATCTCATCATTAACACTATGCACAACTAACGTACCTAGACTAAGAGCATAGACTTTTGTAACCAGGTCTCAAGAACATCGTTAACACTATGCTCATCGTTAAAAATATGCACAACTAGTGCCTAGACTAAGAGCATAGACTTTTGTAACCAGGTCTCAAGAACATCGGCAAAATGTTCCAAAAAATTGATCTGCAAGGTATTCTGCGGACTTTCCATTCATCGCTCACCTCTTAGTGATGTAAAGCAAGGTGGAACACTGCCAACACCTAGAAACTGTATTCCGACGGCTTGAAGAAAATAGAATCAACTTCAATCTGTCCAAAGAAAATTTCAACAAAGAAAATTTCAATAAGGTAGAAGAAGTTTTCGTGTACCTTTTGTCTCAGAAAAATATCAAGTTACTGGAAGAGAAAATAAATAATAATTATAAGCCAAAATAGTATACCTCCTCTTTCCTAACTCCAAAACTCTAGAAAAACTTCAACGTCCTTTCCTGTCCTCTCCATAATGAAATTTCCAGAACTAAAATGCCTACAAATTTGTTTCTTGTTATCGGATTTCCTTGGCTCTGAGGTGCTTACTATAGAAGTATTTTTTAAATTCTGTCCTTATAGATGTGAAAAGAAGATTGCGAGATTGTACAGAAATTTTGAAATGGTAAAAATTAAATATGAAACAATTTCCATGTGCTTAACTTTAATTATTTCCAAATTTTTAAAGAAACATTTATTTCAACGATGTTGAGAAATTATTAGCCATGCATTAAAACAAAACACAATTATGGCTCCTCTTTGCACGGATTAAACCAGAACGACTAGCTAGTACTAAGCAGAACAGAATGAATCTAGAGAAATATAAAATGAATCAATGTCAAAATGTAGAAAATAATTGTGCTTAGCAGTCTCGGCAGCAGCATACGCTCAGCAGCAGAAGAAAATAACTATGTACACTTTAAATAAATAGTAATGTATTACCAGCATTATTATTATTCAATTCAACCTAACCTAACCTAACCTAACCTAAACATAAATAGGCGTGCAATTCAATAAAATATTGTAACGGTAAAGTTAAATAAAAAAATTGATCGTATTCTCAATAATTTCAAATTTAATTTAAATATGTACCATTACATTTCCATCGATACGTTTTAAATATTTATTACGTGTAATGTACTTGGGATAAAAAATGATTTCTAAATTCTTTAAAGAAACAGCCCGAAGTGACACTTGTACTCTTTTATTTTTTTTCAGAAAAAAGAAATAACAAAAGCGGTCGCTTCAATACATTCAAGAATTGTTTATGAATGGTATACATGGAACACGTTTATAGCTACTTGAGTATTCAGGTATCGTTCAAAGTAAAGAAAGTTAAATGTTTTGTAAATAGGAAACTGATCTTAATGTCGAGCTTATTGCCCGCCCGCGTTGTCCAACCACCGCCTGACGACAGACCCAGCGCGCCCCTGGTGAAGTAATTATTCCAATTTACTATTAAACTCTTACTTTATTAGACTTAGACTTATATCCGTGAATAGTAGTCTGTTTCGCTGGTAACGTGCTCCAATTGCTGGCATCACTTGCTGTATAGCACGAGGTATATGGAATTCAGTTTATGTCGGTTCTGGATCACCAGGTGTTTCGTGAAATTCAAAAATTTATAAAATGCCTAGAATCAATATAACTTATCCACATAAAATATTTTTTTAGTTTACCTATGAGATGTCACTAATATTGAGACTTGATTTCTAGTGTTTGAATAGAAAACTAACAATCATAAGATTGAATCTGCTTGATCGAGATTTAATAAATTACAAAAACTCTAATATCCCATTTAAAAAATTATTGCCTCATATTTTACTTATTACTAATATGTAATTTTTTTTTAATTCACATCTAATATCTCTTCTATATTTATTATTACTTCGGGAGCAATACGATGCGCTTTATCTCATAGAAGTTTCATTTTGTAAGCTCAAAGGTACAGGCCTGCTTGGCTCTCCATTATTTTTAAAAAGTTTAAATTTCATATAAAAATATTCCATTCCGTTCTTGGATTTGTTTAATATTGTTATATAGATACTATATAGCATTTTGGAATAATTTTATACATATTTGCTTTAATGATAAATTAATTTTGTATAAGACACCAAGCTTCTTTGAATACTATAATGTTTGAGTCATGTTTAGAAATCAAAGTTTAGAGACGAAAAGAACTCTGATATGAGACACTACACACACTACATTTAAGCACATACGACGGATTAGGTTTAAGGCTACATAGGGTTTCTATTAAACTATTAACAAAATATTAACATTATTTTATGCGCCGCCCCGTCCCTCGACTGATCCCCTTATTTTTAAAATTCTGTCGACGATCTGGCAATTACTTTTTTTAGGTTGACCATTAATAATTATAACTAAGTAGTTAATTAGTAGAAAAACATACCAATGTCACTAAATATTTTTATATGAGATAAAATATTTTTGAAGATTGGATCAAATTCAGTTACCATTTATCTTCATCAACAGAAAAATTCTAGTAATATTTCGTCATGCAATAAACGTGTTCCTGAAAGCAAAAAAAATTGAAATGTTCATTAAATGCATTTAGGTGACGGAAAAAATATCCAGTTGGATTCATTCTACCAGTCGCCACATCTTACTACAAAATTAGATTTATTTCCATTAGTATAAATTTTTAAATTTTTCAGTGATATTGTCACCATGACTGAAAAAAATATAAATTCCGAATTTAAACAAATTTTTTTTCACTAAATCTGAGAAAATGATGGAAGCAAAAACTTAGCATAGTAATTAAGCATACTTAATACACATAAATTTCCATAGCTAACTCATATAAAAATATTTATGCTTACATTTTAGCAGACGCAAACGAAGAAAATAATTTTTATTATTTAATATGTCGTGTTGAAAGGAAAAGTGGTTTCAAGACTATTTTTTGTCAAAATTTTACTTCAGTAAATTTCAGAAATATTGTTAAAAATGTCGACAAAAAATATGTTGTCGCTGAACCACTTTCGGAACAGTTTTATTTGAAGTTATGAAACCGAGTTTATTTACATTTTTTAAGAAATCCAAGATATATTAAAACTTTAAAAAATCAATTAGACAATGTACAACATATGTATGGTGAAAAATAAATATTAATCATAAATACTTTAGTAAAATACTAATTTACCTTAAACACTTACATACGTCTAAGAGTGTGTGGAACCCGTGTGGTGAGAGCTCTACCCGCAATTAATAAGTTTTTTTCCAATATTACTGGATACCAAAAGCCAACTTACTTAACGATTAATTACTTAAGGAGTTTGATTTAATTCAATTTAAAATATATTATTAGGGGGTACAAGATTCACTTTAAGTGGTCTAATTACTCCTAATGGCTATGATATCTGTATAAAAATACGTCCCTTAATGAAAAATTACATACTCGTACTACACATCAAACGGTAACCATAGTAATTAGAGTGCTTGACAAAAGCATTGCGGTAGTACGGGTGGAGTCATTGCGGGTGATCATTAGAATAGTTTCCTGTTTGTGAAACATCGCACCGGTAACATTTCCCATTCAAGTATTTAAACAGTTCCCTAATACTTAATTGAGTATGAGCGTAGTGAATACTTCATTATAATGAACAAAATTATCTTAGTACGTCATTTATCTATTATCATGTGTGACCTTGACGTGGAAGTTCCATTTTTCCGCCCAGGTTTGAATGTTTGCTTCCTTGGCTGTTCTAATTCGATGAACTGAATGTCACATTATTCTTTCAAATATTATTCCAATTTATTACAGGTCCGCATTTCTAAAGGAAAACTGAACGTTTCTATTAGTCGATCTGTCGCATCTGTTTTTCTCAATAAGCGCTTAAGGCACAAACTTAATAGGTAGTATAGCTATAAAATATATTAACCCACACAGTAGCCACCATTCAAAAAAAGTCTCAGTGGCTACCGTTCAACTGGCTTATCTCGGAATTGGGGGAGGTGGGACAACTTCAGTGCTCAACATTTTTTTAAATGTTGAGCACTGAAGGTATTTTAAGGCCCGTGAAAATTATAGTAGGCGACATATTTTCATTGTCAAAAATTACAATTTGGAAATAGCTTAATCGAAATGCCATGTAGCCTAAAATATTTATAAATGCCTAAATATTTATGGAACCCCCGGTACGACTTCTACTCTTGCTTGTTAGTTCACTTTTATTTACTGTAAATTTCACGCCCAATATACATATTTACAAAAATCTTTGGAGATATGCAAGTACTTTCAGAACAAATGGTAACAAAATAGTATTAAATATGATGGCTAAAATAAAAGACACACAAATGTGTCTTTATTCCAATAAAAATCACTATAGCTGAAGTTCAGTGGTAAACCAAAAATTACGCCATTTCTGAAGCGGTCAAAAATTATCAAGATTACGCGCACCTCGCAATATTGTATTATTTATACAATATGAATGCACCAAATACAGTTAAAAGCTACAGGACACAATTTCGTGCTTTACGCAAATAAAATAAACTAAAATAAATACTCCGGATGGTCGTATTTAAGTTGGTGAAATATACTAAAACATCGTCTTTTTACGTAACAGTCACAAACGTTTATCAAGTCGATAATTAAGTCATCATCAAGTTATTATCTACGTTATATCTTAAAAATTTTAAATAATCCTTGATCAAAAGCAATTTTTGCCAGAGTTGAAGGAAATTAAAATCGACTATGTCTATAATAAAATCTGAAAGGAATACGTGTAAGAATAAATTCACGATCGCGTTTGTCGGTTTTCCAGTTCCATTTCCTACTCATTTTTGGGTATGTACCTTTTTAGTAGCATTCTTCTGGCCTTGCCAATTTTGTTTCAAAAGAGAAATTCTTTACTTTTATAATGTGGTTTGTTTTGGTATTCGTTCTGCAAATGACCTCATTTCAATCTCAATTTTTTTTTAAATCACGTATCACATTTCTTGAGATAACGATTATTTATATTAATTATACATATTTATTAAACTACATATTTTAAAACTATTTTTTCAAAAAAATTCTGTCAAAAACTAAAAGTTCTTGAACGTATCTGGTTACTGCGAAATGGAAAATATTGCTATGAGGTTTGTGGTGCAGAAAGATGTTTGACTAACAACGATTGTACGAAATAACGAAAATTATTTAAAAAAAATTAGAATAGAAAAAATAAAATACTCAAAATAATTGTCTTTCCTAAGTGTTTCATAACTATAATCGAATTTTTTCCACTTTTTCTTTCTCTTTACACTTAAATATTTGATGTGCCAAGTGTACGAGAAATCCTGGTAGCGCGAGTTCTACTCGCAATTGACGGTTCTCATCGTATATATTTAAATGAATTTGATTTCATCTTGATGCCTTATTATCATTATTGATTACATTTTGAATAATTTAGTTCATTAATGGGAATAAAAAAAAGACAGTCAAATCAAATTGCAGATTTCGAAAAATACACAACGTTATTTATTTCTAGATATTAATGGATGATATAAAACACAAAGCCTTATTCAAGGAAATATAATAATATTAAAATACTGCTGTGTTTTACTGAACTATGGGAACAATAGATTAAAGTTGTAGTCGATGAATGTAATCGCTATAATTTAATCGTTACTAGAACTAGTATATTATTAGAAGACTGACAGATAGTTTGAAAAGAAAACTAGACTATCAAAAATAAAACCAATTTGCTTTTCAATTTAATTACTTTTTCCGTCTTTAATATAATATATATTACTTATGGCGATCTTATTGCTAAAAAGCAATCCCAGTAGTCAAACTCAGCCAAGGAATGCAAGCAAATAGTTCTGGGATTGAATGCAAAGATTGCATTAATTTAATTTTTAAATAAATTTAAAACACGAGACAAAAAGCGCTATATTCAATACTATTTAATAATTAAAGTACCAAATTAATATATCGGGAGAAAAGAGAAAAGGGATGAGGCATTAAGAAAACAAGATATAAACGAAGCGAAAATTTATTGATTCAGATCTAAAAATCTAATTGCCTCCAATTAAAAACTGTGTCTTAATTTATATTAAAAACTGAATCTGTTATGATTTCTAATTAAAAGAAGTAACTGAAATGGCAACAGTAGCCATGTTCAGATTAAAACCATCTTATTAGATAAGAAAGACGGAAAATTCTCTTTTGCTCAAGTGGATTCTTCAGATAGTTACGAAGATTAGTTACGAACACCATTCATGATTTGTTTAATAAAAAACTTTTATAATAAATTAACTTCCATACAAACAAATATCTTTACATATCAATATGAAATGAACCAATAAGGATGAAAATTGTACAAATTTAAACAAAGAAAAGAAAACTTGAATAATTTTAATACGTGGAAAAATGATAGCAACGGTTTCTTAACAGCAAATGCACTTTTCTAATCGACTTTTACTCGTAAGTAATAGTACATTTATTAAACATGGTTTTTCTTGCATTTTTTTGACAAAAAAAAAGAAAAACAGTATAAGAGTCACTTTTATTACTGTTTTACTCTTCTGGGTACACTATACGTGTCATTGAGAGTCTAAGAACTTAATGAAGTCATAATAAATATCAGAATGTAGTAACCAATATTTCATGGAAAGGAAAAGGACTTTATTTATATTATTTACTAATTAATGCAACTGTTTCATATAAGGTGGACTTTTGCTACAAAAGCAGTCTCATCTTGTTAACCATAACTAAAGTATGCTACAAATTAGTCCAAGGCGGAAACAAAAGTTTGTATTATAATAACTTTGACGAAATTCTTTTATATAAATTAAAAGAAATAAATTTGCATTCTTGACCGCAATGTTGTTAACACTCAGCCGGTTCTGCTTTAATTTTTTCAAGTATTATACAATTTTAATGCAATCGAATAAGGCAGAGGTCGCCAAAGAAATTTTAATTCGAAAAAAAAATTAATGAATATAATTATTAATAAGGAAAAGACTTGAGAGAAAAAATGAAACGATGAGATATGGAAGAAAACAAAATATGAACGGAAGGAAATTGGCATTGGCTTTGACATAGCCAGTGCCAAATTTCTAAAGGGTTTGATTTTTGCATAACGTTTTTGATTTCTTACGGATCGTGATTTTCTGAAATTAGGATCCAATAAACTCCATAACTTAATGGCATAAACAGTGGATTGACCGAAACTAAGTTTTATGTACACAAAATCAGATGTGCATTTTTTTTTCTCTTCTATAATTTACTATTTTTTTTGTCTTCTACATGGTAAATTTAGTTTGATAAATCTTTGCTTATGTTTAAAAGAAATTAGGGTAAAATTTTTTATTTTTGCGCATCGAAGCAAAATAAGATATTTTTAGTGGGCAACATAAAATTTCTTTTATTGCTTTGCTTGAATATGAAGAGACTCCGATGAATAGGTGAGAATTTTGTGATAGACGAATGATTAGCAGGAAATTACGATAGTATTATAGCTAATAAGTTTAAAACCGATCTTACCTTTTATATAATAAAAACTACCTTTTATAACGCCTCTTCAAGGATATATTTCAAAGTAAGATGTAAAGGACCAGTAAAATTTCAGAACAGCAAAACGTTTGCATTATATACTGCAACTGTTTTTAAATAATTGAATATTTGTTGTACTTACTCGTATATACATCACCATTGGTGGAATCTTGGACAAATGTTATCGTTGTTGTTATATTGTGCTTTAGTTTAAAATTCTAGCTTGATTTATTGTTATGAACGATTTAATTATAGATTTTAGCAATTTTTTTTTATATAGGTCACTATTATTAATAAACTAATTATCATTGTTTTCCTATGAGCATAAATATAATCCCTTGCATCGTCTGAAATCTTTTTGAACTTTTTTTTTATTTTAACCCACTCCAACTATATGGAAGCAGATTTTTAATTTCGTTGTCATCCAAATGCAAGAGCATTGGTGCACATAGTTTGAGTGTATAGCTATCTATAATTTATGTAGATGCTGATAGCACGGAACGTAAATTGTGCAAGTATATACTACACTTTACCAGTTTTATTTTAATCCACTTTTATAATCGCTGATATTTTGCAATTATTTTTTAAATCTATTTAACTTACATAATTAATAAATGTTCATGAGCACAATATATATTAAAAATATGTATTTACTATCCAAAATTTCACACGTTGCAAAATTAAAGAACGAACTGTATTGGACTTCTTGATGTATAAAGAAGAATTCTGTTTCTAGAAACTTCTGTCAAGGATATCTACTAAAAGTTAACAGCGCATAATTAAAACGATTTTCGATCAGTGCCTGACCTGTTGATATTATAAATGTAGATAATTCCAATTACACCCTAACCGCTATGTGTAAGTTCATATACACGCGACATGTCCTGCATAGTCAGAGCTTTGATATTTGTAGAATCATCACCCTATAATGTCCAGAACATTTTCGTAAACCTATAATTAACAGTAATTGGCAGAAACAAGCCCAGGATAGTACTTAGAATACCATTAGAATGTAATAATGTAGGTAATAAGCTAATAGTAAGCAAACTAATAGACAAGTTTTGACTATAAATTGTGTTATATTATCATGGCTCAAATATAATTTTTCAAAATAACGATATCACTAAGTAAAATTACGAATAGTTATTACAAAAATATTAGCTATTTAGATTGTAATGATGATTCAATCAATACATTTTTTTTTCAAAACTGATAATAATTTTATTAAGGAAATTTGATATTTTATTTTGTACTCTTATAGTCGATATGAATAATTACAGTTTATCTTAAAGCTTTTATGAAACAGTAAGCTTTAAGGACCAAAAAATAAGATAATTTATTGTTAGAATAAGATTTCTATATGACCAATTTGTTAATATTGTACCATTACACAATTCTGTACTAAAAGAACTATTTCAGCTTATTATATAGAACATGATAAATTTTGTTATCAGGATGGACGACACGTATTGCACGAACAACAGCAATGTAATTTCAACAACATTACGTGTTTACATATCATCTGTAATTAATTGAGAGTGAGTGGAGGCCGATCTAGAAATGTTTACCTTAAGGCAGTCATTTAATAATAGCTTTGAATAGTATTGAATAGAATTTGAATAATAGCTTTGAATCTTCCAATTTCAAATTTCAATAGTTAAGGAAGTAGTAGTGGGTGTAAATGAATTTCCGGCAATATTGTGATCAGATTATTCTGTAGCCAGTTACTAATTAATTTTAATATTTCAATAAAATATATATATATATATATATATATATATATATATATATATATATATATATATATAATCTGAGTGACATTTATATGTTAAATAATTGTTTTCATAGTTTGTATTAATGATTGTGTCCTTGTAAATAAATTCTTCTATTTGCCCGCTTTGAAAATTTTATGGGACTTTTTTTAATACACACAATAACTTGGTTGCTTATGATTCTTTAATATATTAACGCAAGTTGACCATAATAATTTCACAAAAAAAGTATCAAATTAATTCTTTTGTTACAATTTTTTCTGATTTTCATATACACGTTTAAAAATTCTACTGCATCGAAAATATTAAACACTCGACGTTTTTGATAGCACTTTAAAATAACTCTTCAATGGCATCCCGTCTCGAGAAAATATTTCATTCTCCATTTCGAATTCAAGTACGTACATACTTTTGATACATGCCTTCAGACGTATATTATTCAAAAATAATGAAAAAAACATTGATAAAACCTATATACCTCTCCCATTTAAACGAAACGCCACATTATTTATGGAATTTAAAAATTATTTTCCAGGTTATTATTCTGCCCCACTTAAAATATATACATAAATATTTTTAACTCTTTAATACTGGTTTGTATATAGATTAATATGCTTTATTATTATGCCAAATATCTAGTTTTTACAACGAGCAGTTTCCGAAAATAGACCTTTTTATTCGACAGACGTACAGACGGACCCATAAGTGACCTTAGACTTTTCTTTTAAGGTACGGAAACTGAAAAAGGGACTCCATCAATATATATTAAATAACATTCATTTTTTGTAATTTCTAGCACGTTCTTAATTCATTATATCATAGCAAAGACATGTTATGAATTTATAAAGGATTTTGAGAATTTCGTATCAAACATTGTAGTTCATTATGAAACATATATCTGTGGATATTTATTTGCTTATTGGTTATTTTATCAATACGACGGAACAATGACATACAATCATTATTTCACATTTCACGACACTCTATTATTAACACTCTATTTTACTTATACACGCTGATATACAAAGCGTCAACATTTGTTCGTGACAGAATAATGAAATGTTACTTGGAGAAGCTTATAACACATGATCACAGCAAATAAAAGTATTTGGAGGAGAGTTACTTCATACTCAACCTTATTCATCATCACTGTAATTGAATCTCTTTATTATCAATGATGGGCAAGTTTGTGTAATATGTCGGGTGTTCAGTAATAGTTTGCTCAATATAGTAACTCATTACATGTCATAATTCAAATAGTAAGGATGACGATGATGTAATGACTATTCCGACATATCACAATCCAACCTGTTGAATTGTTACCATTATAGAATGTATGTTCTTAATAATCGTATTTGATTTTTGCGTTCTGGATTTTAATTGTTAAAATAATGTTGTTTTCTAGATAGCTGCTTTGATTCAAGAACAGAATTTTAACTCTATATTAAATAATATTTGAAATTCTTTAATATAATATTTGAGATATTGAATATATTTGGCGTTAATTTAGCAGAAAAACATTTTCAGGGGGCTGTTACCAAAGAATCTTTGCTAATAGATGTTGTAATACAACGAAATCTAGGTCGTGGTAAAGAACTTAAAGAAAGTAGAAATAATACTACATCACGTAGTTTCATTTAATTGTGAACAACATTTGAGGAAAGCCACATTTGGGATGAACTAGAAAAGCGACGATTTTTAGACGACTTCGGGCGATATATCGGAGATATTTGTTTTGTCTCATTCTATAAATATTTCACGTTGTATTATGCATTAGTTTTTATCTCTGGCTAATAATATCAATATTATATGGGTATTAGACCTATAAATGAATTGTATAGTTTCTGCAACATTAGCTGTCAATTGATTAAATAATTTCATTCACATTTTTTTTTACTTTTTTCTCATATTTGAAATTCGTTTTCATGATTTCAGTGCTCTCGTAAAAGTAAGAACGTATTTAATAGGGTTAAAAAAAATAACTGCACGTAATAAAACTTTGTTGAATAATGTCTCTTAGATTCCATTACCAAATTTGGTTCGAAAATTTGTTTTCAAGAATTGTATTTTGTATCTCTGTTACTTAAATACACATTTATACATTTTTACATAATACATTTTTTGATAATTACCTTATACGCCTAATAGATACCATCACATATACTCCTTTCACGTATAATATGTATTATATTCCGTTCCATTGATATTCCCTGTAAAAAAGTTACATTGACCAATTTAGTGTAAATCTGATGTTTCACGTTTGGATAAATATTAAGTTGTGAAATTGCATAGATTCAAAAGAAAATAAGTATTTTTTTGTAAAAATTTCATTTTCAAACAACGAGATAGATTTTTATTCAGCATAATTCTACTTAAGGGGAGGAGATTACGCTAGGAGTTACGAATATTTTTCCCCATTTAAAATGGTGACAGACAATATCGGTTTAGATTATCTTATTAAGTTGACCTACGGGGTTGTCAGTTCGATAAATGAATAATCTGTTTTATTAAATAAATGGTCAAAACTATTAATATACAGCAATAACGTCAATAGATCTGAATACCATTAACCACGTCAATTAATATAAACCAAAAAAATTGCCGGAATGCTGTCTATTGGTATAAAATAATTCCAAGATTATATTTCCTATTCATTTAAATTTTAATTTGTGTCATACGCGGTTAGCTTATTATATTATATGCATATTTGAAAACTTTGATCAAAATTGGCTAGCTAATTAATATAATTTTGTTTCTTATAATCTATCTTTGTTTCTTAATGGATGCATATCCAATAAAAAAAAATTAACTTTTTTAAAAACTAAATCCCCATAAATACAATAAACAGATTTATTCCAAATAGTTACAACTTTCACAAAAATCCAAAAGCTACTAAGATAAATGTTATTAGAAAAAGCACTCTTATGCTAAGACGTAACTATCTGTATGGCGCAAACGCGGGAAATCAGGGTATTTTCACAGACAACATTAGCAATCCGCTTGTAGCAGGAAGGACATGATGCGAGACATTATTTTCGGTGGATACAATTGGAGCTGTTGCGTTATAATAAGAGGAATGTAATAGCAACCATGTTTATACCGACTCTTTCAGTGTAAAAAATCTTGTTCAATATCTTATTTGATTTACATATTTGTACGATGTTGAAAGTCTGTTGTAAAATAATTGAAAATAAATTTTATAAGTTATCAACTTAAAATCTAAAAATATCTATAAATTAAATTTCTTTCTAGATTTTTATTTCTAATCTTATTTTTTAAGTTCAATATCGGAATTAAATTTGATCAGTTCGTTTAGATACTGAGTAGCCTAACACGACAGAAATTGGTCCATTTTTTTAAATCCATATTGTTGATAGGATACTCAAATTAATTTCAAAATCTTTAAGGAGCATTGCGAAAAGTAAAATTAAATCATTATAATTTAATCACCTGGTTGTATTTTAGTAGAACAATTTATTTTTATGTTCCACTTTTTTAAAAGGTTTTCGTAGTTGTCACTATTACTTACTTTCTTTTAAAAGGACAATGTTACTAAATTGTCAAAATATGAAATTTATCTGCTGTTTACACTCACGTTATGTACCCGGAGAATATAGACGTAAAAGCTCCTAGTTACTTGCAAAAATTATAATGTACAAGTAAAGTGGGAAAAATTACAATCCTATTTTTATTTTATTCTGAAAATTGTCGCTATTAATAAAACTGACATTGTGGGCGAGCGTTATTTAAAACGGTCGGTTCAAATATGCGTTAGCAGGATATAATAAAATGGTCATTTTATTATATAATGCCAAAGCATCGGGCTTAGTTTAAAGTGTTTAATTATGTCTAAAGTTAAAATTAAGCACTATTCAGTCTTATTGGTATTCTCAATTACATGTTACTGAAAAGCAAATAATAAATAGAGAATAAAAATTTATATTATTCGTGTATATTTATTTTATAAAACAACTGTCTTCTGTCCGAAAACTACATGTCATTTTATAAACAATTTTAATATGAAATGTTTGACCAACAAACTATATTGGGTGTTTATATTTTTGTAAGATAGTATATTAACAGCTTTTGTAAGACATTTACAGAAATAAATTAGTTTTCCTATTACATACATCACGCGAAAAATATCACATTAAAACCTTTTTGGCCGACAAAGCTGAAAGAGCAGAATTGAGCAGAGAGGGCCACGTCCGCGACTAATTGATTTGCCAAAATGAAAAGAACGAATATGAAGAAAAGTTTATTCCGCATTGGCATAAGTGAGATATTACGAGAGCGAATTAAATGAAGTTCTTAATGAAATTTCAATTGCGATAGGATTTATGAAAAACGATTTAATAAAATTCTCATTGCGGCATTAGTTGTAAATGACATGACTAATTTTTTTTTTCTAAGGATGAATCTATAAATCA
The DNA here is from genome assembly GCA_039881145.1 of Druceiella hillmani. NCBI lineage: Eukaryota > Metazoa > Arthropoda > Insecta > Lepidoptera > Hepialidae > Druceiella > Druceiella hillmani. The sequence goes on from JAYKKI010000090.1 coordinate 8,518,527, forward strand.
CAGATTCATGTCATCACTTGACAATACGATGACTGTACTTCACTCAATATAAATAATTTAGTTAAATTACATTTTATGATAAAATTGTCCAATAAACTTGATAGTTTTCAGTAAACCTACGAATTCGTTTTAAATTTCATACATGTGTTTGAAAAAACTATCATGGCTACTTGCCTTTGAATGCAGGTAATTTAAAAAAATATAGTCCTTTATTTGCTATGTTTTGTATGCTACACGAATAGGCCAGATTTCTGAATACGTCAAATTGTTTCTGGAAAAAACGGTTATAAAGTAAAAAATAAAATATTTTATTAGGTTTTCGCTTTTCGTTTTGAGGTGCGAATACTAAAATGTGTATAATCGTTTTTGTATTTAAAGTTTTAGCTCGGTGTAAATAAAGATTTTTACATGAAGTTTATGAATTAACATGGTTAATATTTTACAGTAGCATTTCTTACTCATTTAGAGGGAATAATTCTTGGAAACATTAAATATGTCGATGGACGTGACGTCTGAATGCTACGAATATCTGAGAATAATTGATACACAAAATGTTATACTTTTGTGTATCAATTATTATATATATTGTTTTAAAAATAGGACCGAGATGGGGCGAACGTTATTGTTTTCTTTCAGCCGAGTTATAGCAGAAAGGTACTTGTACAGAAACTTGCAATATTATTTTCTAAAACGAGTTATTGAAGTTTGAAATTATTTCAACAAACACTTTCGCTCATTTGGACGCGATTACCTCACCATATTATATATGGATTATAAAGTCAATGTAGCTTAAAGTAATATTATTTGTTTGAGGTTAATTTTTCATAATTTATTTTAAAGGAAAATAAGTTGCACATAAATTTAATGCCGATTATGCTCTCGCCCCAATACCATGGGGTATTCACACATTTATAAATTAAAATTTGGATGAAAGCGTAGGGAAATGCAAAGGACGTTACACTTTTAATTTAGGATTTTGTGACGTTAATTACAATTTTATAAATATCATTCCAACATCTTTATGAAGACAATTATAACAGCAACGACGAAAAAAAAATGTCATTGCTTGTATAGAAATCCGCTAATCCTAATAAAAGCCTATATGTAGTAAGCATAGTTAGCACATTTACACCTTGTATCATTGTGTGTAACAATTTCAGTAGTTTAAACCGAAGCAAATGTTTTGCGGCACGTGTTACATGTTGCTCGTGATCTTACAGGAAGAGGTACATTATTGTAGCCAGAATATTTGGCCGCGGTTCTACAATGTGGCAAACATACATTAACACATTTGAGCTGTAAGCGAAACCAACCCGTGAACATTTGCACAATATTAGAGATAAATACTGGTACCTCTATTACGGATTTTTTTATAGATTATGAAATTTAATTGTTTTGAAAAGAGAAATATAATTTCTGTATATAAATCCTAGTTTAAAGAAAATATTTTGTCCTAACTGAAGGACATAAAGTTAAATATTTGCGAATTGTCATAGCATTTAAGAATTGTTTATTAATGTAAAATTTATCAGACAGAACAGGGCTAGTTGGATATCAAGGTAGCTAGACAGGTTATCAAAGATTCAATCAAAAATTGCATACCCTACAATAGACGCAGCCCCACAATCGCATTTAATTTGGGAGAGATTATACATTCCTCGTAAATATAGTGCAAAAATAAACATGTCTTTACAATTTCTTTGTTGTGTTACGCGTAATTCTTTCATATCTAATAGTCTTGTGTTGCACAGTCACACTAAACGCGGTGCTATAATACCATATTTTGGGAGTGATTTTGTCGCCTTGTCAAACGAAATACGTAACAAGTATTTTCTTTTACACATTCTAAATTCTTACATATATAATCCTTTTATTTTTAATAGTTTTGTGAATTTATAAACAACAAGAATATAAACAAGCCATTTACTCCCAAAATACCATTTGGTGATCAAATCACCTCTCTCTATGTATGGATTTTTAATTTTTTTCATTTACCTAATTTATTTTCCGCTCTCCTCATACAAATCTTTTGAGTGTTAATTACTGAAATATTTATAGGTTAATATGCTTTATCGCTATGCTAATTGTCAAAACCTTTCTGATAAAAACGGCTATTCCAGACGGTCAAGTGGACAAGTTATAAGGGTTTTGTTTTCCTTCCGAGGTACGAAACCCTAATAATCAATGTTTATATTTCTACGTAATTAAAGCCTTTAGACTCTCTGCAAAATTTTTATCCCTTAATCACGGGTATGAACTAAAATTTTGTATAAATTGATTGACTTAATATTATTTTGGAAATTACAGCCCATCCGAAGTACTGTTTCAAAGTAGAAGTACTGTCAGAATTATAAAAACTTTAGTTAAATTATATGTTTTTCCTCCTTAAGAAAAAAAAATTAAATAATAAGAAATTCAATCGACAGTAATCAAGTTAGATAATAAATAAAAGTTAGACAATAATAAAAACATGCGAAATTGACTTTAACTGTTTTCAAACTGAAAAACTTTGTTATGGATGATTGAATTATGAGGAGATTTAAATATAAATAGCATGTGTTTTTTTTAATGAGACCTAAAAATTCTGGTACTGCAATACAGACGTATAGTATTGCCGTGAATATTGAAGCTTAAATGCAACCGTTCTCCTATTTTTTTTTTAATTAATTTACCCAAAATGTTTTAAAATAGACATTTTACATATCACAATTCAGAAGGTTTTTATTTTGAGTGGTGCATTTTTGCAATACAGACCGATGCAAAGTGAACAAAAGATTACAATAAAAAATGTTTAATAGCGAGGCACAAATTTTAGTGTAAACCAATTTTTAACCGACTTCAGAAAAAGGTTCTCCACCTTTTTCTCAATTCTTCGATCTCTTTCTCAATCTCTGTCTCAATCTTTTCTTATGTACATTCAGCGATAATTCTTTTCCAAGTGAACCGATTTCGATGATTCTTTTTTATTGAGATAATGTGATAATAAAGCCCGGAAATGAACAATGAAACTCCCTAACGAATGGCAGTAAATCAATTATAATTTAAAATATTTGTTACGGGTAGTTATTACTTTGCAATATAACTTTTCCACCCGTCAGTTCAGGCTGTAATGTTTTCGAGATGAACCATGGAATTCCTTAAAGGTTGTTAGTAAATCAACTGTGACTAAAAATATTTGCTACTGGTAGTTGTTCCTTTACAAAATAACTACAAAGGGTTCAGGGTTTGATGATGAGTTCTGGTAATAAATTAAACGTGATTCAAGATTTTTCCTATTAGTAGTTTTTACATTTCCAAATAACAACACTATCGACAAGGTCACAAACTGATGATACATTTTTAAGAAGAACAATTGCACTCGTTATCGGATGGTAGTAAATCAACCGTGGTTCAAGATATTTACTACCGGTAATTTTTACTTCCCAAAATAATTTCACTATCGGCCAGATCAGAGTCCGATGATGAGTTTTTGTAAATGAATAATGCAACTCCTTATCTGATGGGAGCAAATCAACCGTGATTCAAGATATTTGCTGCTGTTAGTTGTTTCTTTGCAAAATCTGAGAGTGGACTTTGGATATGGAGAACGTAACTACTGAACGGCTAACAGCTAATCGCTGGCAGCTACTAAAATCGCTTTGCTATAATAATATACAGGTTATTCATAACCAACTTTAGACAAAGAGAAAATAACTTGTGCACTTGCTTTGGCCCGTGACTTTTAATAATTATACAATATTCTAAAATAGAAAATAATTTAATGATGATTTAGGTTATTGAATTTTAAAATACTGAAATAAAATATTTCTTAAAAAGACTTATATTGATTTCAAATGTACCTTTTTTATATTGCAACTCAAAAAATCTTGTTCTGAGAATTGTATTATCTCAATAAAACATTCTTATTCGGACCGATATGAAGTGAACAAAAGATTAAAATGAAGCCGCAATGGTAGATGACTTATCAGACTGCCTCACCTACAATTTTTCTCGATATAATTAAAAAATGCAAGGCTAATAGTGGGGAGACGTTGGAATCCGAAAAATGTGGTGACAAATATTCCGACAGACGCTTCCCGAATTATGCCGTGACCAAAATTGTTTAATCCGATGATATTTACTCTTTCGAATATAAAGGAGTTTTCTTACGCATCTCCTGAATAATGGAATTAATTTGTTTGACACTACGCAAAAATATCGCGTAAGAGTTACAATATTCATATCTTTATTGTTATTACTGTATTTTTTTATTATATTGAGATTAAATTACAGTTCCAAATTTAAAAAAAAACGAATAGATAAATTATTCACCCGTATAATTTTAGCCAGAATATAATTTTGGTAGTATTGACAATAATTGCCTGCATGAAATAGTAAGAGAGCGTTTATTAATTTTAACGAAGTTATATCCTGATAATATTTAAAACTTCACGTAATCTTTTCGTACATTTATTGATATTTAAATCGTTTACTTCAGAAATTGTAGTTTTGAATTAACTTACTATCACCGTATTAAGGTGTTAATTCAAAACTATATTTAGTGAAGTTATTTCGCGAAGCGATTTATATTCCGTTTAAAAACTAATTCTAATCTAAACTAGTTCTAATTCTATACATTCTCAGTTTAATAACTAATGATTCGATTAAATGAATATATATTAAACGAAATAAAATTCGCCGAAATATCACAAAATTATTACGGTAAATTATTCAAAATCAAGCAAATGTGAAATGCCAAATTTGTAGACACAAAGTCTAATTTAGAATTGTATATATGCTACTGTTCTTGAGTAAGTACTAGCTCTTGCAGTAGTTACACTTCTTATTTTGATTAAATCCTCTCGTATTTCATTGTAGAAACAAAACAAATTAAATGAAGTCTTTAAAAATTAAAGCCAATAAATGAAGATCTAAAAGACTGACAAATATTTTTTTCAATTGCATATTAAATTTTCAGTCAAATAAAATTAAATGAAAATTTGTGTTAAAATTTTAAAATTTTTTAAAAATAATTTTCTTGCGATAGTAAAAAGTATAGACAAATGAGAATGACTAATTAGAAACTTTAACCCTTCGGGCTTAAAATAAAAACAAATTTCCAAAAACTTTGAGAGACATTTTCAGTTCAGTTTAATATATTTCTCTCCACTACCAATAATCGTAGATATTCCGTGTATTAAGTTCACACTGAATAACTCGGTGAATCTATTTTAATGAACACACTAAACTCTGCGATGTCTTGAGAGATCCCTTCCAGTTCACTGGGCTGTAGAGATGTATGTTTCTTGAAATAATTGCTAATTTAAATTCAAATATTGTTGCTTTCTCTCATATACAATGGTAAAATTATAAAATTCTGCAATACATATGTATTCCATAAGAAACTTTTTAACTTGATGTAGAACCTTCAGTAAATTTTACCTTCCTGTATTTGGTCAACAACAAATTTTGTAAAGCGATAACACCCATTTTGTATGTGTTGTATTCTGAATGGAAATGTTATTTAAATACTTAATGCAAATTTAATTTCATTTATTATCGTTATTAAATGCAAGAAAGGAGTAATAATTGAATGCCGCTTGAAGCTACTGAATCTAAAATTTTAGCGATTACACTTGTAATATTTTGTGAATTGTTTACAGGTATATTCAAAATTTTTTCGTACCAAATTTACGTCAATAAACTAAACGTAAGGTCAAAAATTTGAAATATATATGGATAATAAAAAAAAATACTTTTTTTAATTCAAGTTCTAACTTAGTCAAAAAATAATTCACTTTTAACTAATATTAATAAAAGACGTTAATAAGACATTAATAGTAATCACTCTCAATGTGTCCACATCGCTTCAATTGGTAAGTAAACTTATAACATCGGTTTGCTAGTTAATCCAATTAAGTTAATGCTGAATAACCCACTAAACTTAATAATAATTATTAGTCATACATATAACCGATAAGAATCTTAAATGATAACTTTAAATAAAGATCTTGCTCTTCGTAACTTTAGTACATTACAATCTCTTAAGTTTCATTAAAGTTTTCGAAGTGTTGAAACTGAGGCTGACTTCTGTTAAACTCTTTATTGCCTTTACTTCTCAGTACATGTTATTTAAAAACAATTGAGCCCTGTCATAACATATTAAACCGTTTTAAAACTCTCAGCATCTAATACATTTTTGTTTTTGGAAAATACGATCATATTTTTGAAACCACGCATAATGTTTGGGATTTCGTACCTTGTAAGAAAAAAATCTGACTCTACGAGAGAGACTATTCGACTGTTAGTCTGTCCCAGGAACCGCTTGAAGTATAACTTGAATTAGCACTCATATTTATTTGTATGGAAATTTTAGGGACACAAATCAAGTATTTAAATTTTGTTTTTATTTTCATAAATTGTGTATGGTATCAATTCAAAGAGCCAATAATAAGGATCAAAAATATTTTTTTCCTCATTTAATATGGTACGTCTTTTAAAATACAATGAAAAATACGCAAGTAAATAATACTGACCATAAAATTATGAAAGAAATAAGGTTTTCAGAAACTCACGTGAAGGTTGCAAGAAAACTGAACATTTTCCTATATCTTATCCTTTTTGAAACACGCACCCTGTTTTAACCCCTGTAAACAATGTAGTAGGCAGCATGTTTAAATTGTGAAAAATTAATGTTTGTATTTGTTTTGATAGAAATAATATACGTACATATTCATAAGCGCCTAAATTTGTATGGTTTGCTTGTAGTGCGACTTCTATTCGTAACTCATAAGTTTATTTATAATATAAATGTTATTATTAATTAGACCCAATCACACGTCTACTCATTTCTGAGGTAACATTCAAAAACTATTTCACTTTCCTTTTTCCCAATAGAAAAATGATTTTCGACAAGAAGTCCTGGCTCCGGATCTTCTGAAAACATTTTCAAAGGTCGACTAAAAAACTCTATTTCTTGAAATCCTAAATTCAACCGTTCTTTGTTCTACCTTGCTTTCTTTACTTGTCGATTTTCTCTTTATTTGCCATGGTTCTCCAATTAAATATACAACGGGCCATCAGGTCTGCACAGAAAAAAAACCCTATCTGGTCATGAAATAAAAGCGATCACGAAGAAAAGTCTACTTATTTATATATATATATATATATATATATATATATATATATATATATCTTAATGGATGGTTAAAAATAAATATTTCCAAATAGAATATTCGTACCTATGTTCAATAGAAATATATATTTTGTAAAGTGGTCTCTCTTACGCAAAATTATATCATAATAAAACCCATCTCAAGCTGCAAGTCACTAAATTATACGAAACCGTTTTGAAATGCGAGTTAAATTCATTAATGTCGAAAAAATTTATTCGTCATCGAATACGCTATCTTTCATTAATTACCTTGAACTTGGGCCTCCCAAGTCATACATAAGACTAATTATCGCATCGTATCTTTAACTATAGTAATTACTGTTAAATTATTTTTTAATAATAGTTAAAAAGATGTGCAACAATTTAAAAATTAATTGCCGCTTTTCTCTTTTTTTTTTCTTTTTACTTAAAAATTAAGTTATTTCAATAGCTTCGACCCGGATCATTTTCCAAAAACCTAGTTACCATTTCCAAAAAAATTAGAAACTCATTGCAGTTTCTGAGAGTTGTAATTAATAGTCTTCTCAATATAAATGGTGATCTATTGTAATTAATTTAATGACAGGTTTCGTCAAAAAATACAAATTCTAAAATGAAATGAACCTTTCTCAAAATATTTATATATTTAACATTCTCGTATTATAACTTCATTCTAACACATAGTAGCAATCATGGATTTCTGTGATTTAGAAAGACTGTATTTTTTTTAAAAAGACTAAAAGTTAAGTAAGCAAAATAATGAGGGCGCGTGGAACTGTGGAAAATTTTGCAAATTTGCTTTTTCCCTCGCAATCCTGCCTGCATAAATGAGATACTACTTTCATCTATTGATACGTAAGATTTTAAATAGGAAAGGAAAGGTGAGCTGGATTGTTGCTGGATATTTTGAGTACCCTCCACTAAAAATATTTTGATAATAGATATTTTAATTGTCTTGTAAAATTGATACGCTGGCGATTGCAATTTGCGTACGGTTTTTATGCCGATTCCTCAGAAACCATTTTTAGTAGAAAGCTGGAACCTGCGGCAATCGGTTTTGTGTTTAAAAATCGATTAAATGTAATTTTTATTTATGGACGTAAGAATTAATGCAAAACTTAAGATTTTTTTATTCAAACTGCAATGAAAAATCTTATATGTTCTTGGTCCGACTTTGCCGATTTCAAATAGCTCGGTATTACTATATAAGAACAGTTTCTCGGCTTTTTAGTTTGAAAACTTTTCATCAAAAACGTATCCTAGGCAATTTTTTCCTTACTTAAATACATACAAATATACCTAGGTTACATACACAATATACATTAGAAATATGTATAATTTATAAATACCGCGAATAGGTGTCAAAACATTTACGTGTTTTGAATAGGACAATAAATGCAGATTTTTAAATATTTTTTAAAATTTTATTTCGAATGTTATATTATAAAACTATTCCAACAGATTTACTATGTAAAACTATGGTAAATGAACCGTATTCCAATAGATTACTTAGTCCAACTCTTAACAATCCTGGTGCAATCGCATTACCTAAGTGTATTAAAAACTTTCGGCAATGGACGCAGCCTTTAATTAATTAGTGAGATTAATATTTATTCTGTTATTATAGTAGCCGAGAAATTGATTAAATTCTTCAAAATGTGGTCAGGCATAAAGTGTTTTATTTTACTTTCATTTTTCAAAGTGGTCGCTACCGCAATCCAACCATGGTGAAACATTGAATAAGACTTGCAAATTTCGCGTTCAAAACAATTGCGTAATTACATAGCATATTGCGTAAAGGAAGATCCATTAATTTGACATTAAAAATATTTACAAAATTTTATTTTTACATGACCTTTATGAGCAGGAAAATAATGTTATTAGCGGGGAAAAGGAATTGTCTGCACTGAATGTGCATTACCTTAATGAAAGATGTTGGATTTTTTCTTGGATTTTCTCCAAAAAATTATGAAAGATATTCAGGCATTCTCTAACACCAAGCTTTCTTTAAATGAAAATTAAGATAAAAGCATAATAGACTAGAAAGATTATAGATCTTTATCAGCTCTACCTTTTTGGCTGGTGTCGGCAACTGTTCGAAAAAAAATATGCATTTTGCAGTTTATTTATTTATTTTGACTTTATTATTTTCTTTTTATAACTATTTGTGGAGCTTTTTCAATTTTATGTAAAATTAAATGAAATATTTGTTGGTTATAGTCAAATTTTTTCGTTACATGATACGACGGCTTTCTTGATTTTGTACACAATTTCAATACAGTCTCTGCTTGAAACTCACAATACTATTAAAAAACAGCTAATTTCCAAGTTTCATGGTTGAGGCTGATCATAATCTTGCACTATCCTATTTATGTATTAAAGGTTGAAATTATATTGAATGGATCCATAATTATTTATCTACAGTAGATTCTCTAGTCTCGTGGTTTAGGTAGTTTGTACCTGCAGCATCAGAACTGGATAGTTGGAACCCAACCTTCAGTGACAGAGTTTCTGTTTTAAATCTATAATGCTATTATAAAACAGCAGATTTTTAAGTTTCAGGTTTGAGGAAGGCAGTAAAACTGCAGATCAGCAATTTGTTGAATGTGCCCATAAATACATATCTACTTCTTTCTTTATTTATATCTACTTATTAATTTGTTACTTTTTTATAATGTCATATCAAAAGAGTTCGAAATTCGATGAGTTTACGTGTCATCCCTGAAAAATTTCAGTTAACATCTTCCAGTTATTTCAGTGTACCCTGATTTGGTTTCAGAACTAATTTATGTAACGCTTAGTCATGTCTTATAGGTCATTAGACTTATGTAATCCAAACTTTATCACGGTATCTGTGCTGTTCCGTGTTGTGAAATTTTATGGTATACATTCTATTTTCATAGTCAAATTCTAACTGAATATAATTTTCACCACGCTCTATTGGGAGTGTACCCTCCTAAATAGAAAAGAGTCATCCAATTTGTTAAAAATTCAAAAGTATAAATAATGTGAATAGTCATCAAAATATAAATGCTGCCGAATTGAGAACTTCTGCCTTATATGAAGTGAGTTAAAAAGAAAGAGTTTTTTTAATTCTACTATAAATTTTTTGGTGTGTATATTACATCATATTTGCTGCATTTATCAAACAATGTCATTGATTTTTCTTTATTTGGATAGGTATATCTCAGTGTGATTTCATAGAAAATGTGGTTTTAATTTGATTATGGAAAATGAAGACAGATCATAAATATCTTCAATACCAAACATGATAAGTAACATAATCGGACTTGGATGATACAAATCTGACTTGAGATTGATTTATAAATAAAGTCTCTAAAGTTACATGTGACTAAGGGTGATGAAAATACAGATTCGCTCGACAACTACAGATTCAGACTCATTTGACTTGTCTTAAATTAAGCAAGAAAGTAACAAAGTAAATAGGTAAGTAACACATATACAGTAAATACTGAGGCATGTATAAAGTCATACAACCGCTATGATATTAACGAGCATACCTGTGCATGTACTGGTATATATATATATATATATATATATATATATATATATATATATATATATATTTATATACATATACATATACATATATATATATATATAAATATATATATATATATATATATATATATATATATACATATAAATATATGTACATTTAATCACTGACAACTGTTTAGCCAAAAAAGGGAATCTTATTATATATTCGAATTTATGTATGTATTTATATGAGCGTAGATGCAAGCATGTGTATGTATATGTTAATATATTTATATTAATTCAATGCCACATACGTCTATTCGTTTTTAAAAAATGTGATATAGATGATGGCAATTGAAATAGGACTCATCTCTGTATGTTGTTCCACAATTACCTCAGAGAGCAAGGAAAGCGTGGACTTCCCACTGACCCCAAAAAATTATTGCAATAGTAGTACAAATTTCTTATGTTCGGAAACTATATTGTACCGCAAACTTTTTCTTTAGTACTGTCAGTACTTTCATTATTGCGTATTTTTTGTTGCGCTTCTTATTCCATGGTTATTTGAAGACCGTTAATTTTTTTTTTGATGAATTTCTTTTTAATATATAAATGTATGTAAGAAAATTATTACATAAAGGGACATCCTAAAATACTATGATATTATAAAGAACATTGCAAAATAATAATTCCACTTACAATATTATTGAAATTTTCACAGAAGTCAATAAAAACTTTTTTAATTTTTTATACTTTTATTTATGTTATTCAATTCGAGCTAACTTATCCTAAATTATGAGTGCTGCTAAGAAATATAAATGTTTTAATTTAACTATTATTATAACATATGTTTAGTTTATCATGCAATATGATACTAAACAAATAAATTAATTAAGTGTTGATATAATATTTTTATTGTAAGTAGATTTTACATAATTTTTGAAATAAACCAAATAACAAGGTTTAAACCGCGAATTGTGGTTTCGCCAACCTGCATCATCACGCGAATCATTTATAAGTATATATGGTACAATCTTATTTGTCCTAAAGTTATTTGCTCATATATATATATATATATATATATATATATATATATATGTATGTATATACATGTATATATATATATATATATATATATATATATACATACAGAAATATTGTCTAATACATACTTATTTTTATTGAGATGCATAACTGTGGTTGACGCTAGTTTCTTGGCATCGTAATTCGTGAGCAGCTGGATATAAACAGATCTTTGAGACGTCGTGAAATAATGACATGCTGGACAATTCTACTTTAGTTCACAGAATATAACTTTATTATAAATATAAGGATTAAACTCAAACAACGCAAATACAATAAAGTTAGCGACGAATATAATAATTTTACAGACGTCAATCAAATAGAAAATTCTAGGCATATTTAGCACATTCGCCATTACCGAGACAATTATAAGCTTATATTTGCGAGAATACAATTTCGTTTCATGAAAATATTGAAACATATTTTGAAAATAAAGAAATAGATTAAAATAATTGAAAAGGTTGATTGCGTTTTTAATACGTCAATTCAAATTTAAGACAAGTAACATTTTAAGACGCTTAAAGGTTCCTGCAGGTTCTTCTAACGACATGTTTTGCGCGTCAACATTGAAATTCATATCGATTTTAAACGAATAAAAAAAAGTATATTTATATATATATATATATATATTTATATATATATATATATATATATATATATATGTATATATATATATATATATATATATATATATATATATATATATATATATATATATATATATATATATATATATATATGAGACAAAAGCCATTTTCATTTTATGTTGGCATTGTGTAGCCTAAGATACTTCAACAAATCTGAGGACACTTTATTTATCAAAATCTATAAAGTTGTTTGAATACTACAAAAGAATAAATAGTCCCGTTTACGTAAATATATGCGAAAAATCTAACCCAGGCTTTTCTTTCGTGTATTTGCTTAAAAATCTTTTTTTATATAAAATATATGGTACGCATATGCAGGTATGAAACAAGATGAAAAACCAAGATAACCATAAAATGTAACATAACAAGTATAATTATGTACAAAATGGTAATAAAATATTATAGTTTAGATAGATTCCTCACGTGTTAAAGCGAAGTGGTAGGTTTCCAACAATCCTAGGCTTTAAAAGATCTTTATATATCGTATAGTGTTTTGCGATCAAATATAAACCAACAGTTTTCTACCTAGGGACGATAAAGAAAATTTAAAATTATGATAATGTTTTATTAATTACAAACTTGATGTTAACATTAAATAATTCAAGGGGATTAAATTAGATGTTATATTATTTACTATATATAACGGTATTAGAAGGAGATCCGTTACATTACGTATATGTAGACCTTTAGAACTAAAGCGACCTAATTCGAAATTTAGGCACTTTCCGTTTTTGGTACAAACGGACCCTAAAAAGTATGCTCTGTAACCCTGTCGCAAGAAAGAGACAAATTTCTTAGTTAAAAAAGGTGTATATCATATTTCGTCACTTTAGTTGACCACGAGGTCCAATTGTTCATGTCGTGAGAAAGCGACCTAATCAAAAGCGCTTGCTAATGAACGTGTAGAAATTTAACGGTTTTAGATTTGTACAAAATCTTGAGTGGGAATTTTATGTTTTTGTGAGCTCAACTGACTCCTTTAAAAATATATATGTTAATCACAAAATGTTTACATGATTTTATTAATCATTCTCAATCTGAAATGAAACATATTCAATAGTGAAAATAATTTAAACGAGTAATCCTTTTACAAATAGGACTATTTATGACGATACATCTACGAAATCTTGTTGATAGTTTTTAGATTAAGCGTTTTTAGTACTAAACTACTGTTCCAATTACGTCATTTTATTCTAGTACAAGTGCTCAATTATGTAATTTAACTTTTTTAGTGTTTTAAATGTTTAGGTCTATCGGTGTTCCAAAATGACATTGAGATGAACCAGGATCTGTTTAGTTTGATGGGACTAATGGTTAGTACGTTCCAATGAAAGAAAAATCACCAAAAAAATGCTAAAAGATAGCCAGTAAAAATAAATCCGTCTACCTATTTAGAGTGTAGTAAATACAATACAGTTTTCACAATACCTGGTTAAGTTTGTAACAAATTATTTATCCCATCCTAGAAGCAGTGTAAATTTGAAATGTTTTTAGAAACTGGCAACGTGTTTTTGAAAATGGTCATCTCACAAGGACTCAAGATAAAGGTTTTTTTATATTAATGAGCAAAAAATAAAATTTACTAAATAAATAACTAAGACAATTTTATATTTAATTTCATATGAAACCAACCTAATTTTTAAGTAATTTGTTTAAATATTTGAGATTGTATTCAGTATTCAGTTGAACAAAATTCGGTCGAATAGTTCGAATAACAAGTAGCTGCCAAATATTCATTATTGTTATTCACAAACATATAATTAAATAATTTTAATGTAATTCCTTTTATTTGTTTATTATTTATATTAAATTAAGAACAATGTCAATAGATACGTAATTAATACTGATATTTTCTATTTCGTTTCTCTATGACATATTCAATATTATGGTTTAGATAAAAATGACATAGCTTTTTTATCAGTTGCAAGTATTAAATAAAAAACATATTAATACAAGTGGCACAAGAGCTTCGTACACATTTACATACTGAAAACATTTATAGGTACGTAGTAATTCTATTAAACTATTTACAATTATTATCTAAGCACATAAGTGTATTGTTTATATATTGTTACCCTTCAGAGGCGTAGAAACGTGATGCATATTTAAAAAGATATTACTTTTCAATGTATTAATGTATTGCCTAAAGTAGAAATCATATTTTACTGTATTAATACATTGCTTAGTACATCTTTCACAGGCGTAAAAATTCCGTAAATTTCACAAAAAACTTTAGAACTAGGAAAGCACTAGAGTTTTTTTTAATATTTAAGCCATATTCTACCAAACTTGTTTACTTTTTATTTTCAGTAAGGTTCCATGCATTTTTTGCTCATTTTGGTGCACATTTCACAAGATATGCTAGCTAACTAACTAGCTCTTTCAAACAATATGTTTATAATGTGTTGAAAAAAGAATTAAGAATAAGTGTTGAAAAAAGAATTGAATATTCTTTTTGCCCTTTAAAACGATTAGCATGTAAATGATCTATACTACTGAAAATATGCGGGTGGTATAACTCATTATTCAAAGGATTTCTAGGGAAATCGGCTATGGCATACAATCAGACTCGTGAGTGATCTTATAAAATTTCCGTTTTTTCTCAAAAATTACCTCATCCAACAATAAGTCATTATTTTTAAAAATCATAAACATATTAGGAATAAGTTTTTTTTAAAAAAGAGTGAAATCATTTTATGACTTAAAATCAAATTTTAATTTATATTTTAGCAACTTTTTGATATATATTTTGCAAATGATACCACCATCTTGTTACTAAATAAAAATATTTTATATACACCTAGAATCATTAGTAAAAGCTATAGACAAAGCAAACAATTTCTCAATACTAGATAATCTCAGCAAGACACACAACAAGTAAAATATATAAGTTATTTTTTAGTAAATTTTATTATTTCTTCACATATTTATTTTCCCACGAAATGAACCAGGATAACCCGAAATAATTGCCGATTATTTCGATAAGATACATTTTTTCCGAAATAAAAAATAAAAATGCAATATAACTCGCTGAACAAGTCCCCGCTCACATACGTCCAGCTTCACTATTCCTCAGTGACATTTAATTTAATGGCTGCCGGGTAGCTAGCCAACTGGAATGAAAATATCGTCTACCTGTGACTACTTTGTGAAATATTTTGTTTTATTTAAGTTAAGTAGGGTAAATAAATCACTTTTCTCGCACGTTGCGCCTTTTCGATGTTACTTATGAGCTTATTCGATGAGCAAGGAATAGCTACTAAATACGTAATTAAAGAGGACTATTTAGTAAAACAATACTTTTAAATTTCACAGTTTTAGTTGCTTAAATAAAATAAACTAGAAAATATGAAGAGGAATTTTGATTTAAAATAATGAGTTGTTGGGGGTTGACCCAGAGAAAATAAATGCTATTGACCCCAGGTAATTCCAATTTTATTCAGCAATGGACCAAGTACCGTTGTTTTCAATTCTACCATCAAATCCAACCTTTAGATTAAGGTTGTATTGTAATAAATAACCTGGTTTTATAAGATCTAGCTTAGTTCTGGCTCATTTATTAAATATTTTTTAACATACTTTTATAGAAGTTTTTTTATATTACTTTTGTAATGGTCAAATTGTATTTTTGATCTATTTGCGTAGAAACTATGGACAATGACTAATTTGAAATTACGCAGGATACGTTACGTCTAGCCATACCAAGTTATGAAAAAAAAAATTTACAAAAAGCACTGAAAGCACAACAGATGTTGGAAGGTTTTAAGTTTTTTTACCCGCCACTTAATGACAATCCAGTGTACGGTGTGTTTTCATTCACTACCAGTAGAAAATAGCAACTAACGAAACTCACTTTTTTATTAAACATTTCTTCCTCATTTTAAATTCTTGGAGTATTCTACTATAATATTGTGTCATGTCAAACTTTGAATTTTTCATATCAAGTTTTGTCTACGAGTACGCACGGGGCTTGTTCTCTATACTGAAACTGCAACCGGGACGAGTTTAATAGAACGAAACATCAAGTATTCATGATATCAACATTATATACGAGAAATAATTAAACTAAATGCTTATTATCAAAATGCACATCGAATACGTATTTTTTTTATTTCCACTGGATTTTTGTACATTTGGAAAGGGCTATAATTGTAATTAAAAGTGCAACTATTTGAAACCTTGCCTTACAAACTTCCTATTAAAAAAATCACAGTTCACAGATTCCCGTCTATTTTGATTCGTGAAAAAAATGAAATGTTTTTTTTCAGTTAAACACCATCCCAATGTGCAAACTTTGATATGCCACTTAAACTATCCAACAAATGTCTACAAACATCCCTAAAGCAAGGGAGCGAAACTTTTATTCAAATAACAACGCTCAGACTGAAATTATTCAGAGTTAATTGAAAACTTATTACTCCTAGTTGAAGTGTAAATTATAAAATTAGTAACTTTTTGCTCAAAGGATTGTAACATCAACAAGTTTTTGTAACATTGTATAACAAACATAACGCAACGTATTCTGCTTTGTCTAATTATTTAGTGTTGTTATGAATTCTCTTAAAGTAATAAATTAAACATTACCTTACACCCCTATTTGTATATTTCACTGCCAACAAATAATGAGTTAGATAAACTTAACAAGGAAAAGGTTTGAAGAAGTCAAATTCAATTCTTGATGATTAAAATATTTTAACAATGTATCTTTACAGCTAGACAATATTTTAAATATTAAGTATGAAAATGATTAAGAGAATTTACAATTAGGAATAAAATTAACGTAAAAACCATTTTTGTCTGGACCTCTATAAATCGAAATATCAGTATATCGCAGAATTAACTGTAATTAATAACGGTCTAATGTTTGGTTCAGAGGCGTATTATACATCCATGACAAAGCTTCTGAATTTAATTATTTAGGTTTAGTAGGAATATTTCAATACGCAAACACCGAATTTTAAGACACCCGATATCGTTTACTGATTACTAAAAGAATTGGACGAGACAGCGTTAATTTAATTCACTACTATTCTTGTTTACGATTTGTGCAACTTTAATAAATACTGTGGTTGAAATTACTAACCTGTATGAACCATTAAAACTGAGTAATCAGCAAAGACTTTAACTTTTTTTCCTATTTCCACGTCACGGTTAATCAAATATCTAAGTAAAAATTATTTTGAATATTAAAACTTGTATTTTTGCCTATAGACGCTTCTATTTTTAATGTAACTATATTATATTTCCTGCGTTTAAATATAGGTTAAATAGGCAAATTAGGAACGTGTAGCCAATAATAAGCGTAATTTGTTGAAATAAAACATCTACAGTGGATAAAGTCTCATTTTCATGATTATCGGCAATGACACGTGTAGACAAGATAATCAATATAGGTATTCGATACTTGTTTCATCTAAATCAACGCCAAGTATCTGTTGTGTTTCTTTTATTTCAATTCATTGTTTTATTTAATGAAATTATCAAGCGATTATATCAACAAAAAAAGTCCAAGCTGAGTTTTTATAGCTTGACCATGCATAAATTTGTATAAAAATGAAAACTGTATAAAAATTGAAATATTTATGGATATATATTACATATTGTGAAGTGTTATATATATGTATATATATATACACATATAAATATATATATATATATATATATATATATATATATATGTATATATATATATATATATATATGTATATATATATATATACATATATATATATATAAGTGAAATTTTGGCAGCAACCAATCATAACCGATCTTAAATTTTCAGTTGACAAGTATACCATTCTTCAATTCAATATAATAACCCAAAAGGCACACTTACTAACATAATTTTATCGCTCAAACATAACCTTGAGGCAATGCAGTTCTATTAAAAACACGATGAAACGGTGGCCATCATAGCTCACGAAGTGTATATCATGAATCGCGCCGGGTTTTAAATTACCATATTTTTACAGGAATTTAATTACCTCTAACGGTTCCTTACGTTAATTTGGTACCATGTGCAATTACCATTTTTAAAATTCATCAATCATTCTTATTAATTAAAATGGAACGAATATTTATAAGTGTTTCGGTTTAATTGCCCACGACGGAGCGAATGAGGTATATGCGTTTAAGGTGAGGTGTTGTTTGTTTGTTTGTGTGTGCAATGCAATGTTTTCTCTAAGCTCATACGTGCAAGTAGATCACACTATCAAAGTTAGTCCTTAATAAACATGCATTTTATGCTACTTACCTCGGCGCATTGTAAAACTGTTGACTTCAGAACTACACCCTTCCACTTCACTCAAATAATTGTTCGTAAGAATTGCATGAGGAAAATATTGGGACCTTTAATTTTGTCACTACAGAAACATCAAGACACAGGTCCTGCTTTAAGTCACTGAGATTAAAGGAGAATAGGTAAAACAATAAACTTTATATACAGCGATCCTAAAGTGCAGTTGGAAATCTGACAAATCTCAAACCCGTTATAGTAGCCTTCCGAACAACATCGCCGCTTTAAAACTCGCGAGGAAATTTTGAGGTCCATATGATTTTCATCACGAATGTAACTAGCTAGATTTCAAAATAAACTTTACCTCGAGGACCTCGCTGCCTAAATATATCGGCGTAGTGTTTAAATAAAACCCCAGTAACTCAAGATCTATTAGGGTTTCCACTTTAAAAATTCACGTACAAAAGAAGGTAATAAATATAACATTTTATTTTATTTCCTTGATATAGTTTTCATAATTCCTCAGATACTGACCACAAAATACTTCTAATTTTCGCTTTAAATGATTCATTCCTCATCAAAATATCTAATCTAGTTCCTCATTTACTTTAAATTCACTAGACTAAGAGGAACTAAGTAACTTGAAATTTAGCATGTACCTAGAGTCTTACGATCCTGAAAGAAAATAGTCAGAAATCAGTCATGTTATAAAATTTTTAGTCAAATATATTAGTATAGTTAAATGTAAAATAATTTGTGTGGAACTGTTTTGACCAAAAACCGAATTTAGATAATTTTCATTTGAGCTTAAAGAAGGCAAATTTGGATAATTTTTATTTGAGCGTACGGTGTAAGTTTAGGATTGTTTCTATTTTGTACGTTGTACTCGTAAATTTGTAAATATACGAGTAAAATGTACTAAATAGAAAAAAACGTAAATTAATAAAAAGTGATCTTGTACAATTTTGTTTCGGCACCATGTTATTTTCGATTTTATAAACTCACCAGTTTCATACGTAAAATCTACCGTAACTAGTTTAAAACGTTTATGCGTACGTACTAAATTTCAATTTGTTTATTTCAAATAAATAAACTACCAGAAACTTTAAGGATATCAATCTGATTTGATTTCAACTCAGTTTTCAGCAATCTGATTTGATTTCAACACAGTTTTCAGCTAACATGGAAAAGAAAACTTCCCCATTTTTTGTGATAGTAAGATGAAAAATATATCGATACCGTATTTCACAACTGTACAATTTTGTCTGGAATTAAGACTTATTAATAAATTTTAATCGGTCAAATAGTTGGTTACGTATAATCCACCAATAATTTAAAATGATTTCAGTGCAATCGCTCGCGCATGCTTCAACCTATTAATATTATCAATGTTTCAATAAACTTTTGTTCGTCTTTTATTTACCTTCCAACCTAGCCTAATAACATCCAAAAATAATACGTAGGTTGTCGTTAATAGCCCATCCAATGACCAGAATTAAATATTCAGATAAAACCTTATCGTTTTCTCGCTGCGATTTAGATGAAAGCACACTTAATTTTTATTTATATGTTTTGTAAATAGTTATTTTGATTTTCAATAGATAAAATTACTTACAGTATTTACACTCGATTTCTTTTAGGTTCTAGTCCCAAATGAAATTCATAAACATAAAATAAAATATGTACCGAGTTTGAGATGGCATTAATTTTCATTTGTAATAATAAATTCTTGATTGGCCTATATTTATGTGGTCATCGTCACAATATTACAAAGTTACAGTAATTTTTAGAGATTGAATTATAAATTAAATCTAATACGTTTCTAATCTTTGATTATTTCATATTTTTGATTAAGTCAAAAAATAAGTTTATATATTAAAGTGGCAAATATATAGTACATTTGCCACTACTCCATATGAATATCAATCTCCATATGAATATTTTTGAGTGAGGTTTATGAAGGTATATTATATCCTTACGACAAATTTCAAGTTTCAACTTCTAATAATATTGATAAATAAAACTACGATAAATGGACAGACGAATTATCACGTAAGTACACACGATTCACTTCGTAAAAATTTTTTTTTTGATATACAAAACCCTTTTATATTATATTCCGAGATGTTGGAGACAAATATGCTTAACACGCTGTACATAGCATTAAATTGTTTACATATGGTGTATATAATCATATAGTATATATCTAAACCATATATTTTCAATGCAGTTTATGTCTGGTTTAATGCAGCGCCGTGGACGCGTCCTACGTGATCTTTTGAAGTTAAACTTCTTAAGGCACGCTGCAGCACGAGAAAATATATATAAGTAAACTCATGAAAGTGACATGGAGGAGTGTTCCGATATATCGTCAGTGATCGAGCACAGTTGTGAGTCTTCTGTTCTTCCAGCCTCTTTCCTGTTAAGTGTACCTTCGCAACCGTTCCCAAAACTACGCAAAGTACATGCTACTCATGCGACTTGAATGTTTTTAATTGTTATATAAATTTTGTACTTTCACTATATTATCACCAATAATGGTCAATAGATATTAAATTAATATATCCAGAAAAACACACACATATGTATATATATATTTATATATATATATATATATATATATATATATATATATATATATATATTGTATATAACGGCATATGTAGAAGTCATATTTCTTAATTAATCAGTACGAAACTTGATATAAAAATACATTAGGTTGAAATTTGGGTCAACCTGACCTTAGATAAATAAATTTTGTTTAATAGCTTCAAAAAAAAGCTATGTGTTGGGTGAAGTATAAGAGCAATTGGGCAAAACTTAATTTTTTCATGAAAGAAAACTCTTTAAATTAATTATTGAACGTAATATGTTAAATTTGGCAATATTTTATATCAATTCACTTCATGGAGAGGATTTCTACAACTACTATCTACTACTTGTGAGTATTTTTGCTTCAAAACGTTTAATGCTAAAGACGGACTTTTATGTGTTGGGTGAAGTATAAGAGCAATTGGGCAAAACTTAATATTTTTATGAAAGAAAACTCTTAAAATTTACTTTTTCTGTATTTATAAAATTCGCTTCCAATTAGTTTAGTAAAGATTGTTCTAAAAAGTGCATCTCGTTTCTGATATTTGACAATTTATTATACTTTATTCATTTTAAAACTTTATTTACCAAAAAAGACAAAAGATATCCAAAAAAATTAAAAAATTATCATTTGTAAAAAATCATTTTCATGGAAAAAATTTGTCGTCGATTTTAATGTCATATGAGGTCTCATAACTACAAAAAATTAAATTTGATGTAAGTTTTTAAATAAAGAAAAATTATGAATATTTTTATTAATAAAGCACATTAATTGTTTGAAAAAGCGCGCAAATTTATATGTCCCATACTGAGATTTTTAACCCATGATAAAAAGTAATGCCCACTTCAACTTAAGGGACGTTTTCAGTTAATTCCATTTTGAACCGTGACTACTCAACTACGTGAAAAAATTGATATGAAAGCGGAAAAAATAAACGCCCTTTCTTGTAAAATGACATACGATATTTCCGTACCACATAGTAAATCGTGAAACAACGATATACCCTGGATCTCAAAAAATTCAATTACATTTCTAATTGTACATTGCCAGATTAACAAATGAGTTCGTTACTAGATTGATAAGTTAATTCTTTATGTATTGTATTAAGACATTTTGAAATTTGTTCAGCTATTTCCGTCCAGGAAAAGGTTTTTATTTCCAGTCACAAAATTTTATAGTCATTTAAGTCTGGCTACTAGGCCATATTGTCATGTCTTTAAAATACAATTTTGCCTCTTCCAATATCAATCTGTATTTTTAGTTCCATTATATTTCCCTTTCACTAATTGTTTTTTTAAATCTTCTCATTATCAACAATATCATATACAATTCATCAAGCAGACAATACTTTGTATCAAATGATGAGAGGTCGCTTTCGAAGCAATTATTGTTTTACAACATATTACAAGTATTCCATCATTTTAAACAAAGTTGCTAAAAAGTTTCAAAAGAAAATTATCAAAATAAATAAGCTTTGCCCGAATTAACATATGATTAATAGTAATGTCGGCGGAACTGTCAGCGAATTCTTATCTGCGCATGATCAGTTAATATTTCCATCGTTATCGAAAGCTGTTCTCAAAAGATGTGAAGTGACATTTGTTCAAAACTTCCAGCCTGTTTCTTTAGTAAATTTAATTGAAAAAAAAAATATTTTAAAAAATAACGTGTAAATTATTATTTATTATTAAAAAAATTATCAAATATATTACGATTTACTTGTAAAAACTATTATTTAATATATTTGGCGTTAATTTTGTAGAAATTCATTATTCACGATTAAATGAAACTACGTGATGTAGTAATATTTCTACTTTCTTTAAGTTCTTTACCACGACCTAGGTTTCGTTGTATTACAACATCTTCAGGTGAGCTATTAGCAAAGATTCAAATATCTTATATTACAAATTTGATTTGTTATTTTTCTTCAACTAGCTATGGTTTTCATTACAGTTATATTTTTTTTTATATGGTCCTGAATATTAAGTCAAAATTTACACACATTATGTGTGTCAAATTTTAATATACTAGGCCTATTCCGAACGAATATATATGTTACATGGAAATACAAAAGGATAATAGTTTTATTCCCCCTAAGTTTTTACATTTCGTTGATACATATTGATCAAGTAGATCAATCACCATCATGTTTAACATCCACCTACTAAATATGGGACGAAATTGTTTAATTTACTAACTTTTTGATCCATTTTTGAGGTTCAGTACCTCAAAATGAAAAAAAAAATTTAATATTCGGTCAATTTGATTAATACGTCCATTTCTCTTATCCCTCTCCGTCCGTCAACACCGCTTTATTTTAAAACGTCCCAAGGTGTTAGGTTAAAATTAACATTAAATAATAAGTATGGCTCCACTATTCTGTAATTTCAATATTTTAATTAAATGCAATAAAAAGATACTTCCCTTCACATATCGCGGATTTCGATACTAACTCCCTCATATCCGAAATGAACAAATTCATAATTCCAAGTGAAAATATTACGCTACAAAATTTCATATTTTTCGATTGTCGTTTTTTACGTGCGTGTACTATATTTTCTTACTAAGCATTACGATAGTACCATATAAAAGTACGGAACTTTATTTAAATGAATTAAATATCTTTATTGGATTTTTTCAGGCAAAAGTCTGTATGTACATATTATTATTACACTCATATTTGCAAGATTTTAATTGTATTTCTCCATATTTATGTAGCGTATAACTTTATGTTTATATTGCAAACAATATCACTAATTCGTTCTACAATTTAAAACTTTTCTAAAAAAATATTAAGTGACTATTTAACAGATATTTGAAATGTATTACAAAGATCTATGAAAATTTCAAAAATAATAAACTGTAGTCGTCATACATTTTTTCCTAATTTTTAAATATTACTTAAACCATAACTTCTGTTACATAATGTATATAAACAACAGCCTTAAAATTTCTAATGACAATACAAAGACTCAATTAGCGCATATCTTGTCTTTCCGGAAGAAAACAAATTTATTCGGACAAAATATTTATTCTCCACTAACATTTTACATTTTTATTAAAGAAGAAGATCTATTGAGATCAACATCGAAAGATGCACTACTTACCTTTATTATTTTTATCTTAAATAGCCTTTAGTAATCTTGTGTTAACATTGACCAGAAAATATTTTATTCGGTGAGGAATTTAACTTAATAAAAAATATGAAGCGAGAAAGTAAATTGAATAAATTTTTAAAGGATTTACAGGTAAAAACTTAAAACTCGTTAGTAATAAATTTAAGAAAAATATAGTACATCAGTTTCAATTTGTGTTTTCTCTTTTATACTATATAACTGAAATATTAATTTGATTGAAGATTAAAATAAAACCCAACTCTAATTAAAATACAAGTGAATATGTAACGAAATCATTTAAGCCGTTTATCTTTCATCGAACTATATTATCTGTTAAATTTGATGTAATAAAAACAGTGATATGGGTCAAATAAAAAATCTCCTTTGCTTTTCTCCGTTTCACCATCAATTGAAAATTAGTTTAATTTGGAGTTGAAAATGCAGTTCACACAAAATTAGAAATTAAGACAATTCGTATTGATGTGAGCTAATTTATATTTTTATGTTGGAAAGATTCAGAAAAATTCTTTTGATTTCTAAACTTTAAAATTGTTGCGTACTAATTAAAAAATTATATCCATATAATACACATTTGCTTTACATTTTGATCCTGGTCCGATATAACTTTTTGTAAATTCAAAGTCAGATGGGACACGCATATTACCTTGTATTCCTTCAAAATTAAACCTTGCGTCTTCATCCACCCGGAATTTCAATTCCAAATGCAAGTGCAGTATTTTAATATATTCGTTTTTTGTTATTATAATACACCTAAACAATTAGTTTAGTTTAAATCCTACAGGCCCGACATGAATCCACCTACCTCCATTCCTCAGCCCGTTACCGCGTTTTCCTACGAGCCCTAGCTACCCACCAATTAATCTCCATTGCGCAATTAATTTTTCTTTTGGAATCACGGGAGTTATCAAAATATTACAAAAATTAAATTACTCCCCGTGTTACTTGCTGTAAGTTGTCAAAAGGCCAACTTATCTAACGTGTAAATCATATCAATAACTTTATTATATCGCAAGGTAAATCCGTTAGCAACGTTAGTAAACGAATATGAAAAAAAAAGCTGAAAATTCAAAGACCGGAGGGAAATACTTCAATTTCTTTTGTTTGTACCGATATTACTTTGTTACATTAACAAGTTTCGCATACAAATACACATACATATACATTCGCACACACGCGTACACATGCACACACGTACCCTCATATACCCACACGTGCGCATGCAGCCGCGCGCGCAAGCACGCATGCATCAAACCTTCACAAACTGACACGTGCACTCACGCATGCACGTACGTGAATAGGCACAAGCCACACACATACGCATACGTGCGCACGGATGAGCGAGGTTGCACGCGCCCGCGAGCTCGCAGGCATGCACACACACATATGAATGAGTAAATTCAACTTGAAACATAAAATAAAGTAAACAATTCGTCATAACAAATTCGTTTATGCTAATATTTAAATAAAATTTCGACCTTTAAGTAAAAGTTAAACTTGTAAGTCTTTCGTGTACGTTATATTTACCATGTTAGCGAAAACACAATTGTCTGATACAAACAGCCTTGATGAAACAGATTGAGTATTCCAGTGTCGATTTAATACTAAAAACTAATTATAACTAGCGGGCACGTTTTATAAATTGGACAGTGCCTTAATATCAACTTCATGGTCTGCCCACGTATAAGTTTTATTTCTACGAAAGTTTGGAAGTTTTTGGCTTATCAGTTTTATTTTGGTGTAAGTTTATATTAAGACTCTGAATCTCCAGTTAAAAGAGTTTTTTTTGGTATTTACCTTGATATATTACAGCTAAATAAATACGAATAGCAAAAGACCAACCATGTTGTATCTGACAAAAGCAAGGTTGTGTAAAATGAATGGAATGCAGGACGGATATCTAGTTTACTATGGTATCAGTTATAACGTAAAAACGTAATTGGATTTTGTTCGCATTTTTGTTTTTTTCGTTTCTGAAAAAAATGAATTTGCTTAACTTAATCATTAACTGCACTAGTCGCATGTTATGTCCTTTCAATAACAACAATGTAATCTGTACTCGTCGTTTGTTGGTCATAGATATTTTAAGGAAGTTAAAGAGGTCGATTTTATGTTTAAGAACTCAGGAGTTTCATAATATTTTCATACAAATTTAAAAATACAATATTTCATACAAATTAATGAATCGTAAAATAATTTCATACAAATCAATGGATATAATTAAATTTAAAATATTTGTCGCGGATTTCCGAATTTTCAGTTGTTAATATTTTCCTGTTTGCACAGTCGATTACTAAAGTGAATTTAAAATTTAAAAAAGCATGTATCAATTTGTCTTCACGAATAATGTTCAATTTAGACCTACTGAAGCTACTGGTGTGAATTACATGTAAATTTTACTAACTTTGGAGCCAATTCAATTTTTGTTTCACGACCGTATCTTAAACGGTTACTTAATTATGATGATATTGGTATTATATTCCGAGAACCAAGTCTAAATGGTGTATGGTATCCACACCTACGCAATGCGTAGCCCATAATGGGTGACTAATATAGGTCGATTCATTCCAATACAGTGAAAAGTCTAAACGTTATTCTGTGGATTTATATAATTACTGTACTCTTTTTAGACGATATCTGTGTTTTATATTATGCTGGACGTGGCGTCATCTATGGTGCAGTAATAGAACCCTTGATGACCAAAACTTTTTACAAGAAATTCCATACAGTGAAATATATAATGCAGTAGCAAAACCTTTGATTAGTTATATATGCTCATACTTTACTTCAATTTTTCTTTACATAACCTTTATAAATAAATCCGGAAGTTCACGCGAATGAAGTCGTGCGTATAGCTGGTTAGTTAATAAAGAATCACACGGATATATCACGGCGGATATAACCGTGTGATTCTTTATTCTTTGCTAGAGCGTATATAAATTTATTTACAATAAACTACTACATAAATAGAAAATTGGTAACTTGTAAATAGTTTTACATCAAATCAAGCTGCACGTAGTGGAGCTGTAAACACTTTGATGAAATAAGGTGAATATTTAAATTTTGTATTTGAACCAGCGCTCAGAAGAATATATTCGTTTAACAAATATATTTTTCTTAAAAACACTCTCCAGAAGTTTCATACGAAGACTACACATTTTACAATAGAGATAATAAAGAATTAAAATTTATTCATTTTATATTATCAAGTTTCACATTATAAAAGTAAACCAAGATTGTGCAATTTCAATGCTTAAAATTGCCCAAATATGAAAAATGTTCACATTTTATGTGGATCAACATTAGCATTTTTACAATACGACCTATCTTCCCGGGAAATGTTATCTTCATTTAATCGTGAAATACAATTATTTTACACCAAAAACCTTTTAAGTACAAGTAAACTGACATTACGAGGGTGCCATTCGTATTTAGGTTTTCATAAAAATTGAAGGCTAAGTTGTATTTTTAATTAAACTATGTTAATTTTTCACAACGCAAGTATATTGTTTACTATAACCTTCGCAGGGGTAAAAACAAAATTATAATCATAAAATATGATTCGACGACGAATAAGAAATTTTTAAATTATGGATTTTACCCTTTACTAATTCTATAAGATCTCCCCTTTAATGACTTTTAATTTTTTCCTTGGTTCGACATTTTTCTCAGAAACTACTGAATATAGATACTTGGAATTTGACAGAGTTATAAAATATATTATCCCACTTGAACCTCAATGAAATAACTCATAAAAATATTTGTATCAAATTTTTGTAAGAGACGAATTAGGTTTATACGAAATTTTTTACTCATATAACGTGGAAACAAATTAAAAATATACCTAAACAATATTTTTCACAATTTTATTTAAGTTACTTATATAAGTGTTATTGAATATATCTACACATACATTGGAGACGCTCAGAATAGCCCGACTCAAAATGTGAAAGGTCGATTGCCGAAATCAGAAGACAATGAAGAAAAAATATTAAGTAGTAAATAATTTTTTTGCTTTTTAAACTAACATTTATTTTTAGATTAGTAAGAAGAAAATGTAATATATCTTGATATCTTGATATGTAGTTTTACCCATGTGGTGAATGTCTTCTTCTGAATCGGTTGGACAAAACATAGAAATAAAACTCTTATTAAATTCAATTAAAACTCGCAATACGAGGATTTCGTATAAATTTATACACTGAGAGACATTTAAAGATACATTTCTATAAAACTATCAATGAATATAAATTTTTAGTAAAATAAATATATCGCATATTATATAGTTTTATACCTAAGAACATGGCATATATTTAATTAATATTTTTTCTCACCATAAAACTATACAGTTCAAACGCAAATGTATTTTTGCCGTTGCTTTAAGTCCCTTGCAAGGAGTTTCGCTGAACTTTTTACACACCTAACTACATGTCATCGCTTAACCAACGGTCACTCGTAAACCGATAGATCGATAATTTTCTGTTTAATTTATACTATAATGCATATTTCAGATATTCAACAATGTTTAAGCTAGTAGGTGGTCGAGATACATAACTCTAAGGTTACGTAAGTCTAATTTAGTAAACGGTTCTATGTCGAAGAAGTATTCACAATATATCCTAAATATTTTTGACCGTTCAACGAAATAAAAACATAAAATATTTTTTGAAAAGGTTTTATTTCATAACACCTTAGGCGTGTAAATACGAACAACCACGACAAAATTTTATATTTAGCTTTATAGCACTAGTAGTCTGCGAGTATAAAGGCTGTGATATGCTGACGGATATATCGTACAGACAAATACGATGGAACTAAAAGAGTTCCTAATTTGGCTACGGCACCCTAAAAAGGAAATAATTCACTCTATCATAGGTGATGTATTAAAAGATGTGACAATTAAAATGAAGTAATTCTGCAAATAAACAAATTCAATCAAAGACTGGTTTTTCGATCGATTGAAGTAAGAATAAGTTGTAAAATCACGAGTTAAAGAAAATTAAAGAATAAATTTAATGACATAAGCATTTTCCACATATCGCCCCCCCCCCCGTGTTCAACACATTTTCGCACATTTTTTTTGTTTATTCGTGGACTCTACTAAATAAAGAAACATCTTGGTTAATGGAACTTTTAAGTTTGTCAAAAGCAGTGAAAATACGCGCACGCATCTCCATTTCACTGTCACAATCTTTCTCAAACACGAAGTCTTTAATAAATCCTCACACGAAGAAGTGCGGTGGGGTGATGTCTCGGGAATGTGGAGGCCAACATATAGATCCAAATCGAACTATCCACTGGTTGCCAAACATTTTGTGTAGCTTATCACAAACTTCGACAACGGAACGTAACGACATAATAGAAAGAGATTTCGCCGTCGACTAAATTAATAGACTTTGATATGATGAGGTTCATTGGTATTCGTTTTCGGATAGCGCTCGCGGTCATACAAATATATATATATATATATATATATATATATATATATATATATATATATATAAATATATATATATATATATATATACACACACATATATACATATTTATTGCTTATTTACCTTTTTTACACGCTTAAACGGCTTAGTAAATTCCTATAAAATTTTAGTAGCTTATTATTTCAACAAATTGGTCAAAAAAAAAGCAATTCTGAAAATGTTAAATATATAAATATTGAAAACTCTGAATTTTTGTGTCGGCAATAATGAAAAACGCTAAATTTCAAAGTGGGAATGTAGCGAATATTTTTTATTAGATTAAATATCCCAATCCAGTTATAAATTTTAGTCTTTCTTTCCGTCGAACATTAGTGGTTGGCATCATCTTTGGAAACTTGTTTTGACTGCAATGTAGATTGATTATCCAGATTCTTTTTTCTGGTCTCTGAGAAGACTTCTTCTTTTTAGAATTCCATAGCAACTAGTCGTAACCGTATATTTTGCGTATAGATAATAAACATACTATATTAAAAGTTAGGCTATACATAAATTCTCTATCGAAATGTGTCAGTAAACATAAACGCTGAAGTAATTACAATCGCGCACGAAAAACTAAATGCACTATCAACAATATGGAATTGAGATGAGATATACGAGTAGCCGTCGTAAAAAGGTACATTTTAATGATAAAAAACACACCAAGTGCATTTTAATGATAAAAAACACACCATGTGCATTTTAATGACAAATAAAAGTGACATTACTGAATACGGTATTCATGGGGTCTATTGCAAAAATCGGCGAAATCGGTCTATTGCGAAATCTAGCGAAATATATTACTCTCAAGTAAATATATTTAACAATAAATTTTCCTTTGAAACCATATATTTATCATTTATATTTTAGTAGTTTCAAATTTATCATTTGATATATCTATACAGTATTTATATGTTTCGGCCACATGGGGGAATTATGGAGGATGGAGCCTTTGAGCGTGTTAATGAAATAAAAACAAAGGCGGATCTACTTAAAGTATCATGTCGCACCGGCATTGTCAATCTGTTGTCTAAATTTCCTAAGAGAACACGGGTGAAGCCTCAAACCAAAAGGTAGTGTTTTATATTTATTCTGACCTTCTTTGACATAATTTTTTGTATATCTTGATTTTATTCATCTGGTCAGTACATGTACATATATTACAAGTATTGTACTTTCAACATTGTCATAAGTTGGTCGTTGTATAGGTATTTTGTAAGTCGGTTACGAATAACTACAAACTTTAATTTCAATCATCCTACAATCTTCTAGTATCAACAATACATCCTACTTGCGGTTCCGGCGAATTACAATGTACTATGTAAACGAAATTTAATTGACCATTGTAAATTGTCTGTTAAATATAGTTTAATTATAATTTTATGTAAATATTTTTATTTTCAAAAATTTCCAAAAATGTACATAAAAAGGTAAAAATTATTCAAAAATATTAAATCTTATAAGTAAATGTTAATTATAGTTCCAGTAAACTTGTCATATCAAAAAAATACAAAAATGTGGATATTCTTACTTATCCTGAATACGGGGTTCATAATAACGATAAAATCAATAAATTCTGAGTATACCAAACATTTCAATTTCAATAAAATAGTTTTAGTAATAAAAAGCTTTCAGTTTTTTTTTTAAAGTACAAGGCCGACCATAATGAATTTCCATTGTGTTCCGTTCTGGTAATTGACAAAAAGTATATAAAACCTTGCTTAAGACGGTAAAGAAAAAACATTTTTTACCTTTTGTATCAATATGTTCTACATATATACGTATGTTTGTATATAATAAATAGACGTCAGCCCGTGGCTAAGTATTACCTTCGGTTTTGTGTCTACATAAAGACGATTCTCAATATTATTTAAACTTATTTCGATATTATATTTTTATGAATACCAATTGGATTTCCATGTACTTGTCATCTTTTTTTTTTTAATATATTTGGCGTTAATTTTTATAAAATTTATTATCCACGATTAAATGAAACTACGTGATGTAGTATTACTTCTACTTTCTTTAAGTTCTTTACCACGACCTAGGTTTCGTGGTTTTACAACATCTTCAAGTAGGTTATTAGCAAAGATTGACTCTTAGGAACATCCAAGAGCATTTATATGTTTCAAAAACAATAGCGGAAGCTGGGTTTGTGTGGGTTTTCTCACTGCTTATGTTAGTGAGTTTATTGCAAGGGAATGGTGTAGATTTTATTATATTTCCGAGAGTTATACAATATACAAGTATTTTAGTCAGGGTAATAAATTAACTTGATGTTATTCTATGAAGTTGCACAATGCGAATGTTCCGGTGTATGTAATAAAATTAAATGGAAGTTATTCCCAGTAATATACAATAACAAGGGTATCTGAAATTTAGAACGAGGTTATACCACTAATTCTACTTATCTCCCGATTTATTAATTAATTTACTTATACATATTATATTTAGATGTATAGTTGGGCTAAAACAATTTGACGAGGACTGTATATATATATATATATATATATATATATATATATATATATATATATATACATATATCTGTGTTCTGATACTCACGAATGTTATATACTTAAATATTCATAAAGATTTAAAACTTGCTAAGAAAAATTAATTAGCAAATTTTATTTTTAAATAAAAAGAATCAGAGACGACTATGTACAATATGTAATAAAAAATATATGTACCTATAAATATCTGTGCCGGGCCTGCCGCCTATAAAGTGCTGACTTAAAAATAAAAAAATGAAAAGACATCGTATAACAACAATTTAAAATAACATTCGAATGAAGGGTTATTAATGAAACAATTTCATAACTTAAAATAAATTAATTACGAAAAGCAATTCCCTATACCTATACCCGTTATAAAATCTAAGAGGAATGAATAAGAATAACACCCACATTTCTTATAATATAAAAAACTATTTAAATTTTTTAATATTTTCTCCTACATAAAAATACACGTAGATTTCATGGTAATCTGATGATTACATATGTATTAGAAATATTCAAGAATAAACAGTTAAATAAGGTTTCCACATATTGGATATCAACAAAATTTTGTGATAGTATTATGAAATATCTTAATATTTTGTAGGCTTTCTCACAGTATTTTATAATATCACTACGAAGTATGACATGATAATCCATAATTAAACCGAGGTCCAGCATAAATAAAACCCTTTTTTGCATAGTTCCATCCAGCTTATAACTGTTCACAAGGGGGCACATAAACGGGAGCTCGCACGTAAACGTGTACTTCATTACACACTTCATCACATTCAAATGTAGCTCTTTGCTTTAACTCTACAGAAACATTGAGAGGATAACACATTGGAACAGCTCGCTATCAAATTGGCCATTAATACTTAAGAAGTACTGTAAATTATCCACAAAGAGGAGGAAATGAGCAGTGTTGACAACTGATTCCACTCGGACTCTTATCATAATAAAAAAAAAGAGAATATGAATTGCTAACTTGGCTGACTCCAGATTGAGTAACCTAAGGCAGAGAATTTAATTTTCCATACATATTCGCGAGTCAGAAACTAATTGGTGAAAATGTTTTATTAGAGTGGAAGATATTCTGACCTCCAACAATTTTCTTAATAAAATATCTGTCGATTTGGCCAAAAGCATTTTTAAAATCAAAATAGGCTACACTCTCTTGACAACCTCGATCCAATTTCCTAGACATGTAATTCACAAAATTATTGAAATTAGTAACGACCGAATGCTTCGGAGGAAAACTGTGCTAACATTCCGTCAACTGGTGTTGAATTTGCAAATAGATACGAGGCAGAACAGTTTTGAATACTTCGGAAAATGAAGGGGACATTGCTATAAGGTTATCATTTTTTAAATCGGACCTAGAAAGAAATTTGTGAGCAGGAGCTCTTCTGTAATTGCTACCAAATCGATGGACAGATACCAGAACTTAGAGAAAGATTTATAATAAATTTAAATGGTTGTACGAATATATCGGGACGGGTCTTGATCACGTACAGAGGTATAAAAAACTGGTGGATATTTTAACTAGACCTTTTGCTTGAACCATGCTTATATATACGAGTACATACATATATATATGAGGTGTTTCGAAAAATGCCCACAGAAAATATACTAACAAACAATTTGTGAAAATCATTGGGACACAAAACCAGACAAACAGAATTCAAAGAAATAATATAAGCTTTGAACTCTTATTTTGCGCAAAAACTCGATCGCGTATTTAATAATATCATTTTGACTTTTAGTTTCTTTTATACGTAAAGTTAGTCTCCCACGTATTGTGTAAGCGTAATACCGAATAATCCTCTAGTATCAACGTAAACGACATCGGTTTTTATTTTAAGAAGGGAGCATATTTCACATAGATATTCTTTTGAATTTCGTACTATAGAAAGTATTATGTGGTGTTAGGCTAAATATAACGTGAAAAAAGTAAAAAAAAAAAAGAATTTCTTGTTTGGAATGAATAAACTAAAAGCTCCGAATTTTACGAACACAAAGAATCACTTGTTTCCGCTTTAACTTTACCTCAATATTACTTAAAAGATAATCATTAATGTGTAATCTCTAATGGCGCATTTGATGGGAGCTAATGGAACGCAGCTACCTGCTATTCAGTCAGATTCGCGTCTTGTCAGCTAACAGTATTATAATATTAAAAATATATTTCCAAAAGTCTGGTAAGAATTATTTCTGTGATAAATTATTTCATAAAAATAAAATAATAAAATAAAATTAGTATTTTAATATTAACATATATCTGAATATTTTTTTTTGTAAATTTCGTTAAATTAAAAATATTTCAATATATAAACACCAAAAAAGTTTAAATATTTCATATTTTTCAGACGTCACATGATGGGTCAAATTTTTCTAAATTTAATTTTTTTTTCGTTAGATTCTCTTGTCAACGTTCACGACGGCATATATTCAAAAATGTTATACATCATTCACCCTAGTTTTATGTACTTGCCAATTATCGCGAGTAAATCAAAACATAACATTTGACCAAGATGTAAGCAAGTATATTTTTGAATCATGTGTGATTATTGTTTCCCAGCAAGTATTTACCAAAAATATTAAATGTAACCCTTTACTGACTTTTCGTGATTCCTTTAAATTAAGGAGTCAATTTTGTGTAGAAACGCCCAAGGTCCACAAATTTTGAAAAAAAATCGATAATTATGTGTATATTACTAACCTTCACTACTTTAGCAAAATTAACCTTAGACTGAATTGTATAAACTGATCTCAGACCGGCCATTAACTAATTTTAAATTGCTGAAAAATTTTTGGAAGAAAAATCCAAGTAAATTTCATAAACATAAAAACACAACTTAATGAAATAATTAAAGTGCTGAGAAAAAAAAGAGAAAATATTTTTCACGAACAAAACAAATAAAAATCAATTTTTAACACCAGCTTGCACACAAGTATTTTTTTTTAAATAAAGGTTATAAAATGTTTATCAACCAAAATTTCATAAATTTAAATGTTTATGTTAACATATTAATACCTGTAATAACTTCTTGAAAAATTCACATATAAGTCCATAGATATAATATTAAAAATAGACACAAAAAATATCTTAAACTAATGCAAATAAAATGAGAATATGATATGCAGAATTTATTATTATAAATTCATTGCAATAATTGGAAATCACAATAATAAAAAATGTAAACTAAGTCATGTAGTATTATTTCTACTCTCTTAATTTCTTTACCATGACCTAGGTTTCGTTGTATTACAACATATTCAGGTGGGCTATTAGCAATGATTCTTACTAATAGCTCTCTTGAAGATGTTTAACACAACGAAACCCAAGTCGTGGTGAAGAAATTAAAGAAAGTAGAAATAATACTACATCACGTAGTTTCATTTGATTGTCAACAATAAATTTCTACAAAAGTTAACGCCAACTATATTAAATACTTGAGAAGTATTCAGCACGAGAAGTTAATTTTAGTAAATCTATAAAAATAAATATCTTAACGCAAAATTTTACTTTCATTTAAAACTGTACTTCTCTACCATACAGTTGAAACATAACCAAAACTGCCTTATTAGTCCCAAAAATATGTATTCGTTACTATTTATTAATATAATCGCGCCGAAGTAGCTACAATAGGTTTTAATATAAATTAATGTTAAAAATGAAGAAATTGTAATATTAGATAGTTTTAGATAAGATACAAATAATAATATTGATATGATTTTGAAACGCCAATGTTGGTTTCACAGATTTTGGGATAAAAATTCGGTTGCGATGCGTGTAATAAAAATGGTGCGATAAAAATTATAAGTTCGGTTTTTACCTTAAATCAGTATACACGCACACAAATATTCATTAACTAAAAAGTTCCAACTTTCGTTGGACGATATCCAATGTAAAATGAAAGTAAAATTGATGCAAATATTTTTCAGAAAATTACGTTTTTTCCATAAAAAAGGAAGATTTGGTAAGGAAGATAAAAATATTTTCAATCGTTGTTTTTTAATATGACTGAGATTCAAAAAGCAAAAACGATTAGTTCAAAAATAAGGAGAAAAAGAGGAAAATTTATCAACATATATTCGTGTACATTCTTGAATTCTCAATATTTGTTGTGCCCAAACAAATACTTACGGAGAACATCAAAAACATTGTATAAATTTTATTCTTCATAATTTCTTTAAGCTTTGAAATACATATTTTTTATGTGATTGTTTAATATACTACAAAAATGAGGCAAAATTACAAATTTATAATCAAGTGAATAGTAATTTTACCTTTAATAATAACATTCTATTTGTTTAACACTTCATTAGTTTAATTTCGGAATGATTCAAATATAGATCAAACCCATTAGATGTAACAGTTCATTAAATAAAAAAGGCACAGTTCTCTCGATGTGGACACTAGAAGGAATTGAGTAATAATATACATTATGTACATTGTTATATTTGTCATAACATTATGTATTACTATATAATAGTGTATGTGTTGATTTTAACAAACAAGGAATTCTTCGCCAGGTAGAGCGTATAATACGGGAAAGTACTTTGCCTTAATATATCCCAGTTAATAAAAGTTTATTCGGGTGGAAACTACCATCAAAACTAAAACTTCAGTCTGTTGACTTGAAACTTAAACTTGAAATTACTAGCTTAGTGGTGGGAAATTCTAAACCCTTAGTTAAAACAATAAGCCAATATTAAAATTTTAGGTCTCTGTTACTCACGGATCTGCTAAAAGATATTCGGCACCGTTATGATTTTTGAATACTTGAATTTTAGCTGATTATATTGGCCGACAAAATTTTATATTGTTACATTATAGTTACGATCGATCTAAAAAAGTAACTAATAAAATCGTATTGAAAGTTTCACAGACAAATGTTATTGTTAACACAAATCAGATTTCTGTTTAAGTCTCAATACTTCAAATTGAAAAGCGGGACTTTTTTATATACTCATACATCTGTCTGTCAGAATATCACAGCCGATTTTATCAAAAGACATGGAACCACAAAATTTGTGAAAGTAGTACATAATGAAATCGTATTGATAGTTTTAGAGACAAAATTTATTGTACCACGCATTAGACTTCTGTTTAGGTCTCCATACTTCAAACTGAAAAGCGGCAATTTTATACACACGTCTGTCTATCTCAATATTACGACCGATTTTGTTAAAAAATATAGGAACATAACATTTTTCAAAGCAATCCACATATTTTGCATTAGCAATTTGTGTAATACATTCATATGACAATTAAATGGGAAGTAAATAAATGACAAGAACACGTTTTCTTCTTTCAATATTTTATAGATTTAGCAATATTTATCAAAGCAAAAGAAAATACGAAATATGAATTTGATAATTTAGAATTGCCTATTTAAAAGATATTCTCAAAAATAAGTCAAAATATTTATATCCCATAGCACAAAACTACTGAAACGAAATTTATGACAAAACAGAGCGAGTAAAATCTGATTAGAAGATTATATGAAAACTATAGCGGTTATTCTAGATCTCATAGTTTTTGA
Organism: Druceiella hillmani; assembly: GCA_039881145.1. NCBI lineage: Eukaryota > Metazoa > Arthropoda > Insecta > Lepidoptera > Hepialidae > Druceiella > Druceiella hillmani. The sequence continues at coordinate 8,556,376 of JAYKKI010000090.1, forward strand.
AATACGCCCGATGTTTTTACGCCAGTGAAAAATGTGATAAATATTTACGTTGCGAAAAATTAAAATGTTTTAATTTTAATAAATTGCCATGTACTATTAAATATTTATAAGCACCTAAATATGTACGTAACCCTCGCAGTGCAAACTCTACTCGTATATAATTTTTTTTTAATTTACAGATACAGATATAGTTTTGGTATTAATAAAAACAAAGAGGAAAATTTCGTAAATTTCTTGAATATTTAACTTTTGAAACGTCTCTCCTCTTAGCGCAGCAGCGATGTAGTAACAAATTACAGCTCTACTTACTTTATAATGTTTCTCAATGGATAATAAATACTGATGAACTTCCCCGAAATTTAAGATAATTTTACACTTTTGAAATTTATATTTAGTAAAAAATGTAACAATTGTTTCTATACAATAGTTTAATAAAAAACTAAGTACCTATGAGTATCTAAATGTACCTAAGTATATACTGAGTCTTCGTAGTTTACTCGTTGAACTCGTGAAGTTTTACTCGTACTTAAGTAGTTTTATTTATTTTTTTACAATGTGACCAGATCTTCATGCTGAAGGGAGATAATGGCTGAACTTGCATATGAATAATAATTTCGCGGATTTTTCACGTGTCCCTTCTACCTCAAGGAACTGGTCATTCTGAACATACACGACTGAGGGTAAAATGGGTCAATCTATTTAAAATTATTTGTTTTCAAAAACCCCTTACTATAAATAAACTAAATTGTGTCATATTACTGTTACATAATTCAAAATTACGCTTTGAGAAAAGGAGGGCTGACAAATTTTGCAATTTTCAGATATTGTAATTCCCGCCGAATGTGCCATAGAAGGAAGGAAAAGAGTTGTCTGAAAATTTTGATGAAAAATAAAATAAATTATTTCTTAATTATTTTAACACTATTAAAAATACATTAATAAACTAATATTTCTGTTGATTGAGGAAAGAGCTATTATCTCACCTTACCGGCCCCGCAACAAAATTCGAAACGTACTGAACACTCATCCAGCTGATTCTATTATGTGGCAGTGGAACATGAATATTTAACAGAAATACTCTACATCACTAGACGTATTTGAAAGAACATCCTGAGAGCAACTTTTGTGCTTGTTTTAATGACAGTATTTGTATAAAGTGGAGATCCAGATACAAAATAAACTTTATATATTATACTATTATACAGAGCTCCAAAAATCATTCAAATCGCATATCGGTATTCATCATATATCGTGTTTTTATCTAAACGTTAAAGTTTAAAACTTGTGAATGTCAAGATTGTCAAAAAATGTTCACTCATAAAAATTAAAAAATATACGTATATTATATATATATATATATATATTTATATATATATGTGTGTGTGTGTGTATATATATATATATATATATATATATATATATATATTTACAATGTTTGAGAAGCAGATAACGCGCAAGTGAATGTTTCATTTTTTTATTTGCACTGGCAAACACAGTCCACAGTCATTTAGTTTGAATCAATTTCAGTATCTTCCATCGCTTTTGACAGTTTTATTTAACAATAGATTTCATAATTACTTTCTATAACCTTTAGAAGAATAAATAATTACTACATACATAATTAAATACATTTTTTTTATTTAAATGGATTTGTTTTCCGATTTCTTGAATCATATATGTATTTCTCCAAAATATTTTTTCTTACGGTATTTTTATTATTTTTAAATTTCGCCTAAAATTAATATTGAAGTGAAAGATATCATTTTACGCAGCAAAATAGTAAAAAAAGAAACGAAATTTGATTTCACTTATTACTTTGACATTTCGGACATGCCAATAGGCATTAGTATTTAATACCTGTTTTACATTACTCAAATCGGTAAGTTCGCGTCAATTCGAAAGGGCAGTTTTTTTATTCAGCAACCTGATATCAGTTTTCATAGGCTGTCTTCTTTATCTCTGAAAACCTTTTTTTTGTTTACTCATGCCTACCTATCACTTTTTTTATAATATGTAGGAAAAAAGGTATATTTTTTTAATTACGATTAAAATGTTGTTCTCGTGGTTAGGTACATGTAAATTGTTTACTTTAGGGTTGTTTCCTCATTTGTTCGTTTCAATACAATATTAAAATAAAATTGCAATTAAGACTTACCATATTACAAAATATAAATCACATGCAGAAAGTAGCAGATCCTATTATTTTTTGTTTCTTTACAGAGAAAAAAACTTTGCAAAAATGTCTCAAAATTATAATTTTCCATTAAATATTGAAATAAACATGATTTGAAATTTGCATTCACATAATTAAACAAAATGACATTAGGAACAATTTGTGAGTATCTTTGTCGTTGTTGACTGTAAATATTACATGATTATTGCATTTGTGACTTTCGGTAAGAAATAAATATCGAACGCATCTTTATTATTCTTCACTTATTTTGTTTTCCAACTATCAATACTCAATTAGTTTTATTAGGCAACAATATGGCAGTCTTTATAATCGACTCGGAGTGTGTAGGGCCACAATCTTAGATATTGTCTTGAAACAAACTTTGTAAGAAAAAAGTCATAATTTTCTCAAGTGCCAAGATGCTAACATTTCAAAAGACAAAAAATCACGTTTAATAAAATGGACATACGAATATAAACTAACACCATAATTTTAAATTATTATTAAATTAATATTTTGTACTATTGAAAAAAGTTGTATCACTGGCATTAGATATAATGTATGAAAGATTCATTATTTTCACCTGTTTTCTGCAAAATGATAAACTTTTATTATTTTAAAAATATAACGTTAAATAAAAGAATATTATTATTCTACTGTTAAACCCCTTTTTTATTAATTCCTTACCAATTGTTTTCTATAAAACTTTTACCAAGTAATTTAGTGGCTTCATGAAATTAAATTCTTAATTCTTTACCTATTGTTTTCTATAAAACTTTTGCCAAGTAATTTAGGGGTCTCATGAAAAAAAATTAATTTTTTTAAAATAGATAACATTGAGCATTATTTCTCAAATTAAAATCAAATGCCTAATTTATATTAATTATGGAACATACCTTTAACGTTGTAAAGGTTTTTAACTTTTAGAAGTACGTAACTTGTAATTACTGTGCTCGTCCCTTTCGTACACGGTGAGATTTTCACCTTTATATTATATGCTGGATGTATGTATATCTGAACCCGTAACACATATTTGAATACTTTAAATATAGTTATTAATGTATCTAGCCCTTCACCGTATTTCGTTTATTATGTACATAAACACAAACAGGGTGGACCATGTGCATTTATTCTTTATTGAATATTCCATTATCGAAACGGAAAGTAATTGTGAAAATATTTTGTATATAATAAGCCGAAATATTCGTTACGATAAATTTGCGATATTATATGTCAGGTGATTGAGCATATCATCACTAAATATTGGTCATATTACCGAGTCTTAACCATCATTGATAAGAGATACAATTATAATGATAGATGGATAAGTTTGGATATAAAATAACATTTCTACAAACGTCTTCTATTACCCTCATCATATTTCGTAAGTTTCTCCAAGTTTTATATCTCCAAGTCCTTTATTACTTAGGCAGAACGTATTAGTGATGACTAGTAATAAATAAAGTAAGTTCACTCCAAAAAATATATGACTCTCAAAACCGAATTCTCATTGGCCCGGTTTTTATTTTTATCTCTCGCTGATATGGAAGATGAAATATTATTTGCGTACCACAACACCTTCATCTTCGGTAACTTAAATTGCGACGACAGCTGTACTTTTACTGCTTGTTAGCTTTAATAATTATGTAAATGATCACAATAGTATCTCATAATGTACTTCAAGGTTTGGTTGAAAATTTTCCCTTGTTGAGCAATTCCGAGCATCTAGTGTATCTTCTATACTTCTTTTAGGTTATCCTTACGAGGCTCTTTTTCAAAGTTCTCTAAATAAATTGAAAAACAAAACAAAACCCTTTTTTTAAACATCAAGTCCTTAAAATATTCTGTTCTAAAAACTTTCTCTAATAAAGTTGATAACATTTTCTGTACTAAATTCTTTTCCTGCCACATATAATAACGATAATATTGTTTTCTGTCGATGAAACGTATGAATTTGTATAACTTCAAAATATCGTATAAATGACGGCACCTGCTAGCATTACGCCTATAATTTTTCTGCTACATAATTTTGGCATAACTTTAGCGATTTAAATACCGTTTCCAATAAAGGAAATTCAGACAGTCTGCCATTAATACATTCCTTTGTTTCTATAATGTGCCGTTACTGGGACATTACCTAATACCCACGCCTGTCATGTGATATATTATTTGTTGTTTCGTAATTTTTCTGCTACATAATTTTGGCATAACTTTAGCGGTTTAAATATCGTTTTCAATAAAGGAAATTCAGACAGTCTGCCATTAATACATTCCTTTGTTTCTATAATGTGCCGTTACTGGGACATTATCTGATACCTACGCCTGTCATGTGATATATTATTTGTTGTTTCGTAATGTTTCTGCAACATCATTTTGGCATAACTTTAGCGGTTTAAATACCGTTTTCAATAAAGGAAATTCTATTGTCTATTTCTCTTGAAATTTTTAACCCAAATAATTTCAAACGAAAGTTGTTGCGTTACTTGTTTTTGAGGTTTTTTCAGTTTGGTAGAGGGGATGTCATAGAGGGGGAGAAGGTTCGATTTGCAAACGATTTTAAAGCTTAATATTTTGTAAACGGGGAAATAAAATTTCATATATAGGTCTAAAACTATAGAAACCAAGAAACTGTGACAGATACCAAGAAATTGTGACGGATACACATATGGAAATAAGGATACTATTAGGGGATCCCTGTTTTTATTACAGAATTTTAAAGATTAAAATATATGTGGAAAAAAATACGTTATATGGACAGGTCCTTGGCATTTTAGAAGTCGTTTTCGGGAGAGACAATAATTGGCTCGACTTAAACAACATTTTTACTTTCATGTAGGTGCTTTCTTTGATTCTCAATCCCTTTCATCCCGGTATATACGTGACTTTATTTGAAGCCACATATTTTATTGGTTTTATATAAAAATAATGTATCTATAGACAATATATTTGAAATTCCATTTTGGTTACTAATTAATCTTTAATGACAGAAAATCTATTTCTCCCTTTTTTAATTTTTCTTTTGCTTTTTATAAGTTATTTTCGAAAATGGGCTAGAAGCTTTCCTATTTATCAGTAGATTGTAATGTATTTTGTTAGTTTAGTAGTTAATTAAATAATGCATTATTCGATAATAATTATGACTGTATGTATAACTTATAATCCAATAGTATTCAGTTTTGTTATTAAAAATACTACTACCCTATGACATTAGTGTGAACTTGACTAAACTTTTATAAGATACGTAGCAGCCCCGCATTTAAATTTTATATCTCCTTTCTGCAAGCAAGCTTAAACCATTTTTTAATTATTCTATTTCCCTCAGCGAGAATAACCGCGATGGTCAATAAATAAATAAAACTAGTCTCTCTTTAACTCGCACCGTTTAAGCAGTGTCCCAACTTCTTCCTAATTTTACCATCACTTCTTTAACCTTATAAATGGTAACGTAATTACTTATAGACTGTCATAGTCTTCAAAATATGGGTTTCCTAAAACAAAAATAATTTTCGAAACCAGTCGTGAGGTTTCAAAAATTGGCACAAAAAATTAGACAACAAACTTCTGCGTTATATTTATTTATACAAATTACTGGCCGGAAAAAACCTGAACAGCAAACTGGGGCTACTAATATGTAAGAATATAATCAATATTCTTGGAATGAAATATTTTTTCATTTCAGCTACTAAAATCAATCCATTTTACGAAATTGTTTCCATCCGGGTTACATCAAGTAACTCTGTTACGGTTACATAATTAAAAACTGAAACTTAATTAAATATCATCAAAAGTGTTAATAAACATTATTTTTTTCTATCTGGCTTTGTCAGACATCATGGATAACAGATATTTATAGTACATAACATTCGTAAACGGCACAGCAAGCGCATCTCGTACTGCATATGCTGTATATGTATATATGTGGGACAATGGGTCGCATATTTTCTACCTACGAGTAACTAGAGGTACATATATATAAGCCTTACACATCTGTATGAGGGTTATTCTTATCTTGAGGCAACCCGATAAATTTGTTAATACAAATTCACGTAATTCCTTATTATATATTCAAAAAGTTCACATAATTTAATGTTTTTGCTCAACTAAATTTCGATAGAGACCATTGAATATTCGATTGTGTAGTTTCATAATTTTATTTAGGTAAATTTGCTCTATGAAAATATTTGTGGTGAATGTTTTATTACATAATCTTCAAAGTTGCCCATTTTAATAATTCTCTCTCTGCAACAACCACTTTCACATTTATCTCCTACGCACGTTCTTTACTAAAATAAATTATATTTTCAGTGGAAAACGTGATGAAAATGAAAAGGCAGAAATAAAGGATGTAAAATTCAAATGTTAGCCAGAGAGCATTTTCAATAATCCGCTGGACAAAAATACAACGATCAACCTCGTGATAATATTATTATTCACATAAGAACACAATATCAATTCGAACAATTTGCTCTATTTTACTAAATCGATCACTTGTCCGAAAAAAAATATTTCATGACAGATTACAGGTAGTCCGACTGTAATATTGCCATACGTTTATTTATAACAACCACTAGTTTCTTAGCTATGAAGCGCAGATATTTGAAATACAAACCAGAGATAAGTAAAGAACAGATAAAATCTAATTTATTCGGAGTTATTATTAAATAGTTTCTTCAAGACATAACTCCTAGACCTCCCTCTCCACGTTCTCTCTTAATTATAAAAGAAACCAAAATATGTAATTTTATTCAAAATCGTTTATAGTCAATTGGCATCGGTAAAACAGTTTATGTAATTCGTACTACATTTACGCGTAGTACATCCTGAGAGCAAAGCTTCCATGTAATAAAGCGGAACAATTATTTCCACATGTCTATAATACTCGCATAAGAAAAAAATACTAACAGTAATGACATAGTTTTCCTTTAATAAAACGGGAACGAAGTGGTGTCTGTGCGAATATCTCGCAAAAAGCCAAGACGGGTTGCAATGAAACTGCCATGTTTTAGACACTTGAAAAACCTTTGCAAAAGAAATTGTAATTTGTTTTTTTTCTCCGTTATTGCCTAATAAATATCAACTGTTCCTTTACTACCCTTACCGTTTCATTTTGTACCTACAAAATACAAATATACTTACTTTGAACCGTTTTTTTACCATTTAATAAATTTAATAAACCATTTTATTTCCATCTAACAAACTCTACGATATTTAATAAACTGAATTCCTTAGCCCGTTCCGTTTTCGTTGACATGTGTCCCAAAAATAGGATTTCGTTCATCCCATTGAGTAAGAAACCTTAAATATTTTAGAAAAAAAATTATTTAGGTTTAAGTGGTAACAATGGAATGACCGTAGGCTAATAATATTTCAGTGTAGCTTTTAGTAAATTTGGCAATTATTAGAAATAATAATTTATTGGTCATAATTTTTATTTTTTTAAACTTACGGAACAACATGATTAGAAACTTTTGTATATAAAGCAAATTTTACTAAGAGTAATGATCGTATGGGGCATCTAACGTAAATGGTACAAACAATCTTACATGTATTACAATTTCAATCTTACATGTATTCAATAAATAATTTTAATATTATTCTAACTGCTTTAAGACAATTTATATGAACCCGATATGTCCTAGTTGTAAAGTAACGAAAGATTATTTGATATTCGCTGATATGGGCCTGGCTGTATCAATTTGATAATTGTAGTAGATACCATATTCCACAATCCGGAGTATTCGATTTTCCAATGGGAATTGGCAGCACAAAATTCTCAGCAAACCAGCTGGAAATCGATTACAATGTATTAATATAGGTAAAAGGGAAATAGCAGGTAAAATAATTAATTAGGTTTCTATAAATTATATAAGCATTATTCAGAAGGATGAAATATATAATTTGGAACGATGAAATGTTTCAACTGAGATAATATGTGTCGCAAATGGCATATTTTTTTGTTCTAAATAATAATTTTAATAATCAAAACTATAAAATAACCAACGAGAAATTTCATAGGTCATCAATTTTCAACGCTTTATATTTAAATGTTGACACACTGAGAATTTTTTTTCGAATAGTTGGCAATCATTTTGTTGAAGCACAATTCAATACAACATTTATTTTGTAATGCCAACACAGGCAACGTAATTTACGTAAAATATTTTATGACTAGGGTAAGTTTTGGAAACTAAATAAATCATTACAAGATCATACGAATAATAATATACAAGAACTGTTATAATAAAATAACACATATTAAAAACCTATTAACTATTTTCGTTAGGCATTAAAGAAGTTCAATAAGGTTGTGTGGATGAAGTTGTCAAAGTTTAAAGAAATTGTTTTGAAAAACTACCTGCAGAGTAGCATGCTCTGGGAAGGGCGTCGAGTACTCATTTATACTAAATAGCAATTTCTTTTGCCAAGGAAAAATTGTGAAACTTGGAATATTTTCTTATCTTTTTACTTTCTATGGTTAATCGTTATGTTTTTGCACGACGGTTTACAAGGCTTTGCGGTTTGTACATGAATTATATTTGGGCTTAATGTCTGCTCTTTTTATTTTTACTTAAAAATATACATTGAATTTCGTTACTTTTTACAAAGTAAAATAGGAAAAATAATTGCGGGAAAATACATGTAAGCTTTGGCAGCGGTTTGTCCATAGTGAATCTTTCGAATGAATGTTTTTTACAAAATCGATAGCTAGTATCTTATAAATTGGCTAAATTATTTTTTAGTCGAACAATCTTAAAAAGGAACCATATTCGTTGTTTAATTAACATTTCAAATTGATTTATTCATGTAAAATATCCTTTATGTAAAAAGAGAATTAATGTACTAACCACAACAATGTTTATAACGAGAAAAACAACGTTTGTGAAGGATTCCAAAAATGATGATATATTAATAAATATATAATACACACGTTATTAAAATTAACTGAAATAAATAACTGAAATGTTTGTTTGTTCCGGATTTTTACTACTTAGTTATATTTTTCTTTATAATATACCATTCGAGAGGTTTTATAAAACGTTAGATCCATTAAGTATTAGAAAAGGTTAGATTGTTCCATAAATATACCTTGAAAATATTGTAGTAATCTCTTGCCAACCGCTCGTCTATCGCAAAACTCTTATTCATAGGCGCTTCTTTCTATTTAAGAAAACGAAAAAAAGTTTATGTTGCCCACTACGAATATCTCATTTTGCTTCAATTTTACCACCGCTTCCTTAATATTTAAATAAATTTTTATCTTACTGCGTTGAATATAAAAAGGACAAAAAACGGTTAGAAGAAAATAGAGAAAACAAATAATAGAATAGAAATAAATACATACATGGAGACAACAATAGACGAAGGATCATTACAAATATAATACTAGTAAATAGTTTCAGAATGCTTACTGTTAAACTGTTAACTTGTAATATTCATTGGATTTTTACGGTCCAATAAAAATTATACGGTCCGGTAAAGTAATTGGAAAATTCACGGTCCATATACGCTTTCCAAAATCGTTTAAAAAATGAAACCTTTTGGTTGACTTAGCTTCCGCCATTCTCCGTCTGTTCACATTATATTTACTATCATGCTTTATCAGTTCCCTTGCTTTTTTTGAACAATGACATATTTATTTAACACATTTTTTAATAACTGTTTATACTAATTTATTTTCTGAATAAATATTTCCTTACCTACGTCTGAAACATTCTGTCACGTTGAAATTGTATAACGTTTAAGGAATAAATGCCGAACGCACCCAACTTGCGGCAAACAAGGTCAAGCGGTGACTACACGGCGCTCGCGAATACAAAACAAAATTTTTTTTACGTTAAAAAAGTATTTGTCAAAATTACAGTAACACAAATTTTCACCCTATGCTTTGAAATTCATTAATTGCATTTTTTATTATGATTAACTGAAGGCTCTTGGAGCAAAAAGTTCACCAAGTGTACAAAGAAATAAATAGACTACTTTTCCTCTCCAAAAAATATTTTCCGCTAAACTTTCTATAGCCGAACCTACCTACCAACGATAATACTTTCTTCAGTCATTAAGTCCTAAACACTGTCAATTCGAGAAATGAACATTCACCCGCCCTATGGGTTATAAGTGCACTTAAAAGAATAAAACAATGAAAAAAGGAACTTTTCTTACTGTTTTTCTCCTTTTGTAGAAAAGAGGCTCAGCGTTTGTAAATGGCTGTTAAATTTAAAAGACATCACGCACTTATTTACCATTTTACGTTTTATTTTTGTTGCATTTTTATTTTATAATTTTAATTCTTATTTGTTTATTTGTATACAGGACAAAAATATAATCTGGATTGAAATAAAATTGTTAACACATTTATTAAAAAATAAATATGCGGTCTTTGTAATTATCTGAAGCAAAGTGTAGGTTATTTTATTAAAAAACCTAGAAAATATTTGTTTCAAATTGATTGAAATCAAAATTTACTCAGTCTGATAGTGAAATATATTTTCCTTTTTCCATATGCATTTTTGTTATATGCATATTGTTTGAGATGTCAAGTCCCATTTGCATTTTAGACCAAATAAATGTTTAAAATAGTCGTATTAATATGTTTCAAAATATTAATATAATTTATCACGGTGTAAAATATCATGCATTTTTATAATGGCTATGAAATTTAGAAGCGCCAAAAGTGTATAGTAACGCTTTTTTCATAATATTTAATACATTAATTGTGGAGGTGGGATGTGTGAATATATATTTAGTTACCTTTTCTACAATATCTCCAAAACTTATCTTACATAAATTTCTGAAAATGTTATTTTGAAATCCTTAAACAAGCCTTACATTTCTTATTCCATACGATAATTGAAATTAAAATATTATGTTCATTATTTACACTTTCTGTTCTTAAAATGTATGCGGTTTTCTTATTCTCTATCACTATTGAAAGTTTTCAAGTAAAATAGTTTCTGAAAAAAACATGGTGACATATAGAAAAATATTTATATGTTTGTGGAATCAACATTTAAAGCCTTTTGTTAATGTAAATATTTCTCATTTTGTAATAAATAATTAGATCGATCCTGCTAAGATAAATAGGTAATTGTAGTGGCCACTAATTTTTAATGAATAAAACAATCATTCAAACTAATTCTCAATGGAGAACTTTGTTATTTGATGATAAAATAATACTTGAATTTTCCTATAGATGAAGATATAAGTGACAAACTTGATCTAATCCACTATTAATATTGAAAAAGAAAAGAAATATTCTCGGTTAATCTCTTTTAAATTAAACGATATTATTTTTTCCATCCACAATTTTCTTGATTCAAAATATAATTACAAAGGAAGCCCTCAGTGAAAGGAATCTTGTATTAAAAAATATCAATGAAGGTTCACTGAGTAGATTCGAAAGGGTTAAATTCAAAATAGAAATATTCGCGTTTATGTTTCGCGTCTATCATAATTCAACCTTAAAATATCTGGGTCAATAATTGACTAAATAACTTATATACTTTAAGTTAATTGTGTAAGAACATTGCTTCTTCATGTAATTTATTTCACGATAAATTTATATGATTGAATTTGTATGTAAATAAATACCTAATTTTGCTTTCTATGCAACATTGCAAAACTATCTGTATATAATTTGAATAAGAAAAATAGCATTTGATTTAAGTTTTTAAAAAAATATTTTATTCCTTTAGGCTGAAATGTAATTTGAATAAGAGTGCAATTTTTGAATTACGGATAAGGTTTTGAAAACTCAGTTTAAGATAATTCTAACAGAACGGAATTTATGTTTTTAGTTACGTGTTTTAGGTTTATTAACTAAGATCATTTAAATATATATAATTATATATATATATATATATATATATATATATATATATATATATTAGCCGTTGAAAACAATTATATTTTTCTCTTGTTCGCTACCCCACACGATATTTTATATAAGCGATATTTAAAAACGTCGAAGAGTAAAAATATAAAATTAACAAAATAAACTAGGAAGGTTCAGTATAAAAGTCAACGAATGGAGACCTCAGTTAATTTAAACTGCGAACAATAGTCAGAAGGTAATAAAAGTGTAATTATTTTAACATAAATGTATTCCACTGAACAAATGAAATTTGAATTTGAATTGAAAATTTAAATGTTTTCTTTATTTTATGATTAATTACCAAAACGTCTGTTTTCAAATAAACATAACTTAAAAAAAGCCTTGCAAATATATATGGATATAAAGAATAACGTCCCAGTGAATTCGATCTCATTAAAAAAACATTATAAGTTTAAATGTCATAATTAAGAAACATAAATGTTTCTTTCAATTTATTTTTTATTATCTCACATTTTAAAAAAATTATATGAAATATATATTTAACAATCTCTGTTAACGAAGTCAGAAATCTGTAATACGCCAATTTCCCAGATTTACGAAATATTAACAGAGTAAGAAGTAAACCGAAATTTTATCAAACGTAATTGTGAGAAGAATCATAAATAAATTTGATAAAATTTAAGTTCACTTGAACAATATCGCTATTATATTTACAGTTTTATACAAAACATTAATTGGTCTAAAAATTCCTCATTTTTTACTAACAGCGCATTATTAACTTCTTCATATATAATTGTTTAAGTATACACATTTCTCTTATCCAAATTAATGTTGTGGAAATTAGATTTATAAACGAAAACCTTTATCACAATTACTTGATTATAAATTTAAATTTTGATTAGTAACTGAGGAATACAAAATTAGTTAGAACAGATTTCATAATTTGAGTTTTGAGACAACAGGATATCGATAATTACGTTAAGAGAAGTAAAAGTAATTACCTAAAATGGAGGCATTATTCATTTCTTCAATATAAATTAAAATTACCATTTAATCACAAGTATTATTGGTAATTAATTTCATAACCATATTTCATAGTATTCCCATAGTCATACGACCAGTTTTACTGTAATTTTTGTATAGAATTAACCATAGTAACCTATAAAATGCCGAATGAAATATTTTACTGCAGTTATGGATACAGCCATTATTTGCTAAACAGTTTTTATGCTATCTGTAAGATTAACGTAATAGTACTTTAATATTATCAAAATCAATTACTTTATCGGTTCATACAACAAATATTCGTGAGAAATGTTATCAGTTTTGAGACAAAAACTTGATATAGAGGCGATTCTAAAACGATATCTCAATCAACTACTTTATTGGCTTAAGGAAAAAAGTAATCAGCTAAAATATGACGCATTTTGTAAGAATAAATAGAAATAGTTGCGATGCTAAAATTATATTCGGTACCTCTAGAATAAAACTATACCCAACTCGTAGCACTTTATTGTTTCTCTATCTATATATTCTTTGTTTAGTGAAACGACTAGAGATATCAAGTTGGAATTAAAATTAAATATGGTTAATGAAGGTCTATGATCTGACAATCTTGTAAATTCAAAATTTCAATTATATGTTTTAAAAAAACGGCCTTTTAAATATCATACCGAATCAGTGACTTTCTCATACAAATCTATGGGATACTTCCCATTCACATAGAATCTACAAATTTCAAACGAAGAAACGACTCAAAATACAACTTAAGGTAAAAATAACTGAATGTCATTAATTTTCAATTATATGTGGAATTAACAAACTTCCTTTTTAGTTTTTTGTTTTTTTTTTCAAACAGTATTTATGTAACTAACTACATAATTAAGTTTATTTTCCGTCAATCTCAAAAAAGTTATAATAGTGGTTTTGCCGACAATATAGTAACCGTTATTCAGAAATTGCATTGTTACGTGTTGGGGAAAGAACGCGGCGCGCTATGGTGGGAGCCATACGGGGCCAACAAAAATTAATGTATCTGAATATTTCTATTGATTCCAATAACTTTATAATAATTTTAGTTTACAGGGAAATGTCAATGGGCACAGAGATTATACAAACTGAAGTCAATTTTACTTATGCAATACATCAAGAGATGCCAACAACTGGAGTACTTTACCACCTAAATAGACTATTATTTAGAAATTTAGGCCAGTCAATTTGTCAAACGACTTGCAAGATTAAAAATAAATTGGAATAATTAACACACTGTGGCCGCGCCGGGACCTGTCGTTGGACGGTGGTTCGACAGCGCGGGCGGGCCATTAACTCGACATTAAGGCAGTTTCCTATTCACAAAACATTTTAACTTCCCTTCTTCCGCCTGAACGATACTCGAATATTTAAGTAGCTTTAAACGTGTTCGATGTACACAGTCCACAAAATTTTTTTAAATATAGTTAAGCAACTGTTCGATTATCTTTTAGATCTTTTTTCGTAAATAACAAGAAAATTTCTGTGTCACCTTGGACTCTTTCATTTGAGGAATTTAGAGATAATATCTTACCTTAAGTATATTGAATAAAATAAATAATAAAGTTGTGTTAATGGAAATGAAATAATATTTGAATGAAAATAAAAAATAAAAAAGTTGTGTCCAAGTTCCAATCATGTACAATTATACAATAATCAATTTTAGTCCAGTAGATGGTTATGACATTACCTTACAAATGTATTCGAAGTTATATAAATAAAAAGGTTGCCTTGCGTAGTTCTATGACATTGCTTTATTGTTTTTGTATCTTAATTAAAATAAAATAAGGAATGTGATTCTGTATAATTTACTTGTTAGAGACATATGGACTTGTGAACTATTAATGTGGCGTTGCTAATTTTTAATAAATAGTACGATAATTATCAGTCTAATTTAAAAAAATGCATTACACTAAGTTCATGCAATGTATTAAAAAGTCAATAATATATGCAAAATATATATGAAAATATAAGTTACACAAGAAAAAATCTATTAACTGAGAAAATTGTGCATGTCATAAAAGTTAATAAATTTTACGCATGGGATTGATATTATATGTCATAGCGTTTTTCGTACTTCTTCCAAATTTTTCCTTTTTTTGTGTACGGGTGTATCAATTGCATAAAGAGAACAAGATTTCACCTAATAAATAAAACATTCAGAATTGATAAAAACTGAATTTGTGGGTATTTTTAATATATCATAACCTGCATTCAAGCCGCAATCCTCTACAGTGTTCACTTGAACGTGACCATTTACTTTGTTCGTGTTTTCTTTAACGAGCCTGAAAATGCAAATGTTGTATGTTGAGCAACATGTCAGTCCAAAAATCGATACGCTATTAAATATTTTTCTATCTTGATTTTTTTATGTTTTTTACGTTTTATGACGCTGCAGGATATTTACGTTGATTCTCTATAAATTGAGAATTGAGACGTAGATGCATTAAAATTTTGCTCCGTGTCTAGTATTCAATTAACGATTTCTCCAGTTTGCCCCTGAGTCCCGATTTGCATTCTCTCTCACTCCAGTATTACTATGAACATATTACGTAATATTAGGTGCAAGGTAAAGAATATACCATGTGAATTATATTTCGTACTATATTCTAAGAAAGAACAAAATAATAAGGTATGCTGACAAACTCGGATCAAAGTTAAAATATACACCGCAAATATAGATAACTAACAACTAGGAGTAAATTAGAGGTAAATAAGGACAATAAGACATCTTCATAAATACAGGCAAATTATTCTCACTTTTGGGATCATAAATGTCATCATTACCTTTTGAATATTTAAATGTTAGTAGGTGAAGTAAGAGTAAAATTTTTAAATCAGTCTACAAATGAGAACAGGTATTTTAAAATATGATTTAGGAAATACAAGTAGTTTAAACGCTAATTGAGCGTTAGGAGAAAAAGAGAGCAGGAAGAAAGCTGCAAACTACAAAGAACGTTTTGTGTATTTTAATATGAGATGGAAAACGCATATAGAGAAACAGTCAGTCTAGATTTTCCGTTCTCGAAATAAAAAAAGTAGCATGATTACATTTTTAATAATACGGCTATATGACGATGTTGTTGCAATTGATATCAATTTCTAAAATCTAAACTGTCAATTTCATTAAGCTTCTTCCAATTTTTTTGATATGGCTTTAACAACATATTTTTTTTTATAAATATTGGCCTATCAATCAAGCAATTAACGATACCTCTCAAAACAGCTGCGGCATAACCCGTCACTCGACGTGTTGCTGACCGCAGTCGAACATGTTCATTGATGGCGAAGGATCGTATAATGGCGACGAAAAACACTTGATTAAATCAATTTAGTGCAAACAATGAAATGCGCCACTTCCAAATTCTATTTCGATAGCCGTTTGTCTTCGATCTGGACATTTTTATTCAATCTGCTTACTTACGAGTTCATTATGCTGTCGAAAGAAAATAAGATTGATCGATACGTTTAGATATCTCCATCATCTCGAATTTACGGGGGTGGTGTGTCGAAATCTCGCTTCAAAAAGTTAGATTTTTAATATATTTGGCGTTAATTTTGTAGAAACTCATTATTCACAATTAAATTAAACTACGGGATGTAGTATTATTTCTACTTTCTTTAAGTTCTTAACCACGACTTAGGTTTTGTTGTATTACAACATCTTCAAGTGAGCTATTTGCAAAGATTATATCTTCAGTAAGATTCAATCTTTGCTAATAGCCCACCTGAAGATGTTGCAATACAACTAATATATTTAATAAATGCTGTGAAGTAGATAACTTACAATAGTGTGGTACATTGTCCTGATGAAACAAACTATTAAGATGATCCATTATAAAGCATACGCTACACGAAATTGTAAATTACTCTTAAAATATGTAAAGCACATTCTAAAGCAATGCCTCTTTACCACTTTCATAAATTTAAACTCTCATCTCCAAACTCCTGTACTCCATTTCAATTGCTTTGAATAATTTAATAGTGCAATAAAATTTCATTATTTCCACACTCACTTTATTTTTTACCATTTTTATAACAGCAAAATATAATCATTTAGGTTTTATTCATATTATTTTTGGTTTAATTCTCCTTGTATTTATTTAATAAGATAATATCTGTAAAATTATATAACTGTTTTTCTTGTGTTAATAAAATAAATTAATATCATTTAAATTTTTCTTACACATATTTTAGCTCAACGTTTTGTTTTTTTATATATCTCAAAATTAAATTTGTATTTGTAATTCACCTACAATATATGTACACCACAGCTTTACCACTCGCATACAAAACAGCTTTGCCACTCGCATTTGCCACACAAATTTTGCAAGCTGGCGTGGTATCTCTTTCCAATAGTAGCCAACTTCATCGTGCTATAATTTTCTTAAAAATTCTTCTTCTTAAAATATAGTCAAAATGCTTGTTACCACTTACACCCTAAGTGACGTTCAATGGAACTTGGGTTTTTACGGCTATGTCTGCTTTTGTATTAATATTATCTTTATATATTTAGATTATATTTCATTACTACTTATGTAGTTCAAAAACCATGAAATTAAAATATGTAAATCTTATCAATATTTTAAATGTAGTAAACATTCAAAAGAGTTCGTTTAACAAAGAGCTTTATAAAAGGATTCATTAATGTAATATTTAAAAATCCAACTTGATAGGTCCAAGATATAATTGAAATATTACTAAAAATAATTTACTTTTCATTACGCAATAAAAGTAGAAAATATAATTATAGAGTACAGTAAAGTAATTTTTCAAATAAAATTCCTTTCTTCTTCGTTACCCTTTTGTCTTATAACCAAGAGTGAATACATTTTTGTACTGGCAAATATTGACTGCCAGATATCTGGCGTAGTGGGGTGTTTAAGCAAGTACATTATGTTATCTATGGTCATGTACGAGGTATAATTTGTAGTCCCTAGATTTCAGCTGGACGAGCCAAAGTGTGTTACTTCAGGATTTCTCGATTAGAATACAGGCATTTTCAATATCTAGTTATTAGACGATGGCTTTCTCAGTGTCTAGTCATTAGAGACTCAATGATATTTAATAACATATTTCGCTAAACAGACGACTATAAAATATAAGTGAATAATCATATGTTCTGATTACTTTCCGTTAAATATGATTCTGAATTATTTCAATTAAGTGACAGAGAAATATTGGGTAAGCCACTAATTAATATGATTTTGGACATATATCATATTATAAAAAAAAAAAAACTGTAGAATAGCGATTGAGCGGAAGAAAATGTTAAAATTTTTCCCCACTTTCTAAGACGTTTGAAAAGAATCAAATTAGAATAATATTCAGGAGTGTTTGAAAATAAATAATTTCAGAGAATCTTAAATTTTAATACTTAATCATAATGGTAGGAAGATCATCTCTTCCGGGCACAGTGGGCTTAATATAGCCCCAATCGCTAATATATATATAGTTACGTATCGCCTGCTCAGAGGGAAGCCGAAGTTAGCTGATAACGGAAAAGGTAATCATATATCTCTCGGTGGTTATAAGTGTAAACCAATGAACACAAGAGAAGCTAACAAAAAAAGAACTATTTTTATTAGGATTAGGAGGAGAAAGTTTCACTTTCGCCGCCCATCGTGAGAGTTTGTGGGCTTTTCCATTAAAAGCCATTTGTAGTTTCACGTTAATCATTCAAATTTTAAGGGCTCGCGTTACCCAGTGTGAACCTGATAATAGGAAAATTAGAAAAATTGTTTTAATGGCTGTTTTGTAAAAAAAAAAACAAATATAAAATATTTGTTAGAAATTTTTTTGCTGTTATTTGAATTTTAAAAAAAATGTGAACATTTGTTTCAATCCAAAATTAAAATGCATGCAACAAGGTGCCCGAAAAAAACGTTGCAATGCTTGTCTGTATTGTATCTGTTACAAAAATGCCCGAATCTATAAAAATAGAATTTAACCCTGTAAAGTAACGTTTTAGTTGTAAAATCTTGGTGAGGATATTTTTATTTACGTATTTTCAAAACAGAATTTCTGATTTTCTGAAGAAATATTGTAATCAATATTTTATAAAAGTTCATTAAAGTGAAATTAAAAAAATACAATTACTGTTTATAGAGAAAGCGATAAAACAAACATAAAGTTTAAAACCAAGACTTAAAAAAAAGAATAAAAAAATTTTATAATCCCACCCAGAATATTAAAAAATATAATTTTGAAAAGAACGCGTCTTTCTAAGGTATTTAATATATAAGCTGTGTTAATGAGCCCGTAATAATATAATTATCTTCAAGTTTCGGGCAAAATATTTTTTCTTCATTATGAATAACGTATTACAAATCTGTAAGTTTGAAATTTTTCAGAACTGCTTAATATTTCAAAATTATAATTTTTTCATTTATCTTTAAATAACAAATTAATGAAAGCCATTAATTTTGACCTAAATTGTTCCATCATTCATAATTAATTCTTGCCTCCCGAGAAACGAAGCCCATACTTTGAATAGCAAAAAATCATGTCATTAAAATTAAGTTCTAAGGGAATCACTACTCCCGACTCCGAATATTTAGGTTGACTACTTGCTTCGTTACGTAAGCTGGTGGAAAAAATGTAGTGATTGCATTTGTTAATACATATCATTTGATTTAAAAAATAAGGGTGAAAATATATGGTAGGTTAAACAAATTTAAGTTTAAATCTTATTTGCAGGTTGTCCCAATCATTACAGTTTAAATTCGGATATAAATAAAATTACCGGTGTTATAATAAACAATATCAATAATAAAAAATGAGAAATATAATTGTTGACAAGTTTGTTTCTTAATATTAATTTAAATATGAATAAAATATATTTTCTCTCTTGTACTCATATTAGCAACTAACCGAACTTATTGAAATTTACAGAAACGGTAGACTTTAAATTTACAGGTAAAATAAACTTTTAAACAAATTTAAAATCTTAAAAAATACTTCTGTCCCGTTATTTTCTCCTTGCACAATTCAATTTGTTTATTTTTTTTTGTTTTACAATTTCAAGTATATAAAGACTGTACTTAAATTGTCGGAAGTGCACGTCATTGGAAAAGTTTTCGTCGGGGAATTATGTATCTTTTTAGGTTTGTACAAAGACATAACCTGTTAAGTGTCGATGATTAGACCTTTGATAACAGAAATCATCAGTATTCCTTTTAGAAATAGTAAGTGAAATTGATTTTGGTTATTGCGATTTTCGGAATATCCTGTTTCGTGGACAGTGAGAGATGTAATTTTTTGCTTAAATTACCAATATTTAGGTATTAATATTCCTTGGTGGAAAGAAAAAACTTTTACGGTTTTTTTATTCCTACCGCCATAAATTTGATAGGTCGAAGCCAGAAAATATGTAGGTTACATTTGAATGAAGTAAAAGTTCTAATGTAATGCATGAAACAGAAAAGTTAGTAATTCTAGATTTTTAGCTTATATCGGGAATTTGATACCGTTGGTAAAACCGAACCAGCGGTAATTGGTACATCAAAACTAACCTTAAATTTATGATGCAAATTCACATCAAATTTTCTTTCATTTTGCATGAACTTTTTGAAGCTGAAAAGACTTATATAAACCAAATACATGAAAATCATTATGTAATTTAAATAGTATTCATAATTCCCGAAATGGTCAGCTTCACAAATACATTAGACGTGTTTTTTTTATAATTTAAAAACGAAGTAGTTTATATCATTGGAGGAATCCTAAAGATAGTTGATGGCCCCATGAACAGTTAATATTGCTTAAAAACTGTGTTTAAAATTGCTCAAAATACTTCACTGCAGCACAGCTGGTAATTTTTTTAGAGATTTAATACATTATAATGGTTTCTAAAGGCTTATATTGTCATTAACCTTATAGTGACCGTGAGGTATGGTACAAAATCTGTGTTACTTGTGAACTAAAAATCGGTCTTTGTTTCCATGATATACAAGCTTCAACGGCTATATTAATTTTAATTGGTTACTTTGGGAAACAATAAGTTATTCAAATAAGCACCCATTTTCTTCTACTACTATTATCTCCTGAGTATAAATCAAGTAACATAGTATCGTGAATATAATTCTGAACCATCGTAAAAATGTGTATCATTTGATATTTATATTATCAAACTTCCAAAAATAATATGAACTGAAATAACTGAGTATATATAGCGGTACGGTAAGATATATATATATATAGATATAAGCGGTTACGGTGATATAAACGTACGTAATTTATACTTTTTCTCGACCGTATAATGGACGACTACGTAAAATGGACAGGGTGAGAAAGACCCAACTACCAAAACTAGTCATTGCTTGGTCTACTCAGATTTCATTAAATTTTTTCGTATATAGCCAAATAGAACTCGCACTACGGAAGATTTCGTATATGTTTAGGCACATAGAAATATTTTTATATTTATTACTAATTAAGCTATTTATACATTTTAATTTGTCACAACGTGAATATATTGCTTAATACACCTTTCAAAGGCATAAAAACTAATCATAAAAATATATAATTTCACAATAAATTAAAAATAATTAATTTTCGGACGTTTCCCGCTACTTGGGCTAAAAGATTATGTTGACTTTTAAGAGTACAAGATGGCTGGAAGTACACTGTAAGTTTTGATAATCAGTGAGTAGGAATATTATTTTAATAAAAAAATATGCTTAGATTATGAGCCTATATATGTGATATAAATTCCATCTTGATATTTCAAATTATTTCTGCAAACAAGGCTTTGATAGACAGAAAGTAGATGGACAGACAACCAAGTGATCTTTTAAAGTTTCCATTTTTTTAATTTATGATGATGGTACATTTATAAATTTAAAAACAATCATGCTAAAATAATAATTGTATTACTCACTGCAGTTGTAAGCCATTTCTTATCCAAACACCTCATAACGAAACAAATGAAATTGCAAAAATTGCAGGTAGTGCATAATTTCTACCATACACCTATTTATTTCTGTACAACATATATGTTCAGGGGAAAATTTAATCGTTTTATTAGTTTTCTTTATATCTGTGTAGAAAGTGGCTTTATGTGGTTAGCTGCTAGGCTGTTTATTTGTAGCCGATTTCTGTCACTGATTTATATTCTATTATTAAGCTTCTCTTGCTCATTTATTCGTCCTTTACTTGTTATTTAATCGACATGTGAACTGCAAGTTAACTATATATATATTGCGTTTAAAGTTGTAATATATGTTGGTGGATAATGTTAGTCACGTAAGGCTATTAAATTAGAAAATAACTCTCAAAAAGTAAAATTTTATTCTACGAGCAACGACTGTAAACTCGTCCGGATAAACAGAGTGCATATTTATCACTT
The DNA here is from genome assembly GCA_039881145.1 of Druceiella hillmani. Classification (NCBI taxonomy): domain Eukaryota; kingdom Metazoa; phylum Arthropoda; class Insecta; order Lepidoptera; family Hepialidae; genus Druceiella; species Druceiella hillmani. The sequence continues at coordinate 8,578,759 of JAYKKI010000090.1, forward strand.
GCATGTGCATATGCAACGACCGTCCGATGCACAATCCAGTCGGCCGCTGACAAATGATAGCACTCACTGATTTCACGTACCACATCTCTATTCCTCTCTTCTGTGGAAAATTTATAGCGGAAGATAGTTCCTCGCATGCAGCGGAGATTGTTAACAAGTGTTCCACTTTTTTTTATTTTATTGAAGAAACAGTTTAAAAAAAAAAATTGTATTGTGATTTCTATTAAGTGAGAGTATAGCACAGTGACAGCACAGTTGAGTGATAGTATAGAATAATATTGAAACAGTTTAATGAAATGACATAGAAGAAAACTATATAAATAACTGTCGGACTAATATTCACTCAAAATATGGAATGAAATTGGAGACTGGCCAATTATTTTATAGATTTATAATTTCAATTTTGTAAAACTCACGCTAATACCCATATCAATTACCATTATGTTAAAAGAAGCAGATTCCGGGAAGTGAATTTCAAAAAGTTCATATTTGCAATGCAACTGGAAAGAAACTAATAAATTTTGTTGCACGTTTTACACTTAAAGTAGTAAAATATGAATTGTACAATTAAATGTTTATGGCACGTAATGTAGGTATTTATTTATACGTGTAATTTATATTTGAATATTTATTTATTTATCCACTCTCATGTAGCTAATTGATACATATGGCGGATTTATTATTAAAAGAGCAACATATTATAGTATCTGTATAATCCTTTAATATTTATTTTTTTGTGTTGGCTTCTGAAAATATAGTGAACGAGTGCACTTGGTGGTTGAAGCAAACATATTTAAATATATTAAACTTCCTGTCATATTGGTTCAATAGTTCGAAAATTCAATCTTATTATTGGCGCGCTTCATCACTAACTTTTTATTAGTATCAATTAAAAAAGTAATTTTAAAATATAAACTTGGTAAGCAATACCATTTTGTTATATGTAAATAATATTTGTAAATAATTTGATAGAAATATTGTGTGCCCTTAAACAATTATAAGTGCTTCAATGTTTACGAATATCTCATAATATGAGTTCTGCTCGTGCTTGACTGGTTTGGTTTCGATACTGATTTTAAATGCAAAAAGAGGCCTAAATACTAATATATAATAGTACTTGAATAATATTACTACATATGTGTACATGTAGATTTGAATATGTTTCCTGCAATAAATTGAAGAGCGTGAACTTATTTCAAATAAATTAATTATGTTAACAAAGACAAAAATGAAATTAGTGTTATATAGATTAAGAAGAATACTTAGAAAAAATATTCAAATAATTTTGAATTTCATGTTTATTTGGTTAAATTTCTACGTAAAAAGCAGAGAAATGCTTATTATGACTCGCAACATACGATTTAATTTTAGTACGGTGCAGCGCTTTTGACTTTAAGCGAACACAAGCAATTTGCATAACATTAAACAGGTACTTACTTGTAAGAATATATGTTAACTCCGTGTGTAAATACGAATTTAATTTAGTATCTTTATAGTATAATTATGATATTTCGAAGGTTTAAACTAAAGGTTATTAATATAATTAGGACAATTCAAAGGTTAAAACTCTGTTTCATTAAGGTTACGTCACTCGAAATAAAAAAAATTAGCTCTTACAGGATCACTTGATTGTTCATCTGTCCGTCCGTTGGTCTGTCAAAACTCTTTTTTCTCGGAAACCGCTTGAGATATTTGAGATCATCCGCATTGTAGTAAAAATGTTTGATTTAGTGACAAAAAGATACGACCCTTTAAAGCATATTTTTTATTCCTGCAATATTATTATTTATTGACCATCAAAACCTGTAGAGTATTTCCGCTCGACCTACAATCTTAAAAGTCGGCATAGGTAGGGGGTGCGAGATCTTATAGCACAAGTAAAGGGAAAAATCTGTTATTACGCCCATAAAACATATAATAGGCAATGTATTAAAATGGAAATCAATATTTATAAATATTTTAATCAGAAACACCATGTAGTGTTAAGTGTTTATAAATGAAATCTTCATAGCACGAGATTTAGACGTACTTGCAATTTTTTTCATTTACTTTGAAAGATGATTTCATATCAACATGAGATATTGATAGTTTATTTTCTAAGCTTTATGACGTAGAACATCTTCGGTCATTTTTCTCTTGACCTTGTTTGTTATATTTTTTCGTAATGATATAGTTCTTACTGACCCGCGTGATGAGTAAATATTTAATAACAAGTAAATAGATCAACGAAATAAGCTGTGCATATAAGAATGAAAGTAATATTGAATCGAACGACAAAATATTTTTGAGGTTGATTGAAATATTATCGATTAAAGACCAAAACCTTCGTCGAATATTTCATACACTTATAAAGCAAGTTGTCTGAGCTATTTACTTATAACTGTTCACAAATTTTGAGTTACTGGCAGTAATTTCAAAGACTCTGCTAAATGAATTACTTAAATATATTATCATTTTCATGCTCTGTTTTCCTTAGTACAATTAAATCACCTGGTATAAGATAAAAGGGAAGAATATGTTCTACGCAAAGATAAAAAATTGAAATACATATTAATTCACGTACATTTTTTCACTGCTATTGATTGCTCAAAATTACTAAATAGGCGTTTTTCGTAACTTTGTTTCCAGGAAATTCATACCAGTGCTAAAATAAATAATCGTTTTAGATAAAATAAATGGTAACGGGACTGGAATGATATTCGAATAAATTCATTGAACGTGTTTATTTCAACCAAATAATATTTCTGGTCACAGTCGCATTCAATCTAATATCTATAGCATCTGTGCTGCGCTACGCTATACGAGTGTTGTTTTCCGGTGCGTGTGTGTGTGCAGCCGTGTACAAGTGTGAGCTTGTGAGCATGTGGGCATTTCAACGTGTGTGTGTGTGTGTGTGGGCGTGTGAGCGCGCCTGCGCGTGTTAGCGCGCGTGTGCGCGTGCGTGCGTTTGAGTGTGTGTGTGTATGTGTTTCGTTAAATTCAAAATATCTATTGATTTCGATGAGCTATTTCTTCAGATACAACTTAGTAGCTAGGAAACTATGACATTCCATCTTATTGAAAAATTCTGGGCTATTTTCAAAACAATATATTAACATATTTACAGTGTATAAATCTTATACGAAACTGTATTGAAAAAAAATACCATGAAAAACTAAGTATGGCACCACGAAATAAAGTGATGAATAATATTTTGCAAAGTTAATTGTGGATTCTTTCAATAGATGATAAATTTATTAACTCACCGGAGCCATTGAACGAATGACTGAGAGAAGTTCCTAGTAAGATGAGTCTAATTAAATACGGAAATAAGAATTTCTTAAATGTTTAAATATTTTATGAGGAGGTGGTTATGATGGTGTTTAGATTTGGAATAAATCCTCTGAATTTCTTTTTAACATTAATTTCACACTCTCATGTTGAAGTTGTATTTCTTGTTCGATATTTACTTTTTTCGTACATACTTCACTCGTCGGAGATGCTGAAAAAGTTGATTAATGAATTTTGAAAAAATTCCTTAAGTAACACCTGATGATTGCACTGATGAAGTTAAATAATGCTTGCTATTATATTACGAGTCACACTGTAAGTAAGGAGTAGACAAATAAATATTTATTAATATCCTAAATAGCCGAAAAAAATGTATAAATATTTTTTAATAGAATGAAAAATGGTGTTACAAGCCTTTATGTTGATGAGGCTGTTTAAAAAAAAATATACGTTATAAATATATTATTAGAAAAATATATCTTTATTAACTATATTTACTTGTATTTTAAATATCCTGATGGGTCTACCATATGAACCTAATTTTTGCCAGTTAATACTAATTTTACTTCATATTTCATTGTGTGAGAGTGCAATTTTACTTACCTTAGAAAATTCTTCATACACTAAAATTTCCCACAACGTTAAAAGCATTTTTTCTCATTCATTAGACACGTTTTTTGTTTTTGTGTCATCTTTGACTGTGTCTATGTCTCAATTCTTAAAGAGACCATGGCATTCATATAACGTGGTTCGATTAATTAAGGAACCTAGGTGTACCTCATTTATAACAAATATTTCAAAGCATAAATTTATTGACATATCGAGAAATCCGAATGAATAAAAATTTGATAACTAAATATATCCAGTGTAAATATTCTTTGCATAAAGCCTGTTCTCTTCTGCTCTTTAATAATGTCAGTAATATTTAATTTATGTAGTTTATTGCCCCTTAACGGTGATTTTTATACCTGATCAATATGACAATATCGATTATTTTTATTATTCTCTTGTTAACCACACATATTTGGTTCATATGGTTCTAGCGATTAAAAGTTAATACACTTACAAGCTTAAACGGAATTTCCTAAAATTATTAGAGTCGCTTGCAAACCCTTTGCGGTCCATGTATATCACGTTATTCAACATAAAGTCGGCAAAGATTGTCTTTTTAATTCAGAAAAAGAGCATTACGAGGAAAATAAGAAAATATTTTCTACTGCGAGAAAACCTAAAGCGCTGCACATAAAAGATTTTCTTAAGATGTAAAAAAGTTATATCTAAAAAGGGTTTAGAAATTTATATTCCCCTGGCATTTTTCCACAACATTGTCCGCGTTGATTATATTAATATACTGATCGATATCGACAGCGCAAGTTAAAATCCATCAAGCGCCATCTACTGGTAACAGCGATTTTAAAAGAAATTGCACTAATATTTGTTAACATGATTTTACCATTTCTTTAACTAAAGACGAAAAAAATATTAAAATGTAATTTAAAAGGACAGTTTTTTTCCATTAATAAAAAGGAATTGTGAATAAACGGGGAATTTGGGTCAACAAACTAATTTTTTGTTTCATTTTAAACTTTTTGATATAAAAATTATATATTAAAATATCCCTAATAAATTTTAATATTATTTAATTAGATCTTAAGTTCTATTTTATTTCTAGGACTATAAATTACGTAATGTTGAAAATTTTATTAAAAACCATATAATAATTTTTTATATATTTGCAAGCAAACAAATGAATGTATAAACAGACAAAGTTAGAAAGGTATCGAATATAATCTTATTATGATAAATTAAGTTTTAGTATAGTAAAGATGCATAGCAAGAACTCACATTTTATTAGATTAATAAATATATTACTAAGTGGGACGGTATCTCTTTTAGTAAATAACGAAATGTAATTCCTATGATTAATGAAATAAAATAAATAATAATAAAACAGAACATGGCTATAGCCAGAACGCGGTAACATATTTTATTTTACACGTCTTAGGTAAAGGGTTAATATTTCTTTTGAGACCTACAAACAACTTTTACTGTCGCCGAGACTTGCACGTACTTGAGACATCGTTGATGTGCTCAGACAACGTGAGAGTCTTGTGTTCCCAGCACCGTTTCCCTCGACCATTTGGGCGTTTATGGCCAACACTCGATTACTGTTGAGAAGCTCTTCCCAAGCGTACACCACTTGTGTATTTTGACTTGGCGTGTAAACGAACATAGATGGATATTATCTTATCGCTTCTTTGTATTCAACTTAAACATAAAACGAGTTCTCTGCAACCTCTTTTCATTTCATGACGTTATTATATTTTCATTGGTTCTTAATACGTTAGAAACATTTCAAATCATTCGGACTTAGGAAAGTGAAATAAATACTTGCTTACATTCAAGTCGACCTGATAAAAGTTTTTTAAATAAGTAGTTCAAAAATTATATGTAGAAACGAAAAATTCAAATTTTTTTTCAAATAATTGAATTGAGGAGTCAGGTAGCAATTCTAGTATTTTTATATTTTTAATTTAAAAATGCAATTTTTCTTATTTTTTGTTAGTGTGGGTAAATAATGGACAAAAATAGTTTATGCTATATTTAGATATAAACATAGAAAACAAGTGTATAAGGAAATTATGTATCGTAAACAAATTTACCTACATTCCTTGGTTAAGATGGTCCGCAAATATATGTGTAAATTCCGACAATATCAATCGCCACTACTTAAATTATTTTTACTGGAATTATACTTGCGGAACTGTTATAATATTTCATTAATCGTAAATTATTAATTATTTTTTTATTAAAATATCAATAATGACAACATGAAAATGTTGAAATATTTCTATGCAAATTGTTTAATTTAAAGTCTTCTGACAACACTATATCTGAAAATAGCGGCAAGCTACAAAGACAGCTGTACAGGATGACTAAAAAAGTTAAAATTCGATTTTTTGGAGAGTATCAAACGTTTTAATACATCGTAGGTGGCCATAAACCAGTATTAAAATTAGCCATAAACCAGTCTATAACAGTAGGACATTGAGTGACATTAAACTTGGAGTGGAAGGAAAAAGTTTACAACGCTGAATGTTTTGATGAAGTCGAGAATAAAAGTTTTATGATCTGAGTATTGCTCGCACTTAGTAATATATTCCGCAGTCATTTTACAAAATACCACACCACAACTATTTTATAAATTTTTCATCGTACTCTTATATATCCTTAAAGTTCTATAGCAGCCCAATAGTATCTTTCAAACCCTTCAGTTGGACATATCATTTCGATTAATTGTTTGTATTTTCTTAAATTTGGCATCGCAAAACATATTATAATAATACATATTAAGTTATCTGACCAAACCTATTAAACAGTCGCCCAGTAATTTCCACCCGCATTATTTTCGCATATTTAAGTTCTTTTTGTGATAGTTCCAAAATTATTATGAATAATAATTTCAATTGCCAGTACTCTCCTATTATAAAAATTTTTACATAGTCTCCTTTTGAAATGAGAGTAGCGTGCATATTGCAAACCACTTTGAAGCTTTGTATTTCATGAACGGTTTTAAAAAATGAAAAGTGAATTTTATTTTAAAAGAATATACCCTCGATGATTTAAAAGAACATACCGTACTTTATAAGCAAGGTAAAAGGAAATATTTTAGAAATGTATCTCAAGCATGTACCCGAGCATTCAACATCTAAAAGAAAGAAACTACAAAGGTGTGAAGGATGGATAAACATAAAATTATATTAATTCTGTATTTGACTACACATAAAATTGTTTTTAACAACTATGTTTCTATGTCTATGTTTTTAACAACTTGTAAACAACTATAATTTTAACATTAAGCCTTGATTAGAATAAATTGAAGTTAACTTCACCATGAAAACCGTTGGGATATGCGCAACAAATTTTGTGTATCATTTTAATCCTCTAGCGCAATTTCGTAGTAAATAAACTCCTTTTTCGAAAGCAGTCTTAATTTTGTTTCATATTGTTATTCATTTCAGTAGGAATTTCATTGTTTTGTAGCTTATTTATGTATTTACCTATATAATAATTTTATGCGTTCAGCGTTTATTTTAGATATACTTATTCCTTACTCAGTCAGCATGTCCTTTGTGTTCATAACTTCTGTTCTCTTTCTACGTACGAACACAAAGGATTAAACGTATTATGGGCGTCTAAAATGTTCCATAAAAGTACGACAAAGGAAATTTAAGATTGAATCACACGTTTTCCATCAGCAGTACTCTTATTTACGTTCAAACGCTCATACTTAACAAAGAATATAAAACGGTTAGCGTAATTGCGGCAGAGTTTATTCTTTATAAAACGAAATCTTCGATCTGAATAGCTGCGTCACATCAAGATATTTTCGCCTTTTAAATATATTTTTGATGGAGTTAAATTCGAACAAAGTTGGTATTAACAGAAATTTTAAAAAGCAATAATAGGTATGCTGGACACTTTATCAATTATATCTGTTATAACGAAGATTCTCTACACAATTCTGCCACTTAATTCTCACGATTTTTTTTCGTAGAGCAATATCTCTCCAGTAATAATATTTTCTATTCATAAGTATCTCTGACTTCGATAAAAGTATTTTATACCTCACATTGAACTATAAGTCCTATCACTGTATATATTTCCGCAATTTCTATTCATAAATTTTTTTTCTTGGTCCTCTTTCTTGCTACCTGTTTTAATAATTGATTTTAAAATTTCTGAAGAAGTATTCGAACAAAAAATGTCTTTTACATATTAATCTGAACCAAATCATTATCGCGGTAAAAGTTTATTTCCAATCGGTAAAGTAGTTTTTGAATGATGCTCAAAACTTCTTCTGAACTTGACATTATTAGTTCACAAGCAACTCCCTTTGAGAAATATTCGAAAAAACAAAACCTAGACAAAATTATAAATTAAATTGAAGTATTACTATACTATAAATTCTGTTCAAACGCGTATAGTAATTTTTTGTCATACTTATATATATAAAGATAGATTGGTAGCAGTGAATAACTTAGCTTGTTTCATCATTTAATTAGATTTTCAATTACAAAAAATTAATTCTCAAAAAACTAATACTATTCAAAAACTACAAGCCTTTTGTTAAAATTTAAATTCTTACTAGGTATGTTAAAATAGAATGTAATTGATATTTTGATATTCTTAACTGCGATGTCACCCCTCCGTGTGTGGAAATTTCACAAAACTTAAAAAGAGTCTAAATAATGTCTGCATTACAATCACCACAATACCTGCAGATAACCTTAATAGAAACTTAATACCTTGAGACCGTAATAAAAACTTCATAGGTACATACACCGAGAGATGGGAAATCGAAAAAACCCAGATGACTGATGCTGAGCCCTAACGGAATCGGTGGGAGCTCTCTTAAGTAGTTACGCCGCAATTGCCTAATATAATCTTATACGCCATAATTTGTAGACTTAAAATACTGGGGTATTCTTTATCTTTAAATTAAAGCTGTCTTTCAACCCAGTATCATCTAATTTGTTTTAAATAGAACCAAGTGAGCAGAAAAAATTTAAAATATTTCAAATTTATGCTCAGCAATGTTGTCGTTAGTCTCTGTGTCGTTTTGCTGACACCTAAGGTGGCAACTAATCAGTAAACTTATTAATTAATCATATTTATTACCAAGAATATTTAAAAAACAATGAAAGTGAGTAATATAAGAATAGCAGTGAAACGGTTCTGTTACTTGTTTAACAAAAATTTGATGCGTCAAGTATTATAATTTTGAACTAATATCGGTCGTTGGTATAACAATGTGTATGCTACACTACTAAAAGAACTAAAGAAAAAATTACGTTTTCCATCTGTTATGTTTAAGGCACTGCGATAACTATTGACGATTTCTAACTGAAGATATTTTATTTTATTATTGTGTATAAATACATTTTACATATAAATAAATAATGACTTAATTTACAAAATAAACTATTATGCAGAACTCAGCACCCACAAAAAATGGTGAAAGGAAAAGTGTTTACATGTGAAAAACTCATAAATTTAACAAAGAATTGCGTATTAATAAAAAAGGGTAAGAAAAAAGGTATCTATCATTATATGGCAACTGGAGGACCCATATTATTAATAACCAAAGATTGCACATTTAACTTCCACCAATGTCTAGATAAACGAAGTACGTCACGCGAGCAAAGTCATGAGTAATATTTAGTACCTATTATGATAATGGTCTTAAAGTTAATTGAAATTAATAAACACAAAATATTGAAAGAAAATTATAAATAAGTATATGTTCAGTGTAGAATTAAAATATGTATATAAAGAATATCTTCAAATAAATTGCCGAGTGCTAAGCAAGAAAATGAAATATTTGAACCAGCGTTCACAGTATTAGGAAATCGTTTTTTCCTTAAGTATAAACAAATATTAATCGCAACGAATTCATTTGATATTTAAGTTTTATCTCAAGGATTTCGTATTGTTTTGAGGATACAATGACGTTCATGCAGTTATTGTGACTTGCATGTTATTTACAGTTAACAGAAAATCGACAAAAGAAAGGGCGCGTCTAGTGTGGTACATTACGCGTAGCTCCCTTTGGTGATGGAGGGAGTGTAGATCTTCGCTAGACATAAAGATGAATGTCGTGGGATCACACCAATCTTACACCACGCTCAGTGGACCCTCACGTTGTACCTGGCAGAATTTTTCGTAAACGGTTTGCTTTACTGAACATAATTCAAAACTAATTGTTTTGTTTTCGATAGCCTGCAATACAATAAAATGAATGTTGGATACTATCACAAACTCTTCTAATTTAAGTTTCATTCTCCAACTTCGAAAATATTCAAAGATAGAGTGGCGTCTAGATATATTATCTACAAAATTAAGAAAAATGTTAGAAGGTCAATCGGACGCTGTAGTGATACAATAAAGGAACAATACTTTAGTAAGATATTACCGAATAGAGATTGAGAGGGAAAACTGAATATTGAAATAAGTTATTACATGTGTAATTTATGTAGAAAATAACTATATATTCAGTTATAACTCAAAAATTAATTATTATTTCGTTTTAACTCAAAAAATGTTTTGGTCAATTTTAATAATTTTCCTTACAACATTTATATACACTGATGTAAATAACATATATTGATATAAATAACAATTATTTCTAATTTCTATAACATTCTTGCCGGTTCACTCGTGGTTACTTGTGGTGGTGAAAATAGGTATGTAATAATAAATCAACGTTTGCATGTAATATATTTAGTGTTTATACAATTAGTCAAAAGATGTGTAATATTAAAATTAAAATTATAAAAGAATTATTATTTTATATACTATGATTGCCATGGTGGCAAGTAGAGTCTAAGGGCTAATAAAATTATTAATACAAATCACATTTTCTTTGATACTTCTAGAAGGAAAAGTGATTTTTTTTAATAAGATATAGGACTTCAATACGAGACGAATTATAAAATACAATATAGAAAAGATTTTCCCAAGAAGGTATTCAAATGAAGGCGTATTAAATTTTCCCAACCGAGCAATTGTAGTATATTTTTCAATACTTGATATATTCGTGGAAATAATTCAACAGTTAATATCCTAAAATGATATTTTTGATCTTCAATAAGATTAATCTTACACGACTCTGTAGCGATTCCTGTAAGTTAAGAAACATAATCATCTGTAGAAAGGAATATAGTCAATAAAGTAAAATTAAGCGAAATTTTCTTCTTTAAATCATAGATATGACTTTTTCAGAAACTCGAACGTCTCGAACAGTTACTGTAAACACAAATAAAAAAATTCGCATCACTTCTAAGATACCTTAAGTTAGATATTTTTCCTAAACTTTTTTTTAAAAAGAAATTTTCATGACTTGTGGTTTAATACTTTGCAATAGAGTAGTTGACTACTTCTGAATTTGCTCTTTTCAGTAAAATTACGTAACAATATAGAGAATTAAAAATTGGCAATAAAGAAATTATAAAAATTCATTCAAATTACGCGAATTAAGAGATCCTAAATATAATGGCAGAAATAGAGGGGAATATCTTTCTGTCTCATTCAGTCTCTTGGGGTATAATGATATCGAAATTTAGTATTGAAGTCCCTCTATAAACGTTTACCTGGATTAATTTCTAAGATATGTAAAATTTTCTTTTCGCTTGTCTACTTCTTTCACGTGAAACTTTAGAAAATAAAGTTAAATGTTAGATTAATATATGTAACGCCACCTATTGTAATTACTGGGAAAATTATTTTTTTTAAAAATATATTTTCTATCGTATATAAAAAGAAACTTTCAAGAATATATGTTAGAGTAAACTTTTTTAAATAAGTAATTTTTAAGTAAGTGCGTTTTTTTACTGAACTGTTAAATTACCATTTTTTTTATTATTGTACCTAAAAACCAACAGAATTCACCAGCAAAAACTTTATCGAAACGCATTTAGCGGTTATTGCGTTGTACATGGACAATTAAAGAAACTCATGGACATACAGACAGAAAAAAGTTACGAAAATAATATTTTTGTGTTTTATCACTTTTGTTATTTTCTCCTAAATTATTTTTTAGTAGTTACCTTTATTATTTAGAGAGGAAAATTCTACAAATTATTATACGTTTAGGCCATAAAGCATATAAAATCAAATTTACAGAGCCTAATACTGAATCTATCAAAGTAATTGAATTAGAAACATAGATAACAGATTCAAAATAGTAAAAATATTTAACAAACAAAGTAATTTCACATCGAATACATACAACGTCGAAAAATTTCGGTATCGAAAATCTAGTACTTGTGAATATCCATGAATTTATATTAACTCAGGTGGTATTAAAATAATTTCTAATTACTTGTATAAATATAATATCTCTATCAAAAATATGCGGTGAGTCATATAGTTGGTGCAAGTGATACGGACAAAATAGAAACATACTTCAAAGGCAATCATCAACATGCAGCAATAAAACCCTCTAAAAAAATCACAAATGATATTTTGTGTCTTCGAGGGAAACTGGAAGTTTATATTAAAGACTGAGAATATTCAAAAAAAGTCGATGGTAACGTGAAAAATAATATAAATAACAACGGTTCTGAAAAAAAATTACAATGTTTCAGACTGAAGAAAAATAATTAAAAGACGTGATTAAGTAGGGATAATATCTCATATCGAATATGCAATATCTCGATCATTTAGAAAATCGCCATTAAAAATAGACTTATTACAGGTTTATATCATAAAATATTAGAATAATGACATACAATTACGAATTAAACATGGCGCACGGCGTTCACGCATGATTGATATGATTGTTTTTTTTCTTTAATTAAAGGATTACAAATCACAACTAAACAAGAAAAGAATATCTTAATGAAAATCATCTCATTTCACATAACGTCAAAATAATCGTAAACGCAATTTGCCGTGAAAGATGTGAAATAGCACTTCTTACTATTGATACTAGTTCGGATTTTATGATGAAAAAGTGACAATAAAACCGACTCTGTGCGTTGATCTCAAAAATGATATAAGAAAGCGAATCATGCTTATAATTATATATAATCGGTCAAGATACGCGAAACGATGATACCTCAGAATTGCATATCAATATGAACAGGTAAAATTTAAAATTTGTTAGAACTATATATTTTGTTCCGATTTGATATGTGAGAGCAGTAATAGCCGATACATGAGAACGGAATACGTAAAAGCGACTTGACTGAAGCTTACAAATACTTGATATGTGTGCTGACAACAAAAGTCGCCCTGAAAGAATATTTTTGCTGTCGGACATTTTTGTGATAGGTTACAATGCACTTCGTCAGATAGATCGCTTAATTCCTTGTCATATTTAAAATAATACATCGACTATCTCCTAAAAAGTGGACTATTTTTGTTTATTAATTTTTTGTTTATATTAGACATTATTGTTTCAATAATTGCGCTACAATTAAATTAAAAGTTATTTCATGACATTGCAAATATATTTGAAATATTTTATATAGTATTAGTTTATAAAACTATGTATCTTATATATAGATGGAGTCTATATATGAGTTAGAAAGAAAAGTACTGCATTATTTTTAAATTGCAACTTTGAATTTTTGATACTGGTTTTCATTATTTTTTTGCTAATTGTGATTTGATTTCTTTTATAATTTTATTACATGGCAGAAATTATGTAAGTAAATAAACATTAATTATTACAGAATCATTTTACATTAAAAACTATTAACAAATCCTCGATTCTTGAAAAGTGAACTTTGAAACTCCAGAATCTTAATTAAGTATTCAATATATAACGAACTGTGGAAAAAAAAACTTGTTTTTTTTCAAGTAAAATATATGATATTGAAAATTTGTGGAGTTTTCTATTTAGTTACGATCCGCAAAGTGACACTAATTATTTCTTCCTTAGCTTTCTGTAAGTACGTACTAAT